>JAHTLZ010003526.1:40355023-40414939 GCA_023846285.1 Phrynocephalus versicolor
ACACACACACACACACACACACACACACACACACACACACACACACACACACACACAGAAGCTAAGATTCCTACCCTTTCCAACATTTATTTCATAGTAATGTTCAGAGCTGAAGCATGGCATTCTAAATGCAGAGAGCGAGCAAGGATTCTCTCCTCCAGTAAGTGATAGGTGCTGCTAGAGCCGAAAACAGCAACCATCTGTTTAGTAGGTATGCATATGGAGAACCTCATCTACAGCCCTGCCTGTAGATTGGTGGCAGTAAATTATTATAGAGAAGAAAATTCTACTGAAATATTTAAGAGTAGTAAGTTGTGAAATATATGTGGATTTTTCTAAGGACCAGCCACCACACTTGATAAATAAGCCATTTTACTCTTCTAAACACAGTCATGCTTTTTGTTATTTTTCTCATTGTAAACTCTTTTCATTTGGATCTGCTGTCCAATTTTGCAGCCACTATTTGAAACACATAAAACGAATGCCCCCTCAGTAAGGCAGATTGAATCCTCACAAATAATAACACAAGCGTGAAACTCAAGTCCTTAGGCAGTAAACCTGTGCAACTGAAAAGGCCTAGAAGGTGAATATTGTAATCATGTTTTAAAACCCTGTCTTACTGTATCTGCATTCTAGCTTTCAGAGGAATGCAAGGAAACTTCCTTGGGGAAGGGGGGATCCTTATGTATATAAAAAGCTCTTTTCCATTAGTTGTATCAATTGCAAATCCCTCTTTTGGTACAGCTGTACCCAGAAAGGAAAATAAGACTGAGGTGGCTTTCCAGTTGAATAATCCCATGTCATTTCACAACTGAGCAAACTATAAAACCTGCCCTTTGAATTCTAGCTGGAAACTTACCAGAAGCTAATGCGGATCCAGTCACAAGCTCCCAAAGTGATGCTCTAATTAATCAGCAAGGCATGACATTCTGCATAAGCCTTAGATACCACCACCACCCCCGGGTCTCTGAGGATGATATCCAGTCTCAACAAAACAAGGATGTGAAAGGTTGTGGCATAACTTTCAATGGAGGCTATACTATATATACATCATTATCTTTATCCCACTAATATACTGTATATTGCTGGGATAAAATTTTGTTCAATTAGGATTAAAGCACATTACAAAGATTATAAAACAAGATGTTTTCTACAGTAAACCTTTCTGGCTAGTAAATCAAGTGAACTTTATTCTTAATGGTTTTAAATTGCTATAAGGAAAAATTATTTGTTTCTTAAATTACGGTAGTCTCCGAAATAAGAAACATGCTTATTTCTCTATAACATAAAAGCAGTTTTATAATCCATGCAACTGCAAGCATAGCTACTGTGTACTATGGGTCTAATTTGCTAGAATGATTTGGTCTAATAGTTACTATGGCTTGTTGTCACCTTTTGGTTTATGGTGTTTCTAGCTTGAAAGGGGGAAATGAGTCATGGCAGTAGTGAGAGATGAACTGTTTCTCATTTGTAGGAAGGAAAGCTGGTTATGTTGCAACCATGTATACAGGGGTGACCAACTGTGGTTTGCCAGATATTTTGGAATACTTCTCCTATAAAGCCCCTACCTGTAGCTCTGCTGAGGGTACTGAAGGAATTTGTAGTCAAAAATATCAGGAGGGAGGCTGTTTTCTCCTCACTGTTAAATGTTACAAAATATGATATGTGGAACAGGTGATACCTTTAGACTACTTTAAAAATAACAAAACATTGCTAATATTTTGGGGGCAAAGCCCTCTTCCTGAGAGCAGTACCAATAGGTAATAACATAGCAAAAGATGGATTTGCCAGGAATTATTTCTTAGGTGTAGAGTCCATGGCAAGATGGAAAAAAGCCAGGCAGTTTACTTCAGGCACGGAGCTTGGATGTTCTTGGGCTGCCTCTGAAGTGAAGGGAGGGAGGTGTTTTTATTGTCCCAGTCCTTCCAAAGACATGTCACAGCTCTCACGTACACACATTTGTGGGCAGAAAAAAACCCTATCACAATCTAATATCAAATGTGTATACTATCATATTATATTTTTGTATTAAATACTGTATAAACCAATAAGCCTCACACTGTTTTAGATGGGTATGACCTCTGAGTGATTTTCTTCAAGGTAACTTTTACCTCTTGGAAAGTAACTTAGAGTTACAGCTGGGGTAGTCACTGAAATTGTTTTGCTAAAATCGTCTCTCTGAGGGTATGAAAGCAACACTATCATGTATTTTAAGATAAGACATCTCCAAAACATCGTCTTCTGCTGGGAACAGGTGAGACTCAATTATTAATACTTATTGTTTGTGTTATGCTCAGTTGTGTTTTCTTTATGCTTTCGTGTCTTTCAAATATTTACTTTAACATCATATGAATTATTGTACAAGTTGCACATCTAAGTGTTTTAGATTTACTTATATACCAAAGCCTTGTAGTGCATTTTTTTTAAATTTTCCATTCATATTACATATGTTGTTCCCAAAGTCTTTGCATATGCATATAAATCCTTAAAAGACAAATGGAACCATTTTTCAAGGGGCCATGAGAACAAAAATAGGAGAGGAAGATTCCCTTCTATAAATTTTATAATGAACGAAAGGCTCCCTGGTCCTAAAGAAAGCTTTCTCTCTGTGAATATCAGTAAGTACAAGGAAGAATGAAGCAATGGGGCATTTTGTCTCCATGGGCATCCTTAAGTTAAATTACCACAAGATAAAAGCCATTGTGTTTTCAGTCTTGTTTTCCCCCGTTGATTAATTACAAGTACTACATATTCTTTCATAGATATTTGCCAATGGTTTCAGTAATACTTGACTGCTAGCCACCTCAATGCAGAGGAGTAAACATTCAATTCATAGGATCTGGCAGAAAGCCGCTGAAGCTCCTCTTAAAGCCTTTTGTAGAAAATATGCAGAGAAATCTCTGCATTGGCCTTCTGTAGAACATTGTTCGGTTTCCATGGCAGTAGACGGCTCTGTCCAAACACACACAGTTTTATCTAGGAAGGAAAATATTACATTAAAGGGAGGGGAGACACAACGCAAAAGAAGGTTTCTCTCACCTGATCTGGAAGCAGATTAGCTCTGCTATCCTATTTGGTTATATCTCAGAAATGGGCTAAAAATGCCTCCTTCAATTTCCAAGGCAACTGGAGGGCCACATGGCCAGGCCTTCAGATGCCAATACAAGCAGATCCTTGAGACACCTTTTTCTTTTTGGCATGTCTGAGAATTTGTCATAGGCGTCAGTGGCTCAAATTCTGTTGCCTATGAAGTTGCAACTGGAATAGGCCCATTTAAATCAATGGAACTTGTGGAGGAATTAACACCCCCAATAAACTGTATGGTATTATTAATCTTTGTGTTTTTCAGAAAATGTGTAATGTGTGAGAAGAGAAAGGCCCTTTTCTGTCCAGTTGTACTTTTCTGCTACTTTCTGTTCAGCCACATTTAATAGGTCTTATGAGGTGCTACATCCCATGCATATAATTATTCTGGGATAATTAAAGTAATTGTTCATTTTGCTAATACCTTTATAACTGAATAGAGTTTTAAAAAATTACTTCTGTAATCTGCCTTCCTCATCGACTTGACTTCACAAAGAATACTGTAACCATTTAGCACATACTTTTAGAAGTTATATTGGCATGTACTGTCTCTTCCCCAAATGTCAGTCAGGCAACGCAAAACTAGAAGTGACACGGCACATGAAGCATGTCACCACAGGTGCCACTGTAGCCGATCCCCCTACTCCCTGGGTCATCTGGACCATGTACTGATATCCACGCACTGCTGGGGTCATAGAATAATGAAGTTGGAAGGGGCCTATAAGGTCATCAAGTACAAGCCCCGGCTCAATGCATGTCCTTCTTCAGTGGTGGCAGTCCAATCCTGGTAGGAGCCCGGTTGGCCTGGCCCCTTTCCAGGCATCCAAACACTGCCACTGAAGGACTGCAGAGGTGTGCAGATGCTAGTAAGTGGCCCAGCAGATTCAGGGTAGGCCTCCTGTGTTGCCAATCTTCATGCTTTGTATGAAGCACCTACCTCTGTACAAACATAGTGTCCATTTTCATGTGTGTGTGTGTGTGTGTGTTGCGTCATTATAGTCATGACCAACTCTTTGTGACCCCATGTCCACAGAGTTTTCTTGGCAGGAATAATGGAGTGGTTTGCCAGTTCCTACTCCAGGCACCTACAGCACCTGTATTCCCTGGTGGTCTCCCATCCAAGTACTAACCAGGGCTGACCCTGCTTAGCTTCCGAAATCAGGCGAGATCGGATGTGCTTAGGGCATCTAGGCAGCTCTGTCCATTTTCATACAAGAATATAATATAGTGAAATTTGGAATAGCTTAATGTGATAAATTCCAGGGATAAACAGTTCTATAGATGCAAACTATTCTAAGATACTGGAATGCAAACACGCAACAGGAATGAGAAAGACTAATACAAATGGAAACAAGAGCAAATTAAAACTGGAGCTAAACTCCGGAATATTTCTTACATATTTAAAACTACTTCATTGAAATATAACCTTACCTTGATTGACATTACTACCAATAAAACAAGACTACCAAATGTTTGCACAGCAGTTATAACTTTGATTTTGTATGTCAGTTTTGAAATGTGAATAATAATAAAAAAAGAAAACAAATTGTCTTGAAAACAATAGTAATTATGTGCATTGGTTGTAAAGAAATGCTGATTCTCAGCCCCAACAATTCACATTGCCTATAAAAAGGCATGTTTCTTCATTCGAGGCCTTTTTCTCCACTCCCATGATTTTTTACAGTTACTGTACTATTCCCTATCTGGGAAACTGATGAAGCAAGCAAGAAGTTTTCCATTGTCTTCAAGGAGAAATATATTCAATGCTGTTCGAAAGCTTTTCTCACCCTTTGCTTTTTCACAATGCAAGACGTATTTTTTCCAGACAGAGAGTACTCAGAAGTGCTTTACCATTCGCTTCTTCTGGGAGTGTCATTGGACGGTGCAGCTTGCCCAAGGCCACACATGCTTACTCTTCTCGAATGATGCACTTGTAGGGAATTGAACACCAAACCAGATATCGAACTCCCTGAGCTCTCTAGCCAGCTAGAATTCAATCAGCACCAGTAAAAAGGATTGTGTTTCTTTATAGGTTGAGAGGAAGATACAGTACAGTACATGCTTCTGGAAAAATACATATAATTTCCAAGAACAAATTTGCAAATACTTCTAACAGTAGAGAACATTACTATATTTAATGTTACACTTTTCATTTGTTTCGTGTATGTAAAATAATGAATCATTGCATACTTTTGAATGATTCCTGTGAGCTGGTGGGTTTTGTTTGGCTCCCACTCATTGCTGTATCCTCTGCAAAGAAAGCTGCTCTCAAGACTAGTTGCTCCACCCTTCAAAATCCCCTAAACCCCAGCCAACCTTTGCCTTATTCCTCAGTCTCCCTCTCAGATCTGGGTATCAGTGCAGCACCTGCTAACGTCCCCTTCTCTGTAGGGAACTGGCCCCTTTCAAGATTTCTACGCAAAGGCACCTTGAAAGATGCTTCCAACAGGTTGGTCTTTGGTGCCACTTACTCTCGGCAATTCAAGAACAGTCACTCTTTGCAGAAGTTATATCTGGATGGGATGCCATTAGGTCAAGGTACTATTCAGGAGCCTGGCAGGGATTGGATGGATATAGTATGGTACATTTTGGCGAGGGTATGCTTGGTGATGGATAGGTGAGTGTTGGGCTGTCTATAAGAGGTGCTAGTGAGAAATGAACCAGGGACTCTACCCTTGAGGAGAAAATGTCATTAGCAGTTCAAAAAGTAGGAAATAGATATCAAGAGACAAGTAGGTTGCTGCTGGATCCAGCTGATTGAGGTATGCACGAGAAACACCCAGGAGAATATTTCACAAAGGCCCACCACTGTCAGTTGGGCATACTTGCAGCATAGAAGATATTGAACTCTCTAGCTGAATTGCTGTCTAGAAGAGGGAGAAAACAAGTTGGTAGATGCTGGCAAGGAGACTGATTTGGCAGGACCAGTGTCAGAGACACAGAGAAGAAGAACTCTCTGCCTCAGCACATAGGCAGGTATTAGTCCAGGTTGCTCTCTGTGGGGGAAGGGATGGTAAGGAGGTTGGGTAGGGCTGCCTTCAATAGCTTGGTCTAGTCACAAAGGATTGCCAAGGAGAAGTTGAGCTTTGCCCCCTAAGTATTCGTCTATCAATTGCTGTAAGGCCGGCAGGCAGTGGGCTTTGCACTGCCATAAACAAGATGAAGAAAAGTGGTCAGAGAAAAGAGTTCTTAGCACACTGATGTTGACAGAGTGCATCCAAGAGGAAGGCAGATGTTCACAGCCACTCACATATTCAGCCAGAAGAGAAATCTAGCGACGGGCGTGGGAGGGAAAGAGAATTCTAGGACACAGCTCCTAGCTCGCAACAGCAACGTGAGTCTTTTCTTTTCCCCTTACAGCTATGTGAAATGATGGGCAGAGCAGCTGCATGGTGCACAGTGACCTTTGTCTGAGCTGTCCCTAACACCTCACTGGTTGGAATAGCCAGGAGAGATCTTGGGGCTTATTTGGAACGAGGGTTCAGCTGTCTTTCATCACCTCCTTTGCTGCCAGCCAACTCCACCCACTTATGCTATGCATTACTTTTCATATCTTCAGGCAGCTTAGTGTCTTTTAAATACTTTCCCCCCACATGGAACATGAAGGATCCACGGGGTGGTGCTGCACCACATGGGTGACTCGTAGCATTTTGTTCCACCTTGTGCTTCCCTGCCAAATCACAAATCTCCCTGATTCAGTCAGTCTATCCTCATTTGTCTGAAGGCAGCACACACCTATAGGTTAAAACATTGTCTATGATGAAAACTCATCCCAAGATCCTGTCTTGATATCAGATGCATAAAGAGAAATCTCACAGATTTTTTTTTTTGGGGGGGGGACTGGCAGTAGGTGAAGCCTCCCTTGTGATTCTTCCTTGGCTGATTCTTTAAGGAGACATCGGGGTGAGAACTTTGATTTTATAATTTACGTTCTCAAATATATTGGGTAGATTCCTTATCATCCAACAGCAATGAAAGGAAAACACATGTATGTTATGCCAAACATAATTTATTGATAAGGGTGGTCATGGTGTGTAAATATGATCATGACATTTCTGTACGGGATATATTTCAAAGGAGGACTTGTAAAGTTCACAGTGACAAACCCGTGAGCATTTATTGGCAGGAACAGGCTGATTACCCAAACACACTTCACTTACAGTGCAACTACACAACAAGGAAAATGCAGTTTGGTCCACTGTGATTCACAACCATGGAAATCAAGTTTTCCCAAGTCAAATCAATGTATAAGTATCCGGTTGGACACAATTTGCACGAGTCAGCAGGGGCAGGAGCAAAAAGCTTATTTTCCAATGACACACACAGCATTAACAGTGCACTGTCTTAAGGTCTTTCTCAGCATGCTTCTCTCCAGATATTTTGGAATATAAACTCCATTGTCACTGACCGTTGCCCATGCTGGCTCTGATGGAGGAATTCCAATGCAACACCACCTAGAAAGCATCACTTCAATGAAGCTTCGGTTGGGTCCATTGAGAAGCACCATCAGACTTCAAACTTGATCCAGTCTGAGTTAACAGCAAAGCACAAGTCCCTCCAATTCCTAGGACAAGGCATTTTTAAGGTAACCCATCAGCAGTCCTCCCCTCTGGTTTTCAGCTCTAGGAAGCCATTTTATCACTGGGCTAGTAGCAGTGAGATGGGCATGTGTTAATGTGTGTGATTATGTCTGGTACAGTCACATGATCATTGTATATATATCTCCCCATCTCACAGGTGCAATGCTCCCCTATGCAAATATGAAGTCCTCCCATTACAATGACTTTTCTAGTAACTATTATTTAGCTTTTGGGGTGCCCTCTACATTCAAGGGCATCCACCAGCTTCTTTGTTCCCAGGAAGTTAGGAAGATACATTTTAGGGAGTCGGGGATTTGGTAACCAAAGAGGCTGAAAAAGCTACAACAATATGGAAAAAAGTCTCCTGAGCTTTCAGGGCTATAAATAAGATGTTTAAAGAGAGGTTTTAGCAGTTTCACTCCCCGCCACCAGTTTCCATGGCCAAATTTGGGGGGGGGATTGAATCTGAATAACGCCCTGTCACTTCAGCCACCAGCTGTGGCAGCCATTTCACTTTCTTTGCCAGGATTTCTGCTGCCCAAGGGCCCTGCTCACCTGTAGAGAAGAAGGGCCACTTTCAAAGGAGACAGACAACTCTTTCCGAACCAGATGCCGCGCCAGTCTCCCGGAAGGGAGAGGAGAGTGTCAAAAAGGAAAGCCGATGGGGCGTGAAGGTGGCCTCCCTAAGAGACGGGCGGACATGTGGTGCGAGAAAGGGTACTACTGAATGATGGTGATGGCAATGATGAAGCAAGAAAATTGGCGGGAGCGCGGCGAGGGGTCAGCGGCCAGCTAGTTGCAGCAGGCAAATGGTGCTGAAAGGCAGCTCCCGGCTGGCCGCCTTCCGAACGGGAACCGCCGTGACCCGTCAGTCCTGCCGTGGCGAGCGGCTGGGTACGGATCCTGCCGGGGGCACCCTCGCCCTCCCCACCCTTTCCCCACTGTTTTGCTGCCGATCCTTCAGCAACGCCGCCAACCCCCCCCCCCCCCAAATGCCACCGCGGCTTGCTCCTCGCCCCGTGACAAAAAGCCAGGGCTTTTAACTCGCCAGCAGGTGGGGTGGGGGCTGCTGCTGGCCGTCAAGGGCGCCGGGACAGCCACCTGAAGAGGATGGCCAGGAGGTGGGGAGCAGAGGAAGGCGAAGGGTGCGTGCGTGCGAAGGGGAAGCAGCAGCAGCAGCAACAACAACACCAGCCGCGCGGCAGGCTAGACAACAAGTCGCTCTCCCTTGGCTGCCAGCAAAGCGAGAGCGCGTTTGCCATGTGAAGAAGAGGCGCTCGCTCGCTCGCTCGCTGTCACTAAGGTATGGAGGACGAATGGGAGAAGTGGGGGGGGGGGGGGGAGGAGGGGGAGGAGGAGGAAGAGGAAGAGGAGGAAGGAAGGCAAGGAAGACAAGAGCCACAGGAGCGCCTTTCGGATTCCTTTCGCCGATCTCGCCTAAGAGGCAGCGACAGGTAAAATCCAGCGCGGGTGGTGAAGTCTGGGAATCCACGGCGAAGGCTGTTGTTCCCGATCCCGTGGTGTAGGGTGTGCCCGCCGCTCGGTTCTCTCTTTTGTGCATGTACGAGGTGCGGTGGGGTGAGGTGGGGGCAGGAGAAGGGGCTTGCTCAGTCCCGGTGTAGGCTTTATCGGGCGAGAAGATGCGCAAACGGCACCTCTGCTGCTGAACGTCTCCTTGTTGCTGCTCTTGCTGAAAGCACTTGAGCTAAAGAATTGGGAGAGGGAGCGAGAGGAGTCCCCCGGGGTCGAGGCAGGGGGACCCACGACGGCCACTGAGGACAAACCAGACGTGGTTCTGGTGCCAGCCAGCCATCGAGGTAGGGGGTGGGCATTTAAAGGACCAGCCCAGACCCTTCCCTGGCAGAGGACGGGTGGGAGAAGCCAAGGGGATGGAGGATGATGAGGCAGAGATGGCACCTGACCGTCCTCGCCAGCGAGGGAAAGGCAGCTGGCTAGGCTGGTGGGAAGGAGAGGCGGCCCGGAATTCGGCGCAGCGCAGGGCTGGAGGCAGCGCAAGGTGGCCGCGCAACTTTCGGGAAGCCGCTTTCTGGCTGGCTGGGGTGGGGAAGTTGGGGGCTGAGAACCCGAGAGGGTGGCCCGAAGGGAAGGAAGGAAGGAAGGAGGAGGAGGAGGAGGAGGAGGAGACCTTGGCGGTAATCTAGAAGGCGGAGAGGGAGAAAAAAAGGCGGGAAAATCAAGAGGGATCCACAGGCGACGGGTCCCAAAGGGCAGCCACCGTTTAGGGAAGACCGGGGGAGAAGGAATGGCTCCCAAAGCTGTGAGCTACGAACATGCTTGCTGGTACTAGGCGGAGGGCTCTTTTTCTGGGTGGGCTTGATCTCCTTTGCCCCAGGAAGTGGCCGGCTGCAGCAGCAGCAGCCCCAGCCGCGCTCAGTCCCTGGCGGGGAACTCGTGGACCCCCTTCGCCCCGAGGGCCTCCGGGGTGCCGCCTATATGGCCGCCTCTCTCTCTGTTCCCCTTCTCCTCCTCCTCTCTTCTCGCCCTGCAGTCATGTCTGAGCCACAGAGATGGGGAAGCTCGAGGATAACGAGAGGGTGATCCTCAACGTCGGGGGTACCAGGCACGAGACCTACCGGAGCACCCTCAAGACCCTCCCGGGCACCCGCCTGGCTCTCCTCGCCGCTCACTCCCAAGGCGAATCCCCCAGCGGCGGCGTCGGTGGAGGAGGCGCCTCTGCCGCCGTCGGGGAAGACCACCAACAACCCCACCATCACCAGTACCAGGCGCCGCTGCCGCCCTTGCCGTCTCCGCTGCCTCCTCTGCCCTCTTCCAACCCGAACCCGGGCCCGAACCCTGGCGGCGGCGGCGGCGTGGTGGCCCCGCTGGACGGCGATGGGAGCAGCTGGAGCCCGCGGGCCAGCAACGCCGGCGGCGGGAGCGCGGCGTGCTGCGAGTTCTTCTTCGACCGCCACCCGGGCGTCTTCGCCTACGTGCTCAACTACTACCGCACCGGGAAGCTCCACTGCCCGGCCGACGTCTGCGGGCCCCTCTTCGAAGAGGAGCTGGCCTTCTGGGGCATCGACGAGACCGACGTGGAGCCCTGCTGCTGGATGACCTACCGGCAGCACCGCGACGCCGAGGAGGCGCTGGACATCTTCGAGGCGCCCGACCTCATCACCGGCGAGCCGCCCCCGGACCCGGACGAGGACGAACTGGCCGCCAAGCGCCTGGGCATCGAAGACGTGGGAGCCGCCGGCGCCTCCTCCTCCTCCTCCTGCGCCAACGGCTCGGCCCTCGACGGACGGGGCGGCCGATGGAAGAGGCTCCAGCCTCGCATGTGGGCGCTCTTCGAGGACCCCTACTCGTCCCGCGCCGCCCGGGTAAGGAGGAGGAGGAGGGCGCCCGCCCGCTTGGTGGTTGGCAAGCCCCGGTGGGGGTGGGAGTGGGTGGGTGGGTGGATTCCTGGCTCCTACCCAGGCTGGGAATCAACACTGAGGGGAGGCTGGCGGGGACTTGCCTCTGAATTACAAAAGATAGGATTACTCTGTTTCCCCGGCCTCTTAGAGCATCCTTGTAGAAATGCAACCTGTAACCGTTTATCCCATTGAGTTCGATGGGACTCCATTCACTGTATGGGGCGTTACCCGCTTACAGCTCAGTGTGGAGAGGTTTGCAGGCTTGACTTTCTCTGCCAAAGGAAGTTCTTGCCCTTTCACACACAAGGAAAAGGTGGCTGATCATAAGACAGGAAGCAGGCGCAGCGCAGGCAGGGTAGGAAGGTCCTGCTTGCGCAAAGGTGAGTCCACTGCCCATGGGAAAGCCAACATTGCCCTTTCCATCGGATCTATTTGCATCAAGAGACCTCATGCCCTTGAGATTTGTTTTCTCCCGACTTACACAGTACTTGGTCCTTGATCATGTTTAATGCTTGTGGATGTCGTGGTTCAAAACATCTGGATGCCTGACCTAGATGTTAACATCACAGAAAAGTGTGCATGGTAAGTGTACATAGATGAGGTGTTTCTGCCCATACATGCCGTCCCCCCTAGACTGTGTTACTGTACTGCTATCCCAATGCATGAATCACCCACACAGTCCATAGGCACTTGAGTGTGTAAAACCACATCTCCTGTAGTGTGGTTGTGCCCCCGAAGGGAATTGTACAATCTTTTGGCAAACGAGAGTCCTCACATTGCCCTCACATCCATGGGAGGGCAATCTGGCCGTGACGTCTGTCACCCCAATGATCGCCAGGGTTGATTCAGCTGATCTGGTTGGCTAGGCAGGTGTCCTCTTCCTCCCTCACTGCTCCATGTTCATTCCTCACACTCGTTGGGACAGGGCGGCCATCCCATATAGGAGTGTACTGTTCGATAGCTGTGCCCCCCTGCTAGAACCTCCAAACAAACTCAAGGCCCATTTGTAGGAGAACGAGATTCAGGATGCAATCCTAACTCATCAAAATGGCTGTAGGTTGGCTGAGCTTACTCTATGCCAACTGAGGTATACTGAATCCAAGTCCTTCCCAATTTAGGGATGTTGGGAATTACTTTGGACTACCCCATCTTTTCTTTGGTCCAGCACAGTGGCTATGAGTCTGACCTGAGAGGGGTAGAGATAACTGACATAACTCAGCCCCTCGCTCACTCTTCCTCTTCTCCATCTCTTCTGCCGACTGATCTGTGTGAGCACAGCAGTTGTGCTGTCAGAGGTGAGATCATGCAGCATAAGAGGCTTGTGGTGGCCCAAGGGGCTTCTGTCTATTCTAGACTCAGTGTGGTTGATGTATCTTAAAGCTTAGACTCTATTCCTAAGCCAACAGAAAGACTGTAAGGCAGGCCAGCACATCCTAAGTAAGCAGGTGACCATTCTATTATAGTAGCAGGCCTCTTAGCAAATTCAAGGACAGATGCAGGGAACATCGGGGCTTCACCACATCTCTGTGCATTTGTGGTCAGCAGAATGATTTCTCAGATCTCCCTGAGTGACCTATGGCTGTGGGAAAAATAAGATTGTCAATATGGTTTATTATTTTAAAAAAAGGTGACAGTGGTGCTTGAATCATTTTTCTTTTTCAGACAAGCACACATCCGAAATGTCCTAGTATGTATGAATTCAGGTTTGAAACATCCAACCACTGAAATAGAGTTCTGAGGAGGCAGGAGGCTTATAGGAAGCCAACGATTTCTACATGCTGTGTGTAACATTGTAAATTTTAAGAAATTCTGTGAATGATATAGGGTACATTCGTTTACGTGAAAGAGTGTGACCATGAAACAGCAGACTCTTGTCCTTGCTAGAAGGACCTAAATTGGAAGCAGAGAGCCAATGATATAGATTGATGTATACATGTGGGTCGTGTCCTGTCAGCTCTATCAGTGCAGTCTGAAGTTCAGCACCTGAACAGCCATGGTTTGGAAAGACTAAAACAATGAATTCCATCAAATCAAGAGCTATTTGCCCAGGAGACAAAACACACACCTTTGGGTTCACTTGGAACAAACGGGTGTACTTTGAATGTAGAACAGTGGTCCCCACTTTGAGTAAGCCAAGTGTTCTTGGACTGCAATTTCCAGAAATCCCAGCCAACACAACTGGTGATAAAGGCTTCTGGGAAGTGCAGTCCAAGAACACCTGGGCTTCACAATTCTAGGAACCACATGATCTAAATTTACTTGTACGAACACAGAATAAATGTCCCTGTTACATATGGTTATTCTGCAGGATGAGTGCACTTGAATTGTTTATTTCGACAATTGTGTTATTCTGTCCTAGAATTTCTAGCCATAGAATAGGGACATTTTGTTTTAGTGGCTGAAATCCAGTATTGAATCGAAACAAGAGTTTGGCCCATTGAATCCACCTAACTTTTGTTCCGCTGAAGTAGTGGATTTTAATGGAAAAAAATTAGCAAGGGCTGTGGTGGATGCTTCTTATTTCTGTTCAGGCTTCCTCCGATTCACAACTGCTCCCCTCCTAAACCTGCTTTTCATCCCATACTGAAAAAGATATTTTATACATTTTTAATACAATCTAAGTTTTACTGATTGTACAAAGTATACTTTACATTGTGTGAATGAGACACATGTTACTGTAGCATTGTCCATGTGTACAAAGAACAAGGCATAAACCTATTGAAGTATAAATGAACTGCTCTCAAAGAATAGATAAATGCATAAGTTTCTGAATGTGTGGGCATAGGTCTTAGTTCTTCTACAACACTTGTGTAGGTCCCTTTATCTATTACCATTCTTTTCATATAAGGGGACACGGTATTGGCCATAGATGCTGAGTAGACAGTGGTCTGACCTTAATCTAGGTCAGGGATGGAGAAATTTTGCCTCCTTTGCCCAACTTGCCTACCAGTTCCCATCATGTCCAATTACTATGGTCAGTGCCAACGGATAATGAGAATTGTGGTCCAAACCATTTTGGACAGCTAGATATTCCCTGGTCTCATCTGAACACTTGTTCCTCAGTCACTACATCTCTAGTTCTTGACATCTATTTCCAGTGGACAGGTGTGTCCTTGATCTTCAAAAAGGTGCTTCAGAAGAAGAGTTTGACATGATTCTTTTTCTTGTCACCCTGTCGTTTATTTTCTTTTGCATTGATAATAGTCTATTTTAATCGCCCAGAGTAGCCGTGTAGCTAGCTGGAGGTGCTGCGAAGATGGATTCTGGAGCCGGGAAGCTGTACCAGCAGCGCCAGCACCAGTAAGGAAACAGGGGTGGCCTGGTGAGGGCAGGCACGTCCCTTGGGGTCTGAAGGCGTCATCCCTCAAGCCGCCTGGGAGGCGGGCAGGCAACTGAGTTGGCTGGCCGGTGCTCGGGGTGGAGGATGCGGGTCCCAGACTCTGCCTCCCCCAACACCCACCGCCCCCTGCCCCCCTCCCTCCCTCCTTCCTCTCATCACGGAATGGGCTTGCCAAGGTGGGTGGGTGCATGCCCACCCCTCCATCTGTGGCTGCCTGCCAGCCCTTTGGTGGGGCTCTGTGTCTTTTCCCACTCCCCTGCCCTCTCCTCCTCATAGCCCTGCGAGGTCGGGCCAGGTAGAAGGAGACTGGCTGGCATCTTCCAGTGGTTGGGGGAAGGACAGGAGGGTGTGCAAAAACTGATTTTGTCCCTGGGTGCTGAAAACCCTAGTTACGCCTCTGGTCCTGTTTGATTTCTAGAACTCCTAATCAACACAATTTAGTAAGGTATATGCACTGTTGAACCTGGAGTTTTGCCAGTAGGATGAAAATAATTAATCTTGATTTTTCTTTCATCATGTGATAAGCCCTTGATATTTGTGACTGCTTTTGATTGAAAGCATGAGCAAAGGAGTGTGTAATTGTATTAAATTACAGGATCTTTAGATAGGAAATTTTGCATCTTTTTTATTTTGTGCTTTTGAAATGTGACCTTGGTCTCTCAGTCTTTCATGTAAGTTTCTGATTTCACCAAGTATCTAGATACATCCTGTGCTGCTTTTTTGTTTTGCTTTTTGCTTTTTGCTTAATAGGGACTTTGTCTTGGCATTTTCTCATTTAAAACATGCCTTAGTTATTCCTGTTGGGAGGGGAGTACAGAGGGGAGCACACCTTTGTGAGCAGGGTAAACCTTAAGGAAAACCGACTACATTCTAAAATATTGAAGAGTAGGCCTGGTATTGAATGTTTCCTGTGTTATAAGCCAGTGGTTCCCAACCTTGGGCCTCCAGAAGTTCTTAGACTACAACTCCCAGAAATCCTGGCCAGCATAGCTAGTAGTGAAAGTTTCTGGGAGTTTTAGTTCAAGAACATCTAGGGACCCGAGGGTGGGCACCACTGTTATAAGCTGTAGATGCCATAGTGATCTTCTTTTGGAACCAGAGTTGTGTGTCTCTGGGGATTAATATAATGAATGTGTCAGGGTGAAACCATTCTTACTGATGCTCCTCTTGGTTCCCCTTCTTGTCCCAGTGATCATTTCCCCCATAAATCTTAATATTTGTCACCCAATCTTTAATCTGTAAAGGATCTTCTGAGATGGTTGTTCCAAAGTAAAGTCTAGTTATTGATTCCATGCTAAGCTTATCAATAGAGGACGGATGGGCAAATCATGGCTATGAAGAGCCCCAAGCTGTTTCTTGTAGCTCCCAATCTTCCTCCCAAACATCTTTTCCCCAAGCAAAAATTGTGATTTGTCACCCCAGAAAGACTAAAATAGGATGTACTGCTTAAATCTAGTTCTTCAAAACCAGGTGTAGATTTCTTCCAGCTTGCCTTTCCAGTTTCTTATTCATTATTCTTTATTGATTTGAAATATTTCTATTCTGCCTTTCTCCTTGAAAGGACCCAAGGCAACTTACATGATAAAACAATATTTAAAAGCTAAAAAATTAGAAATATTTAAAAAAGAATGTATAACTATTATATAAGAGCGTATAACAAGCATTATATTAAGATAGTAATAAGATAAATATTTAAACAAACATTAAGATGGAGCACAATGATCCATTTAAAATGGAGCACAATGACTGCCAAGAAAACTCAATGGACATGGGGTCATGAAGAGTCGGTCATGACTGTAATGACACAAAACACACACACACACACACACACACACACACAATGACACCAGTCATTAAAGAAAATCCTGCCTGAATAGAAAGGTCTTTTTGCCTGCCTGCAGAAGGACAGCAGAAATGGGGCCAGTCTAGCTTCCTGTTGGAGGGAGTTCCAGAGTCTGGAAGCAGCAACAGAGAAAGCCCTCTCCTGAGTACCCACCAAATGCACCCATGAGGGTGGTGGGACTGAGAGAAAGGCCTCCCATGATGATCTTAAAGCCCGGGAAGGTTCGTATGGGGGAGAGGCTGTCATTTAGATAGATTCTCCTCCTCCTCCTGGCATTTTGGGAAATAGCCTCTAGATCCACTGAAGCTGCCAAATCCTGCAACAGAGAACTGGGTTAGTAGATTAAATCTGAGGCTGTGTATTGTGTTCTGTGATCTATGTCCTTTAATAGAGAGACACAAATTAGACAGCATATGTTATAGGAGAGGGGAGTGGATATTTAAATGAATAAGATAAGAAGGAACTTACATCCATTGGTATGGTTCATAAAGTGTCTGAGAGTTGAACAATATTCTGTGTTCTGACAGATTTGCTTTAAAGAGTTTTATTCTGTTGCAGGACAATAGGCATGCTAGGTTTTCACATCATTTTACTTATGCAGCTTTGCTTGTAGAGGCTAGAACTTAAGAAGAATGGCAAAGACCATTCTCTTCTGCCAGGCTTTCCCTGAGTGGTCAGCTGCCCGAGTGTGGTTTTTAAAAGGATTATTGTACCTCAGTGCTTTGAAGATGTTTTGGTGTTGCTTATGTTTCAATGATTGTAAGCTGCTTTGGGTCCTTTTAAGGAGAGAGGCGGGGTAAAATCATTTCAAGTAAACAAGCAAGCAAGTCAGGTTCCAGCTCTGTGGCTCTTTAGGTTATAAAGAAGGTGAGTGAAGGAAGGTTTGATAAAATTATGCAGGGCGTGGGTTGAGAGAATCCCCCCCATTCCTTATAATATCCAAGCTGGAAGTCATCTAAAAAATAAAGTCATTTCAAACAGAGCATTCCAAAAGAGTTTGATAGCCCCAATTTGGGTGACATTGAAAGACACAAGACAGATTTGAAAGAGAACGCTATTAATGGCTGCAGCTCACAATGGATATTTATTATCTCCAGTTTTGAAGACAAGATGCTTCTGAATTCCAGTTGCTAGGGAACATGAGCAGGAAAATACTATTGTGTTTATTTACATATTTATTTACATCTAGCAAGCGGTTTGTTTAACAGATAATCTGCTTAAAGGAAAAAATTTCTAGAGATATGGGGAAATCGCTTAACAGAATCGCCTATGGGGCGAATCCGTACAACAGAAAAATGGTCGCGATTAGGGATTAATCCATTTTCAATGCATTCCTATGGGAAATTTGTACAAAGGAAAATTTGCTTAACAGAATTTCATTTGGAATGAATTAATTCCTTTTATACAAGGTACCACTGTATTTTACCTACTTTATTTTTTATCCCATATGTTTGTATCACTGTTGCACACTTTTCGTAGGAACTGCTTTGGGAACAGAATGCTTGGCTGTGGCCTGATCTAGCAGGCTTCTTCTTACATTCTTAGGTTTATTAGGTGGGTAGTATGAGTGGTTTTGCTGCAATATATCAGATCTTTGGCAATCAACACATGAAGACAATTAGACCTCAATGGATAACTGTCTGACTGGATGTGGGTGATGTGTAGGCAGCTGCTACAAGACTGATGGTTAATTTTAGTCCCTCACTGAGTCATATTGTGTTTTCATGTTTATCAAGGGCAGTTGCTTTCACATAACATCAAAAAGTTATGTGTTTGATCAGAAGTGCAACAATTAAATATATTCTTGTTTCTTCAAAACCATTTTATTCCTAGTCGAGCTGTATCTATTCATCCTTCAAAGTTATGGACTTCTTCTTCTTCCCCTCTGAATATACAGTATCAGGAAAATATATCTGTACTAGGAATTACGTATCTAGCTGTGGATCCAGATCCTGGGAGTTCATTTCTCCAGAAGAGATGACCTGTGTGGCCCTGAGCAAAGGGGCGTAGCTTGGGGAGGGCAAGGGGGTGCAGCACCCTGGGTGCAGCAATTAGGGGGTGCCAAATTGCCTACTGCCCCCCCACCATTGTCCCCCACCTGCCATCCAGATTAAATTTTGCAATGGGGGTATATGCAAAAACTGACTATTGCCCAAGGCTCTGGAAGCCCTAGCTATGCCTCTGCCTGGGCAAGCTGCCGAATCCCAGGGAACCCACAGAAGAAGAGAATGGTAAACTACTTGGGAGTACTCTCTACCTAGAAAATGCTGAAAAGGGTTGCCAGAAGTCAGAACTGACCTGATGGGACATAATTATTATGCCTCAAATACTATTTTTAGTGCAAGAAAATTCAGAACATTTGGTCAATTTCTGGCTGACAATTAAAAAAATGGGGGGTCCCCACTGTGGTTCTCACTAAATTTGTGGACTGTTCCATTTTGGGGTAGGAATCGATGCTTGCGATGTGCGGGGCACATGAAGCTGTCATATCTAATTGATGATTTGCTATTTCATGTGCCCAATAGTACGCCCAAATGCAAACATGACACTTAATAGCATCATGTCAGTTAGTTGCAATTAGCAGTGGCAATTTCCAAAATACCCCTTGCAATATGTCTGTGAAGATTCTCAGTCATCCAGGTGAGTTTATCTGGAAGTTGAGTCATGGCTACTGGACTTCTTTTTTTGAGAGATAGAAACATTTCACTGTTCATCCAAACAGCTTCATCGGTCTGAATACAGCTAGTGCAAATCCTCCATCTTATAGTCAGCTTTGACCTCTTGTCACCCTGGCCTGAATTAGGCTCATAAGATGAACAGTGGCCTAAGTAGGCTCATTAGGGAGACAATAGTATCCATAGCCTAAGGTGAACAATGGCCTAAGGTGCTGAAACCTCTCAAGAATGGGTCCTTAGCTATAGCCTTAGTGGTGAAGGCTTTTTGATTTGCCTGGGTACTTTGGAAAGCACAGCCTGATAAGTAGCAGATAGACTATGCCAGAGCCCACCACCTCTGTTGAGGGAGGGGTTTTCAGTGCTCACATGAATGGCCTCCCTTACTCCTCTTTCAAACCACCTCTCTTCTTTGTCTAATATGTGTACATCCTCATCTTTGAAAGAGTACCATTTGTCCTTCAAATGGAGGTGTAGTGCTGATTCTGGTCCTGAGCTGTTGCCCCTCCTATGTTGGGCCATCCTTCTGTTTAATGGCTGTTTAGTTTCTCCAATGTGGAGGTCTGAGTACTCTGAATTAGACTTTTGGCCACAGTGATTAGTAAATGTAAACAGTTTTCTTTCTGGCAAGCTTCAGTATTTGAGGTGGGATTGCCATCCTCAGATAAAATATAGATGAATCACACATATGTTGTGTCTGGTGTATCTTTCTAAGGACATATTTTGAAGAGTTTGTTTTTCAGTCCATCTTGATGCATTGGAATCCTCTGATATACATATTTAAAAAACCATCAGTTTTCTAGGTTACTGTATGCTGGGCATATGTGGCAATGAATAAAGGAAAATAGCATTTTCCTCTATTCATTGCCACATATATCCAGCAGTTCCACAGTTCCTGCATTTTAGGACAGCAATCACAGTAGCATTGCACTGAAATGGCTAGAGCATATTGAGTTTGCATCAAGAAGTACAACTGTGTAAAAAGCAAATGATTTTTCTTAAAAAGAAAAGTCTCCACTTGTTATGCTTAATTCTTTTTATTACATCTGGATGAAAAGTACACAACACTTACACCAAGACAGAGACCTTGAGGAAGAATCCTGCTGAAGGGAATTCTATTCACCAGGGGATGCTGCTATGGGGAGTGGCAGGACAAGGTGGTCTGTGAAACAGAAGCCAGATATTTAAACTGTAATGGAATGGAGTTAGGGTCTCTTTTATTGGTTCAGTATTAGGTTTCCATGCATTTGTACCCAATTCTTTGTTGCGGAGATGACCATCATTGCTTTTAATTAGGAAATGGATTTGCTGTAATAGATAAGCCTTTAGTGTCCTATTCCTTCTCTAAATATGTACCCACAGCTCTCTTTCTCATATATGAACTCTGGAGACACATCATTGTGTTCATGGAAAAGGGAATCTGCCAGTTTTACCTTTCTGCAGTGGTGGCAGGCATACTCAAATTTGCCCTTTCCTCAATGTGCTATTAGGTGTGGAAAAGTTGGGGTGGGATGTGACTTGTGCACGTGAGGGGGTGTCCAAACTTTTTGCAAGGAAGGCCAGATTTGGTGAGGTAAAAATATGTGAGGGCCAACCATTCAGCCTGACATTCTTCGAACCATTAACATTAAATGCAAATGAACTATTTTATGAAAGACTAAACAAATAACTGCACTAATGTGAAGAAGGGTGATACTGAGATCTCAACTGCATTACATAGGCCAGGTCTGGCTCAAAAACAGTGGTTTTGATGCCGCATGTGTGCCTTCCCCACACCTCATCTTGGACAACTGACCTGTTAGATTGTGTGCACACATGTGTCATTCCACACAGCCCTGGACCACAGGGAATGATTGAGCTGCTTGTGCACCTTTCAAAAACTCCAGGGACCTTGAGGAACTGATCTTCCGGGTTGTGCTGCTAGTGAGCCATTCCATGCATCCCGGGATGTCGGACAGCTGATCTTCCAGGTTGTGTCACTCACGTGCCATCTGCCAACTCACGTCTGCGGCATGACCCAGAAGTTCCCCAAGGTCCTGGGGTATGTGTAATGTCACGCGTGAGCAGCAAGACATGGCAGATCTGTTGCCTGAGGTCCTGGGGAAGATGGAATGCACACCTTTTAAAATTCCCCGGGACTCGGAGAAATAACATGCCAGGTTGTGCTGCTGGCACGTGCCATTCCATGCACCCCAGGACCTCAGGCAAGTGATCTGCTGGGCTGTGCCATTCCACACAGCCCAGGACCTCAGGTAACTGACCTGGCAGATCATTTACCTGAGGTCCTGGGAAGGGTGGCATGTGCACCTTTTTAAATTCCCTGGATCTCAGGGAAATGACATTGCCAGGTCATGCCACTGGTGCATGCAAACCCACTTCCTACAGGACCCCAAGGAACTGAATTTCTGGGTTGTCCTATTCATCCGTGCCATTCCACGCACCCCAGGACCTCAGGCAACTGATATGTCAAGTCCAGAAACAAGCACACGCAATTCCACCCTCCCCAGGACCTGGTATATCATTTTCCAGGTAAATCGGATGGTTGAGGCCCTGAGGTGCATGGAATAGTGTGGGTGAATAGGATGACCCAGAAGATCAGTTCCCTGGGGTCCTGTGGGGATGGAATGGCACATGCTGAGGGCAGGTAGGATGTGCAGGTGGCTGAGGGGATGGACAGAAGCAAGGAAGGGCAGGCAAACTGTAAAACTGCAGGCTGATGTCTCTAGCTGGCACGGATGTGTGACAGGCTGAGCCATTGGGGAGAAGAGGCTGTGGGCTGCTCAAAATTTGAAAATGGGCCACATTTGACTCCTGGGCCAGACTTTGGACATGACTGATATGTGGGAACTAACTTTTTACATCCTGTTGGAGTCAAGTAGTGTTTAAGGACATAAATTAGGACTAAGGAATCTGGGTTAAAATCCCCACTTCAACATGAAACATGGGCTTATTGAGTGACTGTGTGATGTTGAGACAGTTACATTGTCTTAGCCTCGCCTACCTAACTGGACTTTTTGAGGATAAAGTAGGGGGAAGTAGACCCTCCCATGCCATGTAGGGGCATAAGTAGGATATGCAAATATAAGAAATAATAATTTACTGGTCTTGTTGTGTGAATGTCTTGCATTCCTGTGAGTGTCCATAGATGGCATAATAGAAACAACCTGTTGAATCCTTTACTCACAGTGTCACCCAGTGTGTTTCAAGGTATTAGTGATGATATAGATGCCTTCAGCCAGAAAACCACGATTGATACCTGCTAAAGGAATAAACAAGGAAAATAGTCATTAAAGAAACCTCCTTTATATTTTTGAGATGGATGGGTGGATGGAAATGTTAGTATTGAACAGTCATCTTGCCATATGAAGATGGTTGCCCCGAGTGACAGTATATTCCCTTTTTTAAAGGGAAGAGGGGTTAGAATATGGCCACCCTCTCCTGTCAGTTCCATGCTGTTTTAAACCCATATTTTTCAAGGCGGTGCTGGGACACACTAGCCATGATTTTTGAGGGAATGGCAGTTGTCTGACATCTGTTGCTTAATAAGTTAAGGTACATAAGAAATGTTGACTCTGTTGCCCCAGTGCTTGGTTGATAATCAGTGCAAAGTGATATGAGAAAAAGCAAAAAGCAGAGATATTTCTTTCTGCCCGGCATTTGCAGTCCCTCCCCCCTTCTAGAGCTGTACTGTCTAGTGCTCCTCTTGTTTCCATGGAAACGGGTCAGCTTCTGGCTTCTTGTTTTCAATGAAAACAACATCCTTCTGCCATTTAGAATACATTTCCCCATTGCTTTGACATAAAGCATCATATATGGAACTCTGGTGTCATTTCAAAATCTGACTGTATATGAATCTCTATCATGCCCAAATTCAGTGAAGGTGGAATAATCCATAGAAACACTTCAAAGTCTTGATTCAGCCATGGTGCAGCTGGGAGCAGAAGTTGGCCTGAAATTGTAATGTTCATGTTCACTTGTGCAGCTACTGATAAGTAAAATCTGGGCTCCTTCTGCATTTGGAAAGCTTCGCAGACAGAGCAGATAATCTCCCATACTCTGATGCTTGTTTATAGTTAAATATTTTTAAATAAAATATTTTAAAAAAATGTGTCTGCGAAATGAAGGGCTACAGAAACTATATCAAGGAGTCCCCCCCCCATTTTGACTGTTGCCATAGATCTTGTGTTTGCATCATCTTGTAATGTTGGGATTCAGCAAAGAGCAAATATGGGAAAAAAAAGCTGGGGGGTGGGGAAATGCCATGTATTGCAGTGCTCAAGTGGCAAGCAATATGAGACTAGAATCCAGAATGTTGTATATTTTTCCAGGCTTTGTGATCTGCATCCTGAAAGCAGTGTTTAGAAAATAAGGCCCATTCTTGAAGCCTTCTTTTTACCTAGGATAGCAAAATTCAGGAAGGTGGATAGTAAAATATAAACTAGCTACCCAGGGTTGAATTTTGCTACCAAACCTCACCTTTACTTCAGATACTTCAGCATTGCCCTGTAATACACCCACTCCCCTTGTTTTAAAAATTCAGTTGTAGAACTGACGTTATTTGAAGAGGCAACCTATCCTTACAAATTTGAGTGTTAAAAAAGTGTGCATTATTTACACATCTCTTACACATCTCTTTGCAGAGATGGTAGGTCGAACTGGCACATCATTCACATCTGATGTAGAGTGAGTCCAGGATGAATCCACATTTATGATAGTGATGTTGGAAGCTTTTCCATGTCTTTTGAAAGATACAGGTGTCACTCAGTTTGGTGCAATACTTTGCATTATGTTCAGCGTGTAAAGTGAAGAGCCATTACAGTGCTATTTGGACATGGCCACCAGAAAAGCATTAAAAAAAGATAGCAGAAGTAACTGCATCATGGCACGGTGGTTAAACTGCTGTACTGAAACCAAACTCTGCTCATGATCCGGGGCTCAATCCCAGGAAGCTGGTTTAAGGTTAACTTGTAAATTGCCAAGAGTGTGCTTTAAGCACTATGGGGCAGTATATATGCAGCACTTTTTGCTTTGTAAAGCACCCAAATGTAGTCCTTTCCTTTGCTGAAGTTGTTTGGCAGATGATGTCAATATGTAAAAATATGAAAAGCCTTAGCTTAGCAGTGTGCCCTGTAGAAACGTAAAGGCATGTATATCAAACATGTGTGAAATGCTTCACATTTGCTCCCCCGTCTGTTTCAGTTTCATCTTGGCGCATCTATGTTGACCCTCAGAACAGCCTTCTATGGCTAGTAAGGGTTTCTTTCCAGTCTTAAATGTCTGCTGCTTTTTTTTTTTTTAAACTGACATTAGAAGCTTTGGGAAATTCATTGACAGTACCTTCCTTGCCCAAGAGGAGTGCTAATCTTTTCTCTTGCTTGCCTGCCCATGACTGGCAAGGGACTGGGTGGACTCATGGAAGCAGTGCTTGTAGAGGGTCATATTTGGAGGAGCCTTTTCTACTTTCTAATAGGCTCAATGTTTCTTGCAGAAGATACCTATGTTGGAAATGAAGGGAGGCCAGAGATCTGCAGAAAGAAATTCCAGATTAAGTATATGGCGGTTTCAGCTATTATCTGAGCAAAGTGCATGAAACCGGCTTTGGGAGGGTAGATTTCAACCCCAAAGGCTGCATAAAATGGATGCTGCTTTTTTGATAGATATGGTTATTATTTTCCATTGTGCCTGGTTGAGTATAAGGATTTTGTTGAATAGACACACATGGATTTGTCAATCGGAAAGCACATATAAAGAACAAGAATATGAGTTTCTGGCTGGGGAGTCTTAAGTGGGCAGATTAACCAACACTGCTATTTTCAAATACAGTACTGTGGGAGAAAAGACAGCACCCTTTGCCTGCTTGCCAATGTTGGCAAATTATCCTCTGGCTAAGCTATCCGTTTGTTTGGTGATTTTACCTTCTTTATCCTGAGGTAAGTGTCTTTTGACTTACCAATAATAAATAGAAAAACGCCCAAAACAAGTTGTATACATACAGCATATTCATCATGAACAACAGTGAAGAGGTACCTTTTGAACAACTGAATTTCATGTGAGGGATTATTGATTCATATGACCTGCCTCTAAACATCTCCTATGGAATGTTACAGTAGAGCTTGAAGGTGATCTGGAAGAAGCTTGTCAAGAAATGAGCATTGGGTTAGTGAGAGGTAGTATAATGGGTAGAAAGAGGTAGGTGGAGGCTACTACTGCGAAAGAGGAGGAGGACAATGACACGGCCTTCCATGATCTTCCAGAATGAGATTCAAGGCAGAGCAGAGATCATAACTGGAGGGGGCACCTGTCAGCTCTCCTATCACATAGGGGCTCTTATTCAGCTCTACCACTCCTTCTTTACACATAAGGGCACCCAGTTCCCTTTGCTCCTCAACTGCCCAATGACCAAAGGAACAACATCTTACCCAGAATATGTTAAAGCTTGTTCTGCCTTTGTCTTTCACATGACCATGACTGTCAAAGTCAAAATCTACCAGCCAATGGGCTATTGTTTTATTATTTATTTATTTATCTTTACATCTAATGATGCCCTGCAAATAGTCATTGGGCTTGTGGACAACAGATGTCCCCTGAAGAAATGGGAGCTGTTGTTTGCCAAAGCTTCTGGGAATTTGGGAGTGGGGGATACTGTCAGGATGAAAAATAGTGCTCAGATGCAAAGGGCTTATTTATAATTTATTTATAATTTATTTATTACATTTATATACCGCCCATCTTCCAAAACAGAACTCTGGGCGGTTTACAATTAAAAACAAGCAGCAGAGAACGGACAAGGGAAACAGAGGCAAACTACAATAGAAAATGGGGGGGGGTTGCTTTTGGTGCTTCTAATGATAATTAATTTATTCATCACAACATAATTATGGTTGTTTTTTTATATACCAATGATCAAATATTGGGTTTATTTACATGTCTCCATGCCATTTAACTGGCTACTTTTTTTTAAAAAAAAAACCAACTAATTTTGATTTAATATGATGCAAGATACAATCTGGATAAGATGCTAATTGGTGATTGTGGACTACCACTGCCAGAATTCCCCAGATAGCTATGAATAATTACATTAAAACAACCCATGAATTAACATGATTTGAAAGGCACTTAAGGGACATAGGAAGTACACCAGTGCTATAATAAATTTCTACAGATGACAATGACAACTTGTGTAAAACTGCCTGCCATTTTAAATCTCTGCAGCGAAGGGACTTCTCTGGGTTCAAGGATATCCATTTCACTGTGATGAAGACTGGATTGTGCATAATCTTGGCTGAAGTTTGGAGAACAAATATAAAAGGCCAAAAGTGCTCTAGTGGACTTGATAACTCTTCTGCCTCTTTGTAGCAAGCATGTAGAAGCACCTTGACCATACTGGTCAAGTCTGACTCTAGGGGCGGTGCTCATCTCTGTATTCAAGCCAGTGTTGTGCAAGTCCATGGTCATATGGCCGGCGTGGCTCCAAAGAAACACTGTTTTACCTTCCCGCTTTTTAAAAATGGCGGTACCTATTTATCTACTTGCATTTTACATGCTTTCGAGCTGCTAGGTTGCCAGGAGCTGGGGTTATCAGCGGGAGCTCGCTCCGGTGTGTGGCACCCAGGATTCAAACCGCCAAGCTGCCGACTTTGCAGCCAACAGTTTTCGGAAGCCCTAGTCCACTGAGCCACCACACCCATCTGACCATACTGGAGAAGTAGTAAAAGTTTATTGAAGGATTTATTTGTTCTGGGAAGAAACTTCTCAAGACACATTGAAGGGTGGATGGTGTGTGGTGGTAGTAGAAATCTGTCAGTTTGTTTTATTCTCTTTGTAGTCATTGCAAATAACTATCTATACTGAAGGAAGGTATTATCTATTCAGGTGGACCAGTTTTTCTGAGATTGATGAAGATATTTTATATTCAGATGCCAATGTTTTCCTACAGCATTCACCACAGTTGGTGGACACAGCTATCACTACTCGCCTCCGACAATTAAATTGGGTAGAAATAAGCATAAAGGCAATCCAGAGTACTTGCCTGCACCTGCTTAACAACCATAGCTGACTAAACCTGGCTGGTTACCAAAATGTCTCAAGCTTGTCCCTTCAGAGGGATTTTTCTCCAAAGGAAATTTAAAATAGGATTTATGTAATGCTCCTGAGTAAAAATATTGAAGGAGTCAGTGAAACAACTTCTGTCGTTCTAATATAATAAATATTTTAAATAGCAGGAAAATTACTCTCTGAATTGCTTTTGGGTATCCAGCAGATGTACACCCATTAAATGGCTGGCATTTGAGTTGGGAAAAAGTCAGATAGCTCCCCATCCTTATGCTTTACTTTATCTATCCAGACTCTGCCTTGTAGAGTCTTGTTAGCTGTAGAGCTTGGCATCTCAGAAGTGAAAAAGTATTATTTATTTATAGCATTTACAGCCTGCCTTTCTTTGCAATAGCTGAAGGCAGTGTAAATGCCTCTCTACAACCCGAACAAGTTATACACATGTGACTCATACCTGCTCAAACTTATTTATAAAAATCACTGGGGGAGGAAATAGTTTTTGAAATCTGACCCCTATGTCTCTGATGATTAAGTACACTGACCTGAACCTAGCCAGTAGTCTCAACCAGAGTGGATTAATTAGATCAATGAGGTTTACTTAAGTGCTGAATCATCATATAGCAATTGATCTGATGGATATACTCTATCTAGGATTGGTATTGGATTTAGATATGGTGTGTTGACAAGAGGGTGCATGGATGACAGCTATCTACACTGATTTGTAAGACTCACATATTATGATGGCATAAATTATCTCCAATTATCATATTGCCTCTAAAGAGAAAAAGAAGCACAGGCACAATTAAGCTATACTGGAGTTGTCCTAAGTAATATTGATTTCAGAGGGGAAAGGGTTAAATACTTGCTTTTTCTTTCCTGCTGAGATCAGTGGGACTTTAAAAGTATTTCACTGCGAGTTGATCACTGATTTTAAAAACCGAACGGCTTCCGAGGAGAGCTGTAGAGCGCTTCTCTGACCGCTGGAGAAGGCTTATATTCCAATTCCAGAAGGCATTAAGCAGCAGTTCTTCTTCGTGGTCCTCTGTGATTGCACACAATGGGTTTCAGGTGTGCTCACAGAGCAGACCTCGGAGTCTTCCAAAAGCCAGGTAATTAAAGAACCTCCTTCCCTATAAATATAGGTCCCGCCCCCTATACCTCAGTTCCTTCTTTTCCGCCGCAGCAGCAGCCTCGTTTGTTCTTCCAAGCAGTGAGTTGAATTCTAAAAGAAAGAAAATTATTCTTTGTTAAGTGTTTTTTGCCTAAGCCTAGAAGGAACTCCTTCCCTTTCCCTCGTCTAGTTCCCCTCCCCCCTCCCCCCCCTAACGGGGGGAGAGGAAAACTTTCCCTTTCCCTCAGTTTATGGCTTTTCAAGGGCCATTTAAACGCTGTTCTTCTTGCCAGAATAAGATACCTGTTTCGGACGGCCACTCCCTCTGCTTATTCTGCCTGGGAGAGAGCCATTTGTCCGCGTCTTGTGCCTTTTGTAAAAATTTCACAAGACCAACCTTACGGTCACGGCTGAAGAGGCTTAAATATTTTCTTTGGGAGCGTTCCCTTCAGCCAGTCATGGCGTCCACGGCAACCCTTGATGAAACACCACAGGGTTCTTTGCCTCCCAACCAGCCTTCTACCTCTACCGGCGAGCAGTCTGCTACCTCTAAACAAAAGAGCCGGTCAAAGAAGAAAGCTTCAAAGGCGGACAAAAGCAGCCGAAACGCTGGCTCTCGTCCCACCCCTCCGCCTGACCGACTTCCTACTCTGCGCCAGCCTCAGGAACTTTCGGAAGCCGGGCGAGTCTCTGAAGAGCATACAGCTCTAACTCTTCCAAGCCCGAGAAGCTCCCTGTCGGCGGAGGCTGAGGCAGCAGCGGCACAAAACTTTGCCCGCGCCAACCCAGGAGATCGCTCCGGTGCGATAAGGAGTTCCCCGCACCGTAGAGCTCAGCCGGGAGAGACTTCCCCGCCAGCTGTTCGGCGGAGGCGGCGGCGCAGCCGACACTCCAGCTCCGATTCCACCTCGAGCTTTCAAAGCCGCGCCGCAAGACATCAACGCCGCCCCAGCGGCTCCGAGTACTCTGACGGACCTTACACCCGTCGTTCTCCCCGACATCGCCACTCGACCTCGTTAGGTCGAATTAGGTCGCGATCTCCAGATCGCAGACGCCGACGCTCCCCCTCTGCATCATCGGGCAGGAGTTACAGCCACCGCAGATCAGTGGCCCCGGGAACAAACGCTCAAAGGAGAGGCTTGTCGGATCCACACCGTCCTCGACAGCGACACTCCCGGCGATCCCGAAGGAGGTCTCAGTCCTCATCACCTAGTTCAGGCTCCCATCGAATGCAAAGGCGCTTTAACCGCTATGCAGACTCTATGGCTTCCTTCTCTGACGGACCTTCATTTAATAGAGCATACCCCTACGGCCATGCTCCTATGCTATATTGGCAGCCCAATTTTATGGACGTCCCACCTCCAGTCTTTCATAGGAGGCGCCGCAGATCCAGGTCCAGATCTGCTCCTTTATCACCATCTGACCACAGTTCCCCTCCTAGGCGTCGCCGAAGGTTACAGGAGGTTAATCTTAGACAATCACCTGACACACAAGATCCGGTGTTGCCAGCTAATACAACTGCAACGGTGGTCCCAGATGTTGCTCACCAGTCAACCAGCCCTGCCTCATATACACCTCCATTGACCAGAGCCGCGACTCGAGTGCCTCAAAATGCTTCTAGAGCACGTCAATCGGCTACTACCTCACAGTCCTCGGATCCCTCCTACATGCCATCTGGAGGCGAGTTAGCATCAGATTCAGGGGATTCTCAACCCTCTTCCTCTGAGGACTCCCAAGAACGTTATTCGGGTCTGGATTCTGACACCTCACAAAATCAATTATCTTCTCCTGCTGAAGACTACAAATCCTACTCACAACTAGTAGCCAAAATGGCTAAGGCACTGAATCTGACTGTTGTTCAACCCTCTGTAGATGATGATGATCAGGTATTTGATGATCTCTCAGATGACCGGACCCCACCTTGCAGACTAGCATTCATTAAACCAATGCTGCGTTTGGTAAGACAGTCTTGGGAAAATCCATCATCCGCATTCCAAATACCACGCAGAATTGAGAATTTGTACAGAACCCATGGGGACAGCACCGACTTCCTACAAAAACATCCGCTCCCGAACTCCTTCATTGTTAATTCCACCCAAGGCAGAACCCGTTCCAGATCATCAATTAACCCTTCTAATAAGGAAGGGCGAAAACTGGACTTACTAGGCCGTCGCCTTTACTCGCTCTCTTCTTTCATTATTAGAGTAGCGAATTATACAGCGGCAATGGGAGCTTACTTGCGTAACGTGGGAAACAAGATGCAGCCTTTTCTGGAATTACTACCAGAGGACCACCGTGCACGAGCTATGGCTTCATACCAAGATATCATGACCTTTGCCAAACATCAAAGATTTGCGTCCAGACATACAATTGATGCCGCAGCCAGGCAGTTAGCTACTACCGTCGTACTACGTAGACATGCGTGGCTAAGATCCACCACAGTTCCGGAAGACTCAAGGTCCCGGATTGAAGACTTACCATTTGATGGCAAAGGCCTTTTTGATCCACAAACAGACGACATCTTAGACAAGCTCAATAAGCTTAGCAGAACCTCACGTTCGTACTCTTACCAAGGTAATTACAGATCCTTCCGTAGACCCTGGAGGCGTTCATCATACGCAAGATACTTACCTGAAAGACAGAGGTTCCAGCCTAATACAGGATCATATACTCGTAACTCCCCAGGTCGACAACGAGCCCGTACTTCTCAACGTCGATCTGAGAGAACAAACAAACAGAGTTTCTGACATCACCCCATACCCTGCCCCCAACCCCCGGACCCAAGGATGCCTAACTCGCTTAGCCCCTCATCTATCTACCTGGACAGCCATCACCACCGACCGATGGGTGTTGAACACTGTAGCCTTCGGTTACTTCATGGACTTCAACCACTTACCTCCTTTGGGTTATGTCCGTCTTACAGCTCCATCTCTGGCTCTTCGAGAAGAGGTTCAATCCCTCCTACAAAAAGATGCCATAGAATCTGTTCACATCACAGACAAACACAACGATTTTTATTCCCGTTACTTTACCATCCCGAAACGAGATGGGGGCCTCCGCCCTATCTTAGATTTCAGAAATTTGAACGTCTTCCTACTCAAGAAGCGTTTTCGCATGGCATCCTTGGATTCCATCATCCCCCTTTTAAAAATAGGAGATTGGTTTGTGGTCATCGACCTCAAAGATGCATATTTTCATGTCACCATTGCCCCTACGCATCGCAGGTATCTCCGTTTTGTGCTGGACAATATTATCTACCTTTTCCAACACTTAGCATGGTGGATGAACCCAGCAAATCTATCTACGGGAATTCCATTTCAACCCCCACGTCTGCGATACCAAATCACGACCGACGCCAGTCCTGTAGGCTGGGGGGCCCATTGCAACGATTTGAGAGTCCATGGCCTTTGGTCCACCACCCAAGCCGCTCTTCATATAAATCAGCTAGAACTCTTGGCAATCATATACGCATTAAAAGCCTTTCTTCCACTAATTCAAGGAAAAGCAGTTCAGCTAGTGACAGACAACACAACTGTAATGTTTTATATCAACAAACAGGGTGGAACCCACTCGAGGCCAATGATGGACCTAACCATGCGTCTCTGGAATTGGTGCATTCGGCACGACATTACCCCGGTGACTATTCACGTTTCTACTCAAGAAAACAGACTAGCAGACTTTCTCAGTCGCCAGACCTCTTGCTCCCACGAGTGGTCTCTTCATCCAGAGGTTTTCCGCCATCTCACAGACCGCTGGGGAAGCCCGCAAGTCGACGTGTTCGCTTCCAGGACGAACACCAAATACCCCCAATTCTGCACGAGGGCAGGCCTAGATCCACAGTCGCTTGGGGACGCGTTCATGATACCTTGGACACAACACTTCCTGTACCCTTTTCCTCCAATTCCCCTTCTGCTCAAAACAGTAGTCGAGCTAACACAGGAGAGGGTGAACGCGATCTTAATAGCTCCTTGGTGGCCGCGTCAGATATGATCCCCGTCCTTGAAAGCCATCACGTCGGAATACTGTCGCCTACCGCTTCGACACGACCTTCTCTCGCAGGACAACCTTCAGGTCCTCCATCCACATGCAGAGACCTTCCACTTGACGGCCTGGAGAATTTTCCCTCGGTGGATGACATAATTCAATCCTCCAAAAAACCATCCACACGAGCCCTCTACAAGTATAAATTCAAAGTCTTCTTGGCTTTTGCAGCTAAAAGAAACTCAGATCCTATTCCCACCTCTGTGGACCTGCTTTTGTCTTTTCTTCGCCATCTTGCCTCTCTTGGTCGTTCCATTTCCACCTTAAGAGTTTACATTGCAGCCATCGTAGCCCACCAACCACCCAACGATGTTTCAGCGGGCCTCTTTCGACACCACAAGGTGAAAAGCTTCCTCAAAGGTCTCCGTAATATCACACCACATCATCTTAGACCTACACCTCAGTGGTCCTTAACCTTAGTCCTACGGCAACTAATGAAGGCGCCCTTTGAACCCCTGGCCAGGGCCTCAGACCAGTTGCTGACGTTCAAAACCCTCTTCCTGGTGGCCATTGCTTCAGCCAAACGAGCGGGAGAACTGGCAGCCCTACGGGCGGATCCGCCGTTTCTTCAATTCTTCCCAAATAAGATCTCGATGTTTCCTGATGTTTCCTTTCTACCCAAGGTGGTCTCCCAGTTCCATGCATCCCAACCGCTCCAACTGCCAGTATTCTTTCCAAACCCTTCCACAGACCTGGAGCGCTCCCTTCATTCACTAGATGTAAAACGAGCCCTAGCATATTATTTGGACCGCATGAAATCCTGCAGATCTTCTACGCGTCTTTTCCTGTGTTACTTTGGTCAGAAACGAGGCCAACCCATGTCACCCCAGGCTATCTCAAAATCTATAGTACGCCTCATCACACTGGCCTACCAACTTGCAGATGTCCCTCTGCCGTCCGGCATTCGGGCACATTCCACCAGAGCTATCTCCACTTCGACGGCATTCTTAAAAGGTGTCTCCATTCCAGAAATCTGCAAAGCTGCTACATGGTCATCGGCCTCAACATTCGTGTCTCACTACAGGCTAGACACAAGACAGAGAGCAGACACGGTCTTTGGACGATCTGTACTGTCAGCAGCTTTACCGTGACTACCCTCCACCGGTATGTACAGCTTGTTAATCACCCATTGTGTGCAATCACAGAGGACCACGAAGAAGAAACTGAAGTTGCTTACCTGTAACTCTGGTTCTTCGAGTGGTCACTCTGTGATTCCACACTAACCCGCCCTCCTTCCCCGCTCTGTCACGTCAAGCTGAATTTTCCTGTAAATCAGATGCATGCGGCGGCGTAAAAGAGCGTGGAACTGAGGTATAGGGGGCGGGACCTATATTTATAGGGAAGGAGGTTCTTAATTACCTGGCTTTTGGAAGACTCCGAGGTCTGCTCTGTGAGCACACCTGAAACCCATTGTGTGGAATCACAGAGTGACCACTCGAAGAACCAGAGTTACAGGTAAGCAACTTCAGTTTCTGTTTTTTATATTGTGTGTGGTTTCCCCCATCTTGATAGGGGTTTGATTGTTCTCTGATACTGCTGGGAGCAGCCTTGAACATACAGAACATCAGAAATAATGAAATTCTAGAGTACAAGGAAGAAAAAAAATGTTCTGCTCTTTTGACATGATGGGCTTTTCTCATGTGTCTTTCTTGGGCTGGTTTCTGACTGACCGTTAATCAGTTTCAGAATGCTTTGGCTGGGCAAGCTGGCAAGGGCATATTGTAGCCATATTGCACCCAGCTCCTGTGTTTTGCTAGTACCTTTGTTAGTACCAGCTCAGTATTTTGCTAATTCATGGCTTCTTAATTTGGTGTGTGTCACAAACAGGAAAGGGTAGCTGTACATGAGTTTAGATAATTGTACTCTTCTAGGACAAATGTAGCTTTTGTCTCAATGGGGTAAATGCGCAGCTGTAGTTTTTAGACCTTTTGTCTCCAGGTGATGTTTTATTTATCCAGCGATATGCCAAGGAATTCCTGGCAGCTCATCACTGAATGCTTGCATACAACAATGGTTGTGTTCAACTTGTGTTACGGTCAGACCTGATGAACCTCACAATTGCTGCATGTTCTAGGCTGAACCATACACTGTACTGTATTTCTCTACATTTGCACACTGATGGAGAAGATTGGTGGCAAACTCATCTTTCAAGTACAGTTTCTGCCTGTATTGATTTCTACATTAAGCTACTCAGGTGACTAGAGGTATCTAATCAAGTTTAGGAATAAGCACATCCAATCTCGCTTGATTTTGGAAGCTAAGCAGGGTTGGCCCTGGTTAGTACTTGGATGGGAGACCATCAGGGAATACCAGGTGCTGTAAGCGCCTGGAGTAGGAACTGGCAAACCACTCCAGTATTCTTGCCAAGAAAACTCCATGGACATGGGGTCACAAAGAGTCGGTCACGACTGTAATGACACAACACACACACACACAACTTGAGCTCATAAAGGCTCGTTTCTTTAAGCTAAACTACGGAGTATTGTGTCTGAATCAAACCCTAGTCTGGGATCTTTTCCAATTTGTTTTTCAAAAATCTCTTGAGTTGATAAAATTAATTGGACCTGTGGATCTTAAATCCCTAGTGTGTTTCTCCTAAGTGCTTCCTACATGGTAGTGACAGTTTTGTAAATTAGCTTAGGATTTCCTATAACATGTAGGAAATTCAGGAAGAAGTGAGCTGACACACTTACATGCTAGATAGACAGTCTAAAGCTTCTAAAAATAGCTATAGTTAGGAGGATGTCAATTTTTTAAAAAAAGGGAAAAGCAAAAAGCTTATTAAGTCCTCAAGCAACTCAGGAGTTTCTGGAGAAGAGTGATGCCTGTGAAATGACAGTTAATTAAGATGAAAGAGCAGGAAACAAAGACTTGTGGGGGAAGGGACTGAGAGCAAAAGCCTTTGAAGACCAAAAGGCAAGAGAAAGACTTGGGATATCAGATAATGGCATTGCCTTGAAATGTAGGCTGTGCTTGATTGTCATGCCTTCCATCCTGATCCCTTTCATTTTGCTGCCTAGGGAAGAGAAAACACATGTTAACAATTTTGTAGGCTAAAATGATTTGCATTTATCACAAACCATGGGACATCTTAAGCTGATTATTACAATGCAACAAGGGAGGGGAAGGATCTTTAATAGTTTCTGATTTTAGATCTGTAAGATTTTATTGGGCATAATTGAGAGAGTTACATTGTTTGCAGAGCCTTTGTTCTCAGCCTCCGTAAGGTTGTGATCCAGTGGCAGAGGATCATCCGATGGGAGGGTGGTTTTAGGGCTGGTAGCAAATCTGAAAAAAAAATGGCCCTTGGCCCGACTGAGATTGCCTGGGTCATGTTAGGCCCACCACCAAAGGAATCATTTTCCCCAAGTTATTATGAATGCCCGAGAGTGCTTCTTCTAGAATTCTTATAGCAGGGGGTTACATTTAGGAAAGGCTTTCATATGAGCTGAGCACTTTGGTAATTTGAGACAGTTCCATGAACTATGTAGTAATTAAATGGAATGGAATGGAATGAGTTCTTAGAGTGCATGGGGAACATGATTTTTATTTGGTTTATATAAATTTATTTGTTCTGCCACCTTGTTTTTATTAATTGTTTTTTGTGTTGTTTTCCCTTTATTTCTTGATTGATATGTGCAGTTCGATGCAGTATTGTTGTTATTATGTTGTGAATTTATCTAAATTGTATATTTTATCTAAATTGTTTATTTGTTCTAAACACCTAGAGTGGTCTTGTAGCTAGATGGGTGGTATAGAAATTGAATGAATATTTACATATAATTAAATTTACTCTGTTTGTAGTTAGTATTTTATGTGATGCTACATGGCAAAATTTGCTAGACTATATCTATAATTATATCTATATCTGTGCAGGAAAAATATATGTTCCAAATTAACAATATTCTTAAAACTAGGGCTTATATATTTTGGGTACTGTAATCAGATACATTAAATATTCAATTTTGGGGCTAAATTTTCATAAAGAATGCAGGTCACAGACTCATTTTTCACCACCTCTTTGCATCTAATAGGCCATATTAATTATACAGGAGTATAATGAGATAGGGGAGTTTGCAATGACAAGTAAGCAACATTAAAGATAGAAAGAACATTATTTCCTGGAACCTAATGAACTAGAAATAAAGCAAGTGAGAGGGAAATCCTCTTTAAACAGACAGTTAACTGTGCCACTGAATTGAATGGGTTACACATTCTTGACATGCTGTTTCCAGCCCTTTGAAAGTTCTTCAGGTCAGGGCTTACTTCTCAAGTAATGTAGATGTTCATGTAATGAAAGGCCATTTCACTTCCCTGCAGCCACCTCTGCATTACAGGAAGCCTCTTTGGAGGATCAGAGGTCTTCCTTAATGGGGCACAAGAGACATATAAGGCTGTTGGGAGTAGAACTTGCTTAATGCTGGGTGAAGGTCTACCTCACTTGATGCAATCCCCTCCCTCCAGCAGGCCTCTGTTATCATAAAGGCCTCTAAATAACAGGAGAGGCTTTTAAGGGGTACAGATAAATAATGGAATGGAAAAGTTCCCTTAGTGAGCCTCCTTAAGGACATTTATTTTAGAATCAGTATATGTAATTTTAATGCTTCTTCTATATTAAATATAACAAGCTCATAAAGGTTAAAAGGAATATAAATGACAGATAAAATGCTTCATATAGTGAAAGCAGCACAAGATGAGCCAAATCAGTCAAATGGTACACAATTGTACCACATAGTCTATATCAGGAACGGCGAACCTTTTAGAGTCCAAGTGCCCAAACTGCGATTAGAAATCCACTATTCCTCCCCCCCTGCAAAGTGCCAATACAGCCATTAAGCTGAATACAGGTGGCTGTGAAGGGGCAATGTCGGGTGCCCACAGAAAGGGCTCCGAGTGCCACCTTTGGCACCCGTGCCATAGCTTCACCAACACTGATCTATATTGATATGGACTCACAAGCTCAGCAGAATTAGCTGGCAGGAATACACTGTTAGGAGGAGTCAGAACTCTCACAGTGCTGATAGCTTCCAAAGCATGTTCCAAGAAGTGCATATTTTCCACTCTTATATCTTTTCCTCAGCCATATGATATCTTTCAATTTGTGTGATTCTGGAATTATGTATGGAAAGGAAGCCATTGTATAAATTTCAGAGTTAATCCAGAGGACACCTTTTCATATGTTTTCCCAATTTCACCTTTTTTTGACACTTGAGGGATTTCTCACTGTAGGCATGGATTTCTCTGAACATACTAAGAAATGATTTCATTCATAAGCATTTCCCCAATTAATTGCTGCCATTTCTACCCATGCAGAATATGTAGAGATAAAATGACTTTTACAGGGTTGCAGATCAAGTATGTGGAGCCCATAGCCCTTCAGGTACCATTAGAAAATATCTTCCATCATTCTCAACCATTGTTTATGCCGGCTGGGACTGACATCAGACATGTGGTGGTGGGCCACAGCTTCTCCACCTTGTAGTCAAAAGATTGTAGACAAAAGATAGAGGCTGGAATTACACTACATTGCAATCATTGTAGTTGCCATTCCCTTAAAATTCATTTATGTTTAAAACAAAACCAAAAAACAAAACAAAACCCAAGACCCCAAAACAAACAAACAAACAACAAAACAGAACAAACTTCATTTGAGTTTAATATGGCAGAGGAGTGGGATTTAGATATTTTGAGTCATTTGTTGTTAGTGTCTACCCCTCTGCGTATGCCACAGGATACAGTGCCTGCTAGGTAGTTGCTTTTATCAACAGAATTTGTCTTCAGGCATCCAGTAATGTTATTCTACAGTTTTCACTGAATGCTATGTTTTCTTGTTTTACCTGTGCTGAACCAGGCTGACATACTTACCTGTGGAGCAGTACTGGGCCAAGGCGGTAGTTCTTGATGTTTATAGTTGGGTGCCCCAACTGATTCCTGATAGTTTCCAAAGTTCATTTCAGAGACTTTTTGTTTAGTATTTTGTCTTGGTTCATTACGGATTGGTTCATTACTGTTTTGTTTTGTACATTTTTAAAAAGAATTTTTTAGTAATGAAATGAAACAAAACAAGGGGGCAAACAAAATCGAAATGAAATGAAACACAATCTTTCCATTCTGTGCTCATCCCTAGTGCCATTAATTCAGTGGGGCTGCTCTGGTTTGGACTAACAACTGGTTTTAGCCCAAGGAGGTGAAAAGGTAGGAAGTAGATAAACAAAAAGAAAAGTTTGGGCCTCAACACCTACGAAAGAATGTGGAGAGGAGGATGAAGAGGATGAGGTGAAAGAGATTAGAGATGGGCACGACTTAGTGGTATTTTCATTTTCGTTTTCGTTTTTTGTTTTCGTTACGGAAACGAAATGAAAACGAAAATCGGCACCAGCCTGGACCGAAAACGGAAACGAAACGACTAATTTCGAGCCAATTTTCGTTTTTCGTTACTGGAAAAGCACTCAATTGAGCTAAATGGGGAAAAATGAAAAAATTTTCGTTTTCGTTTTTGTTTTTTCGTTTTCGTTACGTAACAAAACAAAAACGAAAAATTTTGAAATTAGCCCACGAAAACGGAAACGAAACGACTCAGACCCTAGCCGAAAACGAAAACGAAAACGAAACTTTTTTTCTGAGTCGTGCCCATCTCTAAAAGAGATAAATGTCATCATTTTTTTGTGGACTGTAACGATGGCTGTACCTAAGATAGTTAATTGCAAGGAGCATCTTGTTTTAATTAGCATTTTCCTTTGTAGTTAGCATTGAGTTAATTAAGACATGTGCAGTATATATCAAAAGTGTGTAATCTAAATGGTTATAAAATTGGCCAATTTATGTCTGAATCTGTAGGGACTTCCTTTGCTGCAGAAGGGATTCTAACAGCTTGTTTCTCTTCAACTGCACTTCATCAGTATTTACTTTAATAAAAGTCTCTGATAAATGCCTCAAACCTAAATAGTTTTCTTGCACAAAGATCACAAACATATAATTTTTACTAGTTTGCTTAGGCTCCCGGCTGAATAAATAAAATATCCAATATAAGCTTTATTCAGTGATTGTAAAATTTACATAGTAAGGGGCTCTTCTTGTGGATGAATTGCAATATTACTTGATTTGGCCTTGAAAATAACAATTTTCCTAACCATTTCCCACTTAATTTGCTCACAGCAGTCTTTCATAATGTGATCTTGCATTAAGGCTGTTAAAATCTTGGTTTTCCCCCAGTAGGATCTAAGCAATGTGGGTGTAGCACTGCAAGTCCAACGCTAAACACAACAATATTTGCTTGGAAGTCGGTGGGCTTTATTCCAGTGAAATTTGGGGCCTTGATTAATTACCTGTCTCTGAACAAACCGTGCCACACTAACTGCTGGCCCCACTCTAATGTTCTGCTCTGCCATTGAGCTGTGCCCAGAATGGGCTGACGGGAAGGAGTGTATGAGCAGAATAGACACTGGTATGCCTTTCTGATTCCCTTTGCAGAAATTCTGCAGAACAGTTTGCCTGTAGAATCATTCTTATATACGTCCACATGACATCCCTTGTTGATGGCTAGCACAGAGCTTTGAAAAGTTGCCTTTCAGGCAGTAGAATCAGCATGTCTCACCACTGAAGTCCAAAAACAAAATAAAACAATAACAACCAAACAAAAAAACCTTTCTAGGTTTAGGGCTAGTTTAGGGGAAATGGTCCTGTTTTAAAGGACAACTACTGCATATCTATATAGAGCTAATGGAGCACGTAGAGCTTAAAATAAAAGCAGCTTGCACTGTACTACCTGCTGTCTTGTGAGTACCTGACCTTTGTTCAAGGAGGTAGGAGGTAAAAGCATTTTTAAAATACCTGTCGAATAAACACTTGTAAAGAACAAAGTTATTTTGGGTCTTTTATTCTTGTCCTCAAGATACCAACAGACCTTTCCTTCGAGTGAACTGTGCAGTTTAATGAGTAGAATCAAATGTGTCATAACAACTTACGTTTACTCATTTTGACAATGCAAACATGCTGTCTAATTTGTTTTGTATATGCAGTCAGAAAGGTTTTTGAGCTTATGGCCCCAGTTTCTCATTTGGTATTTCCTTGTTATGAACTGTCTTGTCATTTCTGAAATTCTGACTTTTGCTAACCCTATGAGTTAACACTCTCCGTCAAATCTCAACTCAGGTCTTCTAAACTAAAAGCTGCTGTTTTCTTTATTGAGTCAGATGACCTCATGTTTGGTCTTCATATTTTCCTAGTGCCCTCCATTATTTTTTTTTTGTGCCTCATGGCCTTTTCCACTTTTAAGTTTTTGTCACTTTCTGAAAGCCCTTTCTCTGGATGTCATTCATACTTGGCTGGATTCACACACGAGCTCTCGGTGGGAAAGAAAGTTAGGTAACGAAATGAATAATGAATAACAAAATGAATTAAAAGTTCATTTCTTGCCCATCTCTAATTATGTCCCTGAGTGGGTTGCCCAGACCACTATACTTTTGACAGCACACTGATCAAGGGAGCAGCGTCCTGCTAATAACAATCAGGAATGCTCCACAGAAATTTCTATGCTGCTAGGTGCTTGGGATCAGTATTTTCAAGTACTTTAAAATTACAAAAGTTCTTTTACTGGGGGCACCCCAATTGGAGTTCAATAACTTGGCCCCTCATTCCCTAAACCTCTCCAAATATGGGATGCTTAAAAGGGAGAGCTTGAGGAAGGTTCACAGCAATTTTCATGTTGCTAGTTGCCCGGGAACAGTATTTCCAAGCACAGAAAATGGAACTTAGAATTTTTTTTCCAGGGGGCACCCACTTTGAAGTTTAATAACTCCCCCAAACCCAAATCATTCCAAATTTGGAGGGCTTAAAGTGGAGCATCCATGGAAGGTACCCACCAAATTTGGTGTTTCTAGCTGCCCAGGGGGCTACATAATAGAGAAATGAATTGGTTCATTACTGTTTTGTTTTGTATGATTTTTTTTTAAAAAAATCTGTTAGTAACAAAATGAAACAAAACAGGGGCAAACGAAACAAAATGAAACAAAACACAATTTTTCCATTCTGTGCCCATCCCTGGCCCCATTAATTCAATGGGGCTGCTCTGGTTTGGACTAACAACTGGTTTTTGCCCAAGGAGGTGAAAAGGTGGGAAGTAGAGAAACAAAATGAAAAGTGTGGGCCTCGACACCTAGGGAAGAACGGGGACAGGAGGATGAAGAGTATCAGGGGAAAAAATAGATGTCATCATTGTTGTGTGGACTGTAACGATAGCTGTACCTAAGATAGTTAATTGCAAGAAGCATCTTGCTTTAATAAGCATTTTCCTTTGTAGTTCGTAGTGAGCTAATTAAGACATGTGCAGTATATATCAAAAGTGTATAATCTAAATGATTATAAAATTGGCCAATTTATGTCTGAATCTGTAGAGACTTCCTTTGCTGCAGAAGGGATTCTAACATCTTGTTTCTCTTCAACTGCCCTTCATCAGTATTTACTTAAATAAATGAATAATGAATAATGAAATGAATTAAAAGTTCATTTCTTGCCCATCTCTAATTATGTCCCTGAGTGATAGATGAGGGCTGCCCAGACCACAATACTTTTGGCAGCAAGAAAGCAAGCAAGCAAGCAAGCAAGCATGCAAGCAAGCAAGCAAGCAAGCAAGAAAGAAAGAAAGAAAGAAAGAAAGAAAGAAAGAAAGAAAGAAAGAAAGAAAGAAAGAAGCACATATATTGTTATAAATCCTGGTCTGGATGAAATAATAATGGAATAGAGGAATAGAGGAACAGAGGAAGCAGTACAAATTTAAATGTGAGTATTTACCAGGATATCTTTCATCCCCTGGTTTGTTTAGTTAGTAGAAATTGGGTTTATCAACCCACAAAGTTTTTTTGCTGACATTGCTTAGCTTGGAGACCATAGTTTGTTCATGACTGAATGAGGATGCCCTCAGAATTTGAGGAAGGAGGTTGAGGCAATGTAAGACTATTCCCTGGAGTACACGTTGAGAAAACTAGAGCTGCTAGCTCTTGTTTCCTAGAGAAAATTAGACCTTTTGACCTTGGGAGTATTCTCTCTGTATAGGTGAGTTTCCATGTGACAGATCAAAAATGAAATAAAAATAAAATCCAATGAATATTTATAAGAAATGCCTGCTATGCCATTAGACTAAAACCAGAGTGTTAAAACAGAGAGCTAAAGATTTGCTGACCCAATTCAGTTGTCTGCTTTATACTGTTAAAAGCCAATGAATATGGAAAGAGACAGGTGAAATCCTTTTGGACAAGAACACCAAGAGAAGTCATCTGCCCATAGCATGGGGATAGTTTCCTTATTAGCATTTCTATCTCAGAACATGTGAAGGTTAACTGTCTGCAGCCAATATTCCAATAGGAGTGTTAAATTCCTGATGATGGGAAGTTTGATCTTGTAGCTTTCCTGGCCTTCCATATGTCACAGAACACGTTTTCGGCTGAGAACAAATAAGTGACCTTGCTATAAATAGAGAGAAACATGATGAAATAATGGAAGCATGTTATTGCAAAGGCTGAGAGTTGTGAACTGAAGTGACTTGTGCAGAGAAAGGAAACAACACAACACAACACACAAACACAAACACATACAAAAGCAGATGTCATTTTGCAAGAGAAAGATCTGTTAACCAAGTAGCCACAGTTTAGAGTTAATCACAGTTTATTTCGTTTTGGAGGTATAAATTTTATCTGAACCTGTTGTATACGTGCAAAAAAAAAAGTTTGGTTATCGAATAACACCTAGATGCATTCCTCAACTTTGTGGTATAACAATAACAAAGAGGCCACTTTTTGCAGTGCCTTCTTCCTCTCATCCTTGATTCATACCTTAGAGGTCACCAGGAGACTAAAAGCTGCCTGCCTGCAGTTCATCCCTGCTGATGTTACTGAATCAGATAAACCTTGTACTTCAGCTAGTTAGGATTTCTGCTACTGCAGTGCATTGTGAAAGTCAGGAGCATGGTAGACATCCTCTCCTTTCCCAGACAGGAAAGGAAATTGATAATACTCTCAATGATCAGTTGGGGGGAGAAAGGTATGTGTCCGATCATATTGAAAAGGGTTACTTTGCTGGGACTTGTTTCCCCTAAAGTGTCCCTTCTGTATGTTAGAGAATTACTCCAGCTCGGTCTCCAAAAATAGTAGCCTAATTGCTGAACAAAAAAAGATCCAACTTGGTCAGGAACTGGGATCAGGCTGGAGCATTAAACTTCATATGTTGTGTGATCACTGGAAAATGGATCATAGCAGACTGCACTACAAGTGTTGCAAAAGGTAAGCTATATGTTTATGCGATCACAGCATGATAAGCTGGATATATATTTTGCAATTTGAGATGGGTACTGGATATAATTGATCCCTCATGACCAGATGGTTGGCCACCAGGCCACAAGAAATATGAATACCATGATGGCTCGAAATAGTTACAATCTGTATCAGCTGAAGAAAAAACTACACTGATCAAATCATGAATCTTCACAGTATTATTGCCCCATGCGTCTTGGCACACAATTTAGTTTGCAAAGAACACTGTTGGATAACAAATTATGAAAGAAAAACAAGTTACCTATTGGTACTGCTCTGAGGAAAAGGGTTTCACCCTTGAAATATTAGTAATGTTTTGTTATTTTAATAGTAGTCTAAAGGTATCACCTGTTCCACTTTTGTATTTGTAAATTATGAAAGAGTATTTTATTGAAGAACCTTAAGTTTTACAAAAGAAAGTAAAACCTTCTCTCAAAGTAAATGGAAAATATAAATCCTCCAGAAGAAGATAGGATGCCAGTAAAGATATTCCAGAGACTTATTCTTTCTTATATTTGCTGGCATATTCTTGTTAGGAGTTTGATAAATTCAGTCTTTGGAATACCTTTACTGGCATCCTATCTTCTTCTGAAGGATTTATTTTTTCCATTTCCTTTGAGAGAAGGTGTTACTTTCTTTTGTAAAACTAAAGGTTCTTCAACAAAACTCTTTTTCATATCTACCAAGGACCCTAACCCTAACCCTAATGCTGCCAGGACTCATCCACACCTAATGAAGGAATCTGTAGCTTTTGGTTTCCAGCATTTGAATTGGGTTGTTATTGATATGTCAATTTGAGCTCACTATTTCACAAGGCACTAATAAAGCAGAAGTAACCAGTTGGCAAGTTAAAGCATATACTATATAAAGCAAATAGTTGCATATCGTACAATATTGAGAAAACTTTGATAGGCCAACCTTAGACGCAGATATCATAGCTAGAAGTGCAAGTTCCATGACTCATGCATGAATAAGGAGGAAGATTCCTTTAGTGGTTTCCATTAGAGATGGGCTTTTCTTTTCAGAAGTTGTCAGCTTCCAAAACAAACTGCAGGAGCCCAGATGACATTCGGAACCGGAGGAATGAAACCAACCAATCCTTTCCTTGTGCTGGGCTCACGTGGGATTAAACTCCAACGAGGAAGAAGACTCCGATGCATAATCGTTCCTTCTCCCTGGTGGTGGCCAACCAGGAGCTGTGCAGGGAAATGTATAATCCCACCTTCCTGTCTGATTGGCCGGTGCCAGGAAGAAGGAATGATGATGCGTTGGAGGTGTCTACCTTGTTGGAGTTTCTGCAGATCGTTTCGGAAGCTGACCACTTCCAAAATGAAAAGCCCATCTCTAGTTTCCATTTTTATTATTCCATTTGTAATGGGAGTTTGCTTTTATCCCTCTGCTCACAGTTCTATTGGACGGCGGGCGGTATAAAATTTAAAAATAGATAAATAAATTTAAGCAGCATACTTTACTTTGGCATTCGGGGTTGAATGGCCTTATCACTAATAAGGAGGGCTTAAATTCCCCAATTAAAATTGTAACCAGTCTGCATTTTATTTTATATCCGTAAAATCATCACCGACTTCTTTTTCTTCTACAATGCAGTTTAATCTGCAATCTGAACATATATCAGGATGATAGCTATTATAATTATTAATTCACTGTCTGTAACTTATGTAGTCATTTTTACGAACTGCTTGCCTGTCTTCTCTGCTTTTTAAAATTTAATTTCTCTAGTGGTAATTGCATCACTTAATTTGTCATTTTGTTCTTTAGATGGATTATATCTAAATGAACCACAGGAGAAATATTGCTGTCGTTTTCACATTAGTTTTTCTATATCAAATTAATCTTCTATCATAACAAATTAGACATTTGAGGTTTGTGAAGATCTCCCAGATCAATTTGCATCAAGGGAAAGTTCAACTATATAATGTTAACTGCATTAAAAGATACAATGCAGTTGTTCAGTAAAGAAGTTAGAGTATCGAGTCATTCACTTTCCAAATCAATGAAAGTAATGTGCCCAGTTCTTGGCACCATAGTTCAAAAAGCATGCCGATATACTGGAACAAGTTCAGAGGAGGGCAATGAGAATGCTCAGGGGACTGAAAACCTACTCAGGAAAGACTGAAAGAACTGAACATGTTTCGCCTTGAGAAAAGAAGGGAGATATGATAGCACTTTCAAATACTTGAAAGGTAGTCATACAGAGGAAGGACAGAATGTGTTCTTGACCATCCCAGAGTGCAGGACAGTCAACAATGGATTCGATAAAAGGAAGCCAGATTAAGGCTGAATATTAGGAAAAACTCTCTAACTGTTAGAGCAGTATGAGAGTGATACCAATTATCTTGGGACGTGATGAGTAGAGATTGGCACGAAACGGAAATACAGTGGTACCTCGACTTACGACATTAATCCGTTCCGAAGGCAATTTCAGACGTTGAACAACTCATAAATCAAACAGCAGTTTCCCATAGGAATGCACTGAAAATCAATCCATCCATTCCGGAGGGAACAGATTAATAGGTTTTTAATGCATTCCTATGGGAAGGCTGTCCCAATCCCCCTCAATCAAGGGCAGTCAAAGGCTACTTTCCGCAGTCCCGTCAGACAGATGACTTTGACGGGTTGGACCTGTCAAAATCAGCTCTTGGGGTGGGTGGGAGAGCAGCCTTCAACTGGCCTTGATGGGAGCAAAGCTTGGGTGCCTTGCAAGGGAAGTGCTTACCTTCACTTACCTCTGGGCTGGGTGAATTGATCTTCAATCTTTTGCAGATATCAAACCAACCAAGGAGGAGGAGGAGGAGGAGGAGGAGGAGGAGGAGATCTCTGACTCCATTGCCCCCTCCTTCCCTGCTTCCCTTGCAAGGCACCCTGACTGAAGCTGCATCATTCCCAGGGAATGATCCAACTTCAGGCAGCCCCCGCACCTTGCAAGGGAAGTGCTTACCTCCCGGTAAGCACCTACCTTTGCTTAACTCCAGACTGGCCGAAGATTGATTCAGCCAGCCCAGACGTAAGTGAAGATAAGTGCTTAACCGGGGGTAAGCGCTTTCCTTGCAAGGTGCCCGGGCTGCCCAAAATTCACAGGAAACGATGCAACTTTGGGCAGACTGGGTGGTTTGGAAGGGAGGCATGGTGGCCACCTCCTCCTTCTTCTTGGTTGCTTCGATCTCCGCTCTGCTGACTGTCAAAATCAGCTGTCGTGTGGAGTGTAGAGCAGCGCTCGTAAGTCAAATAATTTGGTTGTCGAAGCACTTGCAAGTCAAGGTACCACTGTATAGCATTTTGTTTTGTTATGTTTTGTTTCAGTCTTCATTTTGTTTCATTTCATTAATAATGGATTTTTAAAAATAATTTTCATCACCAAACAAAAAGATTCATAAGGCTATAAATGATGGGGAACAGGGAGGAAGGAAAAATATATATAAACCTTCACAGTCCTACTTAATCAGGAAAGGAAAACAATCAGTTTAACCTTTAAATCAACTTGCAGCTATAGGGACAGCCAGCGCAGTGTAGGGATGGGAAATCTTTGCTCCTGGCTAGCTGCAGGCAGAGAGATCAAGATCAGAGATAAGTAACAGCTGATGTGTGGGAGGGGAGGAAGTAAAAGAAATTAATCAGTTTAAAAATAAACCTCAAGACGGCTGGATCAAGTGGCTTCTTGCCACTAGGACAAATCATTTCATTTCCAAAACAAAAAATGGTGTTTCGTTTCATTTCTTGACAATACACTGTTTGCTGTTTCATTTCATTTTGTAACGTTTTGTAAACTTATGAAACGACGAAACAGTGTGCCTTTTTGGTAAGGTGCCCATCCCTAGTGATGAGTGCTCCAATGCTGGAGGAATTCAACAGAAAATTGGACAACCATCTGTCAGATCTGTTTGGATTTGGATTCCTGCATTGTGCAGGGGGTTGGACTTGAGGACCGTAAGAGTCTCATCCAGCTACACTATTCTATCATTCTGTGAAATGCAGGCAGCTTTGTTCCATTGATTGCTGAATTATAATCTCATGGGAGGACATGCATATATCTGCTCACATAGGTAGATGTTTTATTTGATTTTGTGTCCAAGGTGCCCTATGTGTGCAGGATTTTAAAACCACAATAAAAACAGAAACCATTAGATACAAAAGAGAAGAAACAGAATATATATAAGTCATATGCTCAAAAAATGAGCACCAGTCAAGACTCTGCTTGAAGCATTTATCATTCAATGAGGTTAGTAGTTAGAAAGAGCAAAGGCACTGTAAAGATGTCTAGGTGGGAGCTAAGTGTTCTTGCACAGTTTAAACGGCTCTGTGAGCTCTGTTGGTTCCTGGAGAAGAACTTAGCTATTGTCAGAGTCATATATACCTGTCTGATAATATTAAGATTGGTTGTTGCAATTAACTCTACATTGGGATATCACTGAAAATTGGATTGTGACCAAGGAACAAGGAGTTCTTTGTTCCTTGGTCATAAAAACATCTGCGACCCTAACCATGGCTCTTTGTATATCTGAGGAAGTACACTGTAATTCATGCAAAGCCTGCACTGAATTTATTTTTGGTCTTTAATGTGTCATAACTCATTTTATTTTTATTATACATGCTAGAACAGATAACATGACTTCCTCTTTGAAAACCAGAACAAAGAATGTGCCTGCCAATGATAAGTAAAGCCTAGGGATACAACAGACAGGTGCTATTTGGAGGAAGAAGTGAAAAAAGTACTGTAGTTGAGATCTGAGTGACAAGGCAAGCGGAATGTGGTATATATTGGGTTTATGGGTTCAAACCACAGGTTGTGAATCTTTAAAAAAGAATGGAAAGAAAGTTTATGTTGAATGTTTCCTCCACAACTGTAGAATTCTGATATCCTCTCTACGTAGCTGGCATAGAAAACATAACAGGTTTCAAAGCAGAGATTTCAGGGGAGTACTGAGGGTCAAGAGATTAGACTCAAAGAGCTAGCTAGATAACTTTCACGTGCTGGTACAAAAGTATGAATCCCACAAAACAGGAGGTTCATTGCACATTTTTGTTTAGTATGCTACAAGAGTGTATTGAAAAAATTAACATATGTCAGAAGGCCAAATCATGATTTCAAAAGTGGCAAAAATTAGAATGTAAGGTAATTGAAACTTATAAACATGTGACAAATCAAGGAATGCTGAACTCAGATAAATTACCTTTTTGGATTAAGAGTTCTAGGATTTTCCAGACTTTTTAAATACAGAAAACAAACTTTCAAAGTCCTGAGACCCTCCACATTGTTTACGAGGCAGCCATCTTCCTTGAAAGGCTTAGATGGGAGACCATTTGCAAATCCTATGTCTACCTCTCTTTGTTGGCAGAAAGGTGGACTAGAAATCAATTAAATAATAAACATGAATCAGATTCAAAATATGTTTGCCCTTATTAGGTAAATATCAGCTTTGGTTCCTTCCTCTACCTTTGTGTTTAGAAGATGATATGGAGAACGGAGAAGCTGCCTGCTTGGAACTGTGGTCCCTTTGGGAAGAAATGTGAAATATTCTCATATCTATTTCAATTCGAACCCAGTGACAATAAAAAAAACTCTTCTATCAGATTCTGCTTTAGGAAACATGATTTAAATTTTGGCGTATGCACACAAGGTACATGAATGCATGGAGTACCGTGTCAGAAGAATGAGTTTTTGGGTAGATGTAGGATCTATTCACATGTGAACACCCCTTCCCCCCTTTAAAAAATATCTCATATAGTGCTATACCAGGTAGAGGGTAGTTTTAAAAATAATAAAAACACTATGGTCTACTTGACGAAAAAGCTAGTGACTCACTGAACAGTTCATTCTAAGCGTAGCCTTCCTTCCTCCCCTCCCCTACCAGACCTGCCACTTCCTCCCCTCCCCTTTCTCAAGCAAACTCTTCTCCTCACTCTTCCTCCAAATCCTCCCCACCCTCTATCCCCCTCAGTCACTTCCTCCCTTGCCCTTTCACCCTCACACCTTTCCCCTCTTCCCCTTTCACACCCTTTCCCTCTTGTCCTCCTCCCCATTGCACCCTCCCTGCCCTTGGCCCTGTCCCACCAAACACATCCACCGGATTGGAGGTGGGGGCAGTTTGGAAAATAGAATTGGAGGTGGGGCCTGAGGCGGCAACAGTGGCGGTGGGGAGGCTGAGGTACTGGTAGTAGTGAAAGCACTGGTTAGAAATGGATTGCACAGCATTGAATCTGCCCCATTAAATGGAACGTTGTCAAGACAATTGTGATTTAGTTATTTCCCATGGCAGTGCCTATGTTGGGAAGGAAATCTGCCTGTTTTGCCATATTCTTCATTTTTATTACATCTCTCTCTCTCTTTTTCATTTCCTTAAGCATGAATCAGAAGTTGCAGGTAATTGCTTCCTTTCAGCCTTTCAGTGGAAAATTTCCTTATCTGTTTTGTGTCTGTCTTGGCAGTACAGAGCATTTTAAATCCTCAAGGAACTGTTGGTAGGAACTGTGTACTACCTAGCAAACCTGAATGTGTCGTTAAGCTATTCTCGATGACATTCTTGTGGTTCTTGTGTTCTCAGTCACATGGCAGCGCTTGATATTTTGGGCATTCAGAATCATTTAGTAGGTTTTGAAACTTAAATTAATTTAATTTGGAACGATAATTGATATGCTGTCTTATTCAGTAGGAGTGTGAACTATGCTAAACTGCTTCCCTTGAAGGTCAGTCAGCAAATGATGAAAACATCTTCTTGACCTGATTAAGGTTTCAATTATGTAAGTTATTTGCTGGTTTAATACTTAATTCTGCTATTAGAATAATTCCTTCTTTAACTGATGAAACTTCCTGTGTGTTGGACTACAGCCCCTATGATTCTAGCAGGTTGCCATGGGGATGATGAAAACAAGGATGCAAAGATCTCTTATCCCTTATTTTGTTGCAGTTCTCCAAATTCCTCCAGCATTTTATTTCCATCTTTTTATATCAGGTTGCAAGACTCATTTTCATTCCTGCATGGAAATCTGTTTATATTTTGGAATATACTTTTCTGATGTATCCATTATGAAGTGCATTTTTCTTAATGTGCTAAAATACTTAAGCATTTCCTCCCATGAAGTAAACATATTTATGTGACTTTTCCCACAGATTCATATTTTATTTGTATGTTCTCATTTATCTATAATTCAAAAAGCTATGGGGGGAGGGAAGAAGCAGTCGGGGGAGAATCTGATTTTCATTAATTGGTCCCTACAACAAGAAATCAAAGATTGTAGGCACATAATTTAATGCTCTTACAGATCACAAATCGAAGCTCTTAAAAAGTTCAGTCAATTTGAATTTCTTTCTCATTCTAAATGTGGTATAACAAATCCCACACAACAGTTTAGGCTCAAATGACAATATTCTCTTCAGGGAATAATGACTATACCTTCAGACAAGTACACTTGGGGAATCCAGGGAGTTTAGAGGAGTAATTTGGGAGTTTATTAGTGATAGAGTTATCTTGTAATTTGAGCTAAAGACTAATTTTAACATTCACTAATGTTGCATTTGTTAGCACATAATAAATAGACATTATTAGGGTTTCAGGTTTTGGCCTGCAAGGGAATTAATCAAGTAATATGAATTAATAGTTCTAATGATTAAAGTTAAATAACTGATGAATTGATGTCTGTGAAGATTCTCAGTAATTTATGTGAGTATATCTGGAAGTTGAGCCATGGTAACTAGACCTCTCTTCTTGAGAGATCAAAACGTTTTGCTTCTAAACCCAGCAGCTTCGCTTGGATTATGCTGGTAGTTAATATTGCAGAGGTGACTGAAGTAGGCTTTTCTGTCTTTGTGAAATCAGATTTCATTGGAATCGAAGTCCCCAGGACCAATCAAGAAACAAAACAAGTTTGCAGATTTCAAAAAAAAAAAAAAAAAAAAAAAAAAAGAGAGAGAGAGAGAGAGAGAGAGAGAGAGAGAGAGAGAGAGAGAGAGAGAGAGAGAGAGAGAGATTAAGAGTCTGACACTCAGATGCCCTAATATCTTTTTCTGGCTTTTGACTTGGTGACTCTGTTATGGTTTGAGGCTTTACTGAGATCTACCAATAAATCCAGATGTGTCCTTGGACCACCTTTTGTATTGAAAATGTCTGCTTTGAGCATTGTACTGAACTTGATTCCAACAGTGTGTGGTGCCTTTCAAATCTGTCCAGTAGACCCTTGGAGGCAGAATATTGGTACCGTTACTTAATTAGCTGTTACATTCCTCATGAATGTTTTCACATTGCTTATCATTTTTCTGCTGCTGCTGAAGTAAAAGCAAAGTGTTCTTATATACCGGGTACTCATTTTTTCAACTTTGGAAGGATAGAAGGCTCAGTCAACCATGATATGACTACCTGTGATTAAAACCTGGGTCATGAACAGACTTTTAGCTGCAGTGCAACAGTTTAATCCCTGCACCATGAGGCTACTACCCTTCAGGAAGCAAAACAGATAAGGACTTCTTATGAACACAATGCTATGGGTTGGTGTCATTACTTTCTGATTGCAGGATCAATGTTTTCTCTACCTTAACATTTGACTATTTAGGGATTTTTAAAAAATTATCCTCAGACTTAATAATCTTCACTTATTTCTCTTTCATTGCCACCAAACTTCAACTTCCCCTCTGTATGTGTATTCAACTTTTACTCAGGCCCATATAACATTCTCAACATAGCAAGCCCTCAGGTATTGAGCTCAGCTTGAACAAAACAAATAAGGCTGTAGTAAATTAACAGTGTCAAGATAATGTTTATTCTTTGGCTTTAAGTTAACTACAATTTTCCATCCTCTCTATTACCTCTTTTCTTCACTCCCTCTCAAACTGATTATCAGATTCCAGTAAAGCAGAACCTAGACTAAAATTTCCTTGGATTCCACAACCTGATCTCCTTGATCTCTTTACACTGGATTGCTTCAAAAACACACTTCCTACGTACTTTTTCTCCAAGCCAAGCAGAACCATTCTTACTAACATTCAATTGCCTCACTCACCTCCTTTCACAACTTATCAAACTAATGGATTTCATACCACACATTGGGTGCAAACAGGCATCACAGCCCCTGAACTCTCTGGGATGGGTTGATGTTGTACAAGTAACCCTACCTGCCTAAGAATTCTTAATGCCTAACAATGAGGAGGTACTAGAAGGCACATACAATTCATGTAAAAGTATACAGCATACTGCTTTTTAAGTGTTAACACCAAATAACTCCTTAGAAGTCACTGTTAATAGTACTCAAGCATGCATTTGGCACAATAGATGGAGAGATGGGTGAATTTTCTTTAATTGAGTACAGTAACCCCTGCCTATCGCAGAGGTTAGGGACCCAACCCGACCCGCAATAATTGAAAATCTGCGATATGTGGATGCAGGGTTCGGTCAGGACTGGGGGAGCCTATCTGGGGCCTCTTGTACTTACCCCAGGCATGGCGCTTCCCCGAACGGGCCTCTGACGGCTTTTCTGGGCCCATCGGAGGCCCCAAAAGTGCTTCCTGGCAAACCGGAAGCGACTTCTGGTAAACTGGCAGTGACCTCTGGATCACTGGAAAGCACTTTGGGGGCCTCCGAGGGCCTTCCTGGGCCTGTCAGAGGCCACAGAAATGCTTTTGGTGAACTGCAAGTGACCAGAAGTTTGCTGAAAAGCATTTCTGAGGCCTCTGACAGGCCCAGGAAGGCCCTCTGAGGTCCCAAAAGTGCTTTCCAGCAATCCAGAGGTCACCTCCAGTTTTCCGGAAGTCACTTCCAGTTCACTGAGAAGCACTTTTGGGGCCTCTGATGGGCCCGGGAAAGCCTTCGAAAGCCTGTTTGGGGCAGCACTAGGCCTGGGGTAAGTACAGGAGGCCTGAAACAGGCCTTTCCAGCTTACTCCAGGGGGCCTTTTTTCATATACTGCAGTTCCGTGATATACCGGGACCACAGTATATGAACCATGAAAGGGCAAGGGGTTATTATATGCCCTTTTATTTGTGTCCAAGTGTCTTTCCAGTAATAGTTTTTTTCTTTTTGTTTCTCCTCTGTTAGCCTCTCCACATGCGCGCATAATGCGTACTAACAGAAAGAAAGACAGAAAAACACTCAATAGAACTGCTGTCCATGAAAATAGGAAGAAAAGGGCATACTCTTTCTTTCAGCATAGATCTACCTGTATGCTTCTTTGCATGGTTTTGTAAATACTAATTTATTTTAATGATATGATATTACACACTTTTGAGAGCAAAACATTTACAAAGCTGTTTAAACATGTCATTTGACACTAGGGATCGTTTTTCTTAAAACACACTATGTTTCCTTGTAGTTTTTGTTAAACAGTAATTTTCTTCTTGGCAACAGCTATTGTTGCCAAGAAGAATTAGTGCACTGGCCTAATGTGTTTGGATCCAGTTCAGCCTCTTAAACCCTAAGCCCCTGCATGCATTCCTTTGTTTGTTTTGAAAAAAAATGGAGGATTAATGTGTGCTCTTTAATTTCTTCTCACTCTCATTCTTTAAACTTCTTCTAGGTCTGGCTGCCTGATTTGTATTTATAGCCAGATGCAGGAGAGAAACATGTTGTATATTATCTATACATGATTGTCCTGACAAATGGGCTTTGGACACTGATCCCTCTTCCTAGAATCTACTGTCACTTGTTCTCTCTGCACTTTGAAGACTCATTTACTGACATATGTTGTCGGGTTTGTAAGACATAGAAGGAGCACTACCTCTCACTGTCCCTGGGGTCTCAGTGTACCTGGCCATTAAGGCTCTTCTCCTGCCTCTTCTGCCAGTCAGCTGCCATGCTCTGTTGGCTCTTCCTTCCTGTTCATGCAGAGGGAAAGCCAGCAGCCATTTAATGAACTCTGGGAGTTAGAGAGCATGGCAGTGTAGGAAGGCACTATTCTCCATATTTTTGAAACCAAATGAGAGCTAGGGGTGCCTTTGTATAGCCCACTGCCCCTGCCTTTTCAAGAAGGGCATGGGGCTATTTCTCCTTATTGTAAAGCTCTCTTCTAATGCTGTTTCTGACTGTTTTGAGGAATTGTTACCAGATATGGACATCCACCTAGATACTGTAGCGGGAAATGATTCTGCACACATATTCTTAAGCAATTTATCCACCTCTGTTTTGATCAGAGCTCCAGATTCCTGAGCAGAACACAAATTTGCCACAATTACCCCTCTCCTCTCCTCCCCCTTCTTTATACAAGCTTTTTGTTGGTGTGATATTCCCAATGCAATTGAAGGAGCAAAATATGTTGTCCAACTCAGTTCAAGCAAGCAGATTCATGGTTCTCTGAGCGTGTGTAGATAAGGTGAAAGCAACCATTTAAAAGATGAAATGCTGTTTTATTTTATTTATGTCCCACTCTTTTCCCTTGCAGGACTCACGATCCTACAATATAAACTTAAAAACAGATACAGCTGAAAAAATGCACAGTAAATTATTATCTTAAAACACCCTTGGATTAATTACTGGAACCACCCAGAGTAGCCATGTAGCTAGATGGAGCAGTATATAAATTTAATAAATAAATAAATTATCCCTTGCCTCCCCTGATGTCAAGCCCCGCACACAGAGCACACACACAGACATAGTTCAGTTCATTGCCAAAGTCTTTAGTGGAGAATCAAGCAAGTTCAAGTCCTTTGCTAACAACCAAGTGCCAGATAAATAACAGAATCCAACTCTCAGCAATTACCAGTCCAAGTCAAAACCAGAATATCTCACGGAAACCAGATGCCAAGCCAAAGGGAACAGATCAAGCCGTTGTCCAGGAAACCAGTCTGAAGTCAGGAAAGAGCCAAGGTCAGAAACAGACAGGAAAGTGGTTGCAAGTTCAAATGACGCATTGCTCCCACAGAGAGCTCAAGGTGACCTTGCTAGCTTCATCCCAAAACAAGGAACACACCCTTACTTCTGGAAAGGCTTCTGCTAGTACTCAGGACTTCCCAACCTGATTCCCCATCTAGCATCAAAGACTCTTTCCCTAGCTCTTCTGGTAGCAGGTCATTGCAGAATCCTGCTCATGGCCCTTCTAGGAGGTGAAGATATGTTTTCAGCTGAGTCATCAGACCCAGCTGCTTGCTTATTTGAGCTGCAAGGCTCCTCCAGCAGCTCTTCACCATTTAACCCCTCAGAGTCAGGTTCTGCGGCAGGCAGGGTCCTGACACCTGAAAGGAAGGATCAGCTGAGATAAGCCTGTGGGTCTGATAGGGTTATGTGCCCTGCCACCTGTGCAGTTGTGGGGAAGCATCAGGGTAGCACCAAAAAGAACTGGAAAATTATTTCTGAGCAATATGTCTCAAGAATACCTGAAGGGTTGTGTCGACATAAATCAGCATCAACTTGATGGCACATAACTAGTTAATATTATTACTTATTGTAGCTAGGCTCGTTGTATACCAGCCTTTACCACTAGCTGTGCTGGCTGGAGTTTTTGGGAGTGGCAGTCTGAGAACACCTGGGTTAACCAAATTTGGGAACAACTCAACTAGAGTACCAGAAAGGCATAAAGCTTTGTTCACTTGGAACTGTAGGAAAAATGCTTGGAGAAAGTGATGCTATGCCCTCTGAGCTTGTTTGTGAAGCTTGGGGATTAGGAGCAATCAGTCATCTCTTGCCATCTCTGATACAAACCACAGGCCTACTATCAATCTTTAGCTTCAGAGACGGGTCACTGTGAGGCTCTCCGCTGCCAGCTCCCCCATCCTTGGCTTCATGAGACACAGGCAGAGAAAACTCAGAAGCAGAAGATTGGTTGGAGGCTTTTGTAACAGCAAAAATAGTCAGCGTCTTCACGTCTTCACCACAGTCCTCCTTCTCAGGGAGCAGAGGCTCTGCCTCAAACCAAAACTCTTGAACCTGCCTGGCAGTCAAATTGGGCATAACAGTCCAATACAAAACAGGTAAATTTGCACCAAGTCCTCGACCTGGGTCTAATAAAAGTTCTAGCATAACATCTATTAATCCCTGGAAGGTGGCCATAGCTCCCTGAAGCCCAAAGGGCATATATTTGAAATGAATTAAGCCCTTTGGAGTGGAGAAAGCCATCTCCTTCCTGTTTTCCTTGCATTCTGGGCATTGGTACAGAATCAGATCAAACTGTCTCTAATGCCTAGGCCAGTGATGGTGAACCTGTGGCATAGGTTCCAAAGGTGGCACTCAGAGCCCTTTCTGTGGGCACCCGACATCGCCCCTTCATAGCCACCTGTATACAGGTTAAATTACTGTATTGGCACTTTGCAAAAAAAAAAAAAAAGTGGGTTTTGAATTGCAATTTGGGCCCTCGGTCTCTAAAAGGTTCACCATCACTGGCCTAGGCCAAGGTCTCCCGGAGGCTTGAGTTATAGTTTCTGGTGGCATAGTAATTCAAAATATAAATAAATAAATAAATAAATAAATAAATAAATAAATACTAGTGAGGTTATTATTATTATTTATTATTATTTTAGAGTATTTTTACCCTGCCTTTCTCCTTGGAAAAGGAGGGTCACCCAGGCTTCTCCAACAACACATCCCAAAACTCCTCCTGTAACCCCTTGACTTGTTGAACTTGCTCCTGGGATAAGCATGAGGGCATTTCTAATCCATCCCGTTAGTTCTTTTCATTGCTCAGGACATCTGGTCCCAACTCTCCATCATCTAAATTCCTGAATAAGACCTGTTGTTCATGCCACTTCTTAAGTAAGTTGACATGAAATATCAGCCTGGAGTTCCTCCTATGTGGTATCTTATCTTCATAATTGACCGCATTACTGTATTTCTCTTTTCTTTATACAGACCTTGCCACTGTGCAAACAACTTGGATGATTCACTGGGCAGCAACAATAACACTTGTTCCTTGGGATTAAAGTATCTCACCTACACCTTTTTATTGTAATGACCCTTCTGCTTTTGTTGGCTAGCCCCTAATGTGACTTTTGTGAGTTCATGTGCGGTCCTTAACTGTTCTCTCATTTCAACGACGTGTTTAATGACTGACCATGGGGAATCATCTTTGCGCTCCCATTGCTACTTTAGAATGTCTAGCAGCCCCAGGGGGTTCTGACTGTATAACAATTTGAACAAGGAAAAGCCCATGGAGACCTGGGCATGGGGTGAGAGCCCATTGCTGTTTGTGCCAGTCAGTGGCGGTTGCTATGCTCTCAAAAGTGTTTATAAACAACTCTGGGTCATTGTCTGGGCCCAATTTCTGCAACCTTATGGGTGGCAGGGGTTGGATCCATTGTTTACTCTCATTCCCGGTCTGGTTTCTGGTTTCTCTTTTCACCTCCACCCCTTGCTGAGCTATCATGCTCTCAATCAACAACTTCTGCTGTTCTGCCATTCATTTAAGAAAAGCCTCCTGCCGTTCCGCAGCCCACCTCATCAATTTCTCTGCTGCATCGAAGGAAGGGGGCAGGCTCCGCACTGGTTGCCATTGTGAGGATCTCCCCTGTCGGCTCCCCCATCCTTGGCTTCATGTGACACAGGCAGAAGATTAGAAGCAGAAGATTGTTTTGGAACATTTCTTAACAGCAAAAATAGTCAGGGTCTTCACCAGCTAAGTTGTCCTTCTCAGCTAGCAGAGGCTCTGTCTCAGACCAAAACTCTTGAACCTGGGCATAACAGTCCAATGCAAAACAGGTAAATTTGCACCAAGTCCTCGGCCTGAGTCTAATAAAAGTCCAAACATACCTCCAAGTCTCTGCATGTCGCCACTCAGTGTATACAAACAGTCCCATGTTCCTCTAAGGCTTCAGGGTAGGTGACATCTTCCCCTTCCTGGCTCCAAGGGTAGTTTGGCATTTTCCCCACTCCTCCTTCAAAGCACTTTGATTCTCCCTCCCACTTGAAAGAAGCCTGAGACTGCTTTCTTCACTCCCGCTCCGCAGTCTGGCCCCAGTATGGTGGTTTTGCTACTTTTTCCTCCCACCACTCCTGCTTTGCTGCCTCTCTTGGGAGTTTAAAGGTAACCCATCCCCTTCTCCAGGGATCCTCTTTAACTATTTCTATTAACTCTTCCCATTTCATTTCTTCAGTCCTTACTGCCCAGCCCCCCAATGCTGTTGCATTATCCATTTTTATTTCTTCCACCTTCTTCTCTTGTTTCAACCTGAGTTTTGGTTTCTTGGTGATATATCCAAATTATGACAGTCTCAATTTAGCCATTTTTTTGTTTCTAATCAGAGGTCAGGCTTTGCTCTAGAATCCTCTTATTTGTCATTCATTATTTGATACAAATTTGTCTTTCTGATTATTAATGGTATCTATAAAGCACTCCTCCAATAGCACATTTATGAATTAATTACATTTTTTTCTTGTCAACTGTTTCTAGTGTCCTAGAGTTTTACTTCTCTCTAGATATTTCATGGCAACTGGAAATAACATATAGACATGGGCACGACTTGGCGAAATTCTCGTTTCCGTTTCTGTTCCTCGTTTCCGTTACGTAACGGAAATGGTAACGACAATTACTCCGCTCGAACTCGAACCGATAAAAGAAAAAATGGGTCTGATTTGTCGTTGTCGTTCATGCCATCGCAGCGATCGCGCGATGCCAAGCAGCACAGAAAAAAAGTTTTAAAAATAATAAAAAACCCGATTCCTGGCCAAAAAATCAGGCGAAAATATGCCTGCCTGAGTGAGTGCACCTACCAGAGGGGTGGTTTCTGGGGGGGGGGGGTTTCCCAGCCTCCCCCCCTCTCCTGTCCTGGGCTGCTCTGGTGGGGGGCATCCTCGTCATCTCGCCAACTCGCCATGCCATGCGGTGCAGGCGGGGGATCCAAAATGGGGCGACCGCAATATTTATTTTGAAATCATGGTCCAAAAACACACCAAAGCACCACAGAAACATGCGAAAATAGCTATTTTAAAACTGCCTGAATTTTTACAGTAGCAGCAGTGGGTTTTTCTTGCAACAAAACGTCTCCATTGATTTTATTTATTTTTATTTTTATTTTTATTTTTTTACACCTGCGCAATGATGGGCTGGCCATGGGAGTGGACCATGCAAATTTTTGGAGCCATTCCACCAATTGCATGGCCACTTGGCCAGGTTTTGACCAAGACTTCTGGGATGTGCCAGTCGGGCATAAAAAGCCCACTAACCCTAGCCCGAACCCGAACCCTAACCCTAAGCCTAACCCATACGCCAGTACACTGTCCTTCTTAGTGGGTCAGAGAGGCACCCAGAGGTGCACCCCACTAACTCACCCTAACCTTACCCGTAACCCTAAGCCTAGCCCTTGCGCTAACCCTAACCCTAAGCCAGATCTGTGTACTCGCATTGCACTACACGCAAGTACACTTCCCTTCTTGGTGAGCCATAGAGTGCCCAGAGGGCTTCACTCCCCAGCACAACAAGTGCACCGCATGCCAGTATGCCAGTATGCTGTCCTTCTTAGTGAGTCAGAGTAGAGGCACCCAAAAGAGGTGCCTCTGCCTGCCACTGCAACTTGGTATGCATATCCAATTGGCTATGCGTACCCTTTTGTAGCAGGCCAGAGGAGGCACCCACCCCAGAGAGGTGCCTCCAG
>JAHTLZ010003526.1:40414949-40429843 GCA_023846285.1 Phrynocephalus versicolor
GGCCAGAGGAGGCACCCACCCCAGAGAGGTGCCTCCAGGAGCCCGCTACCCCCCCAAACCAGTACTAACGACAGACGAAAAAATGACAAACGAAACGACAAATTTTTGAGAAATTTCGCGAAGAACGGAAACGAGCCAAAATGGGTCGGCTCCGACACACGACAACTCGAAACGTCATTTTTCCTGGTCGTGCCCATCTCTAATAACATAACACAGATTGTGTTGCTCTTGGTCTTAAAACCTTGAGTTGGTCCAAAACAGGGCTGCTCGTTTACAATCTAGAGATGCACAGTTGGAGCATATGATGCCATTGTTTTGCTAGTGGCTTCTTCTGGGTTGTTCTAATCACTTGTGGAACAGCTTCTTCAGTGGTGTTTACTTAGTAATTCCTTGTAGTCTCCTCAATGACATGTAAAAGATCTTTATCTTCACACAAGTCCTTGAAGTAATTAAGGTGGTTGTACCCCCCTTTCAAAAGAATTTTTGGGTTTAATTTTGACTAGCTCTCAGCTGTGCTGTGGTGTTGTATTTTAAATGGCTATTTATGGGTTCATGCTTTGCATTTAACTAATTTTAATGTTTATATCTTGTAAGCTATCAAATAACTTTGATTCTTACCCTAACTGTACTTCAGCCTAAATCTTAAGAGGTTTTGTGTGTGCTGGATACTGAATGTGAGTTTTTGTGGAAATGAAAAGGTAAAATTGTTCAGGAGTTGCTTCTTGACCTCTCTGTAGCTGAAATAGTGACTCAGTTCAGTTATTCCTAAACTTCTTCACTGTATAATCCAAAGGTATGCATTTCATTTATGATCTTGTGTGCTCTCAAACACATCCTGTTCCATTTTTATGGAAGTATAGGAATCCAGATTGGACCTTTGATTGTTTACATTACTGTAAATGTAGAATCAAGCCATTAGCTAATGCATTTTATTCCTGAGCTCTTTATTCCATGACTCTAGTGGCCTTGGTGTTCCATTATGGATGTTTTGTTTTTGGTCCTCTGGCATGAAGAAACATGGCCCTAGTAAATGTCCAGATGTTTGCTATACCATATAATGTATAACCACATGGACCTCCATATGGAACAAAGGTGCAAATTAGCCCCTCACTCAGTTAATGTTCTTATCATTTTGGATCTAGCATAGTTATTTCAGCTTTTGTGATGAAAATGAATTTGATTTTTTTCTTGGCTGATAAACACAAGCCATCCTATTTTTAATTATGGTTCATTATACAGAGGTTGTAGGGATCCATTACTCACAGATCAGAAACTTGTATTTATTTCCATTTTTTCTGTATTCCAAAACATTTTTAACACAGCGAACATGTTAATGGCCTTTTGAATTATGCAGAACCCTATTAGATTTCCTGAATGATGTAATACCAAAGGATTAAGTTCTGTTTTTTGAATGCTGCAATAAATCCTGTGATGTGTGTGTGTGTGTGTGTGTGTGTTGAAATGTATAAGTGTGGCCTCTTTGATATGAAGTAACCTTAAAAATCTGCATCTTAATGACATTTTCCACATTACGTTATGTGATTGCCATGTTCAGATACTTACCAAAGGCTTGGGCAATCTGTTTTAGGATACAAAGCCAAATTCTGTAGGCTTTGTTGATGATTACAGATTTCCTCTAAGGGGAAACAACATCCATATACCTGGCATTGGTTCAATGGGAAAGGATGTGCAAAAAGACATATTCTACAAATACTCAACTAAGGCAACATTATAGAGTCCAAAGGGGGGGAATCTGAGTACATCCCTATTCTTATCATGCTTCATGTGCTACAGATATTTATGATATAACATATACAACATGCACTACTGAAGAAATGCATATAAGTATTCACTTGAAGTTCTCTTCTTCCAGTGTAGCCAAAGCAGTATTTCAGACCTAAGAAGTAGCACCAGTTTACTTGTTTGTTGCTTTTATATACAATGACTAGTCATCAGTGGTTGCAGTCCCTTCAAAAAGGTGTTGCTACATAAAACAACAGGCACAGGAGCAATGCTACTCCTTTGGAAAGATAGATATTCAGAACATATGCAACCCATTGATCCCCCCACACACCTTTAAATTACTGTATCCTATCTTTCAACAACATGATCTCATAATGGCGGACAATCCGTGGGGGGAAAACAAAAGAAGAAAAGGCCACCTCATAAAAATAATGAAATAATTAAATTAACTTGAGTGGAACAATATTCAGCCTTCATACGTGGGGTAAATAAATTCTGATGTTATTTAACTAATTCCTCAAGCAGTACGTTATTGTACTTCATGACCTGTCTTTGTAGCCCTTCTTCCATTGGTAGAATTACATGTTAAACTTGTAGTTCGGTTAGAATGGTTTTGACGAAGAGAACAGTGTGATTATAAAGGATTAAACTCCGAACTATTCCCTGACCAAAGTACAGAGATGATCCTTGGTAAACAAACAAGCTATCAAAAAAGTCAGCAAACAAATATTGGCAGTCATTCCAAACCACCTGGCATAATGAGAAGTTTGTCTCAGTGAGGAGTTGGTGCATCGAATATTCTCCAAAGCTGCTTGACCCATTTTCTTGTGAAATTGTACTTTCTGAGGAAGTCTTCAGCAATGACCTGTTGGGTGCATAAAGCTGTGAAGTACATTAGCATCCTAAAAGTATCACATGAAAAATTGAATCTCCAAATGTGGAAAACGCGCACAGCACCTTATCCTGCTACATATTTAACAGTTTTCCTTAAGCACGGAGGAGTTTCAAGCTGCAAAGATCATGAATAATTCATTCATGTATATGAAAAATAACAGTATAGCAAAAAATATAATCACTTGCATTTTTAATTTTGTTTATTCTTCTCCCTCTCAACATTATTCCCTTTTCCTTTTGACTAGATGAATCAGATTTTCATCTCTCTTGAATCTTCTGCAGTTATTCCCAGCAGGAATGAGGAACTTCCTTCAGCCCCTGGGCTGAATGCATTTTCAGAGATGTTCAGAGAGGCCTCTCTCTCTCTCTCTCTCTCTCTCTCTCTCTCTCTCTCTCTGTGTGTGTGTGTGTGTGTGTGTGTGTGTGTGTGTGTGTGTGTGTGTTCCAGCAGCTGGGAATTCCAAAGCAAAAGTATGGGATCAAATGTATTGGTACATCTTACCTTAAAGCATTGGTTCCCAACCCTGGGCCCCCACATATTCTTGGACTGCAACTCCCAGAAATCCTGGCAGAGCAGCTAGTGGTGAAGGCTTCTGGGAGTTTTGGTCCAAGAACATCTGGGGACCCAAGATTGGGAACCACTGCCTTAAAGCCTTAGGAGTGGCATTTCAACTTTTTAGAATGAGAGGAAAACGTGTACTTTGGGAAGGCCAGAGGGCTGGATCAGGTTCTGCAGCTCTGATTGACAGAATAACCGGGTGCAGTTTAATCTTACTTGTGTCATGTTATCTCAGCAGCCTCTTTGTGCCTAATTGGGCAGGTATTAAAACATATCTGGTGGAAACAGTACTCAGATTTATGGGTAGTCATGAATGATGGGCTGAAGGTGAAACTCCCATTATACTTCCATTAAATGGATCTACATTTGATTCAGGAATTTCAGTCAGTGAGTGTGAATCAATCAAGCTAAAAAGCCTAACAGCTAATTAATCTGCTTCTGCTTCTGTGCTCTTGTCTCATTATTCTTACTGATTTTAAATTAATATTATTTTACTGTGTCCTTATATTATGATGCTTCAGCTTATTAATTATATTTATTATTTCGTATTTGAATAGGCCTGCATTTTTGTTGTCAACGCTGTTCACCGACCAGATGGCCTTCAGGGCAGAGTTTCTGAGTTGGTCAGTGTTTTTAGGTGGCATTGATATGGGCATAACTAAATAGTTGTTTTTTAAATGTAGAGGAACAGCCAGCACCACAAAGGTATGGATGAGATGCAAAAGGACCCAGGTAGCCTCAAACATTGGGTTGAAACTAACAAGCGATTCAAGGTAAATGCACAGTCTTTCATTTAGAAAAAAAAAATCAAAGAAATAAGCATAAGACTGGAGGGCCTCGCTGGGAAGCAATACATGAGAAAATGATATAAATTCCTGTGTAGATCACCGGATGAATTTGAGTCGGCAATGTACTATAGCTACCTAGTCAATTTTTGGCCATGTTAACAGGAAAAAGACTATGGGAAGCCGCAGACTGCATTGGGAGCAATATGTTCAGTTAGGGGTGCCATATTTTCAGAAGGACATTGAAAAGTTAGATAATATTCTAAGAAGGGCAGTGAGCAGAATGAGGGGTTGTTAAGTTCTATGAGGAATAGCTGAAACAAGCTGAGATAAGAGAAGCATGAGGAAATTGTTGATTAAGTTCTTTCACATTTCTCAAAGGCTGCCATACAGAAGAGGGAGTTGATTCATCTTCTGCTTCTTCAGAGGGAAGGACTAGAACTTCATGAGGAGGGGAGAAGTGTCAAAGAAGCAGATGTCACCTACACATTAGGATAATACTCTTGATCTTGGGAGAGGTTCAGCAGAAGAACAGACTGATGTATGAAATGATGGGTTCTTTGTTGTTTGAGATATCTAAGCAAGCCTGGATGTCCACCTGTAAGGGATGCCATAGCATCATTCTGCATAACAGAACCTGCATTCAGGAAACCAATTTGACTAGATGATCTTCAGGAATGCCCAGCTCTATGATTCAGTAGTAATGATTGTTCCTCATTGATTTACTTATTATTTACTTAGAGGATTCATATACCACCCATCTGGTGACAGAGCCACACAAGGGATTTTTCAATAATTAAAAAAACAATGCACTGTTTATAAATAAACAAGCTTAAATAACAAACATATTATGTAAATTAAATAAAGACATCAGACAGTTAACAATAGTTAATGATCAGCCAACAGATTTAAAAGAGAGGTTTTGAAATAATTGAAGTAGAAGTTTTAGATTTCACAAACTCGACTGTAAATGTTTCAGAGTTGGATTTTTGTTTTGTTTTGTTTCATTTTTTATATCTATTATCTCTTCATGTTTCATCTGGCAGCAGTAATGGGCAAAGCCTTCAAAATGGCCAGTTCCATTTAAGGTGCTGGAATAGAGCAGGAGATCTACAGCTGTAGGTGTAATATAGCCATAGATTAAGAAGACAGATATATGGGGGGGGGGGTACACTATAAAAATGATACTGGTCACTTTATACTTCCATTATGTGTAATGGACTGCAGTCACTATTGATGCTGGCACAGCATTGATCCAAAGCTTGAAATGTTCCTTCAGAAAAGCAATTGCAGACAGTTACTAATTTTAAAATATCATTTTATTTTCAAAAGTAACTCATATCTTCTTAACCTGCTGGCATTGCATACTATTATTTAGTGATATCTTGACATGATAGGCTCAGCATATAGTAGTTCTCCACTGGAAGTTCACATTAGAACATAAGAAGCACCCTGCTGGATCTAATCAAAGCTATATATCTAGGCCAGCATTCTGTTCCAGCAGTAGCTAACCCACAAAAATTTCCCTTTTAAGACACAGGGTCCCAGTCCATTTAATCAACCCTTGTTCTACTGCTTTGGATATCACTATAGGCATTTAGCACAGTTATGATGTTCATAACTTCTGGATAGCTCAGTGACTTAGGCATCTGGCCACACTCCCAGAAGTTGGGATGGAATTTGATTCCCCAGTCAGCCTCCTTGATAGGGATTGGATTCAGTGATCTATAGGGTCCCTTCTAACTCTGCAGTTCCAAGATGATGATGATGATGATCTATATGTATCCCCCTTATTTATATTAACACAGTAGCACAGAATTTAATTTATCACACTTGTGTGCCTTGAAAGTAGCACTAATTGCAAACTAAAAGACATGGAGTTTATCCATGAAGTGATAGCCTGTTATCTTCTTTTGCTTTTGATTGGCAGTTGGGCTCAGAGCCCTGTGGGTACCGTAGGTCATGTGCCAAAGCTAGACTCTGCTGTGACTCACTGTCACAGCTTTCAAATACACCTGGTCTTCATTTATAGTATTCCATTATAGGAGCTACCATCTGGATTGGCAAGAGCCCTTTGAAATGGAGAGAATGAATAGATTTAAATTTGGGTTAGAGTAGGCTATTTTCCAGCTAATGAAGGACTGGTTCCGTTTTCTGCAAGGAACTGAATAACAATAACTTTGCTTAGAAAGACAAATCTGCAGATAAATAGGAATATGTGACAGACTGTGAGTAAATGATGTAGCCCAAGTGTATCAGCTAAGCATTTAAAATTTGCTGATTGCTTCTCAGCACCCCACCCCAGTTTTCTAACTGAGAATTTCCACAGATACCAGATATCTACTTCAGTTTTTGCTATATTTGCTATTTTAAATTTATGTTCACCAGTTGGTTTGCAGCATTTTATGAATGTTCTGAGCTCCTTTGGGAGTTCTGTTTGAAACACACAATCTCTCTCTCTTAAATAAATAAATACCAGATGATGGACCTAATGGCATATCTGTACTCTAGAGTGATCCGATCAAAAGAAGGACAGAGATTTTGAATTGAAAATGGTTGTTCAGAGGAGAATTTCAGAAGAATTCCCCCATTTCTCCCCTATCACAGTAAATTGAAATTGCCTTGCTACTTGTAGCCTTCTGTCTAGCTGTCTCATCATTCTCCCCCCCTTTCCTTGAAATTGATTGGTAGCTGGTAGAGCTGCTGTAACAGGTGTGTGTATGTTTGTGATCCCTGAATCCAGCCCAGTTAGCAATGTGGCTGCTGCATTTTGTTCCTGACACTTACAATAATTCCTCAATGCCCAGCTGTCTGAATGGTTCCTATGCCTCTTTCTCAGTATATTTAGTGCTCTTTGTCAGAGTGAGTTACTGTAAGTGACTGTCAAACACATACATGGACAAATAGATCAGTTACAAAATTGGAGGGATGATTAAACAGGTATTAAGCAGAATCTAGACACTGGGGTTTGTTCTCCATCTCATGCCCAATGCCAGCAAGCCTCATGTTGGGATGCTTCTCTAAAATCCAAACATTTGGATTTAAGATGCATTCATATGCCAGGGTGACCCTCAGTTTGTACACAAAACACAAACAGAATATTCTCTTAGAGGTTTATTGATTCACAATGCGTGCAAGATTGAAGTCATACCTATTGACAGACAGTTTATAAAGTAAACAGATGAGACTTTATTTTTCCCTGTGGGTCTTACATTGCATGCAACAACTGCTTGATTCTAATGCAAAAGGGTTGACATTATGCCATTTATGCCTTCCTAACAAGATATGGTATGTGAATATGGCAACAAAAGCCACAAAGATCAGAGTCTAATAGAAATTATGCAGGCTTCTCTAGGTCTGAGTTTCCAAGACAATGGGAAAATGATGCGACATTTTGTTGCCTGGAAGAGATCAAGGAACAATGACTTCAGTTTGCATCATAAGATTTTACAACAGGAATTTCATCAGTTCAGTGTTCTGAAGATAAAACACCTGGTTCGATTGAAAGCCAAAATTGTTTGAATTATTATTTCTTTGGACAGGGTTCAGATATCTGTGGCCCTGCCAATGTTTGGGGGTCCTGGCTCCCAGGATCTCTCACCACTGGCTGTGCTGTGTTGAAAAGCTAGTGAAATAGACCAAAAAGATCTGGATGCCTGCATTTGTCCTCTGGGCTAGAGGGAGTCTCAGACTATTTGGCTGTTAATATTTAATCAATATCCCATTTTAGAATATGAGTAGGTATGATGGCTACATGATATCAGCTGGTTGGAACTATGTGGATTTATTACAAGTGTTGATAAGTTCACTTGAACGGCATGTCAGCAGTTTAAAATACAGGTTTTTTTAATTACAGAGAACTAATTACTCCTTCTTTTGCATTAAAAGGTTGCCTTATAATGGAAGGAAGGCTTTAGTTTTGCTTTTAATTTTCATTAGGCACAGCAGCTGAAGAATTTATATACAGTACTGTAAAGACAAGAAAGCTTCTCATTCTCGATTAGTTTCTAGCCCTTTTCACTGAAAATAAAGTCCCCAGTGATGTACCAGCTCAGGTACTAAGGTAATCAGGAGAGGCCTTTCTCTCTGTCCCGCCACCTTCACAGGTGCATCCCACATACATGAAAGGGCCTTCTCTGTTGCTCCTCCCAGACTTTCGAACTCCCTCCTGCTGGAGGCCAGGACTGCCCCATCTCTGCTGTCTTTCCGGAAGCAGGCAAATACTTTCTTCTTCAGACAAGCTTTCCCTGAATGAGGGACTACCTACTATGTGACTTTTATATGGACTACCATACATGATTGCATTGACTGATTTCATAAGAATATCAGTGTTTTCTGTGTTACTTTCCACCCCTCATAATGGATTTTTTCATTATGTGTGCTCTTTGTAGCTTTAATGTTACATTTAATGTTCTAATCATACCTTTCAATCTTCTAATTCCCTGTTATTAACTTGAATATTTCTTAAATGTTCTGGGCTGTATATTGTCCTTCATTATTGTAAGCCAACTTTGGTCTTTTTCCAAGGAGAAAGATGGGGTAAAAATATTCAAATAAATAAAATAAATGTTAAGTAGTGATTAGGTGGTGTGCTGGTCCCAAGTGAGTGCATTTCTCTCTTGAATAGGTGTTTACTTATGAATATTTAGCTTCTCGGGTGAAAAGGGGGAAAAAGGACTCCATTCTGAATGTGTCTCACAGAACTAGTATTATTTGTGACAACCCCCCACCCCCATAGCTAAAATCTGAAGGGGGGAATTGAAGGGGGGAAGCATAATGTTTGCATTAGTGCTTAGATGTGTGCATGAATTGGGGAAAATTGCATTTTGGGAAGGTTCATCACTATTCACAAACCATGAACCACAAATCTTCTGATGAAACCACCTATTTGAGGGTTCATGCATTTCAGGACTTTGGGAGCAATAGAATGGTCCCTGCAAAAATTAGAGATGTCTAAACATCCTGGGGTAACTTGCTGGATGTGGGTGGGTGGGTTATAACTTGGATGTCCCACATCCAATCTTTGTCAGACTAGGAGTGGGTATGGAGGGGAGTCAGCTGAAGACTTACTGTGAGTTTGGCCTCTAACTCATAGAGGGTCAGTTCTACCACTCTCAGAACTCTCAAACTGGATTAACCATAAAGTGTGCAAATTGCCAACAACACCAATAATAGTTTTGCCATTTTTGTTTTGTTCTGGGCAGGTGCATTTCCCTGAAGTTGCACAATTTGAACCACAAAACAGCCCAATTCATAGGAGAGGGGGCTGCTTCATGGTTTGTTTCATGCCCATCTCTATTAGTGCTCCTTTTTAGAACTAATGATTGTGGTTTTCATTCCTTTTGCTTGTTGGATTGCTAAGGAAGTTGGATTCTTGGTTTCAGAGCCAAAGGTTGAGTTTGGTTTCCTACTGTATCTCCAAGGAGAAGGCCAGCCTGTGTAGCCTTGGATAAGCTGAGTCCCAGAGAGTGCCTCCAGAAGAAGTGAACACTAAACCTCTTGTATGCACTCTACACCTAGAAAACTCTTGTAAGGTTTGCCACAAGTCAGAAACGAACTTGTCAGAACACAGTGGATTATTTTCTGGTTAGAGCTGTAAGAATGAGCCTTAATTCTTTTTTAAAAATATAGGGGGAGGTTTTAAATGATTGTATGTGTTATTTTTCACTAAATAATGTAATCTATTATCATTCTAATAAGTTATCAGCTAGCATAATGGGAATTTTCTTCCATTCTCTCCTTCCTCCCCTCTTCTATTGTAGTTCTCCATGTCCCCTGAAAACATGCAGTGGAGTGTGTGTCACCCCCTTGGAATAGTTTTGAGGGTGGCAGACATAGTTTCTGCCAACAGAATCAGTCTGTCAATGGAATGACTGTTCTATCTCACCCTGTGTATGAAGAAAATGATATTATTATGGTACGGACACTTTTATTGGCTGATTAGTGCAAGAGGTTTGGTTGAGAGCAGGATATATGAGCAGTAATACATAAAAAAGCATTAGAGCTTTACTGAAGGAGTTCCTATATTCAAAACATAAGGTTTACACATACTTTTATTATTTCTTTGTTATTTATTTATTTATTTATTTATTTTATTTCATTTCATTTCTATACCGCAACCATCTAGCAAAAAAGCTACTCTGGGTGGTTTACAAACATATACAAAATATAAAAACAGATTAAACAACTGTTTATTTGCAAGTTATTTACCTACGACTTGACAAATTTGATACCCACGTTTTAAGTAAGTGAATTTAATCTATTTTACAGTCCAATTTGTCTGGTGGTGTGATGTTTAGCAGATAGCCTTTAGCTGGTGCTGGTTTTTATTTGAAGACGCCGCTGAGGGTGGTTTGAAAACATGTTGTCCCTCATAAGGGCAAATAAGCTTCTACCAGACAGAATGATATCTTCATATTGAAAACTGCTGACATCTGCTTACTTGCATTTGTCATCATTATGTAAAACACCGTCTGTCAGGAAGAAGTGCTGTTCAACTTAGCAGTGGAGCAATCTTTTGCATAGCATCTACCATCTGTGCTAAGTTCAGAGCAAATTAAAAAAGATATGTAGTGACTTACAGGCCTCCATTAAGAGAGCAAGGAATATTATTGCCTACTGAATCTGTTTATTCCAAATTATAGACCTTTTGAGCCCTGTTGTTGAATGTCTTTAGCGTCGCTGATTTGATCGTTAAGGAGTGATACATAATAGCACTTGTAGTAATGACAAAGCTTTCATGATGTACCAAATTTACCAGTGCATATCCATGCTCATTTTAAAAGAAGTATCCACATTTTGATTGTAATATCTCCATTTTCTCACTATCTTTCTTTTGATTGAACGTTTCCTGTAGAATAACAACACACAAAAGGGTATCCCTCTGTTTCCTGGAATATATTGTGATGTGCCATGTAAAATATTAGCAAGTGAGCCTTTCCTAAAGTGTCTTAGGAGTTGAACATCCACTTATAGTATAGGCTTAGTGTAGTAAATTTATGAAAGAGAAGTGGAGGACAGGATGTATTTACAGTTTGATGCTGAGAGTTCACAGAACTTCTGACGCAACAAGGTTTGCGTATGTTTATAATAATGCTGTTAACTCAATTCTGGCTAATGGTGACTCTTTCTGGGGTTCTCTAGGTATAGAGTAGTCAGAAGTGGTTTACCATTCTCTTTTGTAGATGCTCTTGGAATGCAGCTTGCCATTGACTAGACCACTGTTAGCAAATATATGGCAGAGGTGCCAAAGGTGGCACTTGGAGCCCTTTCTGTGGGCACCCAACATCACCCCTTCACAGCCACCTATATTCAGGTTCAATTGCTGTATTAGCACTTTGCGAAAAATTAGTGGGTTTTGAATCGCAGTTGGGCACTCAGTCTCTAAAAGGTTCACCATCACTGGACTGGACATACTAGTTCTTCTCCCAGGTAGCACATTGGCTGAGGAAAACCCTCCAAATAGTTGTATATATTAAGTCACTGCTGTGGGCAATACATAGTTTTCTCTTGTTGAAACCGTAGTAGGGTTCACTTCATATGAAACCATGTCTTACTTATATTTGTCACTGTGGGACAATTTTAAAAACAGGAAGAAACGGAGCCAAGTCTTTGCAGTTTTATTTGTATTTAACTGTTTTAATGTATTATTTTAGTTTTCTATTATTTTGAATATGTTGTACAGTGGACCCTCGTATAACAAATGGTTTGTATAACATAAAATCAGTACAACATAAAAAATTCTGGAGATAGGGGAAATTTGCTTAACAGAATAGTCTATGGGGCAAATCCGTACAACATAAAAATGGTCGCGATTAGGAATTACTCTGTTTTCAATGCATTCCTATAGGAAATTTGTATAAAGGAAAAATTGCTTAACATAATTTTATTTGGAATGAATTAATTCCTTTATACAAGGTACCACTGTATTGCTACTAATTTAATTTGCGTTATGAGCTTTATTGGCACAATTATTTATGTAGAGGCATTTATTTAATGTATTCTCGAAGGCTTTTCGCTTTGCATTTACTTAAGTTTCTTAAATTGATATCTATATTCTGCGATAACCAAACTACCTGTCTTGATTTGTGTGTGTCTGCGAGTGGCATGGCCTTTGCCCATAGAATTAGACTGTGGACTTTCTTTTCTTTCCAGGTCATTTATTTTTCTTTCTATAATTGAAATTATGTATAATCAGCCAGATAGCAATTGCTGGTTTTGGAATGAAAACACAGTGAATTATAAAACAATATTTTTAATATTTCATCAGGCTCCCTTTTAAACACTTCAGCAAGGCTCAATGTTTGGCATTAAAATGAGAAGTAGAGAAAGATGGCATGGATTTCTTCAGTTCAATGGAAGCAATGTTGTGATGAACTACATTTTTATCGCTGTTAAAATCCTTTCACTTTCAAGCAATATAATCATAAATTTTGCCTATATTATGAAAGTATACCAAGTATATTTCCACTTAAATTATGCTCCACACATCTGACCTTGGAAAATTGCATCCTGTGCCTCCACAAATGAAAGGCATTGCAGTGTTGATGAAAAATTTACCTGGTATTATCTGTAATTTGAAGCTAATATTACATATAAAGATCAAACAATTCCAGGAATGATCTAGACAATCATCAATGAATTCTTGAAAATAAGAAACTGATTTTTCCTTGCTGATCAAAATAATGATCTAAATAATCCTGAATTCTATTCCAGTTAGAGGTGAAGAAGGATCACAATCAAGATAATAATTATTATCATAAGTACAGACCATGTTTTTTTTATTATTTTGATGATTAGAATTTGGATGTGGTTATTTTTCTAGGGTGCATTTTGTCACTTATCTATTCAGTCTGTATGCAGAATTTCTCATATGGCAAGCCAGAATAAATTCAGATGAAGGAATAGTGAAAATTAGTGAATGAAACGCCAATGATTTAAGATATGCAGATGATACCATTTCACTGGTAGAATTCAGCAATGATTTGAGATGACTTGTAGTGAAACTGAAAGAAGAAAGTACCAAAGCAGGACTGCAGTTACACATGAAGAAGACAAAAATCATGACTGTAGAGGAACTAAATAACTTTAATGTTGACAATGAAGAAATTGAAATGAAGATTTGTTCATATGTTGGCTCAACAAAGTGGAGTTTGCAGATAAAAAATTAGAAGAACACTGAGACTCAGAAGAGTAGCAATGAAGGCATTAAAAGATCATTAAGTATAAGGCTGTGTCACTAGAGACTAAAACCAAGATAATCTACACTGTTTGATTTACAAGCTGAGGCTTTCTTTATTTTTATCTATTTGATAATTGGTTCGTTTGTGAATAGTAGTTTCTTTCTTATATTACTTTATGTTATCTTTACTTTGCATGCAACCTGCCCAGAGTAGCACCCAGCCCACTAATACAATAAACAAGTAAACAAAGAAACAAATTGTATCGTCCCTATCTCAATATCTGGGTATGAAAGCTGGATAGTACAGATGACCGGGGTGGTGGTGGTAGGCAGAATTGTGTCATTTGAAATCTGGTATTGGAGGAAAACCTTGCAGGTACCATGGACAGAAAGACAAACAAATAAGTCCTAGAGCAAATGAAATGGAAATGGAAATTTTGGGGGATCATTGTGGGAAGGAGCAAATATGTTAGCATTCCCCCCCCCCATCTTTCCATGGTTTCCGGCTTGCACCAGGCTTATCAGAGGTTTCTGTTTACATTTGTCAAGTCTAGTTTGGCTCTAAGAAGGCAGAGGCTCCAGCTGACCCTTATTTCACCTCTGAATAAATTGCCTCATGAGATTTTGTGCAACCGCTTACCAAGTTTATATCTAGAATAACATCTCATAAACATTTCATTCACCCCATGTGCTTCCTGAAATGAATCTGAATTCCATATTGAAATGAAATCCTGACTAGAGATGGGCAAGACTTAGCGGTATTTCCGTTTCCGTTTCCGTTACTCGTTTCCGTTACTCTACGGAAACGGAAACGGGAATTACTCCGCCAGACTTCGAGCTCGAACCGACGAACGAACAATTTGGTCTGATTTGTCGTGCTCATTACTTGCATCGCGCGATCGCGCGCGATGCCAAGCGGCACAGAAAAAAAAGTTTTTAAAAGTTAAAAAGCCCGGTTCCCGGCCAAAAAGCAGGCGGAAAAATGCCTGCCGTGCCTCAGGGCACCTACCAGAGGGGTGGTTTCTGGAGGTCCCCGCCCGGCCTCCCCCCCTCCTCCGTCCTGGGAGTAATTCCCGTTTCCGTTTCCGTAGAGTAACGGAAACGAGTAACGGAAACGGAAACGGAAATACCGCTAAGTCGTGCCCATCTCTACTCTTATTACTTCCTATGTGATTATGCGCCTCTATATGCTGTCATTTTCCATTGTGAGAATGAACAATCTGAACTCGATAATTTTGTTTTAGAAATCTCTCCCTTCCACTGGTTTCTTCCAGAGTGAAATGTTGAACCTCTGTGGATGCCAAAGCTTATTGAATTTGAACAGCAAATGAAAGCAGTGTTTACCTTTCCCCTCACCTGCCTCCAGTGCTGGAATTAAAGAGGAGAGAGAGTGAAGGGAAGAATACATGGCTGCAGTGGGTGGGGGGAGGGTAGCCATTTTTTTGTTGGATGCTGAGATAGCATGGTGAATGACAGAGGCATAGGTGGCAGTTTGGCTGTCCAATTGAATTACTGGCTGAACTTGAAGATAGCTCTCATTGTTTCCTAGTATAGGAAATGTGTATTTGTGTTGTTTTCTTTGAAAAGCTTTTGAAAATCACTTTAGAGGTTATGTGATGGACAGAAAATGCCTTTAGTGCACCCATGTGTCTACAGCCACAGGCTGACCAACATATTGATCATAGATGTATGTATGTATGTATGTATGTATGTATGTATGTATGTATGTATG
>JAHTLZ010003526.1:40429853-40444119 GCA_023846285.1 Phrynocephalus versicolor
ATGTATGTATGTATGTATGTATGTATGTATGTATGTATGTATGTATGTATGTATGTATGTATGTATGTATGTATTGGACTTATATACCGCACCATCTAGCAACAAGCCCACTCTGGCCAGTCTACACATTGTAGATTATTAATTAGGGTCCAGAATATTCAGCAAAGGTACTGTAATTCTCACAGGAATCAAAAGGACACTTTAATTGTGATGTAGGTCTCCTTTAACAAAAAGGGTCTTAGTAAGTATGTCCATCCTTGCTTGTCTCATCATAATATATGACAATCAGAAACTACAAAATTGTTCTCTGCTTTACAAGAAGGTGAGGGATTTTGTTGTACTTAAAAGAAGAGAATGAGAGCAAGAAGAACATTATTTCACAAATTAAGCCATATTGTGCAAAATAACACATTAATCAATGCTTCAACAAAAGGAATACAATACATACAGATGCTGCTGCTTTGCTGAATGAGCCTTTAATTCATAGCATGAGGAGAGGTTGTTGTTTGCATTTTTAAAAATTATCCCAGGCAATTGTTTTGTATTTTCTTGCTTCTTAATGGCGGAAGCTTGAGTGCAGATGGAGGACAGATCGGACAGCAGTGAATAAGGCTGCGCTTAAGCAGCTGACCGGCTCTTATATACACGCGATCAGGGACGCCAGAACAGCTCATGCCTCCCTGAGAATTGGTGAGGCCTCGAACCACCAGGCAGAGTTGTTCCGCATGGTTCGAGACCTCTCCAATCCCGGTCAGCTCAGCCCTCCTCCTAGTGAGTTCACTAGTGAGCAATTTGCAGCCTATTTTAGATCTAAAATAGACGCCATCCGCTCCAATCTTGACTCTGGTTGCACTAATCCCTCCTCCTTTATCCTGGGGGCCTCACCCCCTCAGTCTCCTTGTCTGGTGGAGTTTGGGCCTGTGTTACCTGCGGAGGCCTCCAGGGTTATGGCTTATTGCCGGCCAGCAGCCTCCCCCTTCGACCCTTGCCCAGCTTGGCTTATTAAATCTGCCAGAGGGAACATGCCGGAGTGGGCTTCCTCCATCTCCACCGCTTCCTTCAGGGAAGGAATTTGTCCTTCCCACCTGAAGGAGATAGTGGTAAAGCCCACTTTCATCCGATTGCCATTGTTCCCTTTCTGGGCAAGGTTGTTGAGAGAGTTGCCACCATATGGCCTCAGTCGTACCTGGAGGCAAATCACATCCTGGATCCCTTCCAGTCTGGGTTCAGGCCACTTCGTGGGACCGAGACTGCCCTGGTCGCTCTGCAGGATGACCTCCTCAGGGTGGCTGACAGGGGGTGTTCCTCCCTGTTGGTCCTCCTTGATCTGTCAGTGGCCTTTGATACTGTCGACCATGGTAACCTGCTGTATCGCCGAGGTGGGAATCGGGGGCTTGACACTCTGCTGGTTCTCATCCTTCCTCGTCAGTTGGTCTCAGCGGGTTCAGCTGGGGGATGACTTGTCGGTTCCTTGGACGCTCCCTTGTGGGGTGCCCCAGGGGTCGGCAATCTCCCCTATGCTGTTCAACGTTTATATGAGGCCACTGGCGGAGGTCATTAGGAGATTTAGAGTTCGCTGTCATCAGTATGCTGATGATACGCTGCTCTATCTCTCCTTTTCTACGTCTGCAGTGGAGGCACTATGCTCCCTTGATCTGTGCCTGGAGGCAGTTCTGGAATGGACGTGGATTAACAGGCTCAAACTGAATCCGGAGAAGACCGAGGTACTGTTCTTCGGGGCACCCTCATCCGGGTACAATGGCCCCCTCCCTAGTCTGGGGGGAGTTTCCCTCCAGACTATGGACAGGGCCAGGAATCTGGGCGTGGTCCTGGACTCTTCCCTCTCTCTGGAAGCCCAGGTGATGGCCATCTCCAGGGCCGCTTTTGTCCAACTCTGCAGGATTGCCCGGATCCGTCTGTACCTCAATGAGTCCTCTCTGAAGACAGTTGTGCAGGCCCTTATGATCTCAGGGATTGATTACTGTAATGTGCTCTATGTGGGGTTGCCCTTGACCCTTGTCCGGAGACTCCAACGGGTGCAGAATGCGGCGGCTAGACTGGTACCTTGGTGAGTCCTCCCTGAGGACAGTTGTGCAGGCCCTTGTGATCTCAAGGATTGATTACTGTAACACGCTCTATGTGGGGTTGCCCTTGACCCTTGTCCGGAGACTCCAATGGGTGCAGAATGCGGCAGCTAAACTGGTGGTGGGTGCTCGTAGATACGAGCACATCACCCTAGTTCTGGCTCACCTGCATTGGCTGCCCGTGGTTCTCTGGATAAGGTTCAAGGTCCTAGTTTTGGTTTTCAAAGCCCTCCATGGCTTGGGCTCTGAATGCCTGTCGGAGCATATCTTCCAGAGGTCAGCTGTGGCCAGGCCCACTCAAATGTTGCAGGCGCACTCACTCAGGGTGCCCACTCCTAGGGAGGCACAGAGGTCAGCTACGCACAACCGTGCCTTCTCTGTTGTGGGCCCCTTGTTATGGAACCACCTCCTGAGTGAGCTGTGCCTTGCACAGTCCCTGCCCACCTTCAGAAAGGCTTTGAAAACCATGTTTTTCAGGGAGGCATATGGCAACCTTTAATTTAATTTAATTTAATTTAATTTCTTTCTTTCTTTTTCTTCTTCTGTCTCCTGCCCATTGATCGATCTTGTTAGGGTTTTCCCTATTTTTTGTACTGTACTGCTATTTTTTAAAATTTGTAAACCACCCAGAGTTCCAGATTGGAAGATGGGCAGTATAAAATGAAGCAAATAAATAAATAAATAAATAAATAAATAAATAAATAAATAAATAAATAAAAAACAGTGGCTTTGTGCAGAAATTTGAGGTATGCCATGGAAGCACAGATGAGAAACAGCACTGCTTGTCAGTGGTGGAGCTGTATTTCTGCAGTTTTGAAGCTTAAATTGTTATGAGCAGTAAGGTCTGGGTAGAGATGTAAAATTTCCCAAAATTTTGAAGCTTGGAAAAAACCCTGGGTTTTTTTTTGGGGGGGGGGCTGGATTTTATTTTGAAAAATTGAAAAAGATGCTACACCAGCACTCCCCACCCCCTTTTACAGCTTGAATGTCATTCTGTTACTTTAGGAACATAAAATATGACTATAGACAAATTGACTTTGCATAGAATTATTACAACTAGCATATTAAAATATAGTGTATCCAAACAATTATTACAAACAGAATTTACTTTTTCAATAATATTTATTTGTAATCGTACGTAACAAATGCAGTAACAGTTTCCTGAACTGTTGACTAGTTTATGTGGAACAAAAAACCTCTGCAAAACCATTTTTTAAAATCCAGAATCAACAACCATTCATATTTTCTCTTCACAGTATTAAATAAAAATAAAATTAAAATCTCATTCTCATAAAAAGCATTGAAGAGGGGGAAAATGTAGAGAAGGGAGTGGGACTAAGTTTCAATGATATATTTTAGAAATAATTTGGAAAATATTTAAACGCCCTGTCTTAAAATGTTTCATGCATTATGTCAAAACATTCCATAATAATTTTTTATTTTTATTTTTCCAATTTTTCAAATTTTTTGAAAAGCAGAAACAAAAAGGCACCAGGAGAAAAAAACAAAACCCAGAAAAACTCAACAGAACACGGTTGGAAATGATATAGAAATGTCCATTTATACAAGAAGCTTTAGTCATTATTTTCCTGGGTTAAAAGTGATAAATGCTACTCTTTCAAGCCATTCCTAGTACTGCTGAGAATGACGATGGTACAATCATGTGGTTGGTAATGGTAAACTACAGTACGACCACCGTATCCACAGGGGAGTGGTTCCGGGACCCCCCATAGTAAAATCTACAGATAACGCTCTTATCTGAGGATAATGGTGGTGGCAGGGGTGCTGCAGTGCACGCTTTCACCCCCCGGGACCCCCCCCCCCCCAATGTGGGGTACTGCAGCGTTGGTGAGGCGGGCTCAGCATTGGTAAGCTTTGTTGTTTTCTTCCCCCTTCGTCACCGCTGGCCAACTGTGCTCTTCGCTGCTGCCTTCTTCATTGCTGGGCTTGGCGGCCACCCTGTGGGGGCAGCGGTGACAAAGAAGGGTCAGCATCCGTAAGCTTTCTTTTGTTTTCTTCCCTCCTCGCTGCTGCTGCCGACAGTCAGCTGCCCTCTTCACTGCCGGCTTGACGGCTACTGTTTGTGACAGTAGCCTGCTTTGTGGATACTGAATTATTTTCAAAATATTTTCCACCTCAATCCGCAGATAAGTGAATCAGCAGTTAATGGTAAGGGGGTCATACTGTACTTTTTGAACACCTCTTAATAGGAATTTCCAAAAATCAGAAGCAACTTGATACAATATAACAAATATCTCCTCCTGTCCCCTTTTTCATGTGTGAAATGATTCTCAGCTAGCTATTGTACCACATAGTTTGATAGATGGTTCTTTAAAAACCACCTGCCATCTACTTCTTACAGTGTTCAGGTGCCCCAAAATGATTTATCTGTAATTTAAAATACACACCACCAAGTATTGTTCTCATTGTATCACTGAGGATGGGTAGGGGTGAGGAGGAAATGTCCACCAAGGAAAAAGGTGGGGTAAAAATCTTCAAAATAAAATAATAAAAAAGTCAAGTTACTACAGGATGTATCAGACATGGGGTTTATTTTCTGCTTGTGGTATGGCATTGCCTCAAAATGCCTTGACTTTAAGTACCTTTTGTTTCACTCACTTTCTGTCATCTCCAGAGTTTTCAAAAGCTGGTGGAGATGCTCTCATCATTCCAAAAGCTGTAAGACACTGACAGGAAATGCTGCTGCTAAATCTTGTTCCTTGCTTCTCAACCAGCCTCTTTGCCCATTCTGCACTCCACCCATTTTGCAGGCTGTAGCAAACAGGATTCATGTTTTCCTTCAGAACAGGCAAGGGAAGAGGATGGGTGAAAGGACTAGCATTACAGCGGAAGGACCAACCATGCTTTCCTCCCCTGCCGGTCAGGGCTTTTCCAGCCTTTCAAAGGTTTTAAAATACAGCCCCTCTCTCTGAAACTTAAGGGATGAAGAAGTGTGTCCATGTCTTACACTTCAAAGTAATTATTGATCAAGCAGCCCAAGCAGCATTATAAAAATCACAGGATTGCTAATACAGCTGATGCTTGATGTTAAACATTTGTGTCAATGAAACCTATATTTAGCATCTGTACAAACACAGGGCAGATCTTCAAGTATATAAATTATACAGCTATAAAGGCATTCAGCAGGGTTGCCCCTCGGTAAATTCAAGCTGCCACAATGCCTGTGACCAGTATGAGGAGGATTTCCATATGCCCTCTTGAGGCACAAGTACTAGAGTGTCTGCAAGTCAAGTTGAAACTTGTCTGGTCTATCCTATAGAATGATGTAGGAAGGACCCTCCTGAGACATAGTGTTGAAAGGAGAATGACATAGCATTCAATTGTTCATACTTTCCAACATGAATATAATTGGGTTCTTATAATTCTCCATTCAGCTTAAAGACCTGGAATTGAAAGCATGTATTTGTGCAGCAGATCACTGTTGTATAAATGAACAAAAAGCAAACCTGTCATCTCACTTAACTGAAATGAATTTTATTAGCATAATTGAACCAACAGCACTCGTTACAAGCTAAGCCACTATAAAAGTTAATTTTAAGGCTAATTTAACTCATAAGGCATATGGCTCTCCCTGTCATTTTTAATTTTTATCTTGCCAAACAGTAAATACGTGTTGCATTGTAATTATTTGTTGCTTATATATTTAATAAAGTAGGTAATAAATTATCTAAAATATGGGGCTTTGATTGTGTTTTTTTTACTATCTCACTTGATGTCTTTTTTCAAAAAGTTCAGCAGGTATAGTTCAAGATTACACTGGAGTTTTAGAAAGTTACTTTTTTGGGCTGAAACTTCCAAGGGCATGCTGGCTCAATACTTTTAGTTCCAAGAGGTTACTTGAACAAGCTCTGCATTACAATCATTTTCAACTGGAAGTTGACTTGAAAATTGAGTTAGCAATAATGGTGGTCTTCTAAGGTGAACTCTGCTTAGTATCTGTGCATACGTGATACTTGGCTTAAGAGCTGGGATATAATTTGTAGTTTAATATATGAAGAATGCCATGTTGTCAGAAATTTCATAGGCTGATGTTTCTGTCTCTCATCCATTCCCATTCTGAGCAGTGAGAGAGCAAAAAGCAAAGTGTTCTGCTTATATACCGCCCCGCACCACTTCAAGTAGTCTCTGGGCGGATTGTAATTTCATTACAGTATGCAGGCTACACATTGCCTCCCCTCCAGCAAGCTGGGTACTCATTTTACTGACCTCGGAAGGCTGGAAGGCTGAGTGAACCTTGAGCCTGCTACCTGGGATTGAACCCCAGGTTGTGAGCACAGTTTTACCTGCAGTTCAGGCATTTAACCATTGCACCACGAGGCAATGCTCCTGTTTCAGAGCAGAGGCTGAACAGGAGGTGGACATGGTTAGCCTTAAGCAGCACATGATACCTCTCCAAGGTCAGAAAGAAAGACAAGAGCAAGAGGGAGAACACGTGTGTTTGCATTTCCTTGCCATCTTCTTTCTCTACCACTGCTTAGTTCTCCTTTTTTATGTTGCCTGCCTCCTTCTATAAGGAAGGCACAGCAGTATAAAATGGGCCACCCTTTTAATATTTCTTCCTCCTCACTGCTCAGTCCATCACTCCATCAGCAAATATGTTCTTGTTCTCTTGGAAAATAGTAAGCTGCAGTCTGGCAATGATGAGCAAAAAAAGGAAACTTGGTCTAGCTTTGTTACTGCATAATGGAATCCATTCCAAAATGAATGAATGAATGAATGAATGAATGTTGTGTATTTTTATTATTCATTTTGTCTTTCATGTTTTGACTTTGTGCACCACCTTGAGTTGTTTATGCAAGCTGGTGGTATATAAATTCTAAATAAAGTAAAAAGCAAAAATAGCTTTCTAGCTCTAGTAACATTATATAAAAATTCCACATTTTATAGATCATCATGATTCCAGTTAATATTTAAACCAAGTTCTTGATTTATAAATGAGAGTTTTTGAGAGTTTTTAGGAAGATAACATTAATTTTAAAATGATGCATGAGTAGTAGTTTGGCTGTTCATGTCTGCCAGATCCTTGTACTATTCCTTGTTTTTCAGAATTTTAAGTTCCTCATCTTCCTTGTGCTTCATACACATGCCATGCAAAGCCTAAGGAAAATCCATTAATACTTTAATGAGGACATGTAAAAGCACTGTAATTTCAACAGAGGGCACTTTATGCAGCTTCTAACTTTTTCAACCTCAGATTTAGAAAAAAAAGACTCAAGCTGATTAGTAAATCAGAAGTTGATTTTTTCCCTCCTATAAGACTAAGGACTAGCTGTGCTTCTCGTGGGTCCTACTGCTTCTGCCACAATAAGTGACTCCCCTACTCACAAACCCTCTGTGCACCCTAAAAGCAATGCTTTGAGTGGTACTCGGTTCTCCCTAAGCATGTTCACTTGTGTAAAAAGGTGGGGAACTGCAGAGTAGACTCCCCAGAAATCAGTGCTCTTAGACTTAAGACTTGGGTTGTCAGCTGTTCTTGGATTGCAGTTCCCAGAAATCCTAGCCAGTATAGCTAGTGGTGATGGCTTCTGGGAGTTTTAGTCCAAGAACATCTGAGGAACCAAGCTTGGGAACCAATGTTAAATCTTTCCATTTAAGTCATTGATGACCATGTGCTTGTTACATAATTTCCTGATAGGGTACATGGGGATTGTCGTTCTGTATGTCTGTTAGTCCTATTCATTTAGTCGGGAGCCATAGGAAATGGTGCCTCTCATTTACCACTATTTCAGATGCTACTTCAGAGTATCTGGTGGGATCCATACCTTACAAGACTTCACTTGCCTCCAACATCTGTCTTGCTGTATCCATTGCTTCAGTAGCAATGTGAGACACATTTGTTTTTTTTTTTTTTTTTTTGTAGGAATGATAAGGCAACACATCTAGTCTGGGTGAACAGAATGCTCTCAGCTCGTGCTGCTTCTCCCATTAGCCCGGGCTGAGGCTCTTTATTAGGAGTGGTAAACAAGACATCACACAAGTTGGGAGGGGTGGATAATCATTGACAAGAGGACAGAGGAAGAAAAAGGATGGGTGATAGTCTTTGGTCACGTAGCCTCTCAGCCTGGGTGTGCCTCTGGTATATGGGTGGTTTCCTGTTTTTCTCCTGGCCACTGCCTGAGTCATGCCTGCTTGAGCCTCACCTGGTCTGTGCTGGGGTCATGTAGAGTTAAAGGCTTGGCTTCCACGCTGGGTCCTGACCTCTCTGTGGCGTGCTTCTATGCCAGAAGTCTAAATGCTTGCTCAGCGCTGCCAGGTCCCTTGGGGTTCTGAGTCCCCCCAATCTCCTACAGTTTTTCAGACTATGGCTCTCAGAACAGCTCATTTAAAAACAAACACATTCTTCATCTTTGCCGTTAAAGCAAGCGGGGCAAGATGGGACTCTTCAGAGGGTGTTGGACTATAGTTTCCATACTATTTAGCTATCTTTGCTAATGGCATTGAATTCCGTGAGTAGCAGTTATATATCTGCAGCTTTACACATTCCCTATCTTTGTTGGCTTAGCTTAAATATAGTAACTTGGTAAATTTTCTTAGAAAGTGAATGCACACACAGTTGGATACTCAAGACTCTAGTTTCAGATTTAAAGAGGGTTTGGCCTTGTCTTTTTATAAATGGTAGGGCTTTCCAAACTGTAATTTGGGAACAAACCTCCCTAGTACTAAATTCTGCCACACCACTGTATTAAAAACACCTGCATGTATATTTTATTAACCTCTAGGTTTTGTTTGTCACATTTCAGCTCTTTCAGCTTGTTCTTCTTTGCGAAGAATATCATAGGTTTGAGTACCTTAAGAATTTTCTAGCATGGTTTGGAAATTTCTCTTTTAAGGACAGTGTATGTGTCACATTGACTGATGTGCTATTATATTGCAAAATGATTGAGAAATAAGCAAGTTTACTGAACAGAGGAGACTTTGTAATTGGGAATTTCACCAAGGTCAACTGGGTATTAAGAGGAAAAATCATGTGCATAAAATTGGTTCACTGATGTATGGCCTGATCATTTACAGAATGCAATCAGAAATCTGCATTGAATAATTGCTAGGGTAAATATTATGCCAGAGTCTGTAGAAGGCCCAAAGGTATATATTCATGAGCAGTCCAAGGTATTGTATCAAATAATATATGTTGCTCTACTATCCTGTTACCAATGGCTTCCCTCTCAGCCACTGTCATGGTTGCAAAGGTACTGGGAAATACTGATAAATGCTATTTTTTTTAAAAAAATATATTCATTAATTATAAGCAGAAAACTACATGGACTGATTCCTTGTACAGTACTTACAGAGAATGAATAGGGAAGTATATCATGTTTAAGCCTAGCATTACTACTTCTTTATAAACTTAATTTTCTGCACTTTATTTTCATAAGCCTGAATGTGTAATTGCATGTGGTATTACTGTATCTATAACTGATGACAAATCTAAATAGATGGATCAATTTTCCTAATACACAGCATAAAAACTTTTAGCTAATATTAAACCTGAAAACCTGGCTTTATAGGTTGGCCTTCCCTGATCATTCTGTTTCAACCACCTTATAAAAATAGGATGCTATTATTTCTCCCCGCCTTATGATAATTTTCTATTAGTTCTTTATTTTTTCCATCTGTTCTTATTTTGAATTGTTAAATGGTTTTGATTTATTGTATTTGTGCTTATTTGTTTATTTGTTCTTTTTATTATGATGATTTGATTATTTGGTCTGATTGATTAGTTTTTATTTACTATTTTAAGTTGTTTAATTTGTTTTTGTATTTTGTATATGCATGCAAACCACCCAGAGTAGCTTTTTTTGCTAGATGGTTGCGGTATATAAATCAAATAAATAATAAATAAATAAACTATGTTAGCACAGCCTTCTAAATATTTTAGCAGTACTTTTCAATATACCATTCAATAAGCCTTTTTATGGTGTTGGTGGAAATGGCATGTGGATGTTTTCAGTGGTAGCCAGACTGGAGAATGACCCTAGGTCAGGCCTGCCCAAAGTCCGGCCTGGGGGCCAAATCTGGCCCGTCAGGCCATTCGGAGTGGCACGCGGCTGGCCGGCCCACCCCTCCATCCCCCTCCTTTGCCCCACGCCGGGAAGCTTGAGGGGCTGGGCGGGCTGGCCAGCTGGTGAGCAGAAGCTTGTGGGGTTGGGTGGGCAGGTGAGGGGGCAGGCCACCACCACCAGCACTGACACTGCTGGCAACCATGTGAGGCTGGGTGCACCCGCGTGGGTGGCATGCGGGCAGGTCGCCACCACCGACACCACTGGGAACCTTGTGAAGCTCTGTGCGCGTGCACAGGGTGGCACATGGGTGGGCCACCACCACCAGCATAGCAGGGAACATTGTGAGGTTGGGCGCATGCATGGGGTAGCGATCGGGTGGGCCACGCCACCGGCACCACTGGGAAGCCTGGGCGGACGGGCGGTCTGCCGCCACCGGCACCACAGGGAATGTGTGGAGGTGGGCAGGCCAGTGGGCCTCTGCCACTGCCAAGGAGCTTTAGGGTGGGCTGGCGGGTGAGCTGTCTCCACCGCTCGGGAGCTTGGGTGTGTGTGCAAGGTCGCACAGATTGCCTCTTCCAAGGGGCAACCTGTGGTCACGGCTCCCTGTGCTTCCTTTGGTCTCCACCTTCCTTCTTTCCTCCCTCCCTTGGTCCCCACCTTCCTTCCTTCCTCCCTCCCTCCTTGGTCCCCACCTCCCTCCCTCCCTCCCTCCCTCCCTCCCTCCCTTCCTTCCTCCCTTGGTTTCCACCTCCCTCCCTCCGTCCCTTGGTCCTTCCTGTGGGTGGGGTTGCAAGGGGTCATTGGGTGGTGCTTATGGGTCAGTGGATGGGGCTTGCAGTGGGGTGGCAGGATCGGGGAGCAACCGGCCCCTGACACATTCTCAGCCACCAAATCTGGCCCTCCTTACAAAAAGTTTGGGCACCCCTGCCCTAGTTCATCATTCTTATTGGTTCTCCAGTCATAAAAGAAACAATCTTTAACTTTTGTTATGGAAGAGAAAGGCTGAAATGAATATACAAATAGTAGGAGAGACACACCTACCGAGTTTCCCTGAAAATAAGACAGTGTCTTATATTAATTTTTGCTCCCAAAGATGCGCTAGGTCTTATTTTCAGGGGATGTCTTATTTTTCCATGAAGAAAAACATGGTACACATTTATTGTTATCTTATTATTTTTGGGGGATGCCTTATATTTCAGTGTGGGGCAAAACTGTAAGTAGGTCTTATTTTCGGGGGATGTCTTATTTTTGGGGAAACAGGGTAGTTATAGAACAGAACATCTTATTTTTTAATGGAAATGCTTAGTAATAGTCACTCAAAGTGGGCAGCACCATTTAAATTTTGTGAAGGGAGAAAGTATAATGATATGAACTAAAGAAGAAACAAACTTCTGATTTTTGCGAGGGTTTAGTTTGGTCAGCTGGCTCAGTTGATTTAGCTTTATAAGCAGTCCTCCTGGTATTAACAATACAACATTGACAAATTACAGCTTTTGTAGAAGAGGTGATCAAGAATGGAATGGAATCAAGGTAAAGGAGACTAAATATGTAGTGATGGAACTGTGTGCCTCCTACTGGTTAAAAGTAAAAACCCAATTGCTTTGAATTAGAAAGTGTTCTTTCAGCTGCTATTGCATTTACAGCGATACCTCCAATTATGATAGTAACCCATTCCAATGGCATTTTCTTAACTTGAAATTTTGTATCTTGAAACAGGGTTTCCCACAGAAATGCATTGGAAATGGATTAATTCTTTCCAAGTGAGAAATAACCCCCACCCCCAAATTAAAGCACATTAACAGGCATGCAAGCAACAGAAACTCAGTCCCTATCTTTAAAAGTCCCACTGTCACTATTAGGGAGAATCGCAACTATCAAAATGAATGTGCTACTATTCCTGTTCCAAACAGTACCAGTGAGAGTAGAGGTGAAATACTTTGAAAAATTAAATAGACTGATGTCAAAATTCATAAGGCAGAAAAAGAAAACAAGAAACTGAAATTGTTGCAAGAATATAAAAAAAGAGGAGGAATTGGGCTACAGTCGTCCCCTGCCCTTTAGCAGTTCATATACTGCAGTCCTGCTATATCCTGCAGTACCCTGAAAGGGCTTGAGGGAGCCAGAAGGTTTGGGGGCTTTTTAAACCTTCCCCCCTTTCCCTAAGCCCTGGGCTCCAGCCGATTGGCACTGAGGTGTGGGGGGGAGGTTTTTCTCCCCCACCCCAGCGCCAATCTGCTGGAGCCCGGGGCTTGCCTCCATGGAGGTATCGCATGCCGCTTCTCCCCACCCCCTAACCCTAATCCTAACCCTAACCCTAACCCACACACCAGTACGCTGTCCTTCTTAGTGGGTCAGAGGCACCCAGAGGTGGAGCCCAATAACCCACCCTAACCTTAACCGTAAACCTAACCCTAGCCCTTACCCTAACCCCACTAACCCTAATCCAGATCTGTACGCAAGTACACTTCCCTTCTTAGTGAGTCAAAGTGGGCACCTCGCAGAGCCCACTCTCACTATCCCATTCCCAATCCCTAACCTTTACGCCGGTACGCTAGTATGCTGCCCTTCTTAGTGAGTGAGTCAGAGGCACCCAGAGAGAGAGGTGCCTCTGCCACTTACCCCCCCCCACACACCTTAACATATGTAAAAAATAGAGGTGCCTCCCAGAACCCACTTACCCCCCCAACCCTAACACTAGCGCCGGCCCTGATTGCGGGACGCCCCCACTGGGATGTCATCGCGCTAAATCGCGGTACAAACGACAAACGACCAAACGACAAACGGAACGACAAATTTTTGAAATATTTCACGACAAACGGAAACGACCCGAAATGGACCCGTCCCGACAAACGACAACTCGAAACGTCATTTTTCTGGTCGTGCCCATCTCTATTCCAAAAGTAATGGTCATTGTAAGACATACTGACAGAAAAGAGTAAGGGAAGCAGAATCTTTGTGTCCTCCTTATGGTTCCCAATCCACCTTTTTACCAAGATAATGTTTGGCCATGAGAATATGACTTGAGCAACAATATCGAAATGAAAGCAATGCATTCCCTTTTGAAATTAAAACCATGCACATTATATTGGAAGTCTTATCACCTCTTCATTCACAGCTGACTGTTCATAAATCAACAACCATTATTAGCATTTCTTGGTCTGTTACACATGCATTAGAAGTGCAATAAAGTTCTTATGCTATTATATTTATTTTACTATAGACTGAGACATATATACAGTTTCTAAGTACTATACTTTCAGTACCTATACTTCAGAAATCCAGTCCCAAATGTAAAAAAAAAGGATTTATTCAGTACATTGTGCAGCATCACATGTTTCCACATTTGAAGGGTAAGCTACCAATGCATCTTTAATGAGTACAATATGGCTGCTACTGGGGTTGATTATAATATCATGCTCCAAATGTTCTCTGTGTGGCTGTGCATAATAAACAGCAACATTCTTTGCTCATATTTATCAACCAATTATACAACTGTTTAATTTCTCACAGCATTAACATCTGGATAATTATACCCCATGCTCCAAATTTCTCATGAAAAGAACTATTTCTGACCTCAGTATCGTGGAGGAAAGCTTTCATAATGTGAGTTTTCTCAGAATGCAAGCAACTTGAAATAACAGTCCTGGAATGTTAACATCTGGTTCATCTCCACAAATACAAGTATCAGCATAAACAACTCAAGTTTATTTCATCTCTCCTTATACTAGACGTTTGTAAGTACTAAACCTTCTGAAGGTCCTAGCATTAGTACTTTGGTAGCCTCTAGATGTGCTTATAGCAATTGCTTATTTTAGCATGTGTGCAAAAGCTTTTGTTGAGTTTCCTCTTTCTCAAAGTGAGGGTAGTGAAGGACAAGGAAGATTAGAAATTATAACAGCAAGCTCAGGTGTGATTCCTTCATATAGTCTCTGAGGGTGCAATGGAAAAGAGTGATCCAATGGAAAACAAAACTCTGAGATGTCATTCTTTCAAATGTTTATTTCATGCAATTTATTTGATATGTTCTTACCCTGCTTCTCCTCCAAAGATGTTCCCCCAACTCCAGTTTACTTACCGGTACCTCATATGGTTAGGCTGACGGTTGATGATGATGATGATGATGATGATGATGATGATGATGATGATGATGATGATGATGAT
>JAHTLZ010003526.1:40444129-40468585 GCA_023846285.1 Phrynocephalus versicolor
ATGATGATGATGATGATGATGATGATGATGATGATGATGATGATGATAATAATAATAATAATAATTTAGTGTCATTGTGTATATACACAGTATACACATACAAGGGAATTCAGACACCCAGAGACGTACACATGCACACACACACACCACTGTTAGAGCATGCTAGTGATAGGCGTTAATCAGAAACAACCATTATCTGCCTTGCCTGCAGCTGTAGTCTTGTTCTGTAATCCAAAGTCATCACTATAGTTAGAAAGGAGAAGGTAGCCCTTCCTCTCTTGCTCTTGTGAAGAGCAATGGATTTGATGGAGAGTAGTTGCTTTTTGCATGCAGATTCTGTGTGTATGCAAGAACCCTGGCAAATTTGGGATCTTGGTGGCATGCAGACCCTACAAGTGAGCAGGACCTTTCAACTCTTCAGTCATGTTGCTCTTTGCATGAGCAAAGTGATGAAAGAGTGAAGCAGGCTAACCCTTTACTTCAATGTTATTCATTCTAGATTACAGAACAATTGAACATAACTCATGGGGTTAAAGAAAAGGGAGAAACTGCAGCAGCACAGAAATATCATGCCTTTGCTAAAAAGTTGAAGCTCTCCACCATTGCAAAAGGAGCTGTGATAGAGTACTTGTATTCCATAGGCTGTTGTCAACTTTCCATGTGAGTCTAGTATCACAGTGTATGGTTGGATGCCATTCAGGTGGACAATATATTAGTGAAACAGCTCAGTTGGGTTATGAGAGATCCCAGCTATAGTATATAATGTTGAAGACAAAATCAACAACAAATCACATTCACTGGTACCCTTATTTTAGCATCTGTTGGCTGAGGATATCTGCAGTCTTTCCAAAGCTCCCTTCATCCATTCTGACTTCTCCACATACAACAGGAAGATTTTTGTTTGTTTGTTTTCTCCTATTTACCAAGTTATTATGTTGCTTCAGTCTAGGAGACTTAGAAGATAGCCAACAATAAAAATAAGACAGAAGATGAGCGATTAAACAATTCAGCAATATTAAGCTTCTTGTGGATTAGTCACCCATTTATTATAGAAACTAAAATCCATTATATATGTTGAAAAGCATTCAACAAGAATATACTGTACTTGGCCTTGTGCTAAATCATCCATTCTTGGTGGGGGCCATGGCAGATGAGAAGGGAGGCACGGACTGGAGACAGTTCTTCACACAACACCTTATAAAATTTTCTTATGCTACTCACACAATCCTGCTTTGTGACATACTGATCCTGAAACTGGAGAATCTCTCATGTCTAAAAGTGATTAATAGTCCAATGTCCAATAGCAATTTCCAAGAACCATTGATTTAATCCATTATGATTCCTTTTTTAAAACAAGTAGGGAAATAACAATGTTTTTATTGGTGAATTCCATCAAATTAGTATGGCATTGTACGAAATGCTTACTCTGATGGACCAGGATTGCTGTGAGTGCATTTCACTGGATGACCTCATGTTGTTAGAAGACAGGCAGGGTACTACCAAACACTGACGTAGCTAGAGGGACAATGTCAGTTTTTGCGCCCTCTCCTCCCCCCAACCATGTCTCACCCACCCAGCAATGGGGGGGGGGGCAGATCCTGGGGGAACAGTGGGAGAGGGGAAAAGGGTCTCTCCTTCTCATGACCTCTTTGTGGGCCTCCCTTCCAATTAAGTCTCTCCTGTGCAAACTGCACAGTGTGCGGATAGTGCCAAACAGGCAATGTTTCCCCCCCCAAGCAGCACCTCTGTCAATTACTCCCCCCTCCTTTCCCCCACCCCCACTAAGACTTGGCAATCAGCCCAGGGAAAGGAGGAGAGGGAAGCAGGCGATGGGATTTTATTCCCAAGTAGCACCTCTGCTGCATGCTTCCCTCTCCTCCTTTCCCCAGGCTAACGATTGCCAAGCCTTAGGGGTGGTGGGGGGAAAGAGGGGGGGAGCAATTGGCAGAGGTGCTGTTTGGGAAAAAATGTATTGCCTGCTTCCCTCTCCTCCTTTTCACCAAGGATTACCAAGCTTTAGCGGGGTGAAAGGAGGACTGCTGGTGGGATGGCACATGGCTTCCTCCTGCTGCTCCCCCTCCAGGTGCCCCTAGATTGCTGCATGCGCCGGGATAAATGCACTCTTCTGCCCCTCCCTAGTTATGCCCGTGCCACCAAAGCATCAGTCCAGTCCAGGGGTAGTCATTCTAAGCCTTCTCTTCTTACAGGCAGCAACCTGATTGTGGTTCTTGGGGTGGGGGGAGGCTTGCTTTTGTGACTCCACAACAGTTTTGCTTTGCTCCTTGAAAGGTAAAAGTTCAAAGGAGGCACCAAGCCAAATCCAGAGGCTCTACCACTACATGCTTTGAAATAACAATCAGGAGTGAGGTAGGGGGGCAAAAACCAAGTGTCTGTGTTCTTTCCCTTGCCCCAACATTCTACAGTAGAGATGGGCATGACTTAGCGAAATTTTCATTTCCGTTTTTGTTTTTCGTTTCTGTTACGTAACGAAACAAAAAATGAAAAACGGCTCAAAACTGGAACGAAAACGGAAACGAAATGATTAATTTTGAGCCAATTTTCGTTTTTCGTTACTGGAAAAGCACTTAATGGAGCTAAATGGGAAGAAACGAAAAATTTTTCGTTTTCGTTTTCATTTGTCATTTTCGTTACGCAATGAAACGAAAATGAAAAATTTTGAAAATTAGCTCACGAAATCGGAAACGAGCCGAAACGGACCCCTAGATGAAAACGAAAACGAAAACGAACAATTTTTCTGAGTCGTGCTCATCTCTATTCTACAGGTAAAATTCACAGCCACTTGGGGAAAGGGTTCAATCAGTGAGTGAGCAATTGCCAGCTAGAAATCCCAGAAAAAGTTCTATTGGAGAGTCATGTTCTCAGTCAGGCACCATAACCTCTGGTGTAGGAGGGAAGAATCTGTCTTGAGTGAGCAACAGGGAAGGCCAGCAACAGGCTGAGTTTCTGGGAGCCTGGAATTATGGGGTTCTTTTGCAAGTATGACTGTCCATGTAGGTCTAGTGGCACCAAGCATTTGAAGCACACTAAGGTGATTTGAATTTTTGCTATCTGTTTGTATAAGTTGACCCTTTGGTTATAGGAAAAAGAAATGTTACTGTGTTCCCAATGTCTAACTAAAAATCCTATTAAGAAGAGCTCGCCAAACTGTTCTAGTCCTTTTCATGCTACTGCCAATGAAGTTTGTTTTGGTAGTGCAACACATTCCTTGGGATACTGTAGATCTAAACCAGGCAAAGAGTTGCTAAAGTTTTTATCAGAATATTGATTAATATTATTAATTCCTTTCTTGAATGCTTTGATTTCTATTTTTAAAAAGGACATGGGTGGTATGAAGATGCTTTTGGTGCAATCGCAGTGGGCTAGTATTAATCTTTTGAAGTCAGTTAACACACCCAAGCATGATACTTAATGAGTGTTGTTAGTTTCCACATGTATAAGTCTTTTTAGGGTCATATTGGAGATGTGGAAATGAACAGCCACTCTCTAGGCCCAATTCATCCTACATATGATAATATTATGGGCAGAGAGGTAATAGGAATTTTGAAGGTACCACACAACCCTTTTAAAGTATTTGTCAGTGTTGCTAATGGGAAGGCTTATTTGTTTGTTTGCTTTTTATAGGGGAATAAGCTAACTAGAATTATTTACTAGCAGATGGTTCCTAGCTCCTATGTGTCATTCTGATCTGGGGACTCATAAACCAAGCAAGAGATTGCAGGCATAAATTGATCAGAAGTGTTCTAATGTTACAAACTATTCTGTTATTTTAAGTTTTAAATCCCACATATTTAGATGAATTGAGGTGTAATGGTCTTTTTATGAATCCTGTTCCACTGTAATTATTTCTGTCTATGAACATTTGTCTTTGCAGTTGGAGTTTATAAATAATAAATACTGTCATAATAATGATGTTCTTCTCATTTATCATGTGAATTCCCATAATCCATGTTATAGTCAGTTATGCTCATTTCCCTCTCTTCTTTTAAGGGACATTTTTTTCAGTTTCTTCAAGTGCTCCTTTGATATATTTCTGTTTGGGAAAGTGTCCCCTATTCGAATGAACTGCTTCTGTAGAGAAGAGCTCACCAAACTGCTTCTAGTATTCACCTTCAAGTTGTCATTGTCCTTTCACCCCGAAATGATCATGTGAGACATAAGCTTGGGTATATGCTCTGGGCCACACTTTATTAACTCATTAACTCAATGCAAACATCAAACACAACTCCAATAGTGGCCTGCTGCAGTGCGGATTCAAGTTGGTACCCCGGGGTCTCCCAGGACCCCTCCAACTGGCAGCCAATCAGGGCGAGTCAACAGCCCTGAGTGTGCCCTGTCCATGGTCAGAGCATACTCGGCCGGCAAGTCCCATTTCCCCATCCGGGTTTGGCCAGGTCCATCATTTGTGCCTGCCACCCCGGTGGACCCTCCAGGTGCATCCTTCCCCTTGGTGTTGTAATCTCTGATTCGCAACGCTGTGGGGTTGAATGTCCCTACAGGGAAATTGAGATCTGACTCACCTACTGCCTTGTCAGTCTCCGCACTACCGCCCCGTGTGGCCAACCTATGACCTTTACCCACCGCGCTGCTCCACTATGGGATAGGCGAAAATCCCCAGGCACTAGGCCAATCTGTGCCCGGGTCAAACATTCCTATCCGGCCCCACTAGGTGACCAGTCAGACTCATACTAGAGCAATAAACTGGTGGGTGGGTGGAGAAATCTGGCCGACGAAGAGACTGAGGCAACACTTGCGAGCCCTCTTAAAGGCTCGCCTCCAGTCTCTTCTCGCAAGACTAAGATGTGAGCCTCACGTGCCTTCAGAGGGGGGCGGGCAAGGATGCTCTGCATTGGTGCAGTCGCGCCGTGGAGCAGAACATTGGCATACTAATGTTTCAATGTACCTTCTAACAGAATTTTAAAACATACCCAACAGTACTGGCACTGGCTCATCAACAGCAGAATTTTACCAAGTCATTGATATACCAATCATGAAAAAAAATAATAATAATGTGCATGCTGCAATACTGATGGCCAATTATTCAACTATACTTTTATCTGTTGAGTGAGTAGTTGGAGAAGGATACAAACAAGTTTATAATTAGGTACCCGGGATTCTTCAGTGGCCAGCACTTTACAGAAGATTCTTCTAAAAGTTCTGGAAGGAGAATACTGTACCCTTGTAAACTTGTATGTGCCCAATGACAATCTAGATTTTTTTCTGAGAAATGTGTTATATAAATTAGTTGAGATAAGGAAGGAATATGATATTATGGCAGGAAACTTCATCTTGGTTATGGATGTTAGTAAGGATAAGACAAAAATCTTGAAAGAAGAAAGAGGTAATTGTTTTAAAAGAGTTTAAATTTATGCAATTTTATTTGCTTGGATGCCCTTCTTTTATATGCTTCTATATCATTTTGCATTTCTGGTTAAACTGGGCTGCTCAATAGAACTGAAATTGAAAACATAAAATCCTTTACTGGGAACTCTAAATTTAGATTTTAGTTTACTGGTAAACTACTGAAAATAACCTACAATATATCATAATATGAAGCCTCCAGATTCAAAATGATACCATACAGCATATTGCTATGAAAAATATATAATCAGCAACATCATTTTAGCTGTACAAAGCCTCCTGACTGATATATATCAGCTGTGAACAAACTGTTAAAGTGTATACTGCATCATTAAAATGAATAAAAGAATTCAGCTTTAGTCAGATGATGAGGCAGTGGAGTCAGAGAGTAATATTTCGACTGAAGAGAAAACATGTACTAGCTATGAGAGGTAGATGAGATTGTTATCAGCTGCATCAGGTGCCACTGAATGTATTATATTTAGATTTGAGAAGAATGTCTCTAAGCTGAATGCCAGCAGAGATTGTAGCTGTCCTAGTGACCAGGGTGATGGTGGAAGCTTGTACGTCCTTCATCTACCGTCTTAATTGTGCTTTGATTTTTTTCCTTTTCTGAATGATAATGGACTTAATTTGCTGGTCTGCTTGCTGAGGCATATACCTAGAACAGGGCTGTTCAGCTTTGAAGAGGCCAAGGTCTACTTTTTCTGGCCCAAAGTGCCTGAGGGCTACTACGCTAAAACCTCTTATGAATTTTATCTGTTCCGAGCACATGCTCATGAGTAAAAACTTCTGTAAGTAGAGCAGCGGTTTCCCATAGAAATGCATTGAAAACCAATTAATCTGTTCTGGAGGGAACAGTTTTCAATGCGCCATGGCCCTTGAACTGCTCCGCTCGGCTGAGACGGTGGGCTGGCAGACCCAGAACTTTGCTGGGGCAGTGGTGGTCCTTGGGATGGGGGAGGGAGGGGTGGAGAACTTATCCCCTCATTTTTTTTATTGATGGCCAGCGGGCTACTTTTGAACCCTTCACGGGCTACCAGAAGCCCGCGGGCTGCCTGTTGGGCAGGCCTGACCTAGAAGAAAACTCCTTGCGGGAAGGAAAACAGGGTTAGATCAATTCCCTTTAACTTCCTTTTTGACCTCCAGAATCTGATTTCCTTTTAATCTCTCCTTCCTGCCTTGGTTCTCTTCTCTTCTTTCCAAAATGGCTGCTCTAATATCCAGACTGCAGTTGGATGATCTTTTCCTTTTGTCCTTCCTCAGGTGACCTGATCTCTCCAAAAGATAATACATACAAGGAATTCAATATTTGAAATTATTTTCAGGAAATCAGAATCTAGGACCTGCTTTTCCTTTTCCTTTCTCCATTGCTGCTATTATTTATTTATTTATTTATTTATTTATTTGCTTACCACTCTCATTAGTGAGATGTAGTCAAGATTCACATTCCAGGAACTGAAGAGGCATTTTCCCAAGGGAAGCTTTTACATTATATGGGAAGCATTACATTATATAGCAGGAGAAAGTATAAAAATTGTTGCAAGACTAGCAAGCAGAATCTTTTACAAAGGCTGCTAGTGGCACGGGAGAGAGGATATTTTTATATAACGGACAATAAACATGGCTTAATAGTTTTGCCAACCCCACTATTTCGGTATATTACAAATAATAACTCTTCATTCTTTGAATGATTAGTGATGTTACCCAAATACTGGGATGTTTGAAGTGCATAGATAAACAGCTGCACATAGAGAAGGGTTGCTTATATGAAATTTGCATAGGAAGGTGTGAGAATGAGAAATTAAGAGCTGAAAAACATTTCACACTTGGTGGTATGTGAATTCACATACAGAGTCATCTCTGTATGTGAATTCACAAGATTATTCTCAGAAGATTATGGAGCTCAACACAGATGGCCAAAGCATGACAAGGCAACAGAGTGTGTTTTGGGGTCTTTGCCCAAAATCATGAAGGACTACAAATAGATGACATGCTTTTCTTGAGAATTTTCTGAGAATTTGTACTTACTCTCACCACATAGAGAACAAATTATTTAAAATCCTGTTATCTGGAGTAGTAAATGGCACTAGAGTAGGCTCATTACTGAATGAAGATTTAATTCATACTCTTCTGTATGTTCTGTTGATTTAATTGGACTACTCTAAAGGCAACTTGCTATGCTAAAGTAAGTTATGGTTAGAGTAGGCCCCCATTTGAGTCAAGGTAAGGACTGTTAGCTCAAAAAAAAAATAATTGGGTGGCGGTGGCTTTGTAGTTCCCTGGGGCTACAATGAATCAGGAGACCATCTACCATGCTCCTACTCCCTTGCAGCTCTCATGGAATTTAGCCACTTCCATCCATCTTCTTCTTTATTAAGCTAATGGCATTTGGTCTAGAGAAAGAGTTGCTTGAGGCACAAGTTTGTCTGCTGAAATTCCTGTGAAGACTTGGAATTCTTTCCTATGGCTTCTAGACTTCTGGCTTCTTATGAGACCATAAGAAAACACCTCCCTCATTTTTACCTTTCCTTACATGGGATTTTGAAGTGGCAGGTAAACACTGGATGTTTAAGTGGATAATTCAGAGACTTGAAATCTTAAAAAAAAAAAAAGTCTTTTCTCCCCAAAGCTTTAGTGTTCTTGTGGCTTTTCACTGCATTTAGTCTAGAATTCAGCTGGATATGTAATATATGGTTATTAGACTGCACTTCCTATAGAGTATGATTATTAGATTTCTGTCCAATGGGGTAATACCCAGGAAGCAGTGGGACATTGGGGGGGGTGGCTTTTCTTTTTTTTTTCCAAACTAAAGCACATGGATTTTGCCTTCTAGTTTCTCTTCTCCTTGTATCCAAATCCTTCCTTGGCAATACTAGGCAGATTCTGGGCCTGGAAGTCCTAAAGCCCTATCCCTACTGACTTACCCAAATTCATTCTTCCTCACTCCCCATGTCCGTCAATTTTCTTCCTATAATCTTCAGCAAGAGTAATGTGTCATTTTCTGCTAATTTTATCCTCGTGGATTATCTGTCTAGAACTTCTTGGCATACTTTTAGTAACTTTGCACGCTCAGTGTTACTCTTAACCTCTTCCATTTCCCCTACTCATTTCCTTACTCCCAAATGGTAAACATAAAGGCCAGAATCCTTTTGCCTGCAGGTAGGTTCATTACATTTTAAATACTTTAAATTTAAAGACATCTTACATTCTCCATTTTGGAGGTTGGCTTAAAATCCTTCTCAATGTTAGGTCCACAGATGTTCTTGGGCTAAAACTGCCAGAAGTTTTTGTCACCAGTTGTGCTGACCAGGATTTTTGGGAATACTGTAGTTGAAGAACATATGAGGAACAAAGTTTGGTACCCACTGGCTTAGAACATTTTGAACTCTTCCACTTCTTCCCTTTCCCTCAAGTTTTGCAGTGCTCATTCTAAGAGAGGGCTCTGAAGGTCTTGAACACTCTCCTTTTCTTCTTCTAAAAATATTTTGGTGCACCAATAGATGTATTATCGAATTCTGCTTTTTGACTTTTTTTGCATTCTGTGTTGGCAGGAATATGGTCAATGGTCTCACAACAGATTGATTCCATTTTATTGCCCAAGCTACCCAGAAATGTAGGTTAGGTTGAGAGATGATGGCTTGTCCAAATGAAACAGTGCACTAGTTCTCCACTCTCTGTGGCTGAGGTTTGTGTAATATGTCTTGTTTGGATTTGTAGATGGGTGAGGTGAGATGGAGAGGAATTGTAAATGCAAAATAAAATAGAAGAAAATAAATATTTATTGTACAGGATAGGTATTTGCTGTGTTATTGGAATGCACATGATTTAATTATTAAATATTAATGCGAAAAGGATTCTATATATGCCATCAGTTAGTTTTTCTTCCCTCATAAAAGGCCATTTAAATTGGTATCAGTAGAGCTGTTTGGATTTCTTCTGGGCTAGGAATGGTCCCATAAATGCTTGGATTAAAATGCACAGAAAAGGTGTGTCATACTGCTCTGTAATAGCATGTTGCAGTAATGCTTTGTAAATATACAATTTTCTGTTTGCGACTAAAAAGCAATATACTGTATGCAAGTTTTTAATCTAACAAGTGTTCTTTTAAAACTATTATTTAATCCTAAACATATGTAGTTGGGAATATATCGGAAGGTCTTCTATGAGATAATATAGTGTACTGGTAAATTATGAAATGGGATGGGTGTGACCTAGGACATCTGTAGTTCAACAGTCACTTGAACATTAACTTCACCATATGGCTTTTGGTAGGCCCCTGCCTCTCAGCCTCAGCCCGACAGCTGCAGTATGGTAATACTGCAATTCTGATTATCTCTGAGAGACTGAATGTGAAGAGGAGCTAACTATTGCTATTTTGGAGTGCTCTCCTTTGTAGCTTGAACCAAAAGGATGATTGGCGAGTCTGCAGGAACAACAGGCAAACAGCTGTGCCAGCTTCACCTGTGGCCTAATACCAAATTAGGCAGATAAAAATGGGTGACTCACATTTACAGGCTCATTGCTTCTAGGAAGAACAGATGGGGAGGGAAGAGGTAAGCAGCATCATATTTGCTGAGTAAATTGAGAAAGGAATTTTATTCTGTTCCCTATGCTTAAATGGTCCTTTTAAGAGGTGGGCACACAAGGGAAAAAGAGCATTTTGTTTCATTCAGTAGTTTTGTCTCATTTCATTTGTAAGAAAATGAAACAAAATGAAATGAAACGCTATGGCTCCTAGAGGCACCAAAATCACTTGGGAGTTTCCTCAAGCTCTTTCATGTAAGCCCTCAAAATTTGTACAGGGTAAGGGGTCAGGGAGCTGAGTTATTAAGCTCCAAAGGGGATGCCCTTAAAATATTTCTAATTGAGGAAGTCGATAATAGCCCCATCCCTGCAGGCAAATGATTAGCGCCATGGCTTGGCTTCCGAATCCCAAATCAATTAGAAATATTTTTTCCTAGGGGCACCCCCTTTGGAGCTTAATAACTTAGCTTCTCTGACCCCCAAACTTATCCAAATTTCAGGTGCTTACAGGCAAGAGTTTGCGGAAGCTAACCCTGCCATTTCCATGGCAAAACATGGCTGCAATCTGTATTTTCGAGTACATCAACATGACATTTTGTACTCAAAAATATGGATCACAGTCATGTTTCAGCATGGAAATGACAGGCTTAGCTTCCTCAATCGATTCTAGGTAAGCCCCCAAATTTTGGAAAGGTTTGGGGGTCAGGGACTGAGTTAATAAGCTCCAAGGGGGGTGCCAGTAGTTAATTGAAAGAGTGAGTACAGCACGCCCCAGAAAATTAGGGGTTAATTTAACCACAAGTTTAACTCTTATTAACCCTTAAATTGCTGACAGGTGCCATACACACTCTTTCAATTAACTACCTGCACCCTCTTTGGAGCTTAAACTCAGCTCCCTGATCCTCAAACCTTTCCAAATTACAGGGGCTTACCTAGAATTGCTTGAGGACGCTAACCGTGCGGTTTTGGTGCTGATGCCAAATCAATGTTGGCTGCAATCACTATTTTTGAGTACATCAATCTGTACTCCAAAATAGTGATCGTAGGTACCAAAACCACAGGGTTAACTTCCTCAAGTGAATTCTAGGTAAGCTCTCAAAATTTGGAAAAATTTAGGGGTGACGGAGCTGAGTTATTAAGCTCCAAAGGGGGTGCGTCTAGGAAAAAAAATATTTCTAATTGATTTAGGATTTGGAAGCCAGGCCGTGGCGCTAATTGCTCACTCGTGGCAGGAGCTACTGCAGTTTCCAAATTCTATTAGATATTTTCCTGGAGTACCCTCTTAGGAGCTTATTAACTCAGCTCCCTGACCCCCATGCCTTTCCAAATTTGGGGGCCTTACAGAGAAGAACTTGAGCTCCCCTGCCATTGATTCCTGTAGGATAAAGTGTTCCTTTCTAGAGGGGAAAAGTGGCATTTCATTACAAAATGAAAGGAAATGCATCCTACCATTTTATTACGTAATGAAGTAATTTGTTACTTATTGAAACAATGAAACAACATTTCATTTTTTGTTTCCTGCCCATCTCTAGTCCTTTTTTCAAAAATAATGTGTAATGAACACAGACTCTGAGTACAGGTCTTTTTAATGAATCTCAGTACAAGTCTTTTTAATGTTGCAGTAGATGATTTTTTTCACTTTATGGTGACTAACATAATGAGAGTTGCTGGAGTACTAGAGACATGAGGGCAATACACCTGAGGCTACTATTGCCCAACCTTTTTAGCATGTGACAGCTGTAGGTTTAAGTCCATCTGTCTTTATTTCCAAGTTGCAGTGTTAAGGTGATGCCTTTTCAACTTGCTGCAACTGTTTGAAAAGCTATCGGGGAAGTGCACATTCATTCATTCATTCATTCATTCATTCATTCATTCATTCTTGCACTTTTTGACCGTGCCGACTTTCTTAAAGGGAACTCTACATTTGCACTCCATTGCGGAAAAGTGGTACAGGGAAGATGAATTTTATGAGAGAAAAAGCCAATGAACCATCTTCTCTGTTTCTGTTGCTCTGTTGCTCCAGGAGCCTTGTGGCACAGTGGTTAAACTTCAGTACTACATCTAGAAATGTTCTCACAACCTTGGGCTCAATCCTAGGTAGATGATGTGTGGTTGACTCAGCCTTCTATCCTTTGGAGGTTGGTAAAATGAGTAAGTACCCAGCTTGTTTGTGGGGGCAATGTATAGCCTGCATAATTAAATTGTAAACTGCCCAGAGAGTGCTTTAACATCTATGGGGCAAAATATAAGCAGAACACTTTGCTTCACTGCATTTAATTGCAAGGTTTGGGTTTTTTTTTCAGTCTAAAGCTAAACAAGTAAGGACAAGAAATAATTTTGTTTTTTTTTAGTAACATGTAGTATGTACTTTACGGAACAGTCAGTTACTGTCTTCACAATGTGGCGTAGCAAATATTTCCCAGAATAATTTTAGCCCTTCTTACTCATCTTGATGGTTAAGACATTTCCATAAAGGAGAAGCTTCAAAAGCAAGAGAAGTTTTGGGAAAATCCTCATGGTGAGATTCAGGATTCTTGTAACTATCTCCCTTATCAGGTGACTATAGAATTTGTGCAAACTGTTTTTTGTTTTCTGCATAAGTATTCTTTTGTGGCAGCCAGCAAGCCACCCAAATAATCTAATACATACATTAAATTTTAAAGGAAGATTATGTTTATTTTCCCCATTGGATTCCCTGCTGACATGACAATCAAGTAGCATGGAGAGTCAGGAAAGCAGTAGAGTGATGAAGTTATGTAAATACAGGAAATTGCATTCAGCATCCTTGGCCACCTTGCAATATTCTGGTAAACTGAAAATATGTTACTGGAGGAAATTCCAAAGAGCGCCAAGAATAAGGCAAAATAAAAATAAAAATAAAAGTCATGCAGACCTTTTTCATGGCAAAATAAAGCTTCAGGAAAACTGGAAGACAAGTTGTCCCAAAACAATTTATTCACCTTTTCCTGTACATTATTCTTTCCCTCGTGTCAGCTGCAAAAAATAAATTTATTTTAGTAAAGCTGAATCATTCTGATGTTTCTATCCGATATAGTCACACACTATGTTAGTCTTTAAGGTGCTACAACACTTTTGTTATCTTTGTTGTACATGCTGAAACAAGGACGGGAATGTCTAACGTGGCTGTCTTGTTAAAGACTAATTTCAAACAATCCTTTTGCATGATGCCAGAATGAAAGTCATGTGCATAATTGTTTCTAAACGGACACTTCATTCCCTTTTCTCTCATCCTCAGATGCTGAAACTGTAGTCTGATTTGGAAAAGATTTCAAGGTTATTCTGTAACCCAAATTAGGAACATATTGCTATGGCTTTTTCTTCCTTATCTTCTCTAGATGACAACGGGTAGATCATAGAACAGGGAAAGCTGGGTTTGATGGTGGTGTGGGTTGCATGCATCACCCTCCTGGGAATTTCTTTCACAAAGGCAACAGGTAACACTCTGTGAACTCACTCATAAAATGTGTTTGCCTAACTCAGATCTCCAAAAAAGAAGCAGGCAGTCCTAAGGACCAGGTTTCATCAGTTTGGGTTTCACATTAATGTTAGCACCAGACTAGGAACACGGAATGCATCAATCAGAATAAGCAGGGGTTTTGCAGAGTTTAAACACATCACGCCGATTCTGTATAACCTTCATTGGTTACCATTTGCTGCCCGAGCGCAATTCAAAGTGCTTGTTTTGACATATAAAGCCCTAAACGGCTTAGGACCTAGATACCTGAAGGACAGTCTCCTTCCATATGAACCCACCCGGCAATTAAGAGGGCCCTCCTGAAAGAGCCATCCCTCAAGGAGGTGAAAGGGATGGCTTGTAGGAACAGGGCCTTTTTGGCAGTTGCTCCCAGATTATGGAATGCCCTCCCAAGCGAGATCCGCCTGGCGCCAACATTGATGACATTCCTGCGCCAGGTAAAAACATTCCTGTTCAAGAAGTCGTTTAAACTGATTATTGTGGGTGATTTTAGTGCAGTGTTTTAATATATTGTATTTATTGTATTTAAATGCTTTATTGTTTTAATTTTATTGCAATTTGATGTTTTAATTGTCTAAATTGTTTACTTTGATTGTGAGCCGCCCAGAGACCTTTGGGTAGTGGGAAGCATACAAGCTATATAAATAAATAAAATAAAATAAAGTCATTCCCACTCTGGGAGTGTCAGGAGCTGAGCCTGATCTAGTGCATCAGCAGCAGCTTAAGGTTATTTATTTATTATTTATATTTATATACCACCCAATTTACACCAAGGGGACTCAGAGCAGTGGACAATATAAAGTAAGCGGGGGGGGGAGAACAATAAAAAACAATGCAGAAGACAATAAAACAAATCAGCAACAATAAATAGTTCAAAAACTCAAGCCAAGACAGTAAAATTAAAAAAGAATAAATTACAAGGTAGAAGATGGCAGCAGAAAACTAGACAGGGAAAACAGACAACATTAAAGATAGATCAGGCTCCTTGATCACCAAAAGCAGCCTTTAAAAACCAAGTTTTTAGCTGCTTCTTGAAGGCCAAGAGGGGCTCCTTGTCCTAAATTTGCTGGGAAGATGATACCATCATATTGGGCCTGCTACTGAGAATGCACCATTCCGGGTAGAGGCCTTACATGCCTCCAAGAAGTGGTGACCTGGAGCAAAAGGCACTGCAATGTCTTGGTGGGCTGGGGCAATATTGACCTTAGGAAGACACGCTCCACCAGATATTCTGGTCCTAAGCCATGGAGGGCTTTGTAAATTAAAAAAACCAAAAATCAAAAACCAATGCCTTGAACCTTATTCAGGAGGCAACAGGTAGCTAGTGCAAGCAAGCCAGAATGGGGGTGATGGAGTCATATATTTCTGCACCAACCACCTGTCTGGCCACTGCATTCTGCACGCACTGCAGTCGCTGAATAAGGGTCAAGGGAGCCGCCATGTAGGGATCATTACAATAGTCTATCCTCGAGATAACCAGTGCTTGCACAACCATCCTTCATCAGTTAGAGGTTATAATGGAATTATGGCAGTTCTGCTGTTAGATTGTGAGTTTTAGTACTTTCTATGAATGCCAAGTATAGAGCATTGTCTGCACTATCATGGGTAGGTGTTGATATAGTGGCTATGACAATTTCTATCCATTTTGGTGTGCTATCTCCTGTTTCTACTAGCATTGTGTTGCTTTGTGTTTTATTGCTGGGAATGCATGCGGTTCTTCATTGGTAAAAACACCAGAGTTAACTGTAGAAGGCTGACTCAACCATGAGCTGGCTACCTGGGATTGAATCCTGCCATAGCCCTATTTGAATTCAACAAAAATATTGAATTCAACAAAATATTGAATACATGAATGTGCTCATAACAAAGTGTTCATCACAGGGTTTCTTCTGTATGAAGTGTTTAATTTTGTTGTTCTCTCTTGATAAAATTGCAGCGTTAACGTGCTTGCCCCCAGCCCTTTCACAGGCTGTTGACAAACACTGCTTCTGATTTTCCTTATCACTGCGACCTACTAGCCTCACTTAGTAAATTAAAGCCTTCAGACTGTTGTTAAGTTGAATAAAAATAAAAGAAGTTTATTGATTACAAAGTAGAATCAAAATCATTAATAGCAACGTGTTGGAATATAAACAAAAAGAAGAATTTAGCTCAGACCCACTTAAAATTTGATCACTAATAAAGCTGAATACTAGAGATGGGCATGACTCAAAAAATAATTTTTCGTTTTTCATTAAGGGGTCCGTTTCGGTTCGTTTTCATTTTTTTGGGTTTTTTGCGCATTTTTCATTTTTGTTTTCGTTACGAAATGAAACGAAAGAAACAAAACAAAAACAAAAAAATTTCGTTTTCATTTTCGAAAAATTTTCGTTTTCATTAGCATTCTTGTGATGTGTCTGTCATAACGAAAACGAAGAACACAGCAAAATTTTTCGTTTCGTTTTCATTTTCATTTTGTTTTTCGGAATTTTTTTGTTTTCGTTTTCGTTGCGTAACGAAAACGAAAAACAAAAATGAAAACGAAAATTTCGCTGAGTCGTGCCCATCTCTACTGAACACACATGCACCCAGCTCCTAAGTTTACAAACTCTTAACACTTAGTTTTCTGCACATTCTTTAGATTCATCTGTCTTTCTCTTAGATGGTGCCAGACCCTATCTGATTCTCTCCAACTCTGTCAGATTCCTCATCTGCAAGTGTAGATCTTTCTGTCAGCCCCTATCTAGAATTTTCTTCACAAAGTGTTAAGTCCCTATCTGAAACTTTCTCAGGCCACTCTCCAGACTTTTTCATTGGTCTGCAGACCCATCAATCAGCACAGACACCTATCATACATTATTCATTACTACAGGGAAATGCCATAAACATAAGTATATTTCCAACAAAAAGTTAGCAGTAAATAAAAACTCCTTTTAATGTGTTTTCTTTCTTCACTTGTTGCTGGCTTTGCATTTAATAGCTTTTGTGACTTAGTTGTGATTAGAGTTTAGAAATTGTATTTCTTTCAACTTCAACTCTTAAAGTCCTAGAAGACAGCCAAGCAGAGGCGTAGCTAGAGTTTGGAGCACCCGGAGACAAAAATTAGTTTTTGTGCCCTCTCCTCCCCCGCGACCATGTCTCACCCACCCAGAATGGCCCCTGCGCTCTTGCTCACTCTCTCGCTGTCTCGCTCTCCAGGGTCTGAGAGTGCACAGTGGTCTCCCTGGCAGGATGGGTGCTGCCTTCACTCCACCCACTGCACTGGGTGGGCAGACAGATGGAGGAGAAGTGCCCCAGCTGCCATGCCCAGGGAGGCCCCAGGCACCAAGGGCCAGCCCACTGAGGCCATCCGCAGGCATCAATCGCCGCACCTCTCTCCAACAAAATCAGGCACCAGGTCCGGTCCAGCGGCACACACTGCTGCCAGCCCCCAAGAAGCCCCAGACTCATGCCTGCTTGCCTGCCGTCACCCCCACAACCCCCAGCCGAGGGGCACACTCCTGCTGGATAGCGCCTCTCCTTTCCCCCCGACTAAGGATCGCTAAGCCTTAGCCAGTGGAAAGGAGAACTGCTAGCGGAAGGGCACACAGCTTCCTCCTCCTCCTCCCCCCCTCCAGATGTACCCTCCCGCCCCCCGGATATGCCCCTGCAGGCAAGATGACTGGGGGCTTCTTGGATCTACAGTCCAAAAAAAGTTTCCAAATCTCTATTTTTGAGTCAGTGTCTATGTGTTCCTTACCCTGATCTGTTTGGTGCTCTTTATGGTTTGAATACAATGGTCTGAGTTTGTGAAGGATTTGAGAATTGCTTTTCATTTTAAGCTGCAAAGACTCTCTTGAGAGAGAAACTAGGAGGAAGAAAGACCCTGGGGTGGATTTTTACTTCAAACATTTTTCAACAGTGGCTTGGCTCTGTAGTTTCAAATGTGCAATTTACTGTTAAAAAAAAACAGGAGCAGATTTGAGGAAAGTTATTATATAGAATTGCTAATATTGCTCTGTGGATTTTACGGTGATTAACTACTAGCCTGTAATCTTTGTGAAAACAGCTTAAGCAACCTAATTTTAGCTATGAAATCTGGAATAATTAAGGTGAAATGTTAAAAATGTGCTTAAAGATACAGAGATAAGGATATCCTTTTGAAAGACTACATAAAATGCCAATCATAATTTGTAAACTTCTTGCACAGTTTAATTAATTACAAATTTTATAAGTTCCTTCACTGAAGGAGCTCCTTTTCCACCCACCCATTAAAATTAAGAGCAGGTCTGTACCTTGTCTGCCTTCCTGATTGAAGTATGTAATTGTTAAGCTTTGGAGATTACACAGCAATCCGTCCTGTCAAACTGGTGTTATGAAACATTTAGCACCCTGTGGCTTTTGCAGAATAGATCGTAAAATAAGCTGTAGTAAATAATCAGGTTGATGTATCACAAATGTTGGAGAATTAACTTGCTGCTCTCCCAATTTAGTCTGTGCCTCTTAAGAAATTAATAATATTGTCACACCCCGAGATGATTTTACAAAATTTGTCTTGGATATGAGATCAGGCTTCCAGAGCAATCACCTTATGGCTTTGGAGGTTTCTGCCCAACTTTAGCAAGAGAAAAGAAAGGAAACCCATTCATTTTAGGGGTTATCATTTTATTTTGGAGGGTTAGCCTTCAAATGGGGTGGTGGTGGTGGTGGTGCACACAATAAAATTGTTTTGAACGATGAAATAATTTGCTATAATCCAGTGAAGAAAATATGACATTCTTCAGTGTTCAAAGAAATACTTAGCCTCAACCATAGGCAGTGGGAAAAAGTAAAGGTTTAGTACCTTTTCTTTTGGTAGTAGTATCTGTGGTCTGCTGACATGGTCACCCACATGCAAACATCTCACACTTAGCATTTAGTAGAATCTCCCAGGATGTTATTATTGCATTACATAGGAAAATAAATACCGAACATAGCATTCAGGATACATTTGTGTGAGATGCTTGGAAACTACAGATGGGCACAAATTAATTTGTCCTGCTTCATAATAAGCAAGCTGTGTGGAATCATGGGTGCTGGGCAGACCCTCCCCAACCTCCTAGGCTTTCTGTCCCGCTCACCCTCTGTTGCACAGAGGTCTTCCTCCTACTCTGGTGGTATTCCAGTCTGGGCAGGAGCTCGGGCTTCCCCTCCCCACCTCCTCCAGCACCCGACCAGACAGAAGACGTTAGGTCTGAGATTCTCCCTGAACAGACAATGAGGGGACGCCTGCCAGAGGAGGCAGGGAAGGGCAGCCCAAGCTCATGCCTAGACTGGAGCACTGATGGACAAGGTGGACCCCAGCAGCGTCTACTGTATGTTGCGTGGACTGGCTGTCCTGGGATGTGAACGGAGGGTCTATGGTTCCTTTGCATGAAGTGACATTAAATAATTCATGCCTATTTCTACCGGATATGGACAGAGTGATCTGGTGCCAGGTAGGGAATACTTTTATATACATTATATTTAACCTTGATATCAGTAGCAGTTTTCACAATTATGTGGTTACATCCTAGTGAGTTTATGGATATCTCAGTCCACTTACTTTAATTATGCCTTGATTACAACTTCTTAACAGGGAAGCTGATTTGTTAAAAAAAAAAAGATATTTGTCCTATCTTGGAGTGGGGGGAAAAGATTTGGTTTTGTTTTGTTTAATATAAATCAGTATCCTAAAAATTCTCTCAGTATATTTATCTATTTTCAATCTGGCAAGATTTTCAAATATGCAAAGCAAAAAGCAAAGTGTTTTGCTTATATACTACCCCATAGCGCTTCAAGCACTCTCTGGGCAGTTTACAATTTAATTATGCAGGCTGCACACTCGCCCCCCCCCAGCGGGCTAGATACTCATTTTACCAACCTCGGAAGGATAGATGGCTGAGTTCAGTCATGAGCTTGCTACCTGGGATTGAACCGCAGGTCATGAGTACAGTTTTAGCGGCAGTATAGGCATTTAACCACTGCACCATGAGGCTCTTGAAGATGAGTGAGAATTAGTGATTAACTAAAAACCAACCATGTTTTAAGTGCCATTTGTTTATAATTATCATAATTTAAAACAGATAGGCAGCATCTTGGGACAGGGGCTAGTCATGGGCCTTCTTAGAACCCTACATGAGGCTAGACAGTTGCTTCAAACACTTCCTGCAGTTTGGCTGGTTGACAGGCTGGATGTCAGGAGATGGTTCCCTCATTTCCAGCAAAATAATGTTTCTGACAGACACCGAACCCTCCGAGGCTCAGAAGAGAAAAACAGTGTGCAAGAAGCTACACACTGTTTGTACACACTGTTTCTCTTCAGAATCAAGCAGTTCTGAGAAACAGAGTGGGTATGCTGTTCCTGAAAATCAGTGGGTTTTCTGTGACAAATATGGCCAAGGGGTGAGGAGCTCTGCACTAATGGTCAAGAAGGGCCATGTGCTGCTTGGACAACCTGTTGCCCTCCAGTCTTAACTTGTATTATTCTCAATTCAGTCATGTCTTCTTTCTACATGAAATAGAGCTACATCCTTTATGGTTTTATACCGCAATAAAAACCTGACTGACTGACTGAGCTATGTCCTATGCTGGTTTTTTGATGAGGGGAGGGTTCATCATTTTTTGCTTTGAAAATATAGTAAGACTGCCTCGCCTTGTCTGAGCAACTAATAATCTATTACAGTGTTTTTGAAATGTGTGTTACCCCATTACAGTTTACAAAAAATTTTCCTACCTTCTCACCAATCTAACTGTGCTAAAACTGGCATTCTCATGTCAGCTTGGGTAACAAAGCAGGTAAATTCTTTATATGTTTCTTTCTCAAAACAAACTCAAGAGTCTTTACAGCAAAGTTTATTAAGATTTAGCTGTAGGATGCTGTTCATTGTTCTCCTGTTTTTGTTTTAATGCTTGGTCCTGATATGCTTCCTTTTTTCCTCTATTTGCAGTTCATTGCTTTCGCCTCTTTATTCTTCATCCTGCTTTCGATTACAACCTTTTGCCTCGAAACCCATGAAGCATTCAATACCATCAAAAACAAAACAGAGCCAACTGTCAATGGTACTGAGGTAGTACTGCAGTACGAAATAGAAACGGATCCTGCACTGACATACGTTGAAGGAGTTTGTGTGGTGTGGTTTACCTTTGAATTTTTAGTTCGCGTTATTTTTTCACCCAACAAAATTGAGTTCATTAAAAACCTCTTAAATATCATTGACTTTGTGGCAATTTTGCCCTTCTACCTAGAGGTGGGCCTCAGTGGGCTCTCCTCCAAAGCTGCTAAGGACGTGCTTGGTTTCCTCAGGGTGGTGAGGTTTGTGAGAATCCTGCGAATCTTCAAGCTCACCCGACATTTTGTTGGCCTCAGGGTGCTGGGTCACACACTTCGAGCAAGCACCAATGAGTTTTTGCTGCTGATCATATTTTTGGCATTAGGGGTGTTGATATTTGCCACCATGATCTATTACGCTGAGCGGATTGGCGCCAAACCTAATGACCCCTCAGCTAGTGAGCACACAGAGTTTAAAAACATCCCCATTGGTTTCTGGTGGGCTGTGGTCACCATGACCACTCTCGGGTATGGAGACATGTATCCGAAGACCTGGTCAGGCATGCTAGTGGGGGCTCTGTGTGCTTTAGCTGGGGTGCTGACCATAGCCATGCCTGTGCCTGTTATTGTCAACAATTTTGGAATGTACTATTCTCTGGCCATGGCAAAACAGAAGCTTCCAAGAAAGAGAAAGAAGCATATCCCACCTGCTCCTCAAGCAAGCTCCCCTATATTTTGCAAGACAGACTTAAATATGGCCTGCAATAGCACACAAGGGGAAGTCTGCTTGGGCAAAGACAACCGGCTGATGGAACACAATAAATCAGGTAGGACACAATCCCCAATGCATGTCTGGTATATTTGGCAATATAAAGCATCAGAAAGTATTGAATCTTTCTGCAACTTGAGGAGATAGTTCATGCACCTCTCCCCTCATTCACTCTTTGCATAAAGTACTGACAGCATAAGAGTGATTTCCCTATATCTGTGTGCATCGCTGGTCTGTAGTATTTGCTAGCAGTACTGTGAATGCTGAGCTATTTTTTGTTTTATTTTTTTCTTTTATAATATTTGGTGGTGTCTATTGTTTCTTTTGTCTATTGCTTTGTATAGATGTTTCTTGCATGCCTGTGCCTGTACAGTTGTACCTCTGTTCTGTTGAATCACATGCTGTTTTGAGTGATGTTGTCTCTTTTGTCTGCTTTGCCTCTGCCACACTTGTCTCTGCCACAGCAGTAGTGTGAAATACTAGAAACAATCAAATAAGTATTCTTTGAAAGATGGATGATTAATACGATTCTCAATCATCCAGGTGAAGGTTTTCCAGGAGATGAGTCATGGTATCTGGACTTCTCTTCCTGTGGGATCAAAATGTTTCACTACTGCTCCAAGTAGCTTCTTCAGTCTGAGTAGCAAAATGTATTGATCCCATAAGAAAAGGAGTCCAGTTGTCCTGACTCAACTCCTGGATGCATGATTTATCTAGCTCTATGTTTGGTGCCACTAGTAGCATAAAAATGTATATTAGGTTTCAGGGATAGCCTTTGTTTCCATATATTAGAATGTGGTGTGCCTGGCCTGAAACATTGGATAATAATTTCTGGTTTAAAAGAAAGTTTGTCCATTGCAGAAAAATTCCTTACAATTTTTTCAATTTTTTTGGACTTTTCCTTCAAATTAAAGCTATAACCCGTGATGATAGAAAACAAGCACTGTTCTTGAAATTAAGGTTAAATTAGCCCTCAAATTTTGAAATTTGTTTCCTAATCAAGATTCTGGGGGCAACCCTATTTGGGATTGATGTGGAATTTAGCCATTGAGGACATAAAATATATTTCAGATTATAATCTGAATTGTTTTCCTTTAAATTTCTGACTCAGTGAAACACATTACACTTGCTTTTTCAAGTGTAGAAATGGGTTGCTTGCCAGGCCCATTATATTCTAGTTTAAATGGCTTGTAAACTAAGAAAGAGAAGATGGACAGGCTTTTAATTAAGGTTTACAGATTTTCCATAGCTATATTAAAAGTTCAATCCTGTGTAGACCCTAAAAGCAAGCATGTTATGTTCAGGGAACTGTCTCTCAGGTAAATGCTGATGGGATAGTACCCTTAGGATATAATAGAGAGTTCAATTATAAATTAGTTTAATGATTCACAAACTTCTTAAAATATGATTGAAGGTGGAAAGAAAAGAGTCTCTTAATTGAGTTCTTTCTAGTTTGTCTGTGCTTTTATTTTCAAATACTAAATTTGAAAATTCAGGCAATACATTTTCTGCAGTGGGTGGAATTTGATGTTGTATTTATATATAGTTACATAGTTATTTCTCTAGGGCTTGACTGCTGCCTACTAAAATAATTCTCAATGTGAAAATAGATGGGCTTCTGTAATTATTAAAGGCCTCTTTATGGTATTCCCACACAGAGAAGGATTTGCAGGTCAGCATGTAGTGAATCTGCAGATATATCTGCAGGTATATTTGTTGGATTATATGCTGTTTGTATATATATTTATGTATGGTCGTAGTGGCATGGTTAGAAAGAAAAATGTTTTGAACGATAAAATATATACACAGATATATCCAATGTTTGTTTCTTCTTTTCCTTTGTGTTCTAGAATCATTGCAGCTCTCATTAATGTATTTCTGAGACATTAAAATGCCAATTTGCATGATAAAGGAATTGTCCTTTTGTATAGAAGGAAAATAACTGAAATACACATGCGTTCAAGGAATAGTTAGACACTTTAAGAACTATCAGCTTCTTTCAAGCAAAACTGTTGAATTTTATGAGGATAAGGGATTTTTCAAAAGGCAAAATCACACATCATATTGATAATGGTGTTTGCCCTTTAGGGTGGGATTTCAGAATATCCAATATAGGGGTTAATCTAGTTCATAGCCTTTCAACTGGTGCGGGTAGAGGGCTCCCCACCCCACTAGTGGTCTCAATCTGGATCAACACCTCCACATGCATCCAATTCTCAAAAGGTAAAAAAATGCCCCTTGAATCAAATGTGACAGCTGAAGGCAAAATTAGACATGAAGCCACATAGAGCAAGAATAGAACTAGAGGTAGGTGATATTTTGGATGATCTCCAAATATGTTGCTTTGGGAATCAAAGGGAAACAGTCTTTCACAGAAGAATATGCAGAAGCCGTACACAGAGTGCAATCCACCAAGCTAAACATCCCCAGAGGTCATTTGTAGGGGACTCTTCAAATGATGGATACTTGCCCGCTTTTCCGATCCCAAGGGCAAAACCAAAACCAAAATGGAATATCAAGTTTCCGGCAAACAATTATCATCATGGCTCATAGATTAATTGGGGTTGGTCATTTACAATCTGAACTCACATGCACTTGGTAACCATTGACCAAACTCTTATTTGTTTAGTTATTATGTCTGTATAAATCAAATGTCATAACTTGCAATAGCTTCATGCTGGTAATTAATGAGTCCTTTGGATTTTGAGGTGCATGGTGGGTTGGTGTGCACTGAAAAATGCAAGTAAGGACACATTAATTGCTAACAGGAAGCTGCGGTGAGTTGTGTTACCATGCAGCAGAAATTTGGCCAGTAAGTATTACAGCCAGTTCTACCATTAGACAGAGTAAAATAGCTGCCTTAGGAGGCAGATGCCACAATGCAGGGAACAAAGTGTGGCAGGACAGAGCTGTGTGTGCCATGTGGCCTGCCTTGTGCCCTTTAAGTTAGCTTGGTAGCTTCAGTGCACCAGAGAACACTGCTTCATTGCCTGGGTCAGAGGAATGTTCATCCAACAGTCCAATCAGTTATATTGTACATGGAATGGGAGGGAGGTCACCACTGTGTTCTTCTCTGCTAGCTAAATGTCTTACGCCAATGCTGATATTGATGAGTTACTATTATGAGGGCAGAGTAATTTGAATTATTGCCATGAATCCACATGAATTTATTTTAAGCAATGGAAGTAGAAGCCCAAGTACAGAAAGTTGTTTATTATTATTATTATTATTATTATTATTATTATTATTATTATTATT
>JAHTLZ010003526.1:40475756-40485794 GCA_023846285.1 Phrynocephalus versicolor
GGCAGGGGGGCAATCGGATTGCTCCATGCTGCCCCCGGGCCCCTCCAAGAAGTCTCGGGGCCGTGCGGGGAGGGGGCAATCTCCATTGAAATGCATTGTCTATGCATTTCAATGGAGAAATTTTCCCCATTGGAAAGCATTGAGCCAATGTTTTCCAATGGGGAAATTTTACTCCATTGAAATGCATTGGCAATGCATTTCAGTGGAGACGGGCCCTGAACAAGAAGTCTCGGGCGGTGCGGGGCAGGCGGCGGCGGGAGGTCAGATCCCCCTGCTGCCTCCGGGGCGCGCCACCCCAAGACTTTTCAGACAGGCGCGATCACCCCCCCGCCCCCAGTCCCCCTCACCCACTTCCGCATATCGCAGATTTTCATGGATCGCGGGTGGGGTGGGTCCCTAACACCCGCGATTGGTGGGGGGTTACTGTATAAGGCAGAACTACTTTATATATTCAGCCAACTGCTGCTCAGTTATGAAAAGCTTCCACATGTTCATTCTTCTTAAAAGTAATTCTTCATATCCATCTTTTTCAGTCAACAATACATATTGGTATAACTTTATTTTGGGAAACATCTAGGTAGGGAATATATATATATATATACATAAGAAAAAAGATGAGAAATACAACATGGGCCAGAAAGATAAGCCAGTTTGATATAGTTTGCCTGATCATACTTAATCCTTTTATAATAACGTCTGTTGCTGTTCTACAAATCCCAATCCTATTGTCTCAAAGACTCTCAGCGGAGAATATCCTCTTGGAAAAATGCAACTTTAATTATTGTAGTGGTCTCTGTAACAATACAGGGTGTTTTTGATAAAGAAATGTGTTTAGGACTGGGATGCAAAGCTCTTCTAGGAAGCCAATATATGTAAGCTCCATGGGCATGGTTACTTTCATTGCCTTCTAAGTGAAAATGGCTGACTGAGCTCCTTTTCAGATTACAGAGAGGTAAATCTACATTTCTTGTACTCAAGCTTTCAAACTTTAAACAGACATATATGCCAGATATTGTATCCAGAAGGCAAGATGAACTCCATGGAAATGCTGTTTATATTTTCGCCATGTCAAACATCATCAGACAGTGAGAAAGATGCGCATCTGACCACATCAGAAAAGGCCACTTTGTTGGGAGTGATCCCTCTTAAGGCAAGGCTTTTGTACATTAGGAAGTTCCTTCATCCCAACCCACTCAAGGTAGTGTCCCTACTACTGGACTGAAGTGGTCCTGCGTGGAAACAGATTGGGGCCAAGCTGCTATTCCTCAAACTGAAATTAAGTATATTTGCTGATAGGACAGAAGTAGGACAAGAGCTGGTATCCCAAGCAGAATTGCATATCCTTTCACATATAAACATAGTGCAAAACACAGAGTGTTCATGTAAATTGTATTAACCTATTTGATCTCCTGATGTTGAAAAATAAATGAAGAATTGCTGGTTGTACCTGCTTTGCATTAGTTCAGTGGAAGATGAATAATGAATCAAAACATCTTGTCAAAAAGAAAAGGAAAAAGGTAAGCTAATTTTCTAATTTTTGAAGTATAATGATCTTCAGGTTACTGAATTCTGCAAAACAAAGGTGTTGAGACACAAGGATACTTTACATCCCTTGCACATGCTTCCAAAGAAATGTCAGCACATGTAATGGAAGAAAAGCAGCAATTAAGTAAAACAAACTGATTATACGCTCAAAGAACAACATCATAAAAGTGAAAAAATAGTTTGAAGTGTAAAGGTAATTGAAGTGTGATGTCTCTTAACACAGTCCAAAATATTGGGACAATAAGAATGACTATCATATTTCAAAAGCCACTATAAACTTAGCTCCTTGATTTTCACTGAGGAAAGACTTCTACAGTGTGGGCACCACTACCAAGAATGCCCTGTCTCATTATAAGCCGGGCTTTGCCCCATTTTCTAGATGCCATGTAAGTAATATATTTGGTCAATAGCACCACTGAGCATCATGAACATATTTTTATCTGTGAGATGAATATTTTAATAAAACTGTTATTTTGTTGTTATTGTTGTTTATATCATTCTACCATTTTTATAGGATCACTGAAAGTGGAAGTTAAAAATTTTTCTCTTCAGATACACGGTAGTACATATGATCAAACTAAAAATATTTCTCTCATTTCCTGGCAGTCAACATCACTGGAAGAAGCTGTTTACATGCCCATCAGACATGGGTGTCCTTTAAAGATCTACACTTACATTTTCTGGTCATTTGTATGAGGCTGAGGGCGTTACTTTTAATCAGTCTGATGTTATTTTCTTTTTTCTTTTTCTTTTTAAATTGCTGGATACCCTTGAGATCTGAAGTTGTAAATGTGGGAATAATTCCCAAGCTGGTTATTTTTGCTTGGAGTGATGTTCTAAAATAATATTTTAATGTTTATCTCGTAGCCATTTAACCTTTAGGATTCCATCCTTAAATTCAATGCTTTTCTTTATTTTATAGAATTTGGATGGCATGGTCTGTTTCAAATTAGGTTGGTACCATCTAAGATAGTACTGGTTGTCCCTGATGTGGTACAACTTGAGTAGCTTGCATATTATCAATGCTTTTCAGTGATAAATGAACTGTTCCAAAATTATGGTGATCCAAAACAGGCAATGTTTTGAATGTGAACAATGTACGACAAATATACTGAATTAAGTCAAGATTCCTTTGACATCAGGCATCATCTCCTGATGCCAAATCAATGACCAAATGTTTTATGTGTGTATGAAATGTCCCTACCCAGTGGTTTGGGTTGGTATGCTTATTTTTGTCTAGTGTACTTTTCGGAGAAATGATTTAATGTCAGAAGCATTATTTCTAAATGACTAGCTATTTTTAAAAATGACATATTTAAAGCATAGCAGAGTCAGGGGAAAGATAAAAAAAGAAAAAGATGATAAACATTCATGATGGAAGAATTTATTTATTGGATTTCTATACCACCCATCTAGCTACAAGCCTGAAAGAGCAGAGAGGAAAACAAGAGAAACAGATAAATAGGGAGAAAGAATCCCCATAGTGTAATATTGAATTTAAACTCACTAAGATAAAGAGAAAATTTACATTCTCTTGTGAGGAGAAAGAACCTACTCTATGGTGATCGATATGAAAGATAAAAAGATCAAAGGAACAGAGATCAAGATTATCTTTTTTGTTTCCCTTCAAAGGGAGCTGAGAAAATTAAAAAGGCAAAAAATGTAAGGAAGCAAACTGGAGAGATGAGAAGGGAAAGAAACAATGTTTTTATTTGTACATTTTTTTAAAAAAAATAGGCATTTGAAAATGTATTTATTATTTATTTAAATTATTTTACCCCACCCTGCTCCTTAAAAAGGTCCCAAAGTGGTTTACATCCGTAAAATTTAAAATGAATCTAACAAATACCATCATAAAAGTGGTAAACAAAATGAACAGCAAGTTATTTTTTTCAGCAATCCCATTGAGATCAGTAGTCTCTGGTCTCATGAATCTGTTGCATATCTACCTCTAGCTCCCACCTTCCTTTTTAAAAATTTCACAGCATCCCCTCCCAAAAGATGACCACCTAAAAAGATGGTTTGTAGAGTGATGCTACCATCATTGATATGCAACATAAAGAACCTAACCCCCCCGTGCCCCCAACAAGTCTGAGTTGGGCTCAGGCCCTCCATATTTGCTCTCTGTTGATGATGTTTTTTTTAAAAAGACAGTCCAGCTCTGAATTGTGGGGCTGAGGGACGTCATATTTAAACTGACTCATTGTCTACATGAATAACAAGAAATCAAATGCTAATTAATTTATCAGTGACATTAGTAAAGGGCTTGAGGGAGAGTGGCACTGGGACAAAGTGGTATTTTCTATAGTGGCAACTGTTTTAATGCACGTGCCAGTTCCTAAGGCCCTTCATAAAAGGCTAGAGAGCCATGCCTCCTTGCTCCAGTTGGAGAAGCTCAGCTTGTTTATCCTGAGGATCTCTTAACTATGACAAAAATTGAGCCAGCTTGTTGGCAAAGGGGCATGTTAATAATTTATTGCAGATGTTTTGGCACAAAAGGAATCAGCAGAGCCTCTCTCTCTCTTGTTGCTAAAAGAGCTGTCACTTAGAAGGTGTGCGTTCTTCCAAAGATGGTTGACATCCCCTAAAGCATGGCTGTTTGTGACAGACATTCCGACACAGCATGACACTGTTTCCTTCACTGTATGCAATGAGTTATTAAATAACCCTTTTATTCAAAAGTTATTAGAGCCTTAGTATATGTGACTTGGGAATATGAACAGGTACCTCTTTGTGTGAGGGGACAGGGGTGGGGGAAGCTTCTTTAGGTTTATGAAGGTCATCTTTCCCTCAAATGTAGGAGTAAAACTTCTTTGGCTTACTCCTGTGGTTGCTCATGTATCTGCTACCATATCCCTCACTAGGCCCTCTTGGATTACAGTTTCCTTACTTGTTGTAAAGAAAGTTGCAACAATGTGTAAAGGAACAAATGGAATCTTTTGCCAGAACATAGCAAAGACCCAGCTTGTACAGCATCCTCTCTCTCTCTCTCCCAAACTAGCCAAGCAGATGACACAGCAAAGTGCACATATAGAACATGAGGGCTTCACCCTTGCTCCCATCACCCAGTGGCTGGCACTTATCTATCTATCTATCTATCTATCTATCTATCTATCTATCTATCTATCTATCTATCTATCTATCTATCTATCTATCTATCTATCTATCTATCTATCTATCTATCTATCTATCTATCTATCTATCTCTATACTGCCTGTCTTCCAGAACTCAGGGCGGTTAACAGTCAAAAAGAATATAAGAAAAAAAAATATTAAACGAGTTGACTATTCTAAGCCAATAAACAAAATAAAATATGTTGGCCCTCAGGACTAATAGCTGTTGATAGTCTACATATTTGAAACAGTGTCCAATGTCTTTTAAATGCCTTTTTTGTAGTCATCACCAAACCTTATGGAAGCCATTCCATTGTTTAGCTATGTATTGGTCAAGGAAATGCTTATTAGAGATGGGCATGACTCAGAAAAATTGTTCGTTTTCGTTTTCGTTTTCGTCTAGGGGTCTGTTTCGGCTCGTTTCCGTTTTCGTGAGCTAATTTTCAAAATTTTTTGTTTTCGTTTCGTTGCGTAACGAAAATGACAAACGAAAATGAAAATGAAAATTTTTTCATTTCTTCCCATTTAGCTCCATTAAGTGCTTTTCCAGTAACGAAAAACGAAAATTGGCTTAAAATTAGTCGTTTCGTTTCCGTTTTCGTTCCAGTTTTGAGCCATTTTTCGTTTTTCGTTTTGTTACGTAACGGAAACGAAAAACGAAAAGGGAAACGAAAATTCCGCTAAGTCGTGCCCATCTCTAATGCTTATTTTAGTTTTCCTTGAACCTTCCACCATTCAATGTCATGGCACAATATCAGATTCTACCGTGCTGGTAAAGGGAGATCATCTGGCACATTGGTAAAGTCAGAGAAATACACACACACTTGTCTCCTCCCATAACTGCAGGACTTACGCAACAACCAGTGGGTTCGACGTGTTTGTTTCCATGAAAGCTTTTCTAGGTGAACAAGAACCTAGGTTTTCCAGTCGTCTTGCTCACAAGGAAAAACTTCTCTGCAGACTAAGGAAATAGACTTCCACATGATAGGAATGGAAGAAGAAACATATCTTTGGGAACACCTGGACACATCTGGAAATATAATCCTATTGACTTATTATGTACTTTAAATAGACAAGACAAGACAAATAAATTTATTGATTAGTCCTATGACCATATCAACCAGTAACAACACAGAATATAAAATACATTATGTACTTTAAATAGACTTAAATACTTTAAATATATATCCAACAAATGTTTGGCTCTGCAGAAGTATTCCACCTACTCAAAAATAGTGTCAACCTTTTTTTTTTTTTTTTTTTGCAGTTGTACCAGAAGTATGAGAGGAATGCTTTCTAATACATAAATAGTCTCTATGCCTTAGGTAATTCTTCATTTCTTCCAGCAAGTGATGGAGCAACTGCATTATTGTGATGGCAAGGCAAGCTGAGAGCAGTGACTTGCTCTTAAAATTTAGAGCATACCAGTTTCTGAAATAATTTAGAAAAATGCCATAACATGTTGATTGATTCACATAGGACCTATCAGGACTGATATCAGTACAGCATCACTTATGTAAGTGAATAAAAAAATATTTAGATATAAAACTTGGAAAGAAAAATTGGCTATGTATGAGATATTGACCAAGTTAACAAACTTTATAAATAAAAGACCATTTAAAGAATATCAGCAAAAATGGCAAGCCTATTGTTTATATCTTGGAAATTAGTTAAGAAGCCCATAGCAACATGATATATGGAGAACTAAGAATCTAATTTGATGTTTAAAATGGTTGGAGTGAATACTATATTTCTAATCTTTTTCTTGTTGATGTTCTGTTTAGTTTTGTCTTTGTGTTTCAAGTCTTTCCCTAGTAGTGGATGAAAAAGAGTCAACGTTTATGCCAAATTCAACTCAAAATCAAGATGTGTAAATATTTTGTAAATTTCTGATTATACTTATGGATATTGGCATAACTAAAATAAGCATAATAAACAAATTAGAAAAGTTGATATTATATTCTGTGCTTTTAAGTAAAAATAAAAAATGAAAGCATATTTAAACATTACAATTATAGTATTGCACAGTTTTGTGTTATTAACTGTTCCTCTCTTTTTGCTTGTTGTAATTTTTTTGAGAAAATCTACCTACCTACCTACCTACCTACCTACCTACCTACCTACCTACCTACCTACAGTGGTATCTCAGTTTATGCACACCCTGGTTTGCAAGTGTTTCACAAAATGAGCAAAAAAAGTAATTTATTATTTTTATTTTTATTAATAAAATTTTGCTTCACTTTGCAAGCAATGCTACTGTTTGTGAGCAGTCACGGAGGCCCAGCGCTGCCCAGCTACAGCCTTCATAGCTTGTCCCGGGCCTAGCACTGCCTGACCACATCCTCCGCAGCATACCCAGGTCCCAGCAGTCTTCCAGTAAGGTGGCAGCAGCAGTGGAGGAGGAATAGGTGAGCCAGGCCATGAAGGAGGGAGGAAGGAAAGCAAAATTCCCCATAGGAAATAATGGTAACTGGGACCCCAGAATGGATCCGGTAAGTTTCCATTTAATCTCTAAGGCTTTCACGGCCGGGATCTGATAGCTGTTGTGAGTTTTTTGGGCTAGAACAGGCATGTCCAAATTTCGGTCCTCCAGATGTTTTGGACTGCAACTCCCACAGTCCTTTGTCATTGGCAATCTAAGCTTAGAATTCTGGGAGTTGTGGTCCAGAACATCAGGAGGGCTGAAGTTTAGACATGCCTGTTCTAGAAGTTTTTCTTCCTGACATTTCACCAGATTCGGTTACCGGCATCTTCAGAAGGCAAGTTGCTCAGAGAACTAGAAGTTCTCAATGGGCTCTGGAGGCACATCTATCATCTTTGTACACCTACTTCTCACATGTTTTTTCTGAATTCATCTCATTTTATATTTTAAACAGATCTGGACATCAGATTACAGTCTATCAGGAAAACCAATACTGTGCTGATACTCAAAGGTAAATTAATGTATACTTTTGTACACTTTTTGTATTGCATATGGTAGACTGGTTGGGTGGATGCCCTTTCCCAGAATTTGCAATGAGGCACCATCCCTTCACTGCTCTCCACCTTGCTTGTGTGACGTCTATTGATAGCTTTATATTTTGAAGTTGCTTATTTCTTCAGAAATATTTCCTTCCCCATATCTCTGCACATACAAGGAAAAGTTAACACCTGACCTACTTTCAAATTGTCAACATCCAGAAGATTAAACACCCAACGCGTGCATTTGAGGAAGATAACTGATTACATTATGACTTGGCTGAGTGAAAAATTATGATTAGCCCAGCAGGTAGAATAAGGTATAACAACCATGAAATCTGAGAACTTTTATTGGACTTGTAGCACACAATATCTAGCAGTTGCATATATCAAAGAACTTCAGTAATCCATTCTTCACGAGCAAAAGCACTGCATTTTTCATCTTGGGGTATATTTCATTGTAGTGCTATGTTATTACACAGCTGCTGAAACCAATGCTAATTATTAAATGCAATATTGGTGCACTTCCTGTATTAAAAGACACTTGTGCACACATGGGTATTGTGCATATTTAAAACCTCATTAAAAACAAAACAAAAGTGGCTAACATCTGCAAAGTGTTAAATCACCATACTTCAGCATGCAAACATGGAAAATAGGTGTTTTGTGCAATTTCAGGACAAGAACAGGAGGAGCAAGAAACAGTGGATACACTTTGAGGCAAAGCAACACCAGGGTAGATCATTTGTATTCCCTTTTGAATTTGTCACATTTAAAAGATGGCTGTGATTTGAACTGAGGAATGGGGATATTGAATGGAATACCACAGAATGACCTGCTTGTGTGACATGATTATCTTCCCTGGACAATCCAACTACTGAGATGCTAGGAATGGCTCAGACTTGGGTTGCTGTTGCAATAGGAAATTCTTATATAAATGAACTTTGTCCCATGGGCCATAGGCATCGAAAAGTTGAACATTAGTTTTAATAATCTTCTATGGAAGTTATTCAGCAATTATACAAATAGCTACAGAAGACCTTACGATTAAAAGACCATCTGCAGAATGAGATGTCTCTGCTGAGACAATGTGGGACTACTACTGCTACTAATGATAGTAGCCACTATAGAAATAAGTGGGCATACATACCATGGTGGACGTTTGGGAGGTGATAAATTATCCCATAAGCAGGAAACAACCCCCCATTGGTGTGTGGCCACTTCCCTTATCATACACTTCCCCCCTTGCATTCTACACAACCAGTGAAAAATAAGAAGATGCCAAAGAGAGGAGGTGGAAGAAATTGCCGTGGAAACTGGATTCAACTGCACCAGAAGATGCTCTTCTTTTCTTTTATTAAATACCTATTCCAATATAGAGGAAGAGGTGGAGCCTGCAGTACTAGCAAAGAACTTTTAGGGCCCTCCCCCACTTCCTTTCCCCTTCTTTAGGTTTTTTTTTCCAGACAACACATTTTTCCCTTCAGCAGACCCTAGCTAATCGTTCCTTTATCTCATTAGCTTAAACTTCTTGTTTGCTGCTGGCATCTTCTTTTTATCGTTACCTCTGTCCTCCCCTTCCTGCATGTGGAGCTGAGGATTCAGAAAGCTGTCCTCTAATATATTTAAGGCTGTTCCTGCTCATTTCCTTCCTAGCTGTATGCAGGTGGAAGGAGGCTATGTTACATATCGGAAAGCCACTGGAAATTGTGAAAAACTTTTGGAGAGCCACTCATAATGACCTCCAGAGATACGCAGACTTTGCTGGGTCACATTTGTCCCTTACATTTTATATCCTAAGATCTGCTCTGCATCAGGAAAAACCAGAGAGTGAAGAGTTAGATACTGAGGAGAATACCAGTTGTCTTTAAAGTTATAAAGAAAATTGAGTACTGTATACAGAGAGTGCCTATATACTTCCACTCCAGTCTCATGAATGAGTGTCAAATTAGATCCATTATTGACATTTCTTAGTGAGAACTCCCTATTTTGACAGGCGCTGTGCAATGCGGAAACAAGGGAAACCAATTGTGACAAATTCAGACATTTGACAAGTGCCTTATATCTCCTCACAGAAAATAAAAGGATGCAGGATAGGCACACACATTGTTTTCTATGACAAACAAAATGCAGCTTCCAAAAATGAATATAGCCATCAGCTGCCACTTCCTGATAGATTAGGATGATGGGGATGCTTCTTTGAGTTGACACTGCAAGCTCTCAGCTCTGAGAGGATCATAATTTTTAAAGAAGAAAATTTCCAGGATATCTCATGCAGGTACTGTACATAGCAGAGAGCCAGCCTTGAACAGCTGTTGGAAAGGGAGGTTTATTCCAGACTCTTAGGATCTCCTTCAACCAATATAGCCACTGGCAAGGAAGGAAGGAAGGAAGGAAGGAAGGAAGGAAGGAAGGAAGGAAG
>JAHTLZ010003526.1:40485804-40535085 GCA_023846285.1 Phrynocephalus versicolor
AAGGAAGGAAGGAAGGAAGGAAGGAAGGAAGGAAGGAAGGAAGGAAGGAAGGAAAGAAAGAAAGAAAGAAAGAAAGAAAGAAAGAAAGAAAGAAAGAAAGAAAGAAAGAAAGAAAGAAAGAAAGAAAGAAAGAAAGAAAGAAAGAACTTAAAGGTCTGACCTATTTTACTTTATACATTTGTTAGGGAGGGAAATGATGTGTGTCAATGATAGGGAAATGGGAGAGATTAATTCTTTAAAATGGGCAAAATAAATAAGAAGAAGTGAACAGGCCCAATATTCATCAGGGTAAATCACAGTTTAAAATGTAAGGTTTGAGCATAGGCAAGGGAACAGCCAGGCATATGGACTCCCCACATGGAAAGTAATGTGCTAAAATGCTGGAGGTTGTGGGAGGTCCCAGTGCAACAAAAGAAGTTTGACTCATACTTTGAATCACAGTTCTGATTCCCCCATTTTTTCAGTCTGAGATAATAGCACCAGCATCCTTATACAGCCAATTTCTGAGGTCTAGGACAGGAAGAACAAAGCATCACAAAGAGAAATAATGAAACATGAGCATCTATGTGGAAAACAGATCAGCAACTGGTTGAATATAGTAAAAGCAAGATAGCAGAGATGGTTCATATTCAAGAGGAACATTGGTTGCAAGCAGTGGAAGCTAATTTTAACATTTATATTGTATGTAATGATGGAAAATCATTATGGGAAATGAGAAACTAATACCACTGGTAACTGTGATGTGTAAATGTGTTCTATGGCACAGTGTCATGGCAAAACTAAAGTTGATGCTTTGGTTGTATCAGAAGGACAAATGGAGCTTTGAATAAACACGTCACCCCAGCCATATACAAGGCATGTCTTCCAGGTACTCCCCCATGTGCAGCATAAGACACATACAAGATGAGACTCTTGAGGAGTCATAAATGACAAGTTTTTCTCTCCTTAGTGGTACCCAGGGTAGTACCTTTAAAAACACAGACACAACTAAGAACATAATCCATGTTCCATTACAGCAGAACTAAACAGACGGTCATCTTTAAAATGATAGCCTAGTTCAGTGTTGGTGAACCTATGGCACGGGTGCCAAAGGTGGCACTCAGAGCCCTTTCTGTGGGCACCTGACATCACCCCTTCACAGCCACCTGCATTCAGGTTAAACTGCTGTGTTGGCACTTTGCGAAAAATTAGTGGGTTTTGAATAGCAGTTTGGGCACTCAGTCTCTTAAAGGTCCGCCATCACTAGCCTAGTTCAAAACAACCTAAAAGGACAAAGGACAGTATGCCTTATGAAAAGTCCCTTCCTCAGCAATCAAACAATTGCTCACAACCTTTCTGGTGAAAAGGTATTATTTATCCACTGGTAGGACAGTAGGGAGGGGTTGCCCAATTGTTGTGCTTAATAATTTTTCAGCAGCCATTATTTTAAAAACATTTTGGTGTGTTTCTAAATCCAGACAAAGGAATGATTTACCTACAATTGCTGAATCAGCTGAGAGGATGAGGTATAGTACTACAAACAGACATAAAAGTGAGCTTCACTCAAGGTCTCAGATGTTATGTTCAATACTGTAAGAAGAATATTGCATTGTATTCTTTGTGTTATGGTAGTCATCATCAGTCAAGAGAAGTGTATCCTGTAGAACCCAACACAGTTAGTTAGGTATCATTTGGCTCATAATTTCTTAAGCTTGAAGAAAGCTGCATGCATTTTCAGATTGCAGTGAAGTAGTTGATTGATTGTAGTCATAAGATTCAAAATCATTTCTGAAGTACCATTTTGTGATTCTGATGTGGTTACTTATTGCACTTGGAAAACAATTACGTTAAAACTGCTATTTTAAAAATAGCATAACATAAAATGTTTGACCCATATTTCCCTTGTTTGTTGTCAGACTGGATATGGTTTCATACCCTGGTGGGTAATGCTAAATGAACAGGAAGGGACCACAGACTCAGTGGCATCATAACTAATAGGTGGTTTATTGTGTAGCACAAGAATGAGGCCTAACATAAATAATGAAGGATGCCATAAAATGAAGGCATAAATACAAACCTAAGAATTGAATATGAACACATTTTAACTGAAATAAATAACAAAGGGATCAGCGACAAGACAATTAATACAGAATAAATTCGAATGAACTGATAAAGTAATAAAATGAGTATTAAAATATAATAATTGAAACTCATACAGGAGAAAAAGATTAACATCAAAACTTTGTTTAAAAGCATTACTTTTCAACTTATTAATTTTAAATTCTTTTAATTCTTACTTCAACAGCGAAATGATTTTAAATTACTCTAAGTCTCTAGGTTGTACATATCTACTTCTATCTCTATTTGCTCCAGAATCCCTACCCCCCCCCAAAAGAAAAGAAAGTAAGGAAGTAAAGAAAGACAGTCACTTTAATATTATTTTATTTTTATTTTTATTTTATTGTGTTACTATTTTATGGTTTTATTGTATAAATTGATTGAATGTGTTAATTGTTGTAAACCACCCAGAGTGACCTCACTGCCAGATGGGCAGCATAAAAATCCAATAAATAAATAAATAAAAATAAATAAAGTGAAGGAACATCTGGATGGAAGTTAAAATGGCTCTGGATGCCATCATTTGGTTTGCAGTTAATTAGAGGGAGTAAGGCAGACAGTTCCAAGCAGTGATATCACAAGTGGACTTTGAATTTAACATGTTGCAAACATAAGACCTGACTCATATCCTTGTACACCTCTCTTATGAACATTTGCTTGCATTGAAAACCTGCTTCGCCTGTGATTATGGTACCTTCCATTTTATTAATCCAGGAACCCCAAGGTGCAGCTTCAGCAAAAAAGGTTGTGAAGTGGACATCATTTTACACAGCGTGGTTGTCTTTCAGGTTTCTGAATTTAGGACCCTTTGAAAATCAGGTAAACATAGAAATATCCATGAGATTCAAAGACCTACTGTATCCAGGGCATGTGTCCTTCAACACTTTTTGTGCTTTACATGGCCTGAAATGGGATCCATCAGACTCATCTTGCTTTCAGTAGCTTTCACTCCTTTCCCAGAAGTGCGTTCTCTGTTTCTGCATTTTTAACAGTGAATTAAATGAATGTGTTCAGTATAGTACTGAAGGGCATAAAATAACTTTTAGCACCTCACAAAATGTGGGACCAGCCTAACTCTTGTCATTCTGTCCAGAGAAACCATTTTGGCATGCCTATAATTTGTCCCTCATGTCTAGCTTCTATAGTTGTGAGAGAAAAGGCAGCAGTTTGTTATAGTACTGTGAGGGGAACAGACATTTTTTTAAGGACAATGTCGAATACCTTCATTAGCAATGTAAATCAATCCCCCTATAATACCTTATTGGTATTAGGAACAGCAATCTGTATGCTCCTGCACAAAAGTGTGTTTTCTTATATCCATATTTAGATAATTATTCTTACCTATGACTTTCCCACATGTAACAATACCCTAGTTTCTCTTTCTCAAGATAGGGGATAAACTAGCAATGTGAGCTGTTTTTGAGAGCTGTATAGGATGCTCAGGAGACACTTAGCTATGACCCCCTCCCCCCCCCACACTTTTTCAGCAAAAGTAAAGATCTGGCTGGTTGCTTTTCTTGCTCCAGATTTTGCTGTGGATAGACATGTGCCAATGCATTATGTGAGTGAGTCATTCCATCCCAGTGGCTCCTTCACTGGGATCCCTAACTAAATACACACGTCTACACTGCGCAACACGGTTAAACTTCCCTTCAGAACTGCAGCATATTTGGCATTACTGTGCAATTGTCCCAAAAATAATGCAGAAGCATTAAAATAATAAATGAAGCTCCCTGGATTTAAAAACAAAGGGCTTTAATGAGAATGTTTCTGAGTCTGGCAATCCATCATCATGTTTTATTTATAGTGCAGAGTGTGATTCATCATCAGAATTTCTTTCAAACGTTGGATGGGAGAAACAGAGTTGTGCATCCAAGACTGTCTCCAGACTTTTGCAGCTGCTGCTATTTTCAACATTAGAAAACATCATATTGACACATTTTAGCTTCATTTTCCTTCTGGTGCTCTCTTTACACAATCAATCTCATTGTAGTGACACAAGGCTGTCTTTATTGTGCTTGCTATCTGGTTTGTCAGCAGTCTGAGCCTGGCCCTTCTCATTCCATGGAGGTATCTTTGATGGGTTTTGGAGGGCATATTTCTAAAACATTTCCCTCCTCTTAGCATCTGTTATCTTGCAAAACACAGTTAGGATCCCATCTTTCCTGTGTACAAGCAAGTATAATAATAATAAAAAAATGTACCCAAGTGCATATGGGGGTGCTTTTTTATTTATATTTATCAAATGCTCTTCAAGTTACACAAACACTTGAGTATAACCTCTGTTTCCTCAGGTCTTGAGAGTGGAGAGAGGGAAATAAGAGATAAGGCACAATCTCAATTTAATCCTTATACAAGCAACTGGCTTTAAAACTGGGATTTGAAACTGAACTCTAAGCATTGTAATATTTAGGTTTTGAATTTTTGGATTTATATGTCGAGGATTGGTTTGTTTCACATCTGTTTCCATTTTATTTTTATGCTTCATATCGCTGCAGAGCAATGAAAAATCTAATCTGAGGGGATTGATGATGACTCATAAAATGGAATCTGATGACACCAATTTAAATACGCAGCTGCGATCATGGAAGAACTTTAGTGTATATGTCATCCTTTCCAACCTATATGATTATCCTTCTATTCTCATCTGCATACAGCCTGCTCTACAAAGTAACTTAAGCACAAGAAGCTTACATTTTTAAATACAGGCTTATAGAAAGACAACTAGAGATGGGCACAAAACACCAAAATGGCATTTTGTTTCATTTTTGTTTTTGTTTTAAAATTCATTTTGTTTTGAATGAAATTATTTTTTTTAAACAAAATGGTTTCATTCTTCATTTTGTTTCTTTTAATTTTTTTTACAGCTGTCCAGCCATGCTGGTCCGCACATTTTTTTAACCTAGTACCAACCAGCTGGCCCATGGGGAGGCCAGTCGGCACTTTTCAAAAAACCTAGCGCCGACCAGCAAGCCTGTAGGGAGGCCAGTTGGTTCTTTTTTTTTTTAATTCTAGAGCCAATCACGGGGCCAGCTGGTCAGAGCTTATTTTTATTATTTATTCTGACAAGCGCCAAGATCGGTGCTTGCCAAAATAAATGATAAATGAAAATGAAGCAGAACAAAATTGTTCCATTCTGTTTTTTTTTTTAAAGGGCACTTTGTTTTTCATTTCGTTCTGTAATGAAACAAAAAATGAAAAACAAAATAAAAAATCATTATGTGCCCATCTCTAAAGAGAACATAAGAAGTTGATGGCCACAGAAAGTCCCATTCTTGGTGGTACAATGCAAGATTCAGTGCAAGATCCCTGCTACAGCTCTTCAGATATAAGCAACAGGAACAGGAAAGATCCTTGCCTTAGATTCTTAGCCAGTTCTTCTGTGGGCGCTACTGTAATATATGGAAAAGAGTCCAAAGTAATTATAAAGCAGGTATGTGTGTGCTTATGTGTGCATGCATACATACACATGCACATGCAAGCAAATTTTTTCTCCACCCTCCTAAACGTTCACCCCAGCCAGTTTTCCCCAAAGATCCCAAAACCTATCATGATTGCTCACCAAGTCATCAGAGAAGGCTGGAGCTTCCTTTACAGGAATAAATGCATTATTACCTGGATGTTCTTGTTGGATGAATGTTTAGTAGAGATGGGAACGAAACAGAAAAAATGGTGTTTCGGTTTTTCATTTGTCGTTGAGAGGTCTGTTTTGGTTCGTTTCCGTTTGTCGTGAATTTTTTGAAAAATTTCGTTACCGTTTTTCGTTTTTTCATTTGTTTCTATCCGCTTTTGCGTGATTTTTAAAGCATTTCTGTGCGCAGGCATCCCCCAACACCCCAGACCAGAGGGAAAACACTAAAAAAAGTGGATGCTGGCAGAGACACAGTATAGACTAGGTATGCAGGGAGGCTGCAAAGGCAGCGGCGGGCGTTGCCCAGGGTGCAAGGCAGCCGCAGAGTGACTGCACTGTGGGGCAAGGGAGGGTATTCACTGAGAGGTACGCAGCACGCATGCACAGAGGGAGCCTGCAGGACTGAAGCTAGAGTCGCAGAGACAGCAATCCCACCCTAACTCCCACCGGAGACTGCAAGGAGGACGGGGGCTGCCAGAGCTTTTTATGCCCTCTGTGGCTGCCAGACCTGCCTGCCCAGTGTGCAACCTGGGCATGCTATTGGTTGAACATGATCCCATCACATGGCTTGCCTCCATTTTGTGGCTGGTGGCGACATCCATTTTAAAGGGAAAAAGAAAAATTCATTGCGATGGGAGAAGACAAAAACAAACGTTTTAAGGACCCCAACCCCCCTGGTAGGTATTATCAGACAATATAAATAATTATCGCTGTGTTTTTACGGATGTCCAGGGCGTTTTTTTAACATTTAAAACAGCTCATTTCATTGCGCGTTGCCATTAACGGAAACGAAACGTAACGACCACAATTTTCCTGGTTCTGTTCGTTTCGTTTGATTTTCATCACAATTTTCATTTGTCGTTTTGTTACGTAACGGAAACGACAAACGGTAATGGAAATGAAAAAATGTTCATTCCATGCCCATCTCTAATGTTTAGCAGTGTACATTAGTTTTGTAACTAATGAAACAAATCAATGTGTACCCACTCTATTTACGTATTACATAGAGACAGAGATTCCCTGTTAAATACAAGCAGATAGGTCAGTGCCTATCATGTGTTAAACAAAAACAATATCACAGCCCCCCCCCAAGTGTTATGTAATTAGGATGTATCACAGAAAAGAAAAACAGATGGAATAATGCAAAAGGAGAAAGAGGGGGAGGAGAACTGGGAACCATCCAAATTTAGGAGAAAATACATAATTTGTGAATGCATGCACTATCTTGAGTTATGGCGACTGTACATCTTTTCTTGAGAGATTAAAACGTTTCACTGATCCTCCAAACAGCAAAGTGTTTCAGTCTCTCAAGAAAAGCAGTTCAGTTGCCATGACTCAACTTCCAGATAAACTCACCTGGATGACTGAGAATCTTCACAGACATCTTGAGCCCGGTAACTTGAATCATGAAATAATGTGATCCATAAAAATCTTGACTTCTTTTGGAACATTTAATTTGATCACTAGGAAAACCATACAAAGATATGGCCTTTCCCATTAAGGGAAGATTAAACATACAAATGACCTTGGATTTTCTTTTTTGAGAAATTCTTTTCTGCTCAACCTTTCCACTTTGCAAAGATTGATTGAATGATAGCATAGCTGAGGTAGTAATTGTTTCAGTTATGTCACTCAAAGGCAGCTGGTAGCTCCAGTTCTGGGGATGGTTTGCATCACTCCAAGTTCTAGTCTTTACTATGCATGAGTGTTCAAATTTATGAAACTTATTTTAGGGATATGCTCTATTACTTTGGATATCTCCTCTACAGTGCTGTATAAAAGCTGGAGTAGATTCTCTGGGGCCCCTGAAACTGGAGCCACCAATCATCACGAGTCTTTGAAAGAAAAAGAGCCTGAAACCAAATATTTGCTTTTCACTGCCTCTATCTCTAAATCTGGGAGTACAAGTGGCACAACAGAAAAAATGATCTTTTTATTGTCAGATTGAATAGATCTAAATCCAACATAATTGGCTCTTTTATGGATCAGAATAACTTCTGAAACAACACATGAAAATACGTCCATCTTCCTATCCTGTTACTGTGCTTTTCTTCTAAAGAAAAGATGAAAGGATGATACTAGAAAGCGAATTTTTTAAAATCATTACTGAAAATATCACAAGGAACTCAGGAAGTGAGGGTGGATGGGTGGATACCTGGTTTGGCAATGGAAAGGGGGCATCAACAATTAGGGATAAAATGAATAGCCAGTGTTCTGATTCTCTCTAGGCAAGAAATAAAGGAATTCTGGGGGCTCCAGTGAAAGAGTAAGAATTTGAAAAATAGCATTGCAAGGAGTAAGGAGTGTGAAGTGAAGTTGCCAGATACAGAGGATCTAGAACTGAAAAAGTGCAGAGAAATGCAGCATTTTAACAACATGCATAGAGCATCAAAGTAGGTGAGGCAAATTTCAGCTCATAAAGTAAAGTGTCAGGAAAGAGAAAGAAAGAGACAGGCTAGGCATAATGAATTAACACAAGAGAAGCCTCCTCTTCTGATTCTTTCTTTCATTATAAAAGTGAGACCTGAAACAATAGCCTTTCTTTAAATGCTCCTCCTCCAATCCTGCCACAAAATCAGATCTATTTGTGAGGTGGGAAAGGAAGTGTGGAGGCAGCCACTTCCGTGCAGGCATGTTGTGGCAGAGAAGGGCTGCCACACAAACCCCATATCCTGCCTTTACACAGCTTCTTGTTTCTGAAGCACTCACGTTCCATTTTTCCCCTGGGTAAACTGTTGCTCTCTTTATAAAAAATAACATCTTGTAAGACTGTTACTGTTTCAAGTGGCAAAGAAAGAATGGCTTAGAGACCCCCTTCTCTTGATTCCTTTAAGAGTTCATTAAAAACCTGTCTATATAAACAGGCTTTTCCTGAGCCAATTCCAATTAATGTCAGATGTGTGACCTCTGTGACAGATGGGCGGTATATAAATCAAATAAATAAATAAATCCCTTTTTTTACTAAGCACTTTTATTGTTATTAGCTGCCCAGAGTAGCCATTTGGCCAGATTGGCAGGATAAAAATACAATAACTAGCTAACTAACTAAATATCAATTGGCCTATTTATATCCTCTGAGTTTACACCAGCAAAACAAGAGAAAAGGAGAGGGACCTTTCTGAAACCAGCTCAAGCTGAGAAGCATAAAAGAGAGATAACGTGATTAAAGCTAAAGCACACAATCGGCAAGATGATATTTTGGGATATGAAAAGAAAATCTAAGGTCTTTCATGCAACCACTGGAGAGTGTAAAAGCCGAGAGAGAGAAATGGATGGTTGCCATGGAGGCAAGGAAATGGTGATTGGGCAACTGGCATGAATTTGTGCATGTGTGGGAGTGAAAGAGAGGAAGGGTCACACAATCAGACAATGATAAGAACACAGCACAAGAAGAGCTCTGTTTAGTCAGACCAGACATCCTGCTTCCTGGGGTCAACAAAGAGAAACACCTGGCCAAGTGGGTCATATTATAGACAAAGTAAGGCAGCTGTCTCAGAAAACAGATGCTGTGAAATGAGGCAAAGTTTGCAGTGAGGATCCTTACATAGCTTCCTTTGCTGTCCTCAGGTATAAAGGCTGGAAATGTACCTTCTAAAACTAATCCTTTAGTGTCACCCATTAGAGAATTAGAAAATAATTCATTGCAGTTACTTGTTTTCAGTACAGTATTTTACAAGTAACATATTACTTGTTAATTTTTGAAAAAACAGGGTTGACAAGAGAATGGCATGAAAATGCAAAAAGGACACTTAAAAGAATGCTTTTAAATAACTGGAAAAGGTTATTCATTAGTGACAGCATTTCTTCTCATTACATTGCTTTGGAAAGGACGCTTCACTATATCTGTGTTACCAAAAGAAGGAACTCATTAGTGGTGACCAAGTTCCATGGAACAAATTTCTTCCCAATTCTCCTCTCACATAGTAGATGATGACGATGTATAACCAGTTTTCAGGTCAGAATCAACTATCAATGGGTTTGGCTTCTGTATGAACAATGGATACCAATTTATCCCTCACTTAATAATAGAACCCCAACTTACCGGGGAACAACATTGACACCGGGGTGGCCTGTCCGCATCCCTCAGGTAGGGCCCCACCAAAATGGCACCGACCATGTGGCGTGGGGTGGCTGTGGGAGGCCACACTCAGGTGAGGCTGGCCCAGCCAATCAGGAAGCACACCCGCACCATATGCCAGGGGTAAACATCCAGGGATCACTTGCCTGAGCAGGCACAACACAGAAACTGGCCCCAATCTTTAAAAGGGGAGGCAGTGCCAGCAGCCATCTTAGTCGCTGCCCAGGCAGCATGGACTTGTCCCACCATCCACACTATTAGATTGTTATGTACTGTTTGTTGTTCAGTTACCATAACAATTGTTTTATTACCCCCATCACAGCTGATGCGGTTTGGAGTCATTGAGCTGGCGTGACCAACGGGCCACAGGAGGCTCCAATGAACCCGGTGAGGGAACGGGACCACCCTGGCTCAGGCAGGGCTGTGGACAGCCCCCTCTACATGGCTTGAGAGGAAACTCAAAGGAACCTGTGCCTGCGGGGTTTCCGAGAGATGGAGCACAGGAGTGCCTCAAAGTGGCGGCAAGACAGGTGGCATCAGGAGACAGGCGGGTCTCCTGATGGGCCAGATCCGACCCATTGCCTGGCCAGAGTACTGCAGTATGTAACCAAGGTTAAATAAAGCTGTGGCCTCTATAGTTATCCAATCTCATCTGTCAGCGTGGTTTGTGATTAGGATGGGGGCTCCACACCAGGCCACAATGGAACATAATGTTCACCTAAGGAACATAATTGATTTTTCATCTGACCAACTAACTATGGAAGTATCATTAGTAGGGTACAAAAGGAAAAGCCACCAGAAGCAGTTCTTCCCTAACAACAGACATTTAGAGGGATGCAGATAATTAACCCATTTAGGGAATGCGTGGATGAGGAGACAGAGGTGGGAATGTTATTTCCCCTCCTTTCCTTTTAGGGGAAAGGAAGAGAGGTCTAGATTATGCTAAGCAGGATCACTTGAGGTTCAGTGTGGCTGATCCCTGCATGTAGATGCAAGGATTGCCCCCAAATGATATACTGTATGGTCAAGGAACCCTGTTTAAACACAATTTAGATCAATCCAAGGCAGGAAACTTGAGCCATCTAGCTTCACTCCTAGTTTCCCTTGGAAGTGAGTTACATTGCAGGAGCCGACAAGGAAAAGACTCTCATGTTTTTGCCAGATGTGCCTGTGAGAGTAGAACAACAGAAAATGGGCCCCAAACTTTGACAATATGTTCAAACTAAAATTATTAACCCATGTTAACAACTGAAGCACTTACCCCCTAAATAGGTTTTAATTTTTGCCATTTGAATATAGGCCGTCCTCATATTCAATTTCTGTTCTATTGGATGCTTTCACTGCAACTGACACAGAGGTGGAAGAAAACAGTCCTAATTAGGTTTGAAAGACAACTATGGAGCAAAGTAGTTCAGATGGAGCACTGTGTTCAGAACAAGTCAGGTTTCTTTAATCCAATATTGAACAGATACATGCGAACTCAAAGAAGAACTTTTGATGACCTCCGATCCACATGAAAGTCTATTTAAATACTGCACCTCAGAATTCTCTCTGTTTGAAGTTGCAGGGACAGAATGAGGACATGAATGCCAATCAGTGGCTTGCATCCCTTTAAGTGCTCTGCATTCTTTGCTGTTCTTTGCAGATCAGAAGCCCAAAGCAAACAGATTGATGTTTGGTGGTGTTATGAGAAAAGAATTGTGATTCCAATCTGTGATACATGGATGTTGATTTGAATTTAATTGCAAGAGAAGCACAGGGTTGAGAGGTGATCAATAAAGAGAATGGGTGACAGCTTCCTTATTATCATGATGAAAAAAAGGACATGTTATGGGACTGTTGTAGAATTTACATTTCCAAATATTTGCATTTATTGATTGCCAGGCATGTATCTAAGTTTGCCTGCAGCAGCAGAAGCAACCAGAGTGTCTTTTGGCATCTTTAAGACTAATAAATTTGATTTAACCTAAACTTTTCTGGGCTTCAGCTCACTTTATTAGGTGCACAGAATAGCAAAGTGACCCTCCATGAATGTCATAAAATGGGCTCCTGTCCACACAAATGTATACTAAATAAAATATGTTCATTTTTAAGGTGCCAGAAGAGTTTTTTGGCTAGTCTAAGCTATGTGTGAGGGCAAAACATGTAGATAGATTTCGGTTCGATTTTGCCCTCTCATCTTAAAACTCAGATCTGAATAAATGGCCTTCTCTCCTACTTTTTAATACCTTAACACAGGCATGTCCAAACTTCGGCCCTCCAGATGTTTTGGACCACAACTCCCAGAATTCAAAGCATATGACTGCAAATGGCAAAGGACTGTGGGAGTTGTGGTCCAAAACATCTGGAGGGCCAAAGTTTGGACATGCCTGCCTTAACATTTGTTAACTGGGCCCCCAGACTCTGTTTTGAAACAGATCCACATTCTGGGAACAGTTTTTAAAATCATAATATATTTTGTAAACAAACTGAGTGCCACTCAACGGGGCAAATTCCATAGCTTTTATTTCATGGAACAATCAACCACATTACCCACTACGGTGATTTTGAGTGATTACTCCAGACTGTCCAAATTACGGTAGTATTTCTTAGTCATGTTACTATTTAAGGAACCTCTTGCTCCATTTAATTTTAATCAAATGAGTGTTTTAGTCCTGGCATTATGCCAAGTGAAGTAAAGAAGCATTTCAGTTATTGATGTACTTATTCAGCAGAGTGTTTTATAAAATAAAAAAATTAGGAACACAAGGTGTAAATAATGCAAAGTTAAGCTACCCGAGCTAGGAAAAATGCATCATCCAATTAAACATGAACCGGGTTGGCCATATGATGCATACTTAATCTGATTTATTAGCTTCAGCACATGGAAAAATGAGCCATGATTATGTGTGGAGATCAGTCCCTGGCATTAGAGAACATATGATAGCCCCTGCTTGGCTAGAACTCCATGTATACATGAGAGTGTATAGAGCAGGAGTGAGGGATCTTTGAGCTTCTGGATGGTTGGAATATCACCCACATCCCTGATCTTAGGACATAGTTGATGAGGGTGATGGGAGTAGGGTAAATGATCTGGAATAAAGATTTTCAATCCCTGGTGTGGAACTCAGATGAGTGTAGTAGTTTGGAGCCACTATGGCCTGTAGAATGACTCTGAAAAACTCTCCACCAGCATTTGCATTTTCAGACTGGTCTGTCTCGCGCTAGGGCTAGGATCCACTGTATTATGACACAGAACATGATGTGTGCCATACTGGTGTAGTGGCCAGATTTGTTACCCTGGAGCTTGTGAGATCTGGGTTCAAGTCCCCAGTCAACCAAAAAAGGTCTCGAGGTGGCCAAAGGTAGTCATTCTCGCTCGGCCTACCCACTTCACAGGACGGTGACATTAAAAGTGAGGAGCAGGAGAACCACACATCCCACCTGGAGCTCCTTGGAGAAAAGGCAGTACAGAAATGTAACAAATAAATAAAAATCAACATCACATTTTTACCTCATATCCAATATAAATATGCTTATAGAATGGGGAATACAGTGAAGAAGATGTAGTTTGAAGGGGATGGTCTCCTATTCCTTCCCAGGTGTACATGGAAGCAGAGCTTTGGGACTATTTTCTGTCTCTTATACTAAAAGTTATGCCGAAAAGATGTATTATATCTTTTTGGCATCTGGAATATTCAGTATGATTATATTACCTAATCTGGCTATTGAGGTCACCCTGTAAGCATACAATATTGTACAGTAGAAGCAATCAATATAGTTAGAAGCACTGTTGGCCTTGGCTTTCTCTCAAGAATGGGCAATGGGTGGTCCAGATATTGTTGGACTGCAGTTCTCTTTGGAGCTACATAGAAGATTGACTGAGGAAGAATCATAGATAGGGCAAGCCAACCACCTCTAGAGGGCTACAGGTTTTCCTCTTTTGTTTTTTGCTGGTAAACCAGACAAAAAGTATTTCAAAGAGGTAGCCATATTTGCCCTGTTGCAACAAACAACAGAAGACCTTGAAGCAATTTAGAGACTAAGAAATATTTTGTGACTTACACTTTCATGGGCAAGAGTCCACAACATCAGAGCCATGGAGCATCACCTTGAACTGCAGGGATATCTGAACATAGCTTTGATGTCGGGGTGGGGGATGTTGAAATCACTGTCAAAGTGACAACCTACTATAAAATTTAAGAGTAGGTCCTCATCTGTTATCACATGTTATTTCTATTACTTTAAGGCAAATGGACTTTCAACAGGAACTTTCTCTTGAAAGAATTTTTTTAAATGGAGAACTGTGGGTGTAAGTCCAGGAAACCACAAGAACAAACAATGTTTTGTTTGTTTGTACTCTCTAATCAGAAAGTTACCAACAGCAGAGAGAGAGAGAGAGAGAATAATTATTATTTTTTCTTTTGCTTTTCAAATAATTTAGCCTGTAAAATACTGAGCTCTTAATTTTTTGTTTTGTTTTAAAGTGCATTACAGAATGTTTTCAAACTGGCAGGTTGACACTGATGTTATTAACCTACTCTTTGTGATCCTGCTTAGACACAGACTTCAAAAACGAAGTGAAAGATGGTTCCTAGCTTTGAACTTCTCTTCCTGAACACAAAGCCTCTCGGTTGATCTCAGAGGTGTTTCTAATATTTTTCAGAAAGGGATGAAGGGAAAGAGATGGTAAATCCTGAGAGGGGGGGGGAATGTGGAGATGTGATGAACGCGAAACAAGATCTGAACAACAATAAATAATGTATACAGTGTAAAAGTCAGATCAAAAGAGGCATGTCAGATTTACCCAATGACTACAGGAGAGTTATTATGAAAGAAAACCAAGAACCTGTCAGCAACAAGAAGCCTCCAGCCAGCAATACCTATAGATATGGTCTCTGGACAGCAATTAAACCTTTGGTAAAATGGACCAGTCTGAGAGGGCCACTGCTATTCACAATAATTAGAATCAGTGAATGTACTCAGCTTTACTTGGACTCATTATTTCCAACTCACTCCCACCCTATTGCTCTATCTCTTTTCTTCTCCCACACAAATCTTTTATCTTTTTTTTTTTGACACTTCAGTATAGTACTCACCCTATATCCCTCTACCTGGCTAAAAACCTCACAAGTCCACCCTTACCCTAATGTCCCCTCTGTTCTTCCTCACCCTTAAAATTCTTTCATGCATTTTCCCGCTTCCCCCATCACCCATTCAGTTTGTATCAGTTTAACCAGATATGTCTATGACCAAGCACTATTAAAATTGATTTTCATTGGTCTCAGTTGTGGCTTTGGTTTTTTTTTTTTAAGTTATAATCATTTCATTTAGTTAAACCACAAAATCAGTAATATCTGTTCAAAATATTGGTTTCTATCCCCTTACAATTTGGAGATCATTTACTAGAAGCAAGCAAACAAACAAGGCTCCAAGGCATAGATGGTGAAACTTTGGGATTCAGATATTTTGGATACCTGACTGGAATTTACTACATTCAAAGCTGCTGGAAGTCTTTATATTTGGAAGATGGCTGCCATACAGAAAAACAGAAATCACATACAACCATGCCTCAATGGAAGGAGAAAGGGAGAAAATAGTGATAGTGGGGAAGATGGTGGATCCAATCTGTTAACTCTTGCATCTTCATTCACATTATTCACAGATTTAAATTTACTCTGTAAGTGTAGTGCCAGGATTAGGAGTTCTCTTTGAATCTTGTTTTTATAGTAAAGAGGATAATTTTTTTTTAAAAAAAACCACTCCTATGGCACCAGAGAAAACTGTGAATAGGTGTGGGTAATGTCTGAAGTATCTGCATGATGGTTGTAAATGCCAATCCTGATATGTCCCAGAGTCAACACTTGGGGAATCCCACACCACACTAAGATATAACTTGTATTTATACTAATTTCAGCTTCTCTACTGATCATTTTTGGAATAGATGTTAAAACAGAAGAAAAATAGACCATTTCAGAAAGAGATCAAAGTATCATTCTTCTGTCTTAAAACAAACACCAAACCAACACATTTCAGGACACTTGCCCAAATTTTTTTGGGTAAAATGTAGTTGTATTTCCATATTCCAGCTGTAAAAAAAATTCCCAAAGGAACCAATAAACCAATTAATGGTTTGTTTGGTAAAAAGTTCATAAGTTCATGGATTCTGATGAACCATGAACCAAGAAAAGCTCCCAATTTGCTCATCTCTAATCTGTGCCTATACGCCCTCCATTGATATATCCGCTTGAGGATCCTTGGTTCTGCTGCCAATCCACTGGGATTGTTTAGGCTGTCATTCACAATAGAGGCCCTATGGCCCTTGAGGGAGGCCTGGCACATTTACAGGGTCATCTATTAATAGAGATGGGCACGAATAAAAAAAACGACATTTCGTTTGTTGTTTGTCGTTTGGGGGGTCCGTTTTGGTTCGTTTCCGTTCTTTGCGAATTTTTTGCAAAAAAATCATTTTCATTTTCATTCATTTCATTACCGTTTCATTACCATTAATTTCAATTTTGTGATTTTTTTTAACATTTAAAGCAGTTCACTGTATTGCAGTAACAGAAACGAAATGCACGACAAAATTTCCGGTGTTTCTGTTCGTTTCGTTTCATTTTGGAGACAAAATTCATTTGTCATTTTGTTGTGTAACAAAATGAAAAAATGAAAACAGAAACAAAAAATTGTACGTTTCGTGCCCATCTCTATCTATTAATGTTGTCTCCATGTTTGCACACAACCAAAGGCTTTCTTTTTTTGACACAGGAGTTGGACTCTGGAACCTGACAAGACCTCTTAAAGGGGTTGCAGCCAAAAAAAGGTTGAGAATGACTGGTTTAGAGGGGTGTACAGCATTAGAGAAAAAGGGTCAATTTCCCAAATTCTCCCTATAAATCTACAAACTTATATGCATACAATTTGTCAAGAACTAATCCTGCCTGATAAATCTGATCTCACTTTTTGATTAGGTAACCTCCCTGTTAGACAGAAGGAATGCTGTAGACATAGTATATATTGACTTCAGCAAAGCTTTTGACAAAATGCCCCATGATATTCTGATTAGCAAGCTACTAATTAGGTATGGGATGGATGGAACAGCTGTCAGGTGGATACACAACTGGCTGCAGAATTGTACTCAGAGGGCTATGATTAATGGTTCCTTCTCAAACTGGGAGGAGGTAACAAGTTGTGTACCCCAGGGCTCAGCAACACCTTTATTAATGACCTGGATCAGGGGGTGCAGATGACACAAAATTGGGTGGGATAGCTAATACCCTGGAAGACAGAAACAAGATTAAAAAAACAATCTAGATAGGCTTGAGCACTGGGCTGAAAACAACAGAATTAAATTCAACAGTGTTAAATGGAAAATACTACACCTAGGATAAGGGAACCAAACAAACAGTTATGAAGGAACAGAAACACACAATTATAATATGGGGAATACCTGGCTCAGCAGTACTGCATATGAGAAGGATCTTGGTGTTGTCAGATTACAGCTGCATATGAGCCAACAGTGTGACATAACTACAAAGAAAGGCAAATGACAATTTCATAAAATCATAGAATCATAGAGTTGGAAGAGACCTCAAGGGCCATCCAGTCCAACCCCCTGCCATGCAGAAACCCCATCACAATATTTCCGACAGTTGCCCATCCAGCCTCTGCTTAAAAACCTCCAAAGAAGATTCCACCACCCTTTGTGGCAGCATATTCCACTGCCAAACAGCTCTACCTGACATGAAGTTCTTCCTAATGTTCAAATGGAATATCTTTCCCTGTAGTTTGAAACCATTGCCCCGAGTCCTAGTCTCTGAAGCCATGGAAAATAAACCTGTTCCGTCTTCAATATGACATTCTAATTTAGGCTGCATTAATTGAAATATAGGGCCTTTTCACACGATCCCTAAACTCCGCGGCAAATGGCTCCCAGCTCCGGAGCTTAAAATTGTTTCCCCACCAGCTCCGGAGTTTACAGAAAATTAAGTGCGACCACGCCCACCTAAGCACGTCCCAGCACACTTTTCAGGTACCTGCTCTCCGGGGGTGAAAATCCCTGATGCGGATGTAACCTAGTGAGTGCCGGGCTCTCCTCGCTTCTGTTTGTTGTTGTTTTGCCCCCTGCCCCTTTAAGAGACAGGAATCAGGACGACGACGGGGCTCGGGGCGGCTTCTACTGGCAGACGGAGGTGAGCCTGCATTCTTTTCTCCCTTTTTTGCTCCCTCCCCTCAGCAGACAGGAGCAAGGAAGTGCGGAGGGGTGGGAACACAGGAAGAGCAACGAACCCCCAAGATCTCTGGTCCGAATTTGAGTGGCCAGCGGATCTTAGGGGTCGTGTGAAAAAGCTCATAGTTTTCATATCCCTTGATGTACTAGTTCCTCTCTATTTGGTACTGGTTAGGCCTCACCCTGAGTACTGTGTTCAGTTCTGGATACCACACTTCAAGAAGGATACTGGCAAATTGGAGCAAGTTCAGAGGAGGGCAGCCAGGATGATTAAGGGAGAGAACCATTAACTTGAGAGCTGGGTGCTCCAACATTGGAGACATTCAGGAGGAAATTAGACAACCACCTGGAAGGTATCCTTTGATTTTTTTATTTATTTCTGCCTTATGCAGGGGGTTGGATTTGAATCAACTTCATGATTCTACGATTCTATATAACACTGTAGTCTTCTGGAGTTTGTCAGCCCTGCTTTGATTTTATTTTGATTTTTATCAAATTTTTATCTATACAGAAGTGATCATTAACCACTACACTCTCTTGGCTCCAATAATAAAACATTTCATAGCCAAAATATATGGATAGAAAAAGTAATGCAACAATTAATGTTTTTAATTTGCATAATATAAAACCAATCAGCATATTATGCAAATTTAATGTTAATGAAAATTAGTGTTTCTGATTTGCATATATGCAAATTATATCACCAGGAGTTGAAGGCTGGAGTATAACAGCCCTAGTTGCAACTGTGTCATGTAGACACACATCAAGCTTAAATCAGCCCCAGCACCAAACCCACCTGACCCTATGGAGTTTTGACAGTCAAAGATGGACTTGTTTCTTTTCAAAACACATGAATTCTCTTTGTGAATAATGACCAGAGGGGACTATACTGCCGATGGCTGCTGGGAGTTCTAGATATGATCCAATTCATTTAGTCTATATTAGAGAAATAATGATTTCTTCACCTTACCTGCAAGAAATTTGGCGAAAGATTTCGACTACAGGGTTTCAGTTGCATCTCTCTGTATGTGTTTGTGGGTGTGACAGTATATGAATCAATGCAGAAGAAAACATTCCTCGGTCATCTTGGAATAAAGTCATTCATGCAATAACTCCATCTAGCCAAAGGCACATGCCTGATTGCACCAGAAAGGGTCACTTTAATGCAAGCAAACTTTCTTAAAGCAACCCTTCATTGTGCCAAGAAATGGCTCCAGCTCAGCTAGAAAATACAGACACTCTTCAGCTTGGGCACAGATTGGGTTTAGATGGCAGTGCATTTCCCTGTGGGTTGTGTGGTCACTGAGAAGTAGAATGCACCAAACATCTAAAAAAAAAAAACCCAGTCCAAACTGATGCAATGATCACACCCTTAGTCCATTTAAAACATCCAGGTCAAAAATCTAATACCTTTATTTAGGACTATGGCTGTCAGGTTTTTTTAAAACTTAAGTTCATTTATCTATAGCATTGTACAGTAGTTTGTAGTTTATTGTTAGTCTGTAGTTAAGAATAGTATATAATAATAGCAACATTATTGCCCCCCACGCGAAAAGATGACATTATTGTCCCCCCCACGCGAAACGTCATGGGGTTTAAACTGAGCCACACTTAATTAACTTATAACTTGAGGTCAAAGGACATCGGGAGGGGTCTGGTCTCCAGGGCATCAGGGTTGGAACCCCGGGGTCTCCCGGGACCCCTCCAACTGGGCAGCATCAGGCGAGTTATTACCCCCAGGTGGTGCAGTCGGCTGACAGCACCCACCAGGCTGGTCAATAGACATACCACTCCCTGGGTCTCAGTGGATCACAAAGGGTTATTCCATACCCAGGGAGGCCTCCCCGCGTACCCACCCTGACACTGTAATCTCAGGATCCACAGTGTCATGGTTATTGGGTACTTGGGGACAGATGTTCAATTTCATTCTCACCAGCTGCCATTCTTCTGCTCTTGCTGCCAGGAGAACTATAAGTGCCCAGTACCAGTGTGGGATAGGTGAAAAATCCCCGCTCTCATTGGCCAATTTAGAGTGCGGGTCAAAAATTCCTATCTGGCCCCCGTAGGCGACTGGTTACACTCACACTAGTACTCACAAGCGGTGGACGGGTCGGGAACGCTGGAAGCAAAAGGTGCTGGAGGAGGGAGGAGATGCCCTTTATAGGGTGCTCCTTCCCCTCCCATCTGGACGCAATCTTGCTTCCTCTGCCTCCTCTCGTGCATGCACGGGGAGGCAAAAAAGGCTCCGCGGGCCAGAGAATCTGGCTGTGGAGCCGACATTATTACAGTTTAATTGGCAGCATAACAAAAATAATTCATAAAAATATAAATTAATAAGAAATACTGTTTGCTAATGAAGCACTTTTGAATGCTAATACACAGCCAATATAGCAGCTCTGCTGAGAATCTTTTTTAAACCCTTTGAAATAAAAGAGGTATATAAAATCCTGGTAAATGTGTCTATCAAATAAGTGAAAGAAAGTAGATTTTCTTCTAATAATTACCCCACTGCATGCTGTGACGTGTTGGAGAATATATAACAGGAATTTTCTCCTTGGATTTGGTTTCAAAGGCCAGAATAATATCTGATGGGCCGGAGCTCCATCTTGATTGCAACCAAATATATATTTCTGTTCTGCCCAAGGATGCTGAAATACCTTTTTTTGAGGGTAGCAAAGGACATCAGCGGAAACCTAAGCTTTATAATAGATCTGGGGGGAAGTGATTGAGGCCAACAGGCAATGTACCCTGAAGTGATTAAAGAAAAGTTTCTAGCATATTAAGCTTGTGGGGAAAATGCTTTTCACTTGTGTTGGGCAGTAGTTAAAATGGCTGGACTAGGACTTAGGACAGCAGGGGTTCAAGTCCTCAGTGAATCATGGCATTTACTTGGGCCAATCACACCTTTCCAGCCTGACCCACCTCACAGAATTTTTGTGAAAATAAAGGGGGTGGCATAAAGCCATGAACTTGAGGTCACTGTAGAAAAGATGTACCAATATAGCAGATAGATAGATAGATAGATAGATAGATAGATAGATAGATAGAGAGAGAGAGAGAGAGAGAGAGAGAGAGAGAGAGAGAGAGATTGTCCTGTATTTCCTGGAATATTGGTTACAGTAAGATTTTCTCAGGACACAGTAGGCAATATCCTTTGCACATAAGTTACAATTTCTCAGGTTGGCAGTTCTGTGCATGGCTGTCAAACTCATCCTTTCTTCATCCAACATGATTCTGAGATATCATCTTGCTTTTCAGTGGAGGTAGAACCCATAGCAGAGACCACCCACAGACATTTGGACAGTAATTGATGGTGGCCACATTCTCCCCAGAGAAGAACAGACAGGGGTCCCAAAAGAAGTCCTAAAAATTTCTTCAGAAGAAACAAAAATTATTTAAGAGGTTCACCAGTTTCAATCTCTTCCTTTATATCAGATTGCAGCCCAGTTCATCATCTGAACAATATGTTTCCTGCTCTAAATGTAAGGGCAGACTTTACCAACAGTTGACTATTAATAAATAAAACCGTCTCCTGCGACTTGACATCTCATTTTGGCTTGTGTGGGCAGCATGTAAGACTTTGGAAATTAGCAATTCTAGGTCCTGGCCTGTGGTTTATTACTATTGCTGAGATGGCTGTCCTCACTGTGCTGTGATATGTGTGCCTGCAATTTCAATGTAATACCATATTAAAATATGTACTCTCAAAGGGGTAGTATTAATGTACCTCTTAGGATTTTCTGTCCCCTTCAGATGGTCCCACCGTAATCTTTTAAAAAGGAAGTGTTTCTGAGTATCTTATAGAGTAACAATTACTCTTTTCCAAAAAGACACAAGGCCAACTGTGGCTTGTTTCACTCCCCTCTGCTGGTTTTGCAACCAAAGTTATTAGAGATGTGGTTCAATCAGCCAAATGGGGATTTGTTTTGGTTTTGTGATTTGTCAAGGTTGATGAATTATAAATAACAAAAGTAAGATTTTTTTTTTATTATGAATCGATTACTCAATTCACAAATTCATTTTTGCCTTTAAACCCCTATAAAATGACCACTAAGGCACTGAAAGACAATTTCAGGACTTTTTCAAGCATGTTTTCAGGGAAACTCCTCTACAAGCATGTTTGGTTAAGAATGAGTTTCTGATGTTCAAGTTATATACCCACAAAAAGCCACCTAAGGAAAGTGCCCCTCCCCAGGGACACAAAAACTTCAGAGAAGCTTCTCCCAACTCTCTTCTACAATCCCTCCAGGTTTCATGAAGACTGGGTTTCAGGCATCTGAGTGATACACCCAGAATATGTCCCCCCCTCCAGTAAAGTGCCCTTTAGCAATTGGCTAGAAGAAATCCAGTTTTCACCAAACTTGGAGAGATCATAGAGGAGAATCAGAGGAAGTGTCTCTGCCAGTGGGCTAGAGTGCTTAAACTGTCGGCTGCAAAGTTGGCAGCTCAGCGGTTCTAATCCTGGGTGCCACACAGCGGAGTGAGCTCCTGTGGTGATTACTCCTTCATAGCCAAATATGTTTGTGCAGGAGGACATAAAGGGTTAATGCTGTGGACCAATGAGAGTGTGGAGGCAGATCCCATGTGTTTTACATGGCTCAGCCTGAGGGTTGTGAGTCAGATGCGACGAGATAAACAAGAGATGAGAAATGAGAACAGAGAGATAAGAGTGATGTGAGATGTGAGACAGATGAGAGAGGTTTGAGAATAGTAAAAGGACAGAATTTGAGTGTCAGCTGCTTAGAGGAACTTTCAATTAAGGGTACGCAAGAAAACCTTAAACTGAGACAGCTTGTTGAATTCAATAAACTTTATTTTACTTTATTAATGCTGCAACTTGACTGAGACTCAGTTATTTCAACTGGGTAACCCTCAATGGTGGCAGCGAGAGTAAGAAGAAATGTACAGGACAATGGACCATGAAACAACTGGGGGCTCTGTATGGGTTCACCACATCTCCCATTGTTAACCCCAGCTCCTGCCAACCTAGCAGTTCGAATGCATGTAAATGCCGGTAGATAAATAGGTACCAACATAAAAAGCGGGAAGGTAAACAGTGTTCTGTGCATGTAAATGCATTCAGCCATGCCAGCACATGGCCACAGACTTGCACAACGCTGGCTCGTTGGCCTGAAAATGGAGATGAGCACTGTCCCTAGAGTTAGACACAACTAGCCCATGTGTGGGTGGAACCTTTACCTTTTTTACTTAAACTATAGAGGTCTAATCTCCCCCAAACTTGGAGTAATTGCGGAGAAGAGTGAGTGGAAGCTTCCCTGCAAATTTGATGTCTCTAAAGGCCTTGGGAGTTATTTTATAGTCAAATAAAAAAATAAAAAATCACTATAAATGACTGGTTTTTATTCACTGGGGTTTATCGATTCGTATTAATACAAAGACAAATTCTTCAGTGAATTTTGTGATTCATTTTTAAATTCATGCCCATCTATATTTTTGTTCTATATCAGTTTCTTGTCTCAGTTGCCATGATTATACAGTAGTACCATGGTTTACTAATTTAATGTGTTCTCTGGGATGTTTTGTACTGCGAAAATTTCTTAAACTGAAACAGAGACTACAGTATGCACAGGGACAGCATTATAAACCTCTGAATGTTTTTTGTAAACCGAGTTACAATGGTGTTTTTTTTTGTGAGTTGAGGCATTATTTTAATTGATTTTCATTTGTAAACCGAAAAATATGTTAACCAACGCATTTGTAAACCAAGGTACCACTTTCTATGAGGTCCTTCTCCCCATATCTGGGGATTGGTGTGGCTTCTGAAAGGTTGTGGAGATTTAATAATAGACCTTTGGATCTCTGGAACTAGCACACCCCTCTCTTATAGAACTCAAGAGACCACCAAGTTATCTAATCTACGGTAAGCCTTGTTTCATAGTTATTATCACCTTTCTTGTTCTATATAAAATTACACATTGTGACCAACACAAATGGTAAGCAGGGACACTGAAATGCCTTGTGATATCTTTAAAAAAATGCCAGAAATGCATTGATTTTACAGAGCCATGTCTTATGGTGGGTAATGGTTAAAGTCAACTAAAATCAACCAGGTCACCAGAATGCTGATGGATAGTAAATCAGAGAAAAATGTCAGCCTAAGGACCTCTCTGCTCCTGCAGTTTCTCACTCAGGACTGGTTAGTTATGTGAGCATAAGAGTGGTGACAAAACATTGCCAATTCCATTCTCGCACTCGAGTTATATTAGCCATGAGAAGACATTTTAGCTACATACCATTGTAATTAACTGTCAAAAGGAAAGGTCCTAGGCAACTAGAATATAGCCTCTTTTTGTTTATTTTAAACAGTTTTTACAGATGCTGTTCACCTTGAATCACCTCAGAGTAGTATAAGCACTCCCATTGTACCAAAGCTGGATGAACTAGAATCATTGTCTATGCCAATTTAAAGTTTGTAGACATGCATGTTTAGAACGCACCCCAAACCAATCTTCTCCAAGGTTTCCAGCTTCCTGTTTACTCTGGGGTACTTTTTAAAATCAGCCTCATGGGCAGGGCAATAGAGATACCTAAGGTGCTTTAATTTTGGGTAAGAAATCACTCCCCCCACACACACACCACCTCAGATTTTCTGAAAGGCCTTCAAAAGGCTGGCTAAAAATCCTCTGAGATAGAGAAGAATGCAGTTTATAATCATCAATATACTATGATACTCTTGCAAAAATAGCATCTTTTTATAATTCCAATGGAATTCCTCTAATGAAAAATTTGGTCATTAGGTATTGTTAAATATTATCAGAAAAAGTGATTTATAATATCAGAACAGCTCCTGGCGCACTCTTCATCACTGCAGCAATAGTAAGTAACTTTCATCTGGTAATAATGTCACCAGCAACTACAGATTAAAATGCTGACTTAAAAATAAATAAATTAAAAACACCTCATTTCTGGGTCACCTGGTTTGTCTCAGAACGTTTATGCTATTGCAGCCAAAGAATTTCAATTGGAGGGAAGCCATTGATTGACAGTTGTTTGTCACTTAAGTCTGCCTCAGCCAAAAGACAAGCCTAACTCATCATTTTACTTTAGAATGTCACTGAAGGGGAAACCCTGTCAGACTCCATCTGTCTGTGCTTCTGCTAGAAGGAACCCTGAGCAAACAATTGAAGGATGGAGCTGTGCCTCTCTTTGAGTACATCCGTAAGATTGGAACATTTTGATGGGAATGCCTAGGACCTGTCATGTAGAATTTGAGGAGACCTTTTCAAGTCCATGTTAAATGTCATCAACATGTGTTCTTACTCTGATAGCTGGCTATAAAGATTTAATTATATCTATAGAAAGTAAATTCAATATTCTTTGTATGAAAACAGAAACTTTCCCTAAAGATACTACTAAAATGTCCTAGAACTATCTTAATTAAATTTTTAATGTAGAATATAAAAGACAGATTTAGATGGAATCTCAGTGGTAAATTTTATATGTCTTTATATATCAAGGAAGCCTGCATTCTTTCCAAAGTTTATCTCTGAGAAAGTAGTTTGATGAATTTCCCAGAGTTAAAAGCAATGCAGGCTAACTCAATATATAGCTACATACAATTTACCATTGAGTTTCCTTTTAAATCCAGCTTTTATATTCTATATTTTTAATTTTAATTAAACTGTTTCAGGGCAAGTTTATTATTACTGGGGAATAAAAGCTAGGATGGCTTAGCTTAAATTGATTTTAGGTGCTGCTTATTCCCTCCCTCTCTGGTGAAAGTGCTCATAAATAAAAATGTACCAATACACTAAATAAGTATATGAGATAAAATTGATGGCCACTTATAGAGTACCATTAGATCTTTTGCAAATATTTTGAGTCCATCAAGCAATCAAGTCAGAGATACAAATCAGTGTGTAAACTTGTCTCTATAAATAACAGATAAAATAATAGTGGTCAGAAGTTAAAAGGGTCTTCCTGAGCTCTGGTTACTATCACGGCTACTGATCATGTGCAATCAAGTCATTTCTGACTTATGGTGACCCTTTTCAGGGTTTTCCACTAACAGAATACACAGAAGTGGTTTCTATTCCCTACTTCTAGAGGCACCCTTGGAATGGGGCAGCTTTTCCAAGACCACATAGGTTGGCTCTACTTGCTGGTGGCACAGTGGGGAATCAAACACCTAGCCTCTAAGCCACTGAGCTGTCCAGATAACTCTGGTGACTAAAGAGATAACTAATTAAAAATCCTATTAATTTGTTACATTATCAATTTTACAATAAGCAAATACAAATAATATACAAACAGCAGTAAAGCAGAGAGTCTAGAGGTTTTAATGTTCATTTCATATTTCAGTCTTTAGATCCATATTTCTGAGCTTAAAAGTCTTTTTGGGATACCCACTCTACATTTTGCAACTTTACTCCATAACCTTCACTCCATATCATATTTTAATATAGAAATAGCATGGTGAACAGCTAATTAGATATTTACCCCAAAATATATTAAGACCAGCTGATATACAAAAACTAACAATTAAAGCAGAGGATAATGAGTATTCCATAACTGTTGAAGGAAGAATTCTAGAAAATATGTACCATATTTTCCATCTATAAGACTCAGCCATATGTAAGATGACCTCCACTTTTCCAACCCAAAATTACAGTTTGGCAACCACACATTTCCCTCCTTAGCTTACTTCTGTGGATAACATGACCCTCAATTTTTAGTCTGGCTATTTAAGACAAAATATAGCCTTATGCATGGCAAAATACTGTACTTGCTCATACTTTAATCTTCCCTCTCATGGAAACTTTGGGTTGGATCCAGACTTTGAAAAGATCTGATGAAATCAGTAGTGCTTAAATTAGAGACTATAAATAATTAAGACTAATTGGTCTCAATTATTTCAGAGGGTCTATTCTAATCATGCCTAAGTTCAGTTCCAACATACTGGCCAGTTGACATGTATGTTTTATCTTAAATTGGGGAAGTATTACACATTAGTTAATGAGTAGTAAATTTTCAGCAAGACTTCTTCATTTAAAATAATGTGAACTGAAATAGGAACAGATCCTTAAACCCTAAAACAAAGAGCCATCTGGAGAGGATTACAGTTCTTACATGGTTTGAAATTTGTTATTGTTCCCTCTTAATCAATCTAGTACTCCTAATTCCCCTTGATTAAAAAAGGGGGGGTACAAATAATTGTAGACTTCTTCTTTGCCTCTCTTCATGTGTGATGCTATTTTTGGCCTTACCTCTCAGCAAATGAATTGTTCAAATGTAAGTTCTCTGCTCTGTTTTCTCTCCCCCCCCTTTTTCTTTAATAGAACCATGGAGAAATTGTTTATATGCGTGTTTGATGCTCCTTTGAGGCAGAGGTGGGGAGATCCCAACCCTCAGAGGCTATATTTAGTCCTGCAGCATCAATGCACATATTGTACAGAACTCTCTGGTATCCAGTCATCAGATTCGAACATTGGGAGGTGTTGGGAGAAAATAGATTCTGTCACCTCTCAGATTTCGTTAGGAGATGCAATGGCTGTGCTTCAGCTCTCAAAAAAAAATGAATACGAATGTGGAGCTCACAGTTTATTGCATTGTTTTCAGTTGAATAGCTATGCCTTTCCAGAAGAATAGCTATATTACTCTTCAGCGGTAGAACAACAAATTGTATTGTATGCCGTATAATCTCAGCCCCACAGAATGTTATGCGATCCATGAGGTCAACAATCATTTTAGCCAACTGAAAAACTTCCTTTGTAGGGTGGAGTGCTGTGACATGTTGTGGCTATTTGAGGGCCCCACCGAGCACTGTCAGTTAGAGCTCTGTGATTGGAAGGAAGAATCCAGACTCCGGGAACACTAGGCAGTAGAATGCACCAAACTTCTCACCAAGCAGTCTAAATTGTGATGCAATGATCACACCCTTAGTCCATTTAAAACATTTCTACTTAGAGTAGACTCACTGAAAGCAAAAGCAAATACTGTAGTCGTGCTTCAAGCCTTTATGGTTTTTGTTAGCCCTTTGTGAACTCAATAGTCTAAAACCAGTTGCTATTCCCAGTTAGAGTAGATACTGAACTAGTGAACTTACAAAACTGTTAACTTTCCATTTAGCATTTGGTTCAATGAGTCTATCCTCACAGGCACTTTCTGGGACTTGCAATTGGGTCTTAAACCTGTATTTCAAATGTCAGATGCTGAGCAGTTGGTGAGTGGTCGTCATCATTCTCTATGGCTCCTTATTTGAATCATTCCCTGGTTTAGTTTATGAATCATATATACAGGACTGCAAATGGGCCTATCTACAATGTATAATGATGATATTGGACTCTCCTTTGGTATATGCATTACCTCTTGGACCTCTGTGATTACTGATGTATAAACATGCTTTAGATACTTTTGGCAGGATCTTGCACAACCGCCAGTTCAGTTATATGCAAATCTGTTCAATTATATTCAAATTGTCCCGGTATTCAGGCTTTCAGTTTGAGATTTGGCTGGAGTCAAAGTAAGCGCTTAGGGATATGAATAATGTCAGATATTATATAATTGGAGGTTGGATGCAGATTAAGTTAAACATAATTAGGTTCCACTGAACTTGGTGCAAAATGTTATGGTACAAGAAACTGTGGTATGTATCTTTTTGGATATGGTCCAGAACACATACTTCACAAGACACTGATTAAATAACTACACTGAGCTCCTGCAATGCTACATTTTTGAGATAAAAAAGTGGGACACCAAGCTTTGAATTCATAGCAGCTTTTCACAACAAATTTAACTTTACAAGTGCCAAATGCACTATTCTGCTGTCTGACATATTCCTTTGAATTAGCGGCTGCTTTTAATTTGGGGGTTGTAAATCATTTATGGAAACTATATTAGTGATCTGTTGTGATGTTCCCCTTTTATTCTCAGGAGCCTGAGAGCTACACAGTACACTTTTGTTAGACGTAAAGAGGAAATGAAATCAGGGCTGGTTTTCTCTTGGAGCTTACCTGCTTTTTCCACAAGGAAAAAAAAACTTGTGGGAAGTAGAATAATCGTTTTGCTTAGGCAGAAAGATCTAGCACTGGACCTTTTCAATTCTTTATATACCAACAGTATTTTATACAGCACAGTTTCTCCCTTCATGTTTTACATTTCAAGAGCAAGACTTTATCCTTGGAGTGGTAGAATTTCTATGCTATTTATTGTGTATGGACAAAGTGATATTCAGGTTAATATTACAAGTCCATTAGAGGTGGAATTCTATATTGTGAACATACACACCCTTGAGGCTGATTTGTTTTTTGCTCATTCTATACTATGATGAAAGATGGTATTTGATGTAGTGGATTTCATCATAAACAAAGCAGAGGTTTATAGCTTCCATCACAATAAATGCAAGCAGTGATGGAGAAGAAGGAAGCGATCTGCATTTCCTGTGCACTATACAAATTTGAGGCTCCCACAACTCTCTTGCTAAGAAATGAGAGAATTCCAGACTCATGTGTTACACATTATAGATTGCCCTTCATTTGCAAGTTGGTGGTTGCCCCATGGATTAAACCTTGTTGAATATCATCCCTTTCAAGCCCCTCTTAGGTCTTTCATCAGTTCAAAGGAACAAAAAATTAAGCTAGAGTTCAGAATAATGCAGGTGGCTGGCTCATTTCTACCAGGTGACAACAATCTTCACATTAACAGAAAACTATGCATTGCCTGCTTTTCTACCCAAAATGTGATGTCATTTGATAAAATATGATCTCATCTTGGTAGCCTATGATGATGCCAGCATCCTTGAAACTTGGAGCTTCTGGGGTGACAAACCCACAAAAGGGGGATTGTTCTACATGAGCCTGGTGTTCAGAAGCCTGCACTTGTGGATTGACTAGGACAGTGATGGTGAACCTCTGGCACTTCAGATGTTTGGGACTACAACTTCCACAGACTGATGAAGCTGTTTGGATGAGCAGCGAAACGTTTCTATCTCTCAAAAAAGAAGTCCAGTAGCCATGACTCAACTTCCAGATAAACTCACCTGGATGACTGAGAATCTTCACAGACAAACTTCCACAGTCCTTTGTCATAGGCAATAGAGGCTTGGAATTCTGGGAGTTGTGGTTTAAAGGCCAAAGGCTTGCCACCACTGGACTAGGAGGTGGTGGTGGTGGTGGTGGTGGTGGCTTATGACATTTTTATTCTTGCCATTTTTCCAAAGCACTATTCTGGATGGTGTATGTTAGAAAACAGTGATATAATGGAAATAAAAACAAAATATAAAACCACCTTTTCTACTCAGGGATTTGTTTGTTTGTTTATTTGTTTGTTTATTCTGCATCTCTCTCCCTGAACAGACCCAGGCTGGCTTACATTTTTGAAAGATAATATCAAAGCTACAACAGTGAGTGTACAAATACTAAAAAGGATCAAGCTGAGGCAGGCTGGTACATCTAGTTGCAGGGTAAATCAAACATACCCAAGACTTCCAATTTAATTGGCTTTCTCTGCTTGGAACCTGGAAGACAGGGAAAACTTTCAGCCTCTCCAGATGAAAGCAACTTTTAAACATACTTTCTGACTAGTTTTCACTCAGTGCTGTAGAGTTGGCTTTCACTGAGTAGCCAACTCTTTTAAACCATGGACCTCAGTAGCACTGACTCTAAGTTTTAACTTATTCCCAGGACTGAGAAGTGGTCTTCTTAGTTTGGAAGGCAGAATACATAAGACAATAAGCCAACTTGATATTAGCTTTACCCACTCCAGCCTGTATTCACATGTTACATCCATTGGCCACCTGCCATCCTAAACCTCAGAATCTGTTGCCTTTCCCTACCTAACAGCTCTACTCCTTGCATAATTAGTATATAGCTATAGTGGCATGGATAACCATGGTGATTTAGTGCTAAAATGGTTCATTACTGAGCTGCAAAATGCACATGAAGCTGGAGACCTCACATTACTGATGAAGACCACACCAAAGGAAAAGGTTGCTTTAGCAGCCAGATGTTCTCTGAAGGGGCTGATCCAGACATGGGCAATAGATTCTAATTATTTATGAATCACATTTATGTATTTCTCTGCTTCCAATGAGCTCAAGGCAACCATAGTTTACTAGTAGAGATGGGCACGAATTAAAAAAAAAGATGTTTTGTTTGTCGTTTGTCGTTGACAGGTCTGTTTTGTTTCATTTCCGTTTTTCATGAATTTTTTGGAAAAATTTCATTTTCTTTTTTTTTTTTTTCATTTTTCGTTTCTACCCGCTTTTTGCGCAATTTTTAAAGCATTTCTGTGTGTGGGCGTCCCCCAATGCCCCAGACCAGAGGGAAAACACTAAAAAAAATGATGCTGGCAGAGACACAGTATAGACTAGGTTCGCAGGGAGGCTGCAAAGGCAGCGGCGGGCATTGCCCAGGGTGCAAGGCAGCTGCAGAGTGACTGCACTGCAGGGCAGGGGAGGGTACTCACCGAGAGGTACACTACGCACACACTCACACAGGGAGGCTGCAGGACTGAAGCTAGAGTTGCAGAGGCAGCAATCCCACCCTAACTCCCACCAGAGACTGCAAGGAGGACGGGGGCTGCCAGAGCTTTTTATGCCCACTGTGGCTGCCAGACCTGCCCAGTCTGCCACCTGGGCATGCTATTGGTTGAAGTTGTCCAAGAATTTACATGATCCCATCACATGCCTTGCCTCCATGTTGTGGCTGGAGTGGCGACATCCATTTTGTCATCCTTAAAGGGAAAAGAAAAATACATCACGATGGGAGAAGACAAAAACAAACGTTTTAAGGACCCCAACTGCCTGGTAGGTAATAATTTCAAATAATTATCGCATTATTGCTGCATTTTTATGGATGTCCAGGGCGTTTTAATTCCCAAGAAATCAATATTATGCATCTGGGAGCCATTTTGGATCGATGTCCCCCAACTCCCCTTAAAGGAAAAAAATACAGCCATCTGAGAAAAGACATAAATGCTTGTTTTAAGGACCCCCCCCCCGGTAGGTATTATCAGAAAGTATAAATATTTATTGCTGCGTTTTTATGGCTGTCCAGGGAGTTTTTTTAACCATTTAAAACAACTCATTTCATTGCACGCCACCATTGATGAAAACGAAATGTAACAAACACAATTTTCGTGGTTCTGTTCATTTCGTTTCATTTTCATCACAATTTTCGTTAGTCGTTTTGTTACGTAACGGAACGACTAACGAATAACAGAAACGAAAAAATGTTTGTTTCGTGCCCATCTCTATTTACTAGCTTTAAAAGAAAAATCATCAACCAAGTTGAAAAAGGAAAAGAAAACACAGCAGAAGCCAACTCATGCTTCTGGGGACAACCCATGGGCTACCAGAAGTCAAAATCAAAGAATAGGACAAAAGGACATTATGTGTGAGGAGAGCTCCCTCCCATAGCAGACATCACTGTGTACATCATAGAGCAAAGAGGACAGCCCCCCCCTTTTCAAAAGTAACAAAAAGCAGCAGAAGTTCACTGTGATTTCCATGAAAGAAATCAGGACAAGAGGAACATCAATTTGATGCTGCAAATTATGCTAGTGACAAAACCAAGCACTGGAGCAAAGTAAAGGATACACCTGGAACAGAATATACAGTGGTGTTACTTTTATCTAAGATTATGACTTATTGTAAGGTGGTCTCAATATTTCCCAGACAGTGTACCTATTTGTTTTGTGAGATGTTACACAAGTAAGTTTTGAAAACTGTGTTTATCTCACACTTATGTACATGTCTCTAGTATAATGTCTTTTCTGGTCTACTGCTTGTTCTGCCTTAATTCAGCCTGTACATTACTTGATTCACTCTTTCACATAGAAGGCAAATATTAATATAGGAATGTTACACAGGAAGCAAGAAATGGGTGAAAACAAGACACCTTCTTAGCTGTCACATCAGAATCAGTGAGAAAGTGGTACTGACTCCCCAAGCTGGGGTTTTGTGAGTATACCAGCATTGGTGTGTGGGTGTTGTTACTGTAGAACACAAGACACAGCATATTAAACCGTATTCTTTTCTACACAACTTCTGCCAGTCTCATTGTTTCATTTGTCACTCGAAAATATATGATTATGGTGTAGTGAAAAAAACTCACTTTGAGAGATGACTTTGTAGCTCTTTTCTTATTTTGTCAACTATCTAAAGCAAGAATGGAAGATATTTAGCTTCCCAGGTAACTGCAATTACAGTACCTTTGCACAGGCTTTGTTGGGTAAGACAGATGAGGCAGGAGAGTAAAAACATTAAAAGGGCCATTCTAATTCAGAGAGTTGCCATATGTTAGAAGGGGCTCCTTGTGCTTTATAGGCAATAGGAAAAGTACCAAAAGCAAAGCAAAAGTCTTCCTTTGTGACAGATGTGTCTCATGAAAAGTATAATTTTAGTGGGAGTTTTTTTTTGTGTCATGGCTACATATAGGACAGATTTTTCAGATGTAGCAAAATATAATTGATCTAACAGCAAGTGACAGGTTTTGTTGTCACTAGAAACATTTTGTTCTCTGAAAAAGTGCCAGCTGCAGATATATTCATAACCCTTGTTCAAGGGGGAATCCCTGCTTTTAAATCATGCGTGGGTGGATTTTAGAGGAATACCAAGTAGAAAGAGGCTTTTGAAAGGCCTCTTTTGAAAGGCTGGAATGGCCCATACCCATCTCTTCTCCCAGTAATGTCTGGCAACAATAATCTTTCAGGAAAAAAATAATAAGAAAGCCAGATGCTTAGTCCTTGCTAGACACAAGAAAGCTTGCAGTTTCATTAGGGAGCATGGAGTTGTATCAGACTGCCTCAGAATGGGATCATGACTGAGCTTTCAGTGTACACTACAGCAGGGGTGCCCAAACTTTTTGTAAGGAGGGCCAGATTTGGTGGCTGAGAATGTGTCAGGGGCCGACTGCTCCGTGACCCTGCCACCCCACTGCAAGCCCCACCCACTGACCCATAAGCCCCACCCACTGACCCCTTACAACCCCACCCGCAGGAAGGAAGGAAGGTACCTATCTTCACAAGGTTCCTGGTGATGCCGGTGGCAGCGGCCTGCCCCCGTGCGCACACCCAGCCCCACAAGCTTCCCAGCGGTGCTGCTGGTGGTGGCCCACCCCCTTGCCCACCCGCCCAGCCCCACAAGCTTCTGCTCACCGGCCGGCCGGCCCAGCCCCTCAAGTTTCCCAGTGGTGTCAGTGTTGGTGGAAGATTTCTTTTTAAAAAAACATGGGGTGAAGGAGGAGGAGGGAGGGGCGGGCCAGCCAGCCATGGGCCACTCAGAATGGCCTGAAGGGCCGGATTTGGCCCCCGGGCCGGACTTTGGGCAGGCCTGCACTACAGAGTAAATCTGGGATCAACATCCTGCTATTTGGGGAGTGGGGACAGCCTTTTAAAGGTACTGCTGGGTAGCTCAGTGGTTTAGGTATCTGGCTGGGGAGCCTGAGGTTGGTAGTTGGATTCTGGACAGGGAATCCTTGATAGGGGTGGATTCCATGATTTATAGGGTCCCTTCCAGGTCTGCAGTTCTAAGATGATGGTTATTCCACTACAGAGCTCAGACAGAGGACATTACTTTTAAAGAAAACCACTATTCTGCAGGCTTCGTCTCTTAATTTATGAGGTTAGATCAGTGGTTCTTAACCTGTGGGTCCCCAGATGTTCTTGGCCTGCAATTCCCAGAAGCCTTCACCACAAGCTGAGTTGGCCAGGATTTCTGGAAGTTGCAGTCCAGGAACATCTGGGGACCCACAGGTTGAGAACCACTGGGTTAGATGATTAAACAAGGTGCTGTTTAGAGGGCATCGGACATCAGTAGTTACAGCCAGTAGTAAGTCATAACCAGAGTATACCCATTGAAACAGAGGGAATCTGATGAGTCAGCTCTTCCATAACTTCCACTGCCTTGCTACTGGATTTCAGCCATGGCTTGCATTGTTTCCATGGCAGTGGAAGAAAAATGTCCAAAAGCTCTGTTCTGTACAGCTAGCAAGGTGGAGACTTTGACTTCCCCTACTTCGAATCTCTTTACCATATCTATATTGCAGCTTGTGGTGGTTCCTGATGAAAAACTCCCTGGCATGTCCCAGGGTACATAAGGATCCCTATGGATGAGACCATTGGGTTGGCTGTTCACATGGCAGTCAGGCACACCTCAGTCACTTTTCCAGAAATAGTGGAACTGGATGGGCGTTATGCTTTCAAAATCTTATGGTCTGAACAAAAGGAGAAAGAGCCAGGGCCAACCCAGGAGGTTTTGCTGCCTGAGGTGGTGTCTTGGCTCCTACTCAGTTAATACAATGTCACAGTATCCAACATCAGCCAATTTATTTTGGCATATAAAGCAGGACATCCTGTGAGACCTCTCCAGTGGCAGTAAAAATACAAGAATAATAAAGTCAATGATTATTACCTGGTTTTAAATGAAACCTCCTGACACAGTTTAGTCGTAAACTCAGTTGTGCCTTTCTTATAACAGGGGAATATAATGGTGCCAGAGGACTTAGAATGATAAGGGCAGCTGCTTTTTACCACCAGACTGCCTTGAATGAGACTCAATCTCAGCTAACTACCAACATGCGTGCTTATTTCTTGGATAGGAGACTGCCAGGGAATACCAAATGAGTTTGGGTAGTTTAGAAAATCCTTCTGGAAACTCCAGAGAGCAGCTACTAGCCATGGTCTCACTCATTACAAGGCAAGGTCGTTTAGTCCTGTGTCAGCCACCTTGCTCCTTGTGATGATGCACGGCAGTTGAGCACAGGAGATAGCAGAGTCGGATTGCATTCCAAGTGACTCAGGCTTGACATGGTGAGTCAGTGAGGCCTGGCAACCCAGGACGTCCATGATGTTAGCAATCTTGATACCTCTTTGGCTTGTGCCTAGTACCAGGACAAGACACCCTTCTTCAGAAGCTTCATAATCCAGGGAGCAGCTAGGCAATGCTGGAACATGTGAGCTACAGTGCAGCTATGGCAACCAAATTTGCTTCTGACCCACCAAAACTGTTCACTTTTGCTCTAAAATAAGGTGGTAGAAATGCCAATGCAAATGATCCCAACTTAAGCTCCCTCCTCTCGCCCCCCCTCTTTGCTTGGTTTTAGGATTAAAAACTCATACTCCTTTTTTATGACCAAGAAAGTCATGGAGACAAAGTCATGAGCATTCCTGGATAGGTGGAGTCCTAACCAAGGTCCTTTAGCAAACATTGATAACCATGTATTTTATACTTGCTCTTTGTTCTGGGAGTGTGTGTTCCTGTCACCATTTGTATGAATCACCATTAAATTAACAAGGAAGCATCATCAGGGTGGTGTGATTCTAGGGGACAGTACTTGGTTTGAAAATATCCAGTCAGTAGCCTTCCCGGTACTTTTATACTGAAATTCCAGTCATCTCTCAACACAGAGAATGCCCTCTAGGGCTAATGAGAATTTAGTTCAGCACCAACTGAAGGATGATAGTCCTCTTGGAAGAGCTTGAGCAGTCCAAACCTCTTTTAAAAACAATTTTAAAAAGGAATGGAAAAGGAGGGAGAGAAGAAACCATGTGGTTGCACAGCAAAGTTAAGACCTAGAGAAAAGATTGAGTGGGGCCAGCCGTTCAAAGAACAATCAGATGTATATTGATATACATGATGGACCTCTAAAATGGGCAACAATGTGCATAGTTTTGAAAGAACAATATACATGGCAATCTGTGACCCCCTTTTAATGACAATGCCTAGGCAGCCATTTCGAATGCCATTTGATCACGATGCCAAATTACCTACATTTGAAAATGGTATTTTCTTTAACTCATATCTGATATTTATAGGGGTGATCTGAAATGTATAGCAGTCAAAGGGATGGCAGGGCAGGAAAAACCCATGCATTCCTGGTCCACATGAACCATAACTAGGACAGGTATATGGCAATGGCACACCTTGTGGTTGCTGCCTGTTAGAGCAGCCCACTTCCACAGGTGGCAAATCAACGTTGAAAGGTTTAGATGGCTAAACCAGACAGTTTGGCAGCCTTATCAGGAAGTTCTTCTTATCTACCTTATCTAATTTTCACCTGGGCTGCTTAAGGGCTAGAACACAAGACATGACAGCATCACTTATGATGAGTGACTATCTTGGACAATGAGGCTTCTCTACATAAGGAGGATGTACCATGGCAACCATCTGAATGCACAACATCCAGGATTACAAAGACTGGCTGCCCTTCAAATGCTATCTGAGCCAGTCACCTTCAGTACCAATAAGCAATGCACTCTTGCTTCTAGAATCGCCTCTAGCTGGCTGCTTAAGCTGATTAAATATAACTGTGTAGTGATCCTAGCCTTTGTCTGCTCCCCTCCCTTATCTTGGATATAATCCACTCAGCAATTCACATATGGAGGCCAGCAGATATTCTAACAGATTGGGTGCCTTAAAATAGCTTATCAGGAAAGTACAGGGTACAAATGAACAGCACTGTTTGTATAATAAGCACAATCAAAGGCCTGTTGGATTGAAAGAAATAAAGAAAAAAAGAGCAGCCAACTAGATGGCTAGATGGCTGACTGGGAGCCAAGATGATAAACCAGACCCCAGATAAAGCATCCTTTCAGGTTTGCCATAATGTGTTCAATGGATCTCTTGAAATTTCAGGACTGGGGCAAGGAAATGGACAGTTGATAGCCTAATGGTTGTTACCATGGGGCTATTATTTGAGAATCATGTCTGGGCCAGGGATTCTATCCATCCAGTCTCACTCACCAACCCTGAAGCAGCTTTTCAGGCTACCTTTCCACCCTTAGTTCTTGGGCTGTGTGCTCTTCTTTCCTTGAAGCATCCTGTGTCACAGGTTTCTGGTTTGGTATGTTACAAATCAGTCTCTGCTTGTTGGAATGCTGATGCATGGTTGTTACAGATACACAAAAACACAGATGCTTCTATGATGAGAGTGTTGCTGGTGGTGTTTTTATGCAAGCGAGTCAAAGAGGCAGTTTTCAGATGAGGGATGCCATTATGAGTTCGTTCCTTCTCTCTCTAGTCTCTTCCTCAAACAGTGCTTATCTGGTGCCTGAGTTCAATGCATCATCTCCTTTTCCTCATCTGTCTAAGTCTTGACTGTGAGCTGCGCAAGCCCTGGTGACTTTGCTGGGATCAACTCCATTGCTTTGACCTCTAGCATGCGGCTCTGTTTTAATCCTGATTTCTGCTCCTGACTTTTCCATTTATTTTCCTTGCCAGGGAAATGTCTTGCTACAACTTTGCTCTTTAAAATATGTTATCCTGCCCAGTTCTCTCTATTTCTACATTTTCACTATCATGATGTAGGTACAACTGTATCCATATTGTAATAACACCTCTCTTTTGTAAAGATAAATTGCTAATGGGTCTGGGTTTTCTAAGGTTAGCCATGGAGCGCTCTAGCTTAGGGCTATAGCATATACTGTGCTATTGCTGTTTGTTTGTGTACTTAAAATGGGATTGTTGCTGATATTGGAGACTTGAGTTTTGGTCAGTTCACAGAGAACACAAACCGCTGTTAGATTGGTGTCTAAGCCTGCCACCAAATTCCTAAGAGAAAAACCAGCTATAAAAAATGTAGGTTCTAGATATACGTCTGTGAAGATTCTCAGTCATCCAGGTGCGTTTATCTGGGAGTTGAGTCATGGCTACTGGATGACTGAGAATCTTCACAGACGTATTGCTATGCAATTTGGGGCAGATGCCCTGAAGTTGGTGCGAGAATATGAAAGAACAGCAAGAAAAGTAGCAGACTACAAGAACCACTTACGTTTCAACTTGAGATGCAGACAACAAAGTCTCACCCCAACAAGCCTCCGCCTACAATCGACAGTAAGAAGCCATCGGGCTAACAATATCCTCCAGAGAGCTCAAGAACAACTTCTCAATGAGAGGATCAGACAAGTCCACTTTACCTTAGACACACTGCAACACAGAAAAGACCACATTCACCAAGAACTACTCTCCACCCTATCCAAACCAGCAGTGGATGCAGTCATAGAATTTGTCCAGAAAGCACAACTGGCTCAGCATTGCAAAGGCAAAGAGAGGCAAATGAAGAAGTTCAATCTTCTCCTCTGCCGGAAAGAGGCAGTTAAAGAGCTTGGCAGGAGGAAGAAGGATGAAGGGACCATGACAGGAGATGTAAAGGACAAATGGGTGAAGAACCTCTCAAACAGGGAACTCACCCAGACAGAGAAAGAGGTCCTATCCAAAGGCCTAAATTTTGCCATCACACCCAAACAGGTTCCTGTTGTGGATTTCATCACAGCGACAGAATCAGCCATCCACAGCAACAATCTGCCAGCAGCAGAAGCAGAACTACTCAGGATAAAAGTCTCTGCTGCATTGTCCAGTGCTCAACCACCACCATCCAACCTCACCAGCCAAGAGAGAAGTGCTGTGACATCCCTCAGCAGGGATGAGAGCATCACAATTCTGCCTGCGGACAAAGGAAGGTGCACTGTCGTCCTCAATACTGTGGACTACCACGAGAAGGTTATCACACTTTTAGATGATCAGCATACATATGAAAAACTAAGAAGAGACCCCACCAGCAATTACAGGAAGAAAGTAATAGAATGCTTAAAACTCTTGGAGCAGGAAAATGCAATTGACAGGGTGACCTACCACCGGTTATATCCCGGAGAGACAGTCACCTGCTTTTATGGACTTCCCAAGATACACAAGGAAGGAATCCCCCTCAGACCGATTGTCAGCAGTATAAATTCAGTGACTTATAACATCGCAAAATACCTGGCAACTATCCTAGCCCCACTGGTTGGACACACAGACCACCACGTACACAACTCAGAAGAGTTTGTGTCTAAAGTCAGGGAGCTCAAACTGGATACAGAAGAAACCATGGTATCCTTTGATGTTACATCACTCTTTACCAGCATACCCACCACTGATGCACTAATAATGGTAAATAGAAGATTAAGAGAAGACAGCACCCTCACCTCCAGAAGCCGCCTCAACCCAGACCAGATAGGCCTGCTCCTGGACCTGTGTCTGAACACCACATATTTCATGTACAGAGGGGACTTCTACAGACAGAAGCATGGCTGTGCCATGGGCTCCCCAGTGTCACCAATTGTAGCAAACCTATACATGGAAGAAGTGGAGAAGAAGGCACTCAGCACCTTCCCAGGGACAACACCATCCCACTGGTTCAGGTATGTAGATGATACCTGGGTTAAAATAAAGACGCAGGAAGTACAGGCCTTTACAGACCACATCAACGCAGTGGATCCTAATATTAAGTTCACTAGGGAAGACACCCAAGACAACAGGCTGGCTTTCCTGGATTGTGCAGTCATCATCAGACCTGACCGTGGCCTAGGAGTAGAAGTTTACAGGAAACCCACCCACACAGATCAATACTTACTGTTTGACTCCCACCATCCATTACAACACAAACTAGGAGTCATCAGGACCCTAAGCCACAGAGCAGAGAGCATCCCCACCTCCTCAGAAGCCAAGAAGAAGGAAGACAGGCACCTGAAGACAGCACTTAAGGCCTGTGGATATCCAAGGTGGGCCTTCAACAAAGCAGTGGGCCATCCCAGAAGAACAAGGGATCAGTCTGAGACCCAGACCCAACGGAAGAACCTGGTCATTCCCTACATGGCAGGAGTATCGGAAAAGCTTAAAAGGATTTTTGGCAAACACCACATCCCTGTTTATTTCAAACCCATGAACACACTAAGGCAGAGACTTGTCCACCCAAAGGATCCGATACCAAACCATAAAAGGAGCAATATAGTATATGCAGTCCAATGCAGTGAAGAGTGTTCAGACCTCTACATTGGAGAAACTAAACAGCCATTAAACAGAAGAATGGCCCAACATAGGAGAGGTAACAGCTCAGGACCAGAATCAGCAGTACACCTCCATTTGAAGGAAAAAGGCCACTCTTTCAAAGATGAGGATGTACACATACTAGACAAAGAAGAGAGGTGGTTTGAGAGAGGAGTAAGGGAAGCCATTCATGTTAGCATTGAAAATCCCTCCCTCAACAGAGGTGGGGGGCTCCGGCATAGTCTGTTTGCTACTTATCAGGCTGTCCTTTCCACAGTACCCAGGCAAATCAAGGAGCCTTCACCACCAGGTCACAGCTAACGACCCATTCTTGATGGGTTTCAGCACCTTAGGCCATTGTTTACCTTAAGGCCATGGACACTAATGTCTCCCTAACGAGCCTATTAAGGCTTTGTTCATCTTATGAGCCAATCAGACCAGGGGACAAGAGGTCAAGCTGACTATAAGGAGGTCTCTTGCACTAGCTACACTCAGACCGATGAAGCTGTTTGGATGAACAGCGAAACGTTTCTATCTCTCAAAAAAGAAGTCCAGTAGCCATGACTCAACTCCCAGATAGGTTCTAGATAGTTTATTTTCACAAAATTCTTTCCTCACAGATAAACGTAATTTTAGTTTGTTTCATCTGTTCTGAATCTGGGGGATGTTTAAGGTTGCTTATGTCTGTGAAGATTCTCAGTCACCCAGGTGAGTTTATCTGGAACATGAGTCATGGCAACTGGACATGACTCAAGAAAAGAAGTCCAGTTGCCATGACTCAGCTTCCAGTTTAAGGTTGCTTGTTTCTCCATGGAGGGAGGGAAAGCGGTTCTTTTTGAAAAATCACAACGTGATTTTTTTTTGTCTAAAGCTATGCAGATTTGCCACAAGAACAGACTGGGGGCAGGGTGGCTCAATGGGCAAGAGCACTGAAAACTGTCAGCTGCAAAGTTGGCAGGTCAGCAGTTCAAATCCCAGGTGCTACACAGTGGAGTGATCTCCCAATGCTAACCCAGTTCCTGCCAACCTAGCAGTTTGAAAGCATGTAAATGCAAGCAGATAAATAGGTACCGCCATAAAAGGCAGGAAGGTAAAACAGTGTTCCGTGTGGAGAAATGCATTCAGCCATGTCGGCCACATGGTCACGGACTTGCACAACACTGGCTGTTTGGCTTGGAAACGGTGATGAGTACCTCCCCTAGTGTTGGACATGACTAGTACACATGTGCGGGGGACTGTCTGCTACACCTGTGCCAAATATGGTGCTGATCTAATGTCCAGTCTGATCATTTTTGTTTGGGATACCATCATGTTTAGTACTGCCGTCTTTAGAGTTGTTTTGCTCTGCTACACAATAAGCTCACTGCACACTCTTGCAGTGATAAAAAAAACCTTTCTGCTCTTCTACATTGTGTGAGAGCAGGTACAGCCAGAGGCAGCCAGATCTTTCTGCCTAAACAATCTTGATAACAAGATTAAGTAACATTAAGTGTTTAACTATTCCAGGTAGACCCTTCCATTAGGCAGAAGCAGGGAACTGCCTGAGGTGGCAGATGCTGGAAGTGGCAGCAACAATTGCGCTGTATCATTTGATCTGTCCTGTATCCAGCCTGAAATACACTTCGACCTTCAGAGGATAATAGAGGGCATTGTCCTGTCATTTATGACAAAGCAAAATGCAACAACCACATATGTATGTGGAAATGGAGCAGGGAAGGGAGATCAGCTATCAAAAAGTCTTCAGATGGCCTTGATAGCTGTAAAGATGTGTGAAAGATTAGTGAGGCTTGAGAAAGTCAAGTTGGTATTGACACAAAGCGAAGGAAGGAAGGAAGGAAGGAAGGAAAACACCGTATAAAAACAAATTATATTCGTTAAGATACAGTCTATATATAAAGGAAAAACTTCAAAGAATATTAAATAAATCAATTGATCTTTTAAAATTGGCAGCAAGGAGAGAAAGAACAAAGAGACAAGGATAAATCACCTTCTTCAAAAATAAACTAGATGCCTTACTTCTTCAAAAATAAACTAGATGCAACACATTTCAGAAACCAGTGATGCTTGAATTACTACAACTGATGACAGTGGGATTCATATTTGCGTATGCATTATATAATACTGTATAGGAGATTTAAAACATATCTGTGCCTAGGAGCATTTTTTTTAAAAAAGAACATGCATCCATTTCTTCTTGTACTAGACTTTTGGGAGAGCAGGTTCTTTCTCAAGTCAGCTGGAAACTGAAACATCCACCTGAAGAGCCATCTGAGAAATAAGGTACAGTCCTGCAGGTCGGGCTTGTTCGTGGTGAGGAGAAATCCCAAATCCATATTATGAAAAAAAATTTAGTAAGCTAGCCACAAACTTGAAAACATGCACATTTTTTTGTATCTTTGATCTTCACTCACTCTTGAAACTATTTTTTTTTTTTGGGGGGGAGGGATACCCTGTTAAGATTCTATTGCGCACATCTGTGGGTGATCTGCAGTTTCTTCCTGAGCTCCAGTTAGTTGCTAGGCTTGGAGTTGTCCTCTGTGACCTTGAGTTAATTGGGGTTTTGTCCTCTTCTATGTCGCTGATTGATAAGCCACCTCCAAGAGTTCTACCTTATTTCCTATGGAATTTGTGGGGCCCTGTTGTGCAAATGCCTTTCATTTCATGGATCAATGAAATCATGCTCAATAATAACCCTTCAGAGCCAGTCTAATCTGTCATTTCCATCTGCCTGCGATGCATGGGGTCTGCATGCACAATCTGAAACACTTTTCTGCTCCTTTAGCTGGCAGAAGCGATCGCTCCAGGGCACGAGGGACTTTTAAAATGGGACAATATATTTAGTCTTTTGCTTCCCCAATCCCGAAACGTCTGGCTATGTTGCTGAGTAATTGGAGAACAAATATGGGTCTACGTAAATCAGACCTTCAGTCCGTGACTCTGTGCAAGCGTCGTTTTATGATTTTGGAGGCGGCAGTAGGCATCGCTTGTGATTCCAACCTGGCATTGCTAAAAGAGCAGTTCTTTAATAAGGAACCCAGGTAAATAGAGTCAGATAACCAAAAACAAAAAAGCCCAAAGAAAGCCATCAACATCTCTGGTACTTTTCCGAATAAAACAGTCCCTGAGATACTGAGTAAAATAGGTCCCTGAATAACACAGCAACAAATACAAGGTCCCTGCGATAGTTTCAGATTTTGACAGTGTCTGCTAATAATAGAACAGTGAGAGGGAAAGGAGGAAAAGGAAAGAGACAGGAAATGTAAACATAGGATTTTTTTTTAAAGTGTCCCCCACCCAGCCCCACCCCAGGCGGCTGGACACTGTTGTTGTTCATAGATGCACATGCTGTTGTCATTGCTAAATCAGGGCAGTTGTGTCAAGATTGTGGCGATTTCTCCTTGTCGAAAATGGAACCAAGCCTTCAAAATTACCCTTAATCCTTTGTGGATGAGTGGCATTGCTTTTAAAGTTAATTATACAGTGAACCTTTTAGAAGTTTCAGTTGTGGGAAAAGTGTATTTGCTTCTTACAGCAGAGTGCCTCTAGCTAAGTTGCATTCCCTTTCTGGCATTACTGAATTTAGAAGTTTGTGTCCTTGTGGAGGTCATGCTTATGACGCTGATCTAGGATTGCTAACGTAGAAGCCAGGTGATCTGCAATAAATGAAAGAGATAAAAATAATCAGGCCATCTTGCCATGAATTTTCCATCAAAGTAATTTGCAAGCTTGAATTAGATTTGTTTTTTTAAAATGGCGGCAACTATGAGCATATTTGCACATTTTGGGGCTGGCACAGCTTGATCTTTGTGTAATTCAGGTCACTATGAAAACAAAATCGATCAGTCAGCTCAACGTCTTAGGAAAATAAACACCTTTAATTCATATGCTACATAATATTGTCTAAGACTAATGTCTCAGGAATTGAATTCAGTAAGGAGATACCATTTGCTGTTCACCAGTTTAATGCAAGTATACAAATGTTTCTTTAAACTACCTTCCCTCAACTACCCCCCCCCCCCGATATGCTGGACTACAACTCCTACCATCCCTTATAAGCCTGGGGATGGTGGGAGTTGTAGTTCAAACATCTGTACAGGACACCTGCTGAGGGAACATGATTTAGGAAAACTGAGGACCAAACAAGAGAGACGATTAAATGTGAGCTTGCATTGACATAAAAACCTTTGAAAACCAAATAGCATTCTCTCTGTCACCTCCTTCCTTCTTTCCTTTCCTTCCTCCCTCCCCACTCACAGAGGGAGGAAAAATTATTAAGAATTATTAGAATTGCAGTTGTAGTGGTGGAGCTATTCATACCTGTCCAGAATTTCCTTCAAATATCAACATCAAAGTAAAGCAAAGTGTTCTGCTTATATACCACCTCATACCTCTTCAAGCAGTCTCTGGGTGGCTTACAGTTTAATTACAGTATGCAGGCTACACATTCACCCCCACCCCACCCCCAGGAAGCTGGGTATTCATTTTACCGACCTTGGAAGGATGGAAGCCTGAGTCAACCAGGAGCCTGCTACTTGGGATTGAACCCCTAGTCATGAGCACAGTTTTAGTTGCAGTACAGGCATTTAACCACTGCACCGCGAAGCTCCTTGTGAGATTTTCTATAGGATCACAATAGTGGAGACAAGATCATTGTAATTATCTACCCTTCCATCTACTGCTATTTGACATTGGAAAGAATTGGACATTAAAGATGCATTTAATGTTATGTCTGGTTTGTCCCTGAGTATCCTCAGATCAGAAGCTGAAGGCTGATTCAGAAGTTGCTGCAGTGGTTTGAAGTTACTTTCGTAGCATCCATTAACATGCTGCTCTGGTAAACTCCCTGAAGAGAAGTTTACTTCACTGGTGGAAATAGTGATATAATAGCTTTGAGTCCAGTGTCCATTCAGCATTGCTTGTCTAGGGACTGGTGATACTGACATGGGTTGATCTATGAAAACATGGAGATCCCCTGTGCCATTTATTTCCTAATGGGGAAAGATACAAATGAGGAGCCAGGGAGTCCCTTTCCCAGTAGAGATGGGATTAAATGAAGGGGCATTTTTTGAACACTCTGAGTTAAATGTAACCATCAATGGGCTAGATTAGCACTAAGGGCCAGAGCTCCATTTTCTGAGAGAGAGAAAGAGAGAGAGAATGTGTGTGGGAGGGGGATGAGAGATAAAGAGAGAGAGACAGAGAGAGACAGAGACAGAGATTTTAAACAGAAGACAAAAGTGAGTTCTGGGAGTTCGTTGTTAATTTCTTCCCCAGGATCCCAGGTCCCACATATTTCTGCTAGTCCCATAACAACAGGAATCTCATAATATAGCTCACTGTAGTGGGTAGAGATGGGCACGACTAGGGAAAATGACGTTTTCAAGTTGTCGTGTGTCGGAGGCGGCCCGTGTCGGCTCGTTTCCGTTTTTCGCAAAACTTCGCAAAAATTTGTCATTTCATTTTTTGGTTTTTTGGTTGTCGTTAGTACTGGTTTTGGGGGGGTAGCGGGCTCCTGGAGGCACCTCTCTGGGGTGGGTGCCTCCTATCCTCACCCACTAGGAACGGAAAGCAGGCTCCTGGAGACCCCTCAACATGGGGGTCTCCTCTCCTCACCTGCTGCTGCAAAAGGGCATGCATAGCCATATGGATATGCATACCAGTTGCAGACTATGAGACCAGTGGACTGGCAGAACCCAGAGCCATAGGGTGATGCCTAAGGCTTTCGCACCCGCTGTGTCTCACAAAGAAGGGAATCGTACTTGCGTGTAGTGCAATGCAAGTAGATCTGGCTTAGGGTTAAGATGGGTTAGCGCAAGGGCTAGGGTTAGGCTAGTTACGGGTGAGGTTAGGGTGGGGTAGTGGAGTGCACCTCTGGGTGCCTCTCTGGCCCACTAAGAGGACAGTGTACTGTGGCGTATGGGTAAGGAATCAAGGATTAGGGCTAGGGGGCTAGGGCAGGGTTTAGTGGGCTTTTTGGCACATCCCAGAAGTCTCAGTGGCCAAGTGGCCATGCGATTGGTGGGATGCCTCCAAAAATTTGCATGGTCCACTCTCACATGGCCACTTGGCCAGCCCATCATTGCACAGGTGTAAATAAAATAAAATAAAATAAAATCAATGGAGACAGGACAGGGGAGGAGACATTTTATTGCAAGAAAAACCCACTGCTACTGGCAGTTTTAGCAATAGCATTAGCAATTTTCGCATGTTTCTGTGGTGCTTGTGTGTTTTTGGACCACGATTTAAAAAAAAAATTATTCCGGTCGCCGCCCCATTTTGGATCCCCCGCTCGCACCGCATGGCATGGCGACTCGAGTCCGGCTGCCCAGGACAGGAGAGGGGGGGAGGCCGGTACCCCCCCCCCCAGAAACCACCCCTCTGGTAGGTGCCCTGAGCCCTTACTCAGGCAGGCATATTTTCGCTTGGTTTTTGGCCCAGGAATGGGGGGGGGGAGTTTAAAACTTTTTTTCTGTGCCGTGCTGCTTCCGCTTGAATTGCGGCGGCCGGCGGCGAGACTCGTCCAGCTTGTTGCTGCGAGCCTGCGGCGTCCCACCACCACCAGAGCAGCCCAGGACAGGACAGGAGGAGAGGGGGGGAGGCCGGGGACCCCCCTCCAGAAACCACCCCTCTGGTAGGTGCCCTGAGCCCTCACTCAGGCAGGCATATTTTCGCCTGCTTTTTGGCCGGGAATCGGGTTTTTTTTTTAACTTTTAAAAACTTTTTTTCTGTGCCGCTTGGCATCACGGGATCGCCGCGATGCCAGGAACGACCACGACAAATCAGACCCAATTATTCTTTAGTCGGTTCGAGTTCGAGTTCTGGCGGAGTAATTCCTGTTACCGTTTCCGTTCCGTAACGGAAACGAGTAACGGAAACGGAAACGGGAATTCCGCTAAGTCGTGCCCATCTCTAGTAGTGGGTGTATAGTCAGACCAGGACTCAGGAGATGTGGGTTCAAATCCCTCTTTAGTGATAGAAACTGACTGGGGGGTGACAATGGTAAAGCTACTCCTTGAACATCTCACAAACCTTTAAAAAGCCTGTTAGGATTGCCATAAATTGAAGATGATTTGACAACACATAAGGACAAGGACAACATGGGACCAGGCTACGGGCTTGTGGCCACTGAGGTAGTGTCTGAACGGGGCCCTGGGGTTCAGTCTGAGGCTTTGTAGGAGGGGTGTAATAACAGCATCTTCTCACTAGCACCCACATTATGTATGGTGTTGATATTATTGTTTATTGTATCCACATCCTGCCTTTTCTGTGATATATTTGAGGCAAAGCAGGTGGCTCTGTGACATTCACAACAACTCTGTGAGGGAGGTTGAGCAGACAAAGTGTGATTGGCCCTGTGAGATCCACTGAGTTGCATGGCTGCCTAAGGGTATGAACCCCAGCCTTCCAAACTGGTCCAAATCTTACAATTTGTCAGCACATAACACCAACTCTGAACGGCTAGTCCACCTTCATAAGCATCAGCACTTGTTTCTTCCTAAGTGAGCTCTGCCATGATAGTGCACAGTTCCCTTTCTACTGTGGAAAGGGTGGTCAGGGCAAGTTAATGTCTTGTGAATTTGTGAGGGGGCAGAAATTCTCGGGATGGAACCTGTGCTGTCTTTAACTTTTGGTGTTTGGGAGATGGACGTCCTGGAGGAAAAAGAGGCAGATACTGTAGCTATATGGGCCATGAGAAATATATTAGGGAACTGGCATGTTTAATCACTGGGAGATCTATGACCGCTCACTGAAAACACATGGCTTTCCTTTAAAGAGAACATTCCCTAGGAACATTCACTCGGATGAGAAAGGAAGGAAGGCAGACGCCAGGGAATGCAGGGCACAGTGACGAATGCACCATTTTGCTGGTGGAACAAATTGATATTTCACAGCAAATGCCCCCATGGAAAGTGTTGCCATCCCCTGCTGAGCTGTCTAATAATATCAGGCTACCCTGCAGATGGTATTCGGCCAAAGGCTACTTTCATACAGAGAAGATGTCAGGCGGGAAACAAGTAGGTCTGGAAGGTAAAACACACAGTTGCTTGAATCTTGCCTCATTTCAGAGTTATATGCCTTTGTCCTTTAAGCAGGGGAGCAGTGACCCCATCTATCAAATTGCCTCTTCTCAGTGGTTCTCAACTAAAATGTAGAAGGTACACCATTTGCCCTACACCTGATAGCATGAAGAACAAAAAAAAATATGGGTTGCCATGATTTGTAAGGAGAGGAGGTTGAGCTCGAAGGAAAGAAGTCTTGCTAAAGCAAAGAGCTTGCGCTTTGTAAGTAGAAGATTTCTGGCTCTATCCCCAATATTTCAAGTATGATTAGAAACATACACATACACACACACCAAAATCTAGAGATGTGTTGCCAAACACAGCTGCTGCTGACAACAGAAGGCTAGACAACTTCCTTTCTTCCTATAACACAGGTATGTTCTATTCATATTAGGAAGTGTGTGTGTGTGTGTGTGTGTGTGTGTGTGTGTGTGTGTGTGTGTG
>JAHTLZ010003526.1:40535095-40557345 GCA_023846285.1 Phrynocephalus versicolor
TGTGTGTGTGTGTGTGTGTGTGTGTGTGTGTGTGTGTGTGTGTGTGTCTGTGTGTGTGTCTGTCTGTCTGTCTCTCTCTCTCTCTCTCTGTGTGTGTTTGTGTGTGTTTGTTTGTGTATATGTACACTCAATTAACACAGCACTCAGAAAATCCTGGAAATATATGCCATCAGTATTCACATGCAGAACACAACTGAATGACTGTATGGGGTCATAATAGCAATTGACTGCTGCTGAAACCACATAAGAGTGAAGTGTATTTGTGTTTCTTCCAATCCATGGGTGACCTAATATTTAGCTGCAATGAACTCAAAGAACAAAACCAATACTGGCTAAGAGGACCAAGCAAGGCTGAAAGGATTCAGGCCAGCTCCCCATTTCCTTGCCTTTTAGTATGGTCTTCTTGACTAGGGTGGGAAATGAAAGGTTTGGGCCTTGGGTGGAGATGGAGTACAGTGAAGTATCCATCTTGACTCAAGTCTATCCCACATTACATTTTGATTTGCAGCTAGGTCTTGTTTAGGCCAGTCTATAAGGCCATCCTGGTGCAGTGGCTTCATCCATATCTCAGAACTACTAAATGCGTAACTGCAGAGGCCACAATCAGTATTGCACCCCAACACGGAACAACTGAAGTTGCTCTAACCAGCATGCCACTAGTCTGTCACCAAATCCAGTTGTAGCTTCTGACATGCAGTATGACCAATTAACTACATGGTAAAATATTTAAAATGCTTTAAGCAATTCCCCTTCCACTTGCAGCAGAGATATAAGAGGGAAGGTCCATCTTAAGGTTGTGGGAAGGTCAGCTTTTGCCCAACATATACGTTTCAAGGAAACAATAACATGGAGCAACATTGCAGCTTTGTTTGTAAACTATTCAGGCTGCCATATCCAGTGTCCTCCACCCCACCTCCACCCTCACACCATTGTTATGAACCACTGTTTTCTTTCCAAAGACTGTAATATGGGTTGGGGCAATGAATGGTGTCTGCTTTGGAATTAGTACTACTGTATTAGGGATATTTTGAAATGTTTCACTATAAGTAAGAACTGAACAAGGAAGGAAAGGGAATATTTGCTGCTCCCCTCTGAGAGTGAGGAGATACACTGGTGCCTAAGCCGAACTCCATTAACATCTTAGTGTTTAGGGGTTGGTTTTGGTCACGGAGTTCATTGACTGACTCTCAATTCCACCCCTGGGGATATTTCAAAATAGTTTCTTGATGTGATGAGAACACTCCTAGACCAGCAGATGGATCTTTCTGAAATCTTATATGTATGAGTCTTTTTATCAGCTTGTTTCTTTTTCCCCTCTCGGTGAAGGAAAGAGAAGGAGAGAAACAGAACAAAGGACAACAGAGAATGACTGTCACAGTGTGTATGTGCTTCTAAAATCAATATGTGGATATCACTTTTCATGGGCTGTTCCTGATTTGGGGGGTATGTTTTTTTAATTGAATAGATTTGCTATTTCTGTATTCAGGACCAGCAATGACAACATTCATTTAATTCACCAATGACCTTAGAGTTAAAGTAAATGTTTTTACAGAGGTCCATCAGTAAATTTATCTCTGGCAGTATTTAAGTTGCCATTTTAGGAGGCTCCCTGTGCATTCAGCAACCCATATTTACTAACCTGAAGAAACAAAGTTTGCAAAGAATGGCCAAAATCCTGTTGCCAGCAAATGGTATAACTTGCAGCAGCAATTGCTGCTAATTCTTGTGTTGCTACGAGGGTCCAGGTAATGTGCAAAGCCGTTTGACTGGCATGCAATGAGGAATCCAATTAGTAGTGACTTTTTAATTTCCGGTGGTTTGCTGCACAATTCTGTAACAACATTGTGGCCAGTCAGTTATTAAATCGTGAAGACTACATTTTTCATAAAAGTAAATCCTAGTCCATCATCCTTTTTACCTGTTTGACTTGTGTAGCCTGCATCATTAAATTGTAAACTGCCCGGAGAGTGCTTGAAGCACTATGGGCCAGTATATAAGCAGAACACTTTGCTTTAAGACCTGGAGGCAACACTGGACATTGTATTTATCACCTGCCTGGAAAAAGAGATTTCTCTTGTAATTGCCAACTCTGCCTCTTATTTGTTCTAAGAGCTACCCTCTCTGTTCTTCTCATGTTAGAGTTACTGCAGCATTGCTGCTGAACCCTGGACTTGCTTAATTTTGAAGAGAACATAGGAGCAACATGTGACACATGCCATTGCTAGTATAAATTACTATTTGTGGTCATAAAGGTGTATCATTTTTCTTTTTGCAAAACAACTGGTCATGTTGTCATACATTTGTGTAATAAGTACCATTTATTATTTTTCCTTATTATTTTGGGGTAATAACATGCTTGAAGGGCACTTTGAATTCTTTTTCAAGTTTTAGGTTATTTTTCCTATTTTTCTTTTATGGAACAAAAAGGTAATGAAAAATTATGAGCAGTGTAGCAAGCAACACAATAAGTCACTATATATTTTTTGGTAAAATGAATGGAAACAGGTTACTTGCAGGGAGCTCAAAATGGATTAACCAGTATATTACATCTTAAAAGTCATTTTCTAAGCCCAGAGTTTATACTCCCTGACTGGATCTGACTTTGTAACCTCTTCAGTATATTTTGGCTGGCTTTTGACCATTCCTGCTTCCTTGCACTCTCAGCCTTTAGTATAGGTCAGGCCTGCCCAACAGGTAGTCCACGCGCTACCGGTAGCCCGCAAAGGGTTCAAAAGTAGCCCACTAGCCATCAATAAAAAAGTAAGGGGATAATTTCTCCACCCCTTCTTCACTCACCCCAAGGACCACCACTGCCCCAGCAAAGTTCTGGGTCTGCCAGCCCACTGTCTCAGCCAAGCGGGGAAGTTCAAGGGCCATGGCACAGTCCCCTGCTCCCCCCATTGATCAGATGATCGGTGCGCCACTGTCTCATGACCAGCTGAGTTGCTGGTGCAGAGTGGAGGGAGGAGAGGGGACAGAAGAGGTGGGGCCACAGGTGTGCCCACCTCCTTTGCGTGGTGACATCTCTCCTCTTCTCCCCCCCCCGGAGAATTACTTCATCCCACCCTTCCCTCCTCCTCCTCCTCCTCCTCCCACCCCCACAGCTGCCTCACAGAGACTGTGACCCGCCACCGCTCCTCCTGCTTCCCTTCTGAGCCATTCCCTCCTCTTTGCGCCACTGTGGCGATGAGATTGCCCCGCTGCTGGCTTGGCCCATCCCAGCTGCACAGAGAACATGGCAGAAGTGAGTGAGGACTATGGGTGGCATCAGCAGTGGCAGTGAGGGGGCTGGAAGAGAGAATGGGGGAAAGAGGAGGAGGAGGAGGAGGCCGGAGGGGGAGGAGAGTTGAGTCAGGCCCCAGGCGGGTTGGGAGGGAAAGTGCACCTTTTAAAAAAAAGTCTTCCAACAGACCAGGCAAGTGGCGATTGTGGATCCGCCACCACCACTTTCCCAGGTTGCTCACAAGCATGATCATGCCTCCCTTGCACCCACTCGAACCAGGTGCAAGGGAGACATGTGTATGGTTTCCCCTTGGAAGGGGCGATCTGTGCAAGCATGCACACACCTCCCTTGCACCCACCCACACTGGCTTGAGGATGGTGGTGGTTATTGTTGGATATCAAATGCAGAAGAAAAGTGTTCAACCTCCTCCCATTGACAGCTCCACAGTCCTAGTATGACCACATCTCTTGTATTCTTGATGCTGTCATTTTATTTTGTAATGGAAGAGCCATGAGAAGAAATTATGCATGATTTTATATATTGCCTAGTTTGATTCTGGGGTCTCAGTTTCATCGTAAGTCTGAGTATTGTCAGCTGATCCTACAATTCCAAGAACGTAATGGTCTCAGAAGTTGATCTTCAGTTTGAGTAATGTGTTTTGGGTATGGCAATTTAATGGCCTTGCCTCTGCCTTGCCTGGCTTTTCTTATGCTTCTGGCCTCTCTGATTTATCTCTGCCTTATAATATATTCTTATTATCAATATTGCCTTTATCTTGGGAGTGTCTGTGAACATTCTCAGTCATCTAGGTGAGTTTATCTGGAAGTTGAGTCATGGCAACTGGACTTCTTTTCTTGAGAGATTGAAACGTTTCACTGCTCATCCAAATAGCTTCATCAGTCTGAGGAGTGTTATCTTCAACACGTGGCACTACCAACCTGCCTGCCCCTCAGTTCCTACTGTCACTTGACTTCTCTGAGATTTGACCTTGCCTGATTTGGATTCTTCACTCACCATCCACCTGCACAAGGACCATCACACTGAGCTCTCTCACATAGGACTCCTCTTTGTGCATCAGTTACATGAGGAGGCACTCATCCAGCGATTAGGAAGGCAGCAGATGCCTGTAGCCTCATCAGAAATCCATGAATCCCTACATCATCTGAACTAAATAATTAGTGGTAACTATGTACACTGGTAAACCATGAGACATCACAGGTATTTGGAAAGACTACACCACCTCTTCAAGAAATTACATCTGTATTCATGTCCACCTAATTTAGGAGACCCTGGAGTTTTATTTTAGATGATCTCAAAATCAGGGCAAAGAATAAATGGGGTACTATGAAATTTTCTAAATACTATTGACCAATTTCTGTTAGCAGATCAAGTAGGATACTCAGACTTTTGCCATTAAAGGTCATTGCAATCTTGAACCCCATTTTACAGGAATGACGGCAGTGGGCTAATATATAAAACTAAAACCGCAACATTAATGTCAACTTCTTTCGGACGTTGATCTCATGGAAAAGCTTGTTTCCTGCTGTCTGTTAGAAGGAACCATTCGTCAGGCATATCATTCATTTTTAAATGGGGGAAGAGCACACCACCAAGCTTCCTGCTGGATTCAAGCTGTTTGCTACACTCAAGGAGATCAAAATGGTGTTTTATGATGGATCTCGCTGGGGCACTGTGCCCTTGCCCAGGAAGAAGCCACCCTAGTCGTTAACATACATTGTGCTTTGATTAGGAAAATTACTAAATGAGACAGCTACAATTATTTGAGTAAACATGCAATTCACTCTTACTGTACACGCTCCTGCTGGCTGAGAGCTGTGGTAAGTTATTGCTTTTTAATTAGCATTCCCCGAGGTTTACGAAAGCTCAGCCATTTGTCAAGGAGGCTTTAGTAAACTGCAGAAACACTGCTAGGCACCAGTGTTGGCTTTAATAATGGTAACGAATGAGAAAGATCATTACATTACTGGGATGAAGATGAGCATTTTAAAATATTAAGGCACATGGGGGACACATTCACAGTGGTTTGTTGCTCAGAGTTTTGTTTACAGGCATAATTTTAGTCCACACTGAATAGATTGATACCAGTCAGAGGATGAATCATTCAGAAGTGATGCCTATGCAGAGGAGGAAAGGAAAGCCATGAATTATATTTAATCTGCAGAATGGTCACCCAATTGTACAAATGCATAGGAAAGTGTTGCCAGTGTGAAGATAGGCATGTGGAACCATTGCAGTAATTGACCACATACCTTCTTAGCTGACCTGGACACACCTTTCTCCCCCTGCATATTGGGAATGCTCAACCAATCCTTACCATAATATGGTGCTTATGACCTATATGACTTGGGACCAAACAATTTGAAAAATCACATTCTCAGCATAAGATCTGTAGCGGGCATGGTTCTCTCAGTTTTAACTGTGCAGAAGTCCAGTTTGGTGGTGATTGAAGAGAAGATATTCTTGTTAGGCTCCCCTAGGCTCTAGAACAGTGGTTCTCAACTTGTGGGTCCCCAGATGTTCCTGGACTGCAACTCCCAGAAATCCCTTCCAGCACAGTGAGTGGTAGAGGCTTCTGGGAGCTGCAGTCCAGGAACATCTGGGGACCCACAGGTTTAGGGGCAACAAATGAACTTCCCTCTTGTTCTTCCACAGGTAAACAAGGAGATAATCCAAGGAGGACTTAGATATGTGAAATCTTTTGTGGCTGAAGTCTTTAATGAGTTGATCTTGCTTCATTCCTTTTGTGTGTTTTATGCTATGCTTAATTTTTTTAAAATTCCACATTTTAATTCCATGTACACAACTACCTTTTGTTCCTGCTGTGATCCAAAGGTGTGCCTGTAATTTTGTTAAATAAACACGTGGCAGACCAAAAAAATAAAATGTAAGCAAGATTCCCTTCATTCCTTTCCCCTTGTATGTACAGAAACGAAAGCAAAGCAAAGGTTTACATCTAAAGGCTGGAAAGCAAGATCAGACAGGAGGACATGCAGCAATTGCATCCAAGGGGGCGGGCAGGGGAAGGTAGCAAAAATGAAAGGTTAAACCCAAGGCAACAGCAGTACCACTGCAATTGCTAAACAGGCTACCAGATGTCCTTTTATTATGATGCATTTCTTACGTCACACAGGTATCTGAGTCGGGTTGTTCCCACTTGAATTTTCTTGGCAAAATGGAAGAATGTTTCCAAAATCAGGTATAATATAGTCTCTCACCAAGCTTTCAATTGATACACACTTGACCTAGCAAAGGAGATTGCGGGGAGAGGAAGCAAAATAAACTTGAAAAGGCATGGTCCCTTACAAGTGTTATGGACTATGTAGACTAGAGGCTGTTCAAAACAATGCAAGTTTCCTACTGCTGTCCATGGTACTGACACGTGTTCTTAAAAGATTAATGCCACAGTTCCCTAACCGGCCTTCTGTTGAAGTGTTGGATAGCAACTCCCGCCATTCCCTATGGCAGTCTGACAGAGCCAGAGAGTAACTAGTTGGAGAATCTTGTGTACGTCAACTCCAAAGATAGATAGTACACATGTTTATATATCAGAATGGTGAGTATGAACAGGATCACATTTCTAAATTGATGCTTCATTGCCCAAGCTATTACCTGTGTGGAACTCCTGACTGTTCAGAGTTCATTTCTGACTTCCTCACTTTGGAGCTCCAGTCATTTCTCCAAATTAAAATAAGCACCTCCCCCCTCCATTTTTTTTAAACAAAAGGAACATATCTAAGCTCGTCAAATGAAATGTAAGTGTGCAGAGGGCTATGTACCTGGTATGGATGGAAGTGTTCAGGGAAATAAATGTTGACCTCACATGACCTGGCCTCACCAATCAGTTAGTCGTTTGCATTATGAGTGTGGATATCAGAAGGGGAACTTGTAAACATGTCTTGCTGAATGTGCTTAAAGAGTTCCCGTGCTCAGGAGCCTTGCCTTTTAAGGATTCTAAACATGGAGGTTATGTAAGGGCATTCAGCTGGCTGTGCTTATAAACTCCCTTTCATAGCTTTGTGCTCAATGCAGGCCTGTTTGACTGACATTCTAGGAGGCATGTGCTTATATGTGTGCCTCTCATCCACATCATGGATATAGCCACCTCCATCATGCTTTCAGTCATAATGGCTAAATATTGCTCAGGTCTCTTTTGTCCTCCCATAAATTATATGAGAGCATGCAAAACTGGACAGCAGATAAGGACCTCCTAATTAAACTAGCTGATAGTTTGTTCAGAATTTACATGTGCGGAATTCTAACCGCAGATGTTGCTGTGGTGATGTATCAAGGTGGTCGCCATACCCCTAATCATGTGCAACCAGTATCTCAACAGAGTGCCATGGCAGCTTGGAGATTCATGGATAAATTAGCATTGAGCAGCATGTGGGCAAATGAATTTGTTAAACCTTTGTTTGATTTAACTGGGTTGCTTTAGGAGTGACGGCAACCAGTGATCCAAAATATCTTAATGAGAAGATTCCAGCAAAAAAGATTTCCTGGGGAATATGAAAAGTTCCGTATACATAGAACAATGTTATATAACTGCTGCAGAAACTGTGACATTTTGGAAGTTAATTTCCAACCCTGCTCACTCATTTGCCATTCATGAAATGCCACTCTCCTCATTTAATATTGGAGTGGAACTTGTTTATTATTTAATTATTTAAGTAAACAGAAATTATGTTGCCCTGCAGAGGATCTGTCTCTTGGTATGTGCCTAGAATGTGGTCTGGGAATCAGTGCATTTAGTCAACAACATTGGCAAACCATTTTAAAGACCCTCGAGTTCTTTAAAGCTGCTCCATGATGCACTGCATTTCATAGATTGCTTTAAACAAAATGTTAACACTACTGTATGAGCATAGGAGGCAGAACATTCTTCAGATTAATCACTACAAAATGCTGTAAGAACAGGAAAAATCCAGGCTGCGCCAACAACTTGATTCCTTTTTCTTCCTTCCTTTTTTTTTGGATAATTCTTTTCAGATGATTGTTGTAACTGCTGGATAATTCCAGTATAATAGTAGTTGATTGAGATAATATGGTAACAGCAATTGTTTATCTCAATCATCATTTTTGTGCATGAGAAAAAAATCTGACAAAATTCTTGTAGCAGAAGACATGATCAATTTCGTAACACTGGTGAGTCAATAGACAGATTTTAATTTACCCCATAAAATAGGACAGATCCTGTGTGTGTGTGTGTGTGTGTGTGTGTGTGTGTGTGTGTGTGCGCGCACTTTAAACATAACTTGATCTCCCCCACTGATGCTGAGTAATTGCACCATCTGAAAACAGGTCTCCATAAGACTCGAAAAAACAAGGAATTCTGTTATTGTAGCCAAATAGTACTCTGCTATCCATTTGAAGCTTGTATCTTCATGGTTAGGATCCAGTTGTTCCTGGAGGAAGATCATGTCCTGGATCCATTCCAGTCTGGGTTCAGGCTACGACATGGGACCAAGACAGCCCTGGTCATGTTGCAAGATGACATATCGAGGGGGGCCCAACAGGGGTTGCTCTACTCTGTTGGTCCTTCTTGATTTGTCAGTGGCCTTTGATACCATCCACCATGGTATCCTCCTGGGTAGGTTGTCCGGCGTGGGGATTTGGGGGTCCTGCTCTGGGATGGCTGCAGTCCTTCCTCAACAGCCAAACCCAGAGAATAGAGTTGGGGGTGTTTTGACTGCCCCATGGACACTCCCCTCTGGGGTGCCCCAGGGGTCAGCAATATTCCCTATGCTGTTTAACATATATATGAGGCCACTGGCTGGGGTCATTTGAAGTTATGGACTCTGCTGTCACCAGTACGCTGATGACATGCAGCTCTATCTCTTTTCCACCTCTGCAATGGAGGTTGTATGGATCCTAGACCACTGCCTGCCCACGGTCGTAGAATGAACCAGGACCAACAGGCTCAAACTCAAGCCTGGGAAGACCAAGGTTCTGTTTCTCAGGGGATCCCTGGATGGGTACAGTGGCTCTCTCTCCAGTTTGGGGGGGTGATCTTCCAGCTGGCAGAGAGTGTGAGGAGTCTGGGCATTGTCCTGGATCCAGCTTTATTTATTTATTTATGTTAGGGCTTATATACCGCCCATCTTCTGGAGAGGAACTCTGGGCGGTTTACAACATAACAAAACAGTAAACAAATTAAATACAACTTCGTTATAAAATAATAAAGTCAATTTAAAATACATAAATGAAAAGAGTGGCATGGAAACAAATGGTGGGCCAAAAAAAAAATATTAACAATCACCAAACGCCTCCCGGAAAAGCAAGGTCTTTAATGCTTCTTTGAAAGCTGGCAGGGACTGTGCAAGGTGCAACTCGCTTGGGAGATGATTCCATAGTATGGGACCAGCCACAGAGAAGGCTTGGCCACAGGTAGATGTTTTCTGAGCCTCCCTGAGCGTGGCCACCTGCAGCGAGTGCACCCGCGACACTCTGGTTGGTCGGGCTGAAGTTGACCGTTGGGAGATTTGCTCTGCCAGGTAATCAGGTCCCAGGCCATGGAGGGTTTTATAAATTAAAACCAAGACCTTGAATCTAATTTGGGATGCAGTGGGTAACCAGTGCAGGTGAGGCAGTACTGGGGTGATGTGGTCATGTCGATGCACACCCGCCACCTGTTGAAGATGCCAAACAAGAGTCAAGGGCAACCCCATGTAGAGAGCGTTATCCCTGGAGGCCCAGCTGGCAGCTGTCTCCAGGGCAGCCTTCTACCAATTTAGGCTTATCACCCAGATTAGCCCGTACCTCAACATGGATTCCCTTAGGACAGTTGTACAGGCTACTGTAACACTCTTTACATGGGGCTTCCCTTGACCTTTGTTTGGCAATTGCAGCAGGTGCAGAATGCAGCAGCTAGGCTGGTGGTTGGGGCGGGTAGGTTTGACCACATCACCCCCATCTTGGCTCACCTGCACTGGCTACCCATTGCCTCCTGAATAAGGTTCAAAGCAAAGCAAAGCATTTTGCTTATATACTGCCCCATACCACTTCAAGTAGTAGACTTCAAGTAGTCTCTAGGTGGTTTACAATTTTAATTACAGTGTGCAGGCTATACATTGCCCCCCTCCCCAGCAAGCTGGGTACTCATTTTACCGACCTCGGAAGGATGGAAGGCTGAGTCAACCATGAGACTTTTACCTGGGATCAAACCCCAGGCTGTGAGCACAGTTTTACCTGCAGTACTGGCATTTAACCACTGCACCACAAGGCTCTTCAAGGTACTGGTTTTGGTTTACAAAACCCTCCATGGCTTGGGACCTATCTATCTGGCAGAGTGGATCTCCCAGAGGCCAGCTTTGTCTCAACTGACCAGAGCCTCGCTCTCCCAGTTGCCCCAGGTGGCCACTCGAAGGGAGGCCTGAAGGGTCTCTACCCAGAAATGGGCCTTCTCAGTGGCCACGCTGGTACTTTGGAACACTCTGCTGACTGAGACCAGGCTGGCAGAGTCTCTGCCGGCTTTTAGGAGAGTGCTAAAGACCTGGCTCTTCAGGGAAAGCTTTGGCTCTGGCTGAGTGCATCATGGTATGTTGTTTGTTGGTTTTGTATTGTTTGTCCCAGCGTTTACTTGCCAGACTCTGTGTTTGTGGTATGGATGTGGTTGTCTGTTTTTATTTATATTTTTGTTTTATTGGACTCTTAGTGCTGGTCTGGTTTCTTTCTTTCTTTCTCTTTTGGGCAGGTTGTTTATGTTATAATTTGTTGTACACTGCCCAGAGTTCCTGTGGGAAAGTCGGGTGGTATAAATATAAATAAACAAATGAAGAAATGTCATGGAAATGGGTGAATGCAGTCCATAGTTTAGGCCAGACTTAAAAGGATCCGAATTCATTTTGTGTTCAGAACCTCCTGTAAAATCTGGACTAAAGCTCAGAGGATTCACTGCCCTCTAGATAGTGGAAATATTCTTTGCTGTTGTTGTTCCTTCTAGCTGGATGAATTGTATATTTCTGTGTGATACGTATGGAAGAATTTATCCAGATAGGATTTTGTTATATGGCTGTTGCATTTATTTATTTATTTATTTATTTATTTATTTATTTATTTATTTATTTGTTTGTTTGACTTTTATACTGCCCATCTAGCCCTAAGGGTACTCTGGACTGTTTACAACATAAAATTAGGGATGCATGTTTTGGTCTTTTTGGGAGCCAGCTCCCAGAATTCTCCAGGCACATTTCTAGGAGGTCCAGATCACAGACTCATGCCTATTCACTTCTATATTTTGCTAATGGAGCAAGACCTGCCTTGGAGCCTCTCTGCCTATCTCCAACCTACTTCCTGTTGTTAATGTACAGAAATGAAGCTGCTACTGCTGTACATTCTAGGACTTGGAGTCTTGCTGCCCTTTAAGATCTATCTAGAGCTGCAGTAGAACAATTGGACCTAGAAAGCACCATGGCAACTTCACTTTTGTACACAAACAAAAAGAAGTAGACTGAAGGCAGGCACAGAGCATCCAGATGCCACTTAGCAGGGAAAGATGTCATATCCCAGGAAGCAATTACTTCTGTTGCAGACTTCCTCATTCGGTGAAGGCAATTAAGGCTTGGAATGGCTGTTTTACACAAAAAGAAAGGAGCCAGACCATCTTTATCTCCTGAAAATTTTAAATGAGTTGAAATAAACATGAAGTAGCTACTTCAGAGGTGAGAAGGAGATTGGGAAGAAGTCTGCTGATTTTCAGAATTACCGTAGTTTTAAAAGACAATATTTCGGGGAGGTCTTTGGGCTGTAAAAATTGTCTGGAGCTGCTGTGTGAAGCCTTCTCTGCTTTAAGAGAATTCCCCAGCTGATTCATAGAATTTTGTTCAACAAATTGTGTTACACCTCAGCTGGCTCAATCTTGTCTGGTCTTCTGTAGAACAACAACTCTTTAGAAAGGGTTACCGAAAATTTAAAGGCAACAACGTAGCACCCTGATTGTGTGACCTAGCCACTGAAAACCCATATATCATATTTCCATAACTAGACAGACTCTTGATATTGTTACTGTGATAACATTTCAATAAAGCTGAGTATTCTAAGTTGGGTGAGAGAAGAAAAGAACAGAAGATTAATTCCAAAATACAAAAAGACTATTTAAATACATTAGGATTTCTAATCTGTATCCATAGAAAATTAGTTCTAAATCTTCTGCCACCTCCCCGCAAGCTGAAAAATGTGGATTATAGTGTACACAATATTAGATGGTGAACACTATATTTTGTGTGGTCTTTGGCTGCCTTTGGTGTCCAGTTCTGGTAATATCATCATGGAAATATATTTATCTAGTGAACACTATACATGGTGTGTTCTCTGGCTTCCTGTAGTGTCTGGTTCTTGTAACTTCATTACTAGGAATTTATATCTATGGGATTTTTCTTTAAATATTTTAATAGTTTTAGACAACTGGGTAAGTGAACCAGTGGATACTGATATTGCAGATGAGGTCCTGTTGTAATTTAATAAGTATTTTTATTTGCCCTAAAGTTCTTTGAAAACACTTGTAAAGCATCTGCAAGTGTGTGCATTTTCTACACAATGACCCCAGTCATTATACAGTGTTTCTCCTGGACCGTCCAGGAGAAATTTTGGATTTTCTTCAGGGGTTTAGCTGTCATTTTGGTTCCATCTGGGATGCTAAGTATCTGATGTACTGTCACTTTGCAATGGGGTGAACATTCCATAGTTGTTCTACCCCATAGTTACTCTAGTCTAGAATTACATATATACCAGTGTGGTCTGGTTTTGCATATTGCCCAAAGATAGTGCAGACACATAGTTTTAAACAGGCATTTGTCTTTTAAAAGCTATTCACTGCATTACTAACTCCATAGGGAATTTACTGGCGAATGTCGCTTCACGCTCCTGCCAGTAAATGGCTTCTGCTCCTATCATCACTCGTTCCGCGATGAGCCTTACCTCACGGGCAGTCATCTCAGAAGGAGAAGCATGATGAGCAGATTTCCGAGGCCAGGGAGGGGAATCTCTCATCCCACTTAAATCACAATTCAGGGGGCGTAGTCGGGATGAACTCCCCTCGTCCCGCAATGGACGTGCGGTTAGATTACTGTGTACCGGTCCCAAGTGGGACTGTGAACAGCGATGAGATGGATGTGAAGTATCAGCCTTTGTTGAGGGTGGGAGAATTGTCTCAGGATGGAAAAGCCCCTGTATCAGCTAAAAGTCTTATTGGGCACTAAGAGGAAAAAAATTAAATATTTTGGATTTCCCAGAAATTAAAAAAAAATCTTCATTATTAGTCCTGACTGTTCAGTAGGTAGGGAATCCTCCTTTGTGGGTGGGGGAAAAAGAGGTCTTCTCTTGTTGCTGCTAGCTCTGAAACACTGAAGGGATATTAGAGGATTTCAAACACAGACAGTGCTAAAGTGCTGCCACCTTGTGAGTTTAGAAAAATAAGTCATGTTCTCCTTCCCTAGCTCACTTTCAGTTGTTTAAAAATATCCTGTTTCTACATAAAAATGGCATATGGAAAACAGCTTATTTTGTTGACTAAAGGAAACAGTCTAGCACTAGTCTGTGCTGATTTTCCCCTTTAAAAATGGAGCAATACAAAATTTATGTGAAGTTTGGTGTACCAAGTAACAAAATGGGAAACCAGCCTGACTGCTGTCTTGGAAAGAGTTGAACTTGGGAGTCCAGCGAGGGTGAAAGAGGGACATGAAAATGGCATCTCACACAAACATTTTGAAAGTTCTTTTCAAAGAAGGGGGGAAGCACATCCCATTTCCAGTAATACAACTTCAGTCAGTTATCCAGGGTTCCAAACATAAGCAATTTCTCTTGAATCTGTTAAGCAAATTAGTCTACCTAACTCTTTTTTAAACGTGATTGTTCAAATGGCAGGAATTCAAGGTCTTGCAGGTAATTGAGTGTCTTGGCAGGATTTAGTTTGTATTTAAATGACATTTTGATCATCCCTAGCATGTAATAGGAGCCCCGTGGTGCAGTGGTTAAATGCCTGTACTGCAACTGCAGGTAAAACTGGGCTCATGACCTGGGGTTCAATCCCAGGTAGCAGGCTGAAGGTTCACTCAGCATTCCATCCTTCTGAGGTCAGTAAAATGAGTACTCAGCTTGCTGGTGGGGGGCGATGTGTAGTCTGTATACTGTAATTAAAACTGTAAACGAACCAGAGACTACTTGAAGTGGTGTGGGGTGGTGTATAAGCAGAACACTTTGCATTGCTTTTTCTTTACCACTGCCACATACTGGGTAGATACCTTCATTGAGCTGTCCACCAGCACACCAAGATCTCGTTCCTGACCCATCACAGATAGCTCAGAGCCCATGAGTTGATAGATAAACTGTTGATTTTTTTTTTTGGCCCAATGCACTACTTTACATTTTCCTATATTGAAACACACTTGCTATTTCGCAGCCCATTCTCCCAGTTTGGAGAGATACTTCTAGAGCTCTCCACAATCTTCTGAGGTTTTTTTTATCACACAAAAAAGTTTTATGTCATCCACAAACTTGGCCACCTCACTGTTTATCCCTGTCTCCATGTCTTTTATGAACAGATTGAAAAGCATCAGTCCCAGGACAGATCCCTGGGGCACACTGCTTATTTGCCAACTCTAAAAATCAATTAATTAACTTGTTTACTTAATTATTTATGAGGCTTCTTGACTGCTCATCTGGCAACCAGGTCACTCTGGGAGGTTTACAACAACATAACATACATATACAACAGGGATAAATAACTGCCTGATAAAATTAATAAACTAAAATGAGAAGGAAATTGAAACAACTCACGTTTGGACATTAGCAGCAAAGTAACAAACACAGTAGAAGAAGATAAAATGTAGCAATACAATAGGCGGGGAATGTAAAATCATCATTTCAGTTAGTACATAGTCAATATTAGATGTTAGATGGATGGGTACTTACTGCAGCTATGTCCTAGTGTGTGGGAAAGCCTGATGGAAATCCAGGTTTTTAATCAATTTCAAAAGGACCCCAGGGAGGGGCCAGGCAGATTTCAGTTGAGAATTTTGTTCCATAATCATGGGGCAATTGTTGAGAAGGGCCAATTTCAAGTTTTATCTTTATGGACCTCCTTATGTGTTAGCACCCTGAGATTCCCGGACTGGAAAGAATTGTTATGGGCAGTTCTCACTGCTGATAGCCCCAGCTCCTGCCAACTTAGCAGTTCAAAAGCATGCAAATGAAAGTAGATAAATAGGTACCACTGTAAAAAGTGGAAAGGTAAAACAGTGTTTCCTTGAAGCCATGCTGGCCCCGTGGCCATGGACTTGCACAACACTGGATCTTCAGCTTTAATATGGAGATGAGCACTGCCCCTAGAGTCGGACATGATTAGCACACACATGTGTGTGTGTGTGTGGGGGGACTTTACCTTTTGCCTATAGAAGCCTAGTCAGCATTGAGTGGTTGAAATTCGTTTACACCCCAGCATCTTCCTTTTCCTGTTGTGTCATCATCTGGATGTCCCTAGTCTGCCTCTGCAGGTTTGCTCTCTGGACTGCTGAGTCATTAAGCATTATCTTATCTACTGGTGCAATACTTGGGGGTCAGAATTTGGAAAAGCTGCTTTGGGCTACAGAACCCAGAACCAGAACCACCTAGCCAGCATGGTGGTTGTTTTCTAGAAGTTGTAGTCTAACAAGATAACTTGTTGACGCCCAAGTCTGGATGTATAAGAAGGGTTCACGCATGGAGTCCATCTGAGGTGGACTTTACTGGCTTCATTTTTTTCTGGGAAAATGATTAATAAGACCGTTTGTATGGTTGACACCTCCTACATTGAATTTACTACTGGTCTTGCTTCTCTGCAGAGATGCACCAGAAGCAAATGCTTCTAGCTGCTCTTCACTCTTTAGAGAAGTTGACCTTTTATCTATGGGCCTTTTCACACGACCCTTAAGATCCGCTGGCCACTTAAATTTGGACCAGAGATCTTGGGGGTTCGTTGCTCTTCCTGCGTCCCCACCCCTTCGCACTTCCTTGATCCTGTCTGCGTGAGGGGAGGGAGAAAAAAGGGGACAAAAGAATGCAGGCTCACCTCTGTTTGCTGGTCCAAGCCTCCCCAAGCCCCGTCATCATCCTGATTCCTTCTCTTAAAGGGGCGGGAGGAAAAACAACAACAAACAGAAGCGAGGAGAGCCTGGCACTCACTCCTTTACATCCGGATCTGGGATTTTTCACCCTCCAAGAGCAGGTACCTGAAAAGTGCGCTGGGACACGCTTAGGTGGGCATGGCCGCACTTAATTTTCTGTAAACTCCGGAGCTGGTAGGGAAACAATTTTAAGCTCCGGAGCTGGGAGCCATTTGCGGCGGAGTTTAGGGGTCGTGTACAAATACCCTATGTCTTTTATGGACATAAAGCTGAGGTCCTAAAAGATATTCTCCTTTTTATTGTGGCTTTGACAGGAAAGTGACCTTTTCTTCTTTAAACAAATAAAGACAAACATATAAAACATATTCAATGTAGTCATCCTTAGAAAAGTGAGAAGGACAGGGTTTATTCTTGTAGCCCACTCCACTAAAATACTATAAATGAGTTACAGCTCAATACTTTGCCCCACAAATCTCTTGGCACCAAATATAGTTTCTATGGTCAATTGTGTTTTGAGCAGTGAACCAAAACAGTAACTTCAATGATGATGACAAACCAAGAGCTGCAGAGAGGTCATTATGAAGCCTGAAAAATATCTCAAGAATTTGCAGCTCTCAAAAAATTAAAGGAAAAGAAAAAAAAATAAAGTGCATGAAAGTTAAAATCTTGGATAGATCACAGTCAGATGTAATATTATGGGAATCAAAGAAATCGTGCTCAGTTTTATGGGGTGATCAGATCATCCGATGATGGTAGATGTCAGATGGGTAGACTAGGTGCAACCTGCAAGGACTATCTGCAGCCATTGGAAGTATGGTCTCCTTATACACAGAAGTTTACAAAGAAGCTGGAAGCTGGTTGACAATTGAGATGGGCACGAACTGCCAAACCAGTACTGGTTTGTTTCTTGACCAAATAGATGTTTGGTGCCTCTGAGCCTTACCTCCTTTGGCAGGCACTCATTCAGAGGCAGCACCTGGAGGGGACAGGGGAGAGAAGCACTGAAAAATAAAGATGGACACAAAATGAAAAACCAAACAAACAGCGTTTCCAGTAGAGATGGGCACGAAATGAACTTTTAGTTCATTTTGTTATTTGTTATTCATTTTGTTATGTAACGAAATGAATAACAACCCTAGGAGTAAATTTAAAATGAACCGAACCAAACCAAGAACAATTGGATCGGTTAGGTTCGTTTCGTTAATGGGGGCAGAGATGTCTCCTACCTGGTGTTGGTCCGGAGGTCCGGTCTTCTTGCCTTCAGGGACGGCGACCAGGGGGGAAAGTTGATGGCCGTGCTACCACGTGGTCGGCAGTAAAAAAATATATTAAAAAAAAATAGAAATAAAAAGGAGCACCAACCAGGCCCCAGGGGTGGCCTGGTTGGCACCCTAAAATCTAAAAAATAAAAATAAAAAACCGCAGCACCAACCGGACCCCAGGGGCCATGTGGTCAGTGCTGAAAGAAAACAAAAAACAAACAAAAAAGCCCCACGCTACAGCTGTAGCACGGGGCCTGAACCCGGAAGTAAAAAGACAAAAAACAAAAATAAAATAAAAATCAAACCAAAATCTGAGATTTTGCACCACAGCCCTCCCAATCAGGAGGGATGATAGTGACAGCCGCGCTTGAGCGGCTTGTGTGGCGCAGCTTTCGTGCCCCCCCCAGGCTTAGGGTGAGCCCTTCTCAGTCCCAAGCCCTCCGACCACCTGCATTCCTCCCAGGGCCATTATCTACAGGGCCGATCAGGAGGTCTGATAAGAGCGAGATTGCACTTAGGTGGCCAGCACAGCACGGCGAGACTGCCGCCCACCTGCCTTTTTCCTGTGACCCATTATTTACAGGGCCAATCGGGAAGCTGATAAGATGGATGTTGCGCTTAGGCGGCCAGTGCAGTGTGGCTTTGCCGTCCCCTCCCCCTCCCAAGTCCAGTGACTAGGTTGAACCCTGCTAGTGCAAGGGGTCAAGCACCAGCAAGGGTGAGGTGAGAGGGCGAGCACTAGCAGGGCTCACCCTAGTCACTGGACTTTGGAGGGGGAGGGGGCAGTGAAGCCGCACTGCACTGGCCACCTCAGTGCAGCCTCCATCTTATTGGCCTCCCGATTGGGCCTGTAGATAACGCACCTTGGGAGAAAGGCAGGTGGGCAGTGGTCTCACCATGCTATGCTGGCTGTCTAAGTGCAGACTCACTCTTATCAGGCCTCCTGATCGGCCCTGTAGATAATGGCTCCAGGAGGAATGCAGGTGGCAGGAGGGCTTAGTACTGGGAATGGCTCACCCTAAGCCCGGGGGGGGGGGGCATGAAAACTGCACCATGCCAGCCGCTCAAGCACAGTGGGTACTTGGGGGTGGAAAGAGGCACTGGTCCCAATCCAGCACCTCAAAAAGCCCCTGCCCAGGGGCCAGGATCTGCAACCACTATTGCCGCTGGTGGTAAAAAAACCAGAACCAGTTTGGGTTTGAAAGATTTTTTTTTTAAAAAAATCATTCAAGCCTGAACTCGAACCTAACCAAGGGTGGGCCCGAACCAGATGAACCTGAACCATGGGTTTTCTGGTTCGTGCCCATCTCTAGTTTCCAGTACCGGTTCGGCAGTTCGTGACCATCTCTAGTTGACAATCATATGGCTATAAAAGGTGCACTGTCTAGCTCATAGCTTTTATACACACAGTGTGTCAAGTAATATATGCACCCAAATGTGAATCATGGCATGCATGAATCAACAGGTTTTAATTGATTGATTAAGCTCCCAATCACTTCTCTATGTACTTGCTATTGTGTCAAATCAATTTGAGAGATATGATAAAGGAAAAATCTTGTTTGGAATAATTAATATAGGGCCAAGCTATTAACTAATATATTGATTGAGATCCTTTAGCCACTATATTCAGATAATGTAGGGAATCTCTGGAACAGCAGATCTCTTTATAAATGGATATGTAATAATACAAGCCAAGCAAATGGCTACTCCTGTAAATCATCTGAAACACAGCACGCAGCCAGAGAAGATAGATAAAATAAGCAGAGGTAAGAGAAAGTACTCCATCTCATGCCAGCGACAGAAACGAATGGTCTTCCTGAATAGACACTAGACTTTAAATTCTTCGTAATGGCCAGATGTAAGATCTGCATCTGCCTATGGGAAGGGTTTTCACATGACTTCCTTTATTGTGATGGAATTAACATACATGCTAGCAGGATTTCTTTAATTATGCCTTTGAGTTATGATCACAAAACATCCTTCATTTCTGGCATTTCCATTATTTGATAACACTTGGGCCATTTGTAGGGCTTCGCTTAAGAAGCTTTATCTGCTGATGAGGATTTGCATTCTCCCATTGTGGACTGCAGCAACCGGTGTAAATTATTACATATCCCTCTCCAGAATCTGATAGGAATTCTTTATTGAAACTTTGGGCTGTGGCCAAGAAGACAGGCAAAGAGGACATACCGCTTCATGAAACTCCAGGACACAAATGCGATATGGTGAATAATGAAGAAAAATCTCACAAAGCAATCTTAAAAAGATAAGGAATAATTCAAGAAGATATATGGACATTATTCCAGTTCCTTTCTAAGGAAAAGAAGCCAAGGGTGTTTTTTCTAAAAGGCATTAAAACAGGAAAACATTCATCCGGCAAGCTCTCTTTCCATTTGCAGCACTTGAAGATCTTTTCCAAGATTTCCCTGAATGAGAATCCAGTTCCATTTAATCTTTATTTATGTCTTTATTTCATTTATATTCCACTTTGTTCTTAAAGCTGGGACTTAAAGCAGTCCAGAACAAGATTAAAGAAAAAGGAAATTAAAAACACAATAAGGCAAAAGAATATTAAAAAGGAGAACAATGGAAGGAGAAAGAATGGAATATTTTAAAAACTGTGAGTTAGAACTGGAGAATGTCATTTTTGTGTGTCTAAAAATATTCAAATATAAGTGTGGAAGTACTATTATTTTATTATTTATTTATATACTGTTTACCTTAGTGCAACACACTATGCAGAGCAGCCATTGAGGGCCGACTCATCCCAGCCTTTCCCACTGATTCCCCACCACTCTCCCAGATCTTCTGTTTTTCTGCACACACAACCTCATCCTTCATCCACTCATTCATTCAATACAGTTCTCAGTTACGCTTTCCCCACCATAGCTGCACTGCACACTCCTTTGCTGCTCCCTGTACCTCCTGCCTTAATTACTTTAGAAATCTGAAATCAAACAGAAGTGTTTCTTGAATTTGTGCTTCATTTAGAGATGGTTAACTACATTACATTTTCTCATCTCTCTTGAAATTAAGAGACAGTGTGTGTGTGTGATCTTCCTCTTAGCTTACCTTTTCAGCCTCCTCAAAACACACCTATTACAAAACAAAGGATGTAACTGAGGGAAGGAACTCTTCTGCTGACCTTTGCTGATGCTACATCCAGTATCTCTGGATTTGATCTTGTTCTTTTTCAAGTATCTATGTAGCAAGTAACTTGGTTGCTCACATAACTATTTTTCTCAGCAGATGTTAGTGACATCACTGTGGCAATATTCTATGACTGAGCTTCTGTGCCCTATATACTTATCCTCAGAGACCAACCCCCACAACCCTTTCCTCTTTGGGTAAAGATAACCTGGCTAGAAGGCTGAGTGAATTAGCTATCTACCTAATCTAATGGAACAAGACATACCACATATAGAATAAGATCTTCATTCAGTGGCAGAACAAACCCTACTCTTAGCTTCTGTCCTGATATTTTAAAAGCAAGAAAGACATTTTGCATTATTACTGTAGGTTAAGGCAGATTTTCAATCTTCCACAGATGATGTGTGTTAGAGATGGGCACGAATTGAAAAAATTGTGTTTTGTTTTTTCATTTTTTGTTGAGGGGATCCGTTTTGGTTCATTTTCATTTTTTTGAATTTTTGAAAACAATTGTTTTCGTTTATTCATTTTCTGTTTTTACCCGCTTTTTGTATTATTTTTAAAGCATTTCCATGCTTGGGCGTCCCCCAATGCCCCAGACCAGGGGGAAAACAATAAAAAAATTGATGCTGGCAGAGACACAGTATAGGTACGCAGGGAGGCTGCAAAGGCAGCGGCGGGCGTTGCCCAGGGTGCAAGACAGCCGCAGAGTGACTGCACTGCGGGGCAGGGGAGGGTACTCACCGAGAGGTATGCACGCACACACACAGGGAGGCTGCAGGACTGAAGCTAGAGAGAAATCTCTTCTTTCTCTCCCCTAAGAGCCAGGCTGCAGCCGGCAGGAACACAGAGACACACACCTGCCTGGCTGGCCTAAAGTGAAAATAATGAGTTGCAGAGACAGCAATCCCACCCTAACTCCCACTGGAGACTGCAAGGAGGACACGGGCTGCCAGAGCTTTTTATGCCCTCTGCGGCTGCCAGACCTGCCCAGTCTGCAACCTGGGCATGCTATTGGTTGAAGTTGTCCAAGAATTTACATGATCCCATCACATGGCTTGCCTCCATTTTGTGGCTGGCGACATCCATTTTGTCATCCTTAAAGGGAAAAGAAAAATACACCGCGATGGGAGAAGGCAAAAACAAACGTTTTAAGGAAACCCCCCGGTAGGTATTATCAGACAGTATAAATAATTATCGCTGTGTTTTTATGGATGTCCAGGGCGCTTTTTAACATTTAAAACAGCTCATTTCATTGTGCGTCGCCATTAATGAAAAACAAAACTTAACGAACCTAATTTCCATGGTTCTGTTCGGTTCGTTCCAATTTCATCACAATGCTCGTTATTCATTACTTTACGTAACGAAGCGAATAACGAATAACAGAAATGAAAAAAGTTCATTTTGTCCCCATCTTGTGTGTGTGTGTGTGTGTGTGTGTGTGTGTGTGTGTGAGAGAGAGAGAGAGAGAGAGAGAGAGAGAGAGAGAGAGAGAGAGAG
>JAHTLZ010003526.1:40578768-40642128 GCA_023846285.1 Phrynocephalus versicolor
GTAACTGTATTGTAAAAACGTTTGTGATACTCCATAATGACCTCTAATGTCTTTATTTGGTTTCCGGCTGCTGATCTTAACAGGAAACACTGACAATCATTAGCAAGTGTATATTTCCCCCTTGTGGAATTTCACATTTTGTATTCCAAGGCCCAAAATGCAAAGTAAATAAAACAACCTTTTTAAAAAAAGGATTGTTAGAAAAATAAGGGTTGTTTTTGAATTGCCATTCAATGGAGCATAACAGAGTGAAGACTTCCAAACAATTATGGTAGTACAACCACTATTAAAAAACAACAAAACATATTAACACAGCATAATTTCAAATAAGAGGTCCAGAAGTCCTAGACTCACAATTTGCTCCTGATTATCAGTCAGAAACTGCACCATCAATGGGGCAGCATTATTCCACTTGGCCTCTTTTATGGGTAATGAATGGCTGGGAACCATTGGTTCAGCCATTCATGCCAGTTTGTTTAGTGGCTGAACACATATTTCGCTTACGTGAAATCGGGCCTTCTCCGTGGCAGCCCCCCACTTTGTGGAATGCCATCCCTAGCGAGGTGCGCTCTGCAGAGTCCCTGCTGGCCTTTCGGAAGGCTCTAAAAATCTTCCTCTTCCGAGAGGCCTTTGGCGAGACCTAGGTTTATTTTTTTTCTTACCCGCCATCAACAGATAGGTTGTCTAAGTTTTTATTCATCAGGCTCATCGCCTTTGGTGATGCTAGGGTGTGCCTGTATTAACTGTTTTATATTATGTTATTATAGATTTGTTTGTTTACTGTATATTCATTTTGGTTGTTAGCCACCTAGAGTTCGTTCTCGAATATAGGCGGGATACAAATGCAATAATAAATAAATAAATAAATAAATATTTGGCACTTGTGAGCCCCACCTCTCCTGGGAGGTGCCCGCTAAGGGCAGGGAAGTTGGGGTGCTGCCTCAGAGTGGGGGCATACTGGCGTAGATGGGCTTGGAAGAGCCAAACCACTTGCTTGGCTGCTAAACTGGCAGTTTCTGCCATATATAGTTGGAAGGCCTCATACAGCCTGCAGGCCACATCTTGTCTGCTCTTGGTATTGATAATTGAAAGTGGCTTTGCAGCTGAAGATGCCAGAGCTTATGTGTAAGAGGGAAGCGAATAATAATGTTTTGTCTGGACTGCTGGAAACTGAGGGACGTAATGTGAAAAAATATGGCAGTTGCCTGATGGACTTTTTCTTCCACCAGAATAAACAAGACCAAGCTGCCTTTTTGCAACCACTATATCTATTTAAAATTGTTTGTGCTTCTTCAGGTCACAGGGTCACTCTGTTGGGATTTAGATGCACTTTTTCCTTGCCAATATTTTTCCAGCTTGTCAATAGACAATGCATGCATTTTTTGATGTGTGTATTTTTATGGCAGTGGCAAGCGACCTAGTTACCTAGGTCAGCTGAGGTCAGTTGAACATAGCCTTTTTGAATTGAACTAAAGTAGTGCAGTTAAACACCTTAGAATGAAGTTGTGGTGCTGTTGTTTGTAAAACCAAAAACAAGATCTAGTTTGATTTGGATTCCTGCACTGAGCAAGGAATTGGATTGTATGGCCTTATAGGCCCCTTGCAAATCAATTATTATCTGATTCACCAATTCTATGAAAATTAACACTCTAGCTCAGGAGCCTATAAAGACACCATGTGAATAGTAAAATGACAGCAGCACAGTGTGATACAACATAATCTTTGGCCATGACCTCTGTGACCATTTCAATTACATTGGTACCCCTACTTACGAGCAATTTGACTAAAGAGTGGAAAACCATTGGCATTTTAACTGCTGCCTTACATATTTTAGATGTGGTCTGCTCTACTTACAAATACTGTGATTTTTTTTTAATTTTTCAATCTTTTTATTTATTTATTTAGATTTTTTTAGATATGGCTGGTCTACTTACAAGTTGTTCGACTTATCAGCATGCATTTGGAACAGATTAAACTCATAAGTAGAGGTACCACTGTAATTTCAACTTTCACATGAACCAGTTTGAAGCAGGTCATTTCATTTCACTTACCACCTCGCTCCTTTGTCAGTGACGCTAAGGGTTTCATTGACTCGGATCTGATCTTTAAAGTTTTCAGTGAAAGATAAGGACAGTTCTTGCCTTTCAAGTCAACTATAAGGAGACAGATAATGATCTCAAACTAAGCAATGAGGCCTGAGTATACCTCTGCTTGCAATACAGCCCTAATTTTAATTCCAACCTCACTACTTGGAGGTTATTCAAGACTGTTCTAAAGTGAAGAAGGTTTTTCTTAAATTTTTAAAATAGTTTTGTTATGAAATGAAATGAAACATTATGCTCCCCTGGGACCTAGAGGCACCAAAATGCCAGGGGAGCTTCCACAAGCTCCTCCCAGTAAGCTCCCAAAATTTGGAGAGGTTTGGAAGTCAGGGAGCTGAGTTATTAAGCTCAAAAGGGGGTGACCCTAGGAAAAAATCATTCTAATTGAATCAGGATTTGGAAGCCAAGCTGCTAATTGTTTACCCATGAGGGGGCTATTACGGTTTCCTGATTCAATTAGAATGATTTTTTCCCTAGGGGTATCCTCTTTGGAGTTTAATAATTCAGCCCCCTGACCCCCAAACCTTCCCCATTTCTTCTAGGATGAATCATTTCATTCCTAGAGGGAAAAATGCCTTTTTTCATTTCGTAACAAAACACATTCTACCATTTTGTTTCATAACAAAATGATGAAACAGTGTTTCATTTTGTGCCCATCTCTCATGTATATTTGTGTATATTTAGGCATCTGAGAATCACAGAGCTGAGATTACCTACTGCTGCATCATCCTGCCTTAGTATAGATGCAACCTATCTGAATAATAATCTAATCTGATAAATGTGGTTGATATAGATTGATAATAACACTCTATAAAACAGATTTTTTTTTTTAAAAAGCACTACCTTGACACATCTTTTATTTATCACATCTTTCTATGTGTGCCCATGCTGGTTAGCATATTTTTGTTCATTAACAAAAGATACTAATTTTATTGAAGAAGTAATACTGGATAAAAAAGAAATAATTAAAAAGTACGTAGGGACTTCAATCATGCCCATTCCCACCATGGACTAACACTTCAAATAGAAAGGTGATCTAGAAAAATAGCCTCTGACCACATTAAATTTCCTCACCTCTCTGGGTTCAAAAGCTGAAACCTTTTGGGGGATTTTCCAAACCAAAACTTAAAACCATAAAATGTAAAATCATAATAAAACTCAGTTCTTATACAGATATAAAAAGTTTGCAACAACAGAATAAAATCCAATGCAAGCCATTGAAGGACTATAGGATGAGCCAGCTCACAGTTCCAGAGCACTCCAGCAGAGGTGAATGGAGAACCTTTGTACCCTCTGCCTAGAAACCACTGGAAGAGTTTGCTGCAAGGTGGAATCAAGTTAATGACACACAATTATTCAACCATCAATATATTGCTGAGATTTGCATTCCTGAGCACTAAATTATAGGCCATGTAGGGCTAAGTGGATGTCAAGCCCCCAGGAACTATGGCAATGTACTTCGTCTGCAGAAGACAATTAAAATGTATTATTTATTTATTTATTTATTTATTTATTTATTTATTTATTTATTATACTTATAGACTGCACCCTTTCCCAAAGGGAACTCTAGGTGGTGATTCAGAACACTGGGAAGTATATTCAGATTTACTGGTATATATATATGATTTATAGTGAAATCATGATTTATAGTGAAATAATTCCTCCTTCTCTTGGTTTTAAATCTAAAATATATTGTCAAGGATTCTGAGGTTCAGGAAGGCCCACTCTAACCACTCTGTCAGCCTACTCTGGGCTGGTGTGGGTGAATCCAAGAGAACCACATATGCTAATGGCTGGGGGAAATCCTCCTGCCCAGCATGATTCCAACACCCTAGTCTTAGCTAACTAAACAGTGTTTCCAGGGTGTACCCAATCCCCCACAAGGTAAAAAGCTTTGACTCTTCTATGCCAACCCCATAAAGAAGAATTGTGACCACTCCCACATAGATGGTCAAGGCAAAGCTTGCTTTTAACTTCTACAAACTGTCTTAAACGAAAAAGTTAAACAGCTGTAGGAAGAAAGGCTATATTTCATTTAGAGATGGTGAAAAGAAGAAAAAGAACAGAAACATCTCAAGAAGAATCTCAAATGTTGAAAGTCTCACAGCATACAAAGTGCAGTCCTTGCAGCAGGACAGCAAATGAGCACAGCATCTCTCTTGAGAGATAACTAAGCCAACTAAAGTAAGCTCTGACTCCGTTTTTATACCCAACACTTCTAATTCTAGACTCTTCCAGATGGTATTCTAATCAGGTGTTGAGTTCCTTGGAATATTCACAAAGAAAGAGCAGTTTTCCCCTCCTCTCTCTCAGCTGGAATCATCATCCCAATGAGTACCAGAGAACAAGCCATTCTGAACATGAAGCTTGTTTTTTCACACTGGTCAGCTGCAGTTGTTTCCTCCTTCCGATTTCTATCGGGCATTATTCTGCACTCCCTTTTGTTCAGCTAGTTCATGAAAGCAGTTGTCCAAAATCCATGATTTTTCCAGAAGGGAACCAGACCCCATGATCCTTGAATTTTTCAGTCTCTTGGCAAATAACATGCAGATCATGTAGTTTTCCAAGCAGAACAATATTTTAATAGAATCATAATAGACCTTTCAGATTTAGTTAGTCAAATTTCTTTTTAAACCAGTTTTCTTTCACATTTCCTTTGCTGGCAGCAAAGAAATCGCCTCTCCGCGTCTCCGAGTGAGACGCTGGGGAGGAATTTGCCGGCCGTCAGCTGGCAGGCGGTGGGTGGGCTGCGCAGATTGCGTGGCCTACGCATTCGGCGCTGCCATATAAGGCAGGGCCGTGCTCCCCCCACCGCCTGCGGCTCAGTGACGATCCCCCGCCCGCCCGCCACTGTTTATAGTGTGATGGTGATGCTTTGCTGGTCGCTTCGGGGCCGGATGGGAATTTTTGACCACCACTCTGATTGGCCTCGAGTGGTGGCGTGTTTTCGCCCATCCCATCATTCACACGTGGCGACGGGTTGTTATGTTCCCTGGTCACAATTCGGCGGGTAGCGCAATTTAATATCTAATATCATACATCCTTATAAATAATTAAGGTCCTCGGCAGTCCCATTATAACTAGTAGTTCAGGTAGATGATAGGATACAGGTAATATAAACCCAACATGGACAACGGGACTGCCAAGAAATTGGAAATAGGGGATGCCCAAAACACTCCGGTATCCTCATTGCACCCGTAACCGGCTGCAATAAATTATTTGATTAATGGACCTTTAATAAAACTAACCATCGGTTTTATTGCGCTACGTCACAGACCCTCCCATAAAGTTACTGTTCAGTTGATAAAGTTATTATCAGTTATTTCAATGAATAAATTGTGGCCCATATTTAACCAAGCCCAACGTGTGTCGTCTGGTTATTGCTGACTTGCCTGGCAAAGTGACCTTCCCTACTAACTCTGTGGGACAGACTCAATTTTCCATTCTGTCTTATGCAAGCAAAATTAAATGATCACCAGTCTGAGCTGCAAGTTTCATTATTGTAATTAATTATACCATGATAGATTGGTGGTTCTGCATATTGGTTCTCCTTCTGCCCTTGCCAGTATGGGCTGTAATTTCCCTCTTACTGACAAGTTTCAGTGGTCTAGAACTGGCACTTTGGGGGAAGAAATTAAGTTAAATATGGTGTTTGAAAGGAGGAAAGGGGGAAAGTAGGCATGGTGTCATTAATGGTATCAAGATTCATGCCAGAAGCTGTAAAAAACCTTGGAGAAATCATGACAATCTGGCATTGGAAGAAGCATGAATAACATTTAAGCAGGAAACTAGTTCAGCCTGATCATGATGGATAAGTGGATGAAAGGAATGTGAAACAATGTCAAGAGTGGCTTAAAATAGCCCTACAGAGATTCAGAGAACAAGAGGTTTTGTTGGGAATAGTTTAAAGGTTTGACAGCATTGTTTGTCTATAACATACTGCAGATTCCTAATTCTAATGACTTGAGCCATTAATCTCAGTTTATCATCTTGGTCAAGTTGGAAATTTCCTTACTACACCATCTGTTGGAGAATAGCTGTGAAGAAAGATGCATAGAAGTACATATTTGTACTTCTATGCATCTTGGCAGTCCTGCCTTACTGCTTATGATGGTTGGTTGGCAAGGTTCTCTTTCTCAGATAGATATGGGTTTTTTTTATAAAGAAAACACCACAACAGTCATCTTTGGAACAACTATCTTTTGATGTCTCTGTGGAGAATATCCTATATTCTGCTGAAGGTTTACTTCTGCCCTGCTACCTTATTTTAATGGCTTGCCATGTCCAGCCTCTTCCTGACCATGTATATTTTCATGGCACAAGACCCCAAGATTTATATGAGTGAACCCCTCTTTATATCCAAGGAAATGTGCTTATTTCTAAGGAAACAGTAGTGGACAAGCATGGTGGGGCCTGCCAAAAGCTATGGAATTGAGTGACACTTTCCTCTCAGGATTTATAGGCAGCCTACATAGAGGTGTAATTTCCATTAGGAGAGGATTAGGCCTCTCACCTTTATGTGTTACACCCCTAACAAAATTTGGAAGCTGGTGCTGCTATTATGGTTTTAGATTGAGGACACCACAAATTAAGCATCTCAACCAGCTTAGGCTTTAAACCTTAGATACCTACTCTGATAAACAACTAAGAACCTGCACGTGTGGAATCAAGTTTATAAAATCAGCAAAATCTTGTATTGCCATGAAATCAACCATTTCAACTCCCAGCAGCATTGCGACTGTCTTTGGTTAGCCTTATTCTATAAGTGATACCATCTTGCATTCAAATGTTGGAAATATATTTTTTCAGATTCCACTCCTAGAAAGAAAAACATTACCAAAAGCACATTAAAAACAACAGAGATGCAACTGTCCCATTTTAGCAACTCCTTGTAGGCAGTCAGTCAGTAAGAGAGCTATCCTCCCTGAAGAGAAAGGTCTTAAACCTGCTCTAGAAGGGGGAAAGATATTAAATAAAAAAATCCACAGTTCTAAGTCATGTTGTTCAAACAGAAATGTTTTAACCAATATGAAACAACAACAACAGCCAAGGTAATTTATTGTCATCTATTTTTTTTTATGAACAGTCATTGGGAAGTATAAACGTTTTCTCATTTTGAATGATAAATTAACACTATATGGCAGTTTCTAAATATGGCAACATGTAGGAACCAACATAGCTTACCACCACTTCTATTTCCTCACATTAATGAAATTAAAAGAAACTCTGGATGAGCTTTTTTTTTCATTGAGTGAGTTGTGTCTTAATGAATCAAAACTCAGTTCAATATGTATGGGCAGGTGCTATCCATGCCCATTGCTACTGTATGTAAAAGAAGCTGAGGGAAGTTGAGATTGATACATTAGGGTAAGTGAGTCATGACCAGAAAGCGCTGCTGAGCTCAGAAAAGCCCTTATAAATAACCTCTGTCTCTTTGCTGTAAGAATAATGAATTGAGAATGAAAGCCAAAAACCTTGGCTCTTTCTACCGAGATAATAGTTTTTGTGCTGCTAGTAATCTCAGTTTGTAGGCTAGGAGGTGGGCTTTGGGAAGAGCCTTCACCTGACTTAAACACACTGATTTATTTGTTGGAATGTTTTACCAATTGTGCAATATGCCCCCTTGGCCATCATTCTTTTCACATACATTTAGCCTGACGTTTCTTGATGCTTATAAATTTCCACCCTGCCCAGAGTAACCCATGTGTCAATAGGTCTATTATGGGATTGAACTACAGCTCAGTAGTTCCTAGCAAATAAAAAATCCCATTTGTGGGTTTTCCAGGGACACAGTAGCAGAGGCAGCTGAGTGCTGATAATGTGTTATCACAGAGCAGTAATAATATTACAACATCTAATGGCTTTACTTGCCAGGTTCTCTTTACATTCAGTTCTGTTTGAAGGCTTTCCTCAAAGCAGCTAGGGAATTCAGTAGGATCAAATACTGGTTTTATCTTTGATCCTCCCCCCCTGCCATTGTTCATTTCTAAATCACCCAAATGCTTTGACGAATCTGACCTCATCAGGGATCATACCCTGGAAAACCTCATTTGAGACAATATTGAAAACATGGCTCTTTCAGCAGGCTTTTCCTGAGCTGCCTACATCACAATGCTGGCAGTCAACTAAAGTAGCGCCATCCCATTTTCTTAATTTTACTGGAATGTTCATGTTCATGATGATGCTAATATTGTGCAGGATGCTATGATTTTATTATGTCTCATATTTTTGTTTGATTTTGTTATACTGTGTCTTGTCATTTCTTTTGCTAATTATTTTATTAATATGTTGCTTATTTTTGTTATTTGTGGTGGTTCTAAATGCTGTAAGCTGTCCAGAGTGGCCACTTGGCCAGATGGGCAGGATATAAATGCAATCAATCAATCAATAAATATAGGTAAATATATAAACAAACAAATAAAATAATATAGTCCACTCAGTTGTTCTTCTAATCAAGGCAGAATAATCACAGCAAATTCATTTTAAGGCCTTTCCTAATTATTCCTGATACTAGATTTTGTTTCACCCCTCCGACTCCATCACCCTGAATATATTCACCATTTTCAATGGCCTGGAAGTTGTGATGCCAAGATTTCTTAAGCAGATTGTCAAAGTCAATTCCAAATCCTTAAAGAGTATGGCTCTTCTCCAAGTTTTTGACTTTGTACTGTTGCAGAAGAATAATAGGCCACCTGTTGGGAATGAGATATTCAGCAAGATAAGAAGCCAATTGATTCACTCGAAATAGAAATCCAGTTTAGATGAAGTACTGAAGACAAATATGTTAAAAGAACCATGGTTGATTAACAAGAAGGAAACAAGCACATTGGGTAAATGAAACAGAAATCAAATTAAAAAAACAATTGAAATTCTCAAGGGGAACCTGAAGAGAAATGACTCTGTTGGACGATCTACTGAGAGGATGAAAATAACCTCATTAAGAGTCTGGCACACAAATATGTAAATGCCTCATCTAAACCATTCAGAAGGCCTTGGAAGGTAATAATGTTGACTGCAAGTTCATAGCATACACCTTTTGTCTACATGAACTGGTTTAACCCCCTTAGAGTATGTGATCACAGAGTCAAATGATGGCAAGTGGGGAAAGACAGTGACACAATCAAAGAGAAAAACAGAGAGAGCCATATGGTCCTTTACACAATACAATATAGAAGAGGTGATACATTTATTTAGACCACTAAAAACATTCAGTGTGAGCTTTCGGGGATACATTCACTTCCTCTAGCACTATGCCTGAGGAAATGAATTTGTTCACAAAAGCTTACTCATCACCTCCTCTACATTTTTATTCTGAAAAAGAAAGTAGCAGAAGAAGTGGGAGCTTAACAGAAAAATGGCGGACACTCAGACTTTTAGCATTAAGTTCATTTTAATGTCTGGAGATTTGATTGTTCTTACTAGGGAAAACTGATCACACAGATCAGACTCCAGAATATTTGAATCAATAGGCTTTCTTGCTAAGTGCCATTAAACCCAGAGTCACAACTATACGTATTAATGGTGAAAAGGGAGATGTTTGTTTGAAATAAAACCTCTTCCCACTCTTCCTATGAGAGAATAAACAGGCCAAGCTGATGAATAGACGTTGACTGTGCACGGAAGTGAGATAACACCATGGAAAAAGTCAAAGTGGGGAATGGAGTAAATTATCCCCAGTGGAAGCTCAATTGCCAGGAAGATGGGGGAGCCCCAAAGACTTTTAAAGGTGAGGTTGAGTCACAGCTAACCTGTTACTTTTTATGGCTTTGAAGTTACTTCAGATTTCCAATTAAGCAATTATTCAAAGGGAGATCAAATGCAATTTATATTCAGATGGAAACAAATGGCAGTAGACTGACCATTCCCACAAGAATGGTCAGCCCAGAAAAAGATAGGGTAATTCATTATATAGTTACAGATCAGTTTTGTTTTAGTTATGAGTAATGCATCACTACAATCAGAATTAAGTTGAACCAATATACTGTTGTCTTTTCCACCTTCAAAGGAAATACACTCCACCTTGTCCAGCCCCTGTCTTACTTTAAAGTAAACAATTACCTCACTCTCACTGGTAGATATCAGCCTTGCTGTGACTTCCTTAGTCCTCTCTTTCCTAACTTCCCAGGCCTGTTATCTCGCATTTCCCTTTGAAGCATCCAATTTAACAATACTTTGCAACATAGTGGATGATTCTAGCCAAACAGGTGTTATACTTCAAAACTGGGCAAAATACCAAGAGGCAATTATATACCTTACTTCTATATTTGATTAATTCCAAATAACTATTAGAATATGCATAGATATGTATGCATCTTTGATCATGCTTTTGAATACATCAGTAATAATATATTGGATGTGAATATATGTGATAAGGGAGGAGAGGAAAGGGGCACTCTTGATGAACCCTTGTGTCCCAGGTTCTTCTCTATCTAGAAGTACCAGTAGAGATGGGAACGAATTAAAAAATGGTGTTTCGTTTGTCATTTAGGGGGTCCGTTTCAGTCCGTTTCCGTTTTTCGTGAATTTTTGCAAAAAATTCATTTTCATTTTTGTTTATTTCATTACTGTTTTGTTACCATTTATTTCAATTTTTGTGATTTTTTTAGCATTTAAAGCAGTTCAATGTATTGCCGTAACGAAAACGAAACGGACAACAAAATTTCTGGTGTTTCTGTTCGTTTCATTTCATTTTAGAGACAAAATTCGTTTGTCATTTCGTTGTGTAACGAAACGAAAAAACAAAAATGGAAATGAAAAATTGTTTGTTTCATGCCCATCTCTAAGTACCAGTTAAATATAAATAATTGTGCCATCCAACCTGATGTGTGCTGTTGGAGATCAGGTCATAAATAATGAGAACATTACATCATGCCTGGGCAAGGTGTGGGCTCCTAGCTTATGCGAGCCAAAGATAGTTATACATTTTTATATCTCTGCATGTAACTCAAACAATACATGAATATGCTGATTACACAATACTATATTGAGAATACAAATATATACTTTTAAGGGTGCCCCAACGGCAGGACTGGCCATCATTACCTATGGGGGGTATCTGATGAAAAAACAGCTTTGCAATTAGAAGGTGATAAAAATATTATCACTCCAGAGCAGCCTTCTTCACAGCTGTTGTGTTTGCCCAATTAACATGCAATCAAAATCTGGTGCTTACTTCCTCATAACCAAGCTGTAAAACAAAAGCTTGTTAATTGGCAAGCTGCAAAGCTGCAAAACAATGCTGAGGAAGAAACAGACATTTTCCTGCTTCTATTTCTTCTGTTTCTGCTGTCAAAAGAGTTTGAGATTAGGAGGAGGTTTCTCCTAAACCTGGCTGCCTAAAGTGTACAGGCTACTTTGAAATGACTTGGTGGGGTGGGGTGGGGATGCAATTAAGCAAAAGGCTGGCTTTGCATCAGCCAGCTGCCAAAGATGGCTGAAGGCTAAGTAATCACAGCAGCCCAGGAAAAAAAGAAGAAGCTTGTGGACTTCCTGAGGACAAAATGATTGCGAAGGAGTGGAAAAGATGCTTTGGATAACATCACACTGTGATGACAGGAAGGTGAAAAGGAGGTTAAGCTGTTATTAGGGGCCCTGGATTCAGAACTATTTTGGTGAAAAATCAATTGATTAGTTTCTTCTTGTTTTCAGGGAGGAAAAAAGATTAAGAGCAGCAACTGAGATGGAAAAGTCACCTACACTTAAATATCCTTACCGGTCTCTTCTACATTGTTGATGGGCATTGTCCATCCCAAAGTGCCCTGAACCTGCTTGGATTCACAGGACGACAACTAACATGCAGACACAAGTTTCCCCTCAGTTTATGGAACACTCTATGCTGCATATGGAACCTGGCTCTGGAATGCTTGGGTGCTTCCCCTTGGGATGATTATTTCTCTCTCTCTCTTCCCTCTAGAGGTGCAAGCAATGATATAGTGCTGGTGCTCATTATGACAGTCCTCACAGCAAGCCCCTCATAAGGAGAGTCCAAACCTGCAGGCAGCTGGATTGACTCAAATAAACAAATAAGAAGCAGGCCTTCTGTAAAGCTAATGGTTCTGAACAGCCAATTCAAGAGCAAAACTTTCTCAAATATTTTGCATTACAGCAGAGATAGGTTGCACAAAGGTACCATTCCATTCCTGTTTTTTTATTTTTGTCTCAATTGTTGTATTGTTTCCTTTTGGGCCTGTTTTGTCCTCTTTGTTCACCGCCCGGAGTTCTTTCGGGAAGACGGGCGGTATAAAAATGGCTAAATAAATATTTAAATATATATAAGATTTTAGTTGAGTTCAAAGAGAACACAGAAATCTGAGGCAGATGGGAGATGATTCATAGTCAGAGGTTCTGAGTGTTTTTGTTTGTGAGTTCTGGCTCCACTACACCATGGGCAAGGTAGCATGGCTCTGAGGTACAGTGATGCAGAATGATAAAAGGAAGCTGTGAAGTTCATTTTCAAGTCTGTGACAGGAATATACAGAGAAGGAATAGAGTTAAATTAACAAACTGTAGTCTAAGAAATGAATATTTAAAGGTTTGGGGAGATTCTCAGCCATCCAGGTAAGTTTATCTGGAAATTAAGTCATGGCAAGTGAACTTCTTTTCTTGAGAGACTGAAACATTTTGCTGCTCATCCAAGCAGTGAAATGCAGGCCTCCGATGAGTAGCTCTTCCATTCTTGTGGTGTAAAAAGTAGCCTCAGGAGAACATATATTCTGGTTGGCAACTCCCACTACATTCCCCCCACCCACCCACACACACACAAAATGACAGGGCAAAGAAGAGAACATATCCAAAGAACTCAAGCCTAAACAACAGCTTGAATCATGACTGGGGCAAGGAACAATCAAACGATGACCTGTGCATCGTTAAAGCACACAGATACATGTTTTTATTTATCCTGAGCCTTTACTTCTGTATGGGTATTGAAAAGCATCAAACCCTTATTTTGATGAATGCCTTTTCTTTCACTCTTACACCTCCAAGGTTATCCTTTAATCAGGTACTTTATCTGCCACTGGGCTGGGGCGGAGAGAAGCGCTCCAAAGAGACCGGGAGCTGCACAAATAAGATAATAAAAGGCCACCTAGCTGAGAGTTTCGGCATCCTTGATTATTATCTCCGGTCAAGGGAAAGTTCATCATTCTTAGCTGAAGTTGATTCAGCGTTAGACAAATGCACTGAGCTTATAACTGTTGTCATAGTTGTTCAACCGTAAGTAGCTCTAGCAGACGTAAAGTCCAAGGCAGGGACAATTTAAAAGGTTGCAAACAAGAGGTGGGAAAATACTAAAGTCTTTAGGGAAACTATCAAGAGAGGCCAGCATTAATTCGTTTTTAAAAGCAACACTGTCTTACCTCTGGGAGGCATATTCACCCATGGAAGTTGTATCTGTGTTAATTTCTGTTATGTACTGTTGTGTTGTTTCTGATCACCCTAAAAATACATGGTCTCCAGATTTTTCCATTATTAACAGCCCTGTTAAGATCTTGGCTTCTTTTACTGAGTCAACAATTCTCATGTTAGATCCTCCTCCTTTCCTCCTACCTTCCTCTTTTCCTAGAAATTGCTGCCTTTTCCAATGTCTTATCATGATATAGCCCCAGTTTAGTCTTATTAACTTTTAATGAGAGTTAAGGCTTGATTTGATTCAAAATTATCTACTTGATTTTCTGGTAGTCAGTAGTATCAATAAAATTCTCCTCCAGCATAACGTTTCAGAACAATCTCTCTTCCTCACCCCTACCAACTTTCTTCATGATACAGCTTTCAATTTCATATGCAGTACTTGAACACAACCATAATAGGTGTGATCCTGGTTTTGGTCTCGAGTGGCACATCCTTACACTTATGGTTCTTTTCTTTTTCCTTCACAGCTGCCCTTCCTGGTCTCAGTTGTCTTCTGATTTCTTGGCTGCAGGAACCACTTGGGTTGATGCTTAGAGAAAGTATTTAAAAAGCATTAACAGTAAACATCATAAATGTCCAACCCTGAAAGCCTTTAATCAAATATTTTACCATATTTTAGTATCTTATGTCCTACTAAGAATTCTGCACTTGGGGAAACATAACCTCACCCCACTGTTCAGCCCTGAAATGGAATACTTTCATTGTTGTGTTGCTGATTTTAATGTCTGCTTTCTTCTGCTATAGCCACTAAACACTATACTAAATAGTGTTCAGAAAAGTTACTTTTTATAGGACAATTTAACTAGCTCAGTGGTTTAGGCATTTGGTTGGGAATTTGATTCCCCAATGTCCCTCCTTTACAGATGCTGTACTTTTTGATCCGCAAGCTCACTTCCAGTTCTGTAGGTCTGCTCCTCCTCCTCCTCCTCCTCCTCCTCTTTTTTTCACCACCATAACTGTTGGTCTGTTTGAAATCAGCTGGCAAAAGAGTCAAAATACAGGCAGAGGAGGGGGAAGCAGAGGGAAAACCTGAGTTATGCTAGATCAGTTCTCCATTCAGCCCATCTTCACAGGTGCTATGCCAGCACCCAATCAGACCAGGGTCAGGGTAATCATAAGTAACTTCCAAAATTTCTCAGTACACAAATACAACACAGCTAGATACAGCACAGCCTTGCCTGGCTTAACATCTGAAAAACCTCACCTCAGGCATCTTGGGTAGTTAAGTTTGCAGCCTTGGACTGTTAGGTTGAGAACCCATCAGCCAGAATGTCCTGTGGATGCTCACTGGGGTAGTAAACAAACAGACCAACTGGGTGCACATCATGCTCAAGATCTGATACCACTGAAGCGATCAGATTTGGTATAAACCTATTCTCTCTTCTCATGCAAACTTGTTTGCCATGGTATTCGGTGAAGTGAATACCATAGACAACAGTCATCTTAGTCTAAATCAAGTCCTGAAGTAAAGAAATTCTTCTCACTTTGTAAAAAATATCATCTAGGGTATCTTGGATGCCCAAAGGTTGATTCTGCTTTTTATTTGGCACAGATGCTCCCCATATGCCCACATTTCCCAGATGTTTCTGCAGGGCTTGTGCTGTCTCCTCTTGTGCAAGTGCCAATAGCTTGTTCCCAAGGAGGTGGCCACTGCCAAGGAAAGCATCCCTTGACTTCTGGCTCCCTGTTGATTATGCAACTTGCCTCTATGGCTTGAGCTGCTCCTGGAACCATGTGAGTTATCTGATGCTTCTCTTTTCATAGTTTGTTCAAGACCGGTAGTTTCCAGCAGATGGCAGCATATCTTACATAAAGAATTTATCTGGGTGCGTTGTGTGAGTTTCAAAGCAGTTGCTTCCTATATAGTAAAGCTGCTTTTCCTTCTTCTTAGCTAATTTAATTACCTTTTCCCACAGTCCACGAGCCATAATGCTATGGAGGTGCAGTCCAGCTGATGTCAAGTGTTTTTAATTAATGACGGTTTGCAGGGCAGAGATGCGTACATAATTAATGATATCATGGAGACCAATGGGACATTGGCAGACCAAGCCTATATTTTTTAATTATGCTGAGAATGGAGGCTGAATGGCAGTTTATACATGGTTAGCCTGGAGGGACAGGGAAGAACACACAAACAGAAAATCCTCTCTTCTTGCCCATAAGACGTTCAATTAAAGTCAGATTCCCTGCCAGAAGAAGTGGTGACAGCTGTCAGCCTTGACAGCTTTAAAAAAGGATTAGACAAGTTCATGGAGAACAAGGGTATCAATGGCTACCATTATGGATGCCTAAGGCCAACCTCTGGGTTGGAGAGATAGGTAGGATATCTCTCAATGCCATTTGCGGGGAATCCTAAGCAGGAGAAGACATCTGCTTGGGAATACCCAGAAGCAAAATGGTGAGCCATTGTGTGAGACAGAATGCTGGACTGGATGGGCTGTGGCCTGTTCAAGCAAGGCTGTTCTAATGTTCTTAATTTCCCCCCCTCCAAAATGTGCCTCATCATCATCATCATCATCATCATCACACATGGTAAGGATAATATTGCGGTGCTGTCAGTCCACTAGAATGATCCTGATCAAGTCATCCCTTCGAGCTTGGATGTTGTCCTCACTAATTTCAACTTTCCCTCCCTCATCACTTATTTCAACTCATTGATTCATAGTGGTATAAGCAGGTGGGTGGGTGGGTGGGTGGAAAGAACACACCATGTGCCTCTTAAATAACCTTAAACAAGTGGTTTAAGTCACATTTGTTTTTCTATAACATGTATTATTTACATGTATAGCAGCAAAAACAACAACAACAAACAAACCTGCAAGTAGTTGATCTGTATTAAATTTCTCTGACCTGATGCTTAAATGGAAAAACATCCATAGCCATATCATCTGTCCTATAAATATCCCATCGCTTTCTTTTCCAGTTTATTGCAAGCCCATATCTGGTCAAAGGGGAAAAAAGATGAAACAAGAAGTTTATATTTATTTTTCTCTCTTATGAAAGGTTAGGGTGCATTGCTGTCCTACAAATAAAACTCAATATTCAGTGCCTATGAGGGCACTGAAGGGAAGCTTTTATCAAGGTGTGAATGTCAGGCACCAACCAGACCATTGTAAGCTGTTAGGCAGGTAGAATGCATTGACCACAGGGAACTGGAGAGTGGGTTGTTCAATGACCTATTTCACACTGCCCTTAGCTCCATTTAAAAAAAAATATCCATATTAAAAAGACAGTTGTGGCCACTGCAAGCCCATGCAGATATAAAGGTCAGAGCTATCGGGAAGAACACATTTTATATGTAGAAGGTCTCTTGTTCAGTTCCTGGTGTCTTTAGACAGGACTGGGGTGGGGGAAATCATTTTTAAAATTATGTAGCAATGTTGCCAGTTGTAGTAAGACTGAGTTATCACTTTGTCTCACCACTAGGTATCGGTGCTTTGAATTTATGCCTAGTATAAAAGGCATACACACCCTCTTTGGATGAATGTGCAAAAAGGGTCCAGATCTAGGGTATTCTATATGGTAGAACAGGGATGTCCAAACTTTTTGCAAGGAGGGCCAGATTTGGTGAGGTGAAAATGTATGGGGGCTGACCATTCAGCCTGAATGGGGGGGGGGATGCGTGGTTCGTGTGCATCTGCAACAGCCACAAATGCTCCTGTTTCAAGGCACCCAAGGGCCCGGCAGCTGTTCCATGGACCAGGAATCAGCTCACACGCACCCAAGAGACACCACTGCTCGCATATGCTGCCCTCCCTTGCAAGGAGGTGAGGAACATGTTGCAGCAACAGAGCCAGGAGTGGGTAGGCAGGGCGGGTGGCTGAGGGGATGGACAGAGACAGGGAGGGCAGGCAAAACATAAAACTGTAAGCTGACATCTCTAGCCAGCATGGGGAAGAGCCGGCCGGCAGGGATGAATAACAGGCTGAGTCGGTGGGGAGAAGAGGTTGAGGGCCACTCAAAATTTTAAATTGGGCTGCATTTGGCCCCCGGGCCGGACTTTGGACATGCCTGCGGTAGAATAATGAGCTGCTATATGGTACCTAGGGAAGCCAATTTTCCTGATCAGCACATTGGTATCTGTCTAATATAAGGACATGCAAGATTAGGCTAGGTGATACCTTTATAGGTCATTAATGAAATAAAAAATGCAAGCTGAGCTTTTGATGGCAGGCCATCTTTATCAAGCATTGTACCAAAAGTACATTCTTGGCAAAAGATGTAGTCCGCCAGGCGTTAGGATTCTTTATGGCCAGATGATATCAGCCAGGTGTTTTTCTGCTGGGGCAGGAATTAAGGCTGGTGTTAAAATTGCATCAAAGTCCAGAATAGGATTTCAAGCCCAGATCTCCAAACAAAGTGACATAGGCCATGCCCACCCAGCCCCCCTCCCTCCATTTGGCTCTCTTGAGACCATGGTCCCTGTGGCCGGAGGGGGTATTTCCATAGTATTATGTCAGAATGAGAAATGGGAAGTTATTTGTTTTGTTAGTGAAATGTAGTCTACCCCCACCCCACTGAATATCTACAATCCTGATTTAAAACAGAATATTTTCCCCTCAGAATATTTGGCTTTTATTTAGACTTACTATTTATTTAAAGTCTTTCATTCTTTTGCATGATTTCTGTCATTGCTTAACAGATTGGCTGCTCCGTCCCGCAGCATGCGGAGGCGGGGCGTCTTTGCCAGCTGGCGGAATCAGGCGCCGGTTGGCTGTGCAAGCTGCGCGGGATACGCAGGGGGAGCGCACCTATTTATTTATTTATTTATTTATTATTTATTTATTATGGGACTTATATACCGCCCATCTTCCTGGAGGGGAACTCCGGGCGGTTTACAACAAATTAAAAGAAAACAAATTACATAAACTAATAGAATAAGCAGATAAAACAACAATTGCAGGAAATGGCGATGGTGGTGGTGGGGGGGGGGGAAGTCATCCAAATGCCTCCCGGAAGAGAAGGGTTTTCAAAGCCTTCCAGAAGGCAGGCAGGGACTCTGCTAGGCGCACTTCTGCTGGGAGATGATTCCACAACGTCGGGCCAGCAACAGAGAAGGCTCGGGAATGAGTGGAGGTTCTCCGAGCCTCCCTGGACGTGGCCACACGCAGCATGTGCGCCCGCGACAACCTAGTCGGACGGGCAGAAGTTGACCGCTGGTCGATCCACTCTGTCAGGTAGCCAGGTCCTAGACCATGGAGGGTTTTGTAAACCAAAACCAGGACCTTGAATCTAATTCGGGCTGCAACGGGTAGCCAATGCAGGCGGGCCAGAACTGGGGTGATGTGCTCAAATCGGCGCACACCCGCCACCAGTCTGGCCGCCGCATTTTGGACCCGCTGCAGGCGCCGAGTGAGAGTCAAGGGCAACCCCATGTAGAGCGCATTGCAATAGTCCAGTCTCAATATCACCAGCACCTGGACCACTGTTCTAAGGGAGTCCCCATCCAGGTACAGGCAAATCTGGGCAATTCGGCGAAGGTGGAAAAAGGCAGCCCTGGACACAGTGGACACCTGGGCCTCCATGGTGAGCGCCGGGTCCAGGACTACACCCAGATTCCGGACAGAGTCCAATGGCCTGAGGGAAACATCCTCCAAGGTGGGAAACGGGCCACCGTAGCTGGATGGGGTAGCACCAAAGAACATGACCTCAGTCTTATCGGGGTTGAGTTTGAGCCTGTTAGCCCTGGTCCATTCCATGACTGCACCCAGGCACCGGTCGAGGGTCCGGACAGCCTCATCTGCAGCGGTGGAAAAAGAGACATAGAGCTGCGTGTCATCAGCGTACTGATGACAGCAGACTCCATGTCCCCTAATGACCTCAGCCAGTGGCCTGATGTAAATATTGAACAGCATGGGAGGGGTCCTGGTACGCTCCTCCTCAACCTGCCTGCGCAGTCTTGCCTTTCCCCACCCACCCACCGTTTATTTGGTGTGGATACTGATGCTTTGCTGGTCGCTTCGGGGCCGGATGGGAATTTTTGACTGTCACTCTGATTGGCCGTGAGTGACAGTGAGTTTTCGCCCATCCCATCATCCACATGCTGGTGCTGGGCTTTTCTTAAATTCCTTGGTCACAATTTGGCGGGTAGCGCAAAACAAAACATTGATTACCTAGGTCCCGACCTTAATTGACATCTTCAGTGTGCTTGGCAGCCCATAAACAAGTAGCTAGGGTCAGTATTAGATAGGCATAAAATAAAACATAAACCCAGCCACATTTAAAGGGCTGCCAAGGCTTGATTAACTTAGTAGGATGCCAACACAGTTAGGCATCCGGTCTGCGGCAGTAAAATAGGCCGCAGGAAATTCTCCTGGTGGAAGGGACCTAGAGAAATTAATAATCACCACAAAATTTGTGCTACGTTTCAGGCCCTCATAAAAGTTACGTTAAAGTTTAATACTGTTAATAAATTGTGGCCCTTGTTAACCCAAAGCAAACGTGTGTCGCCTGTTTATTTCTGCCTGGTCTGGCAAATGTTCTCAGTACGTACTTGTAGAGGTATTTCCAGTGAGTTCAGTGCTTATGTACTTCACTTAGATCTATTTTAAGCTAGAGATGGGCACAAGCTTTTTTTTAAAAAAGATTTTTTTCTTTAAAGTCCTAGTTTATTGATTTGCATTGGTATTCCTCCCCAACAAATATCAATTAACTAAGTGTTAGTACAGCAATTCAATTCTGACTCATGGTGACCCTTTTCAGGGTTTTTATCTAGCTAGAGAAGTGGTTTCTCAGTTCCCTCTTCTGGGGGTGGGGGCACCCTGGGAATGTGCACCTTTCCCCAGACCACACAGGCTGGCTCTACTCACAGGAGGCACAGTGAGGGATAGAATGCTCAAATTATGCAGCCAGATACCTAAGCCTTTGAGCTGTCCATTCTGAAAAGTTAGTTGGACAAATGAATTATATATCCTGATTTAAGTTTGAATATTTGCAGCTAAATTCCAAGAATTCTGCAATTCCCATGCCTGTTTATATTACGAAAATGCAAACAGGATAGGTTTTTAGCAGATGGCATTCATGGATTCCACCAACCCCAGACTACAGTGGATTTCCCCCACCCCACCCCGACTAAAGTGGTATTCTTGTGTCTTCATGTCTCCTTGATGATTTGCTGAGAAAGAGTCCACAAATTTCTCAGTACATCTGGCAGACATTACCACAAAGAGAGCCTTATTCTTTGTCATTAGAGATGGGCACGACTCAGAAAAATTGTTCGTTTTCATTTTCGTTTTCGTCTAGGGGTCCGTTTTGGCTCGTTTCCGTTTTCGTGAGCTAATTTCAAAATTTTTCATTTTCGTTTCGTTACGTAACAAAAATGAAAAAACGAAAATGAAAACGATTTTTTTTCGTTTCTTCCCATTTAGCTCCATTAAGTGCTTTCCCAGTAACGAAAAACGAAAATTGGCTCAAAAATAGTCGTTTCGTTTCCGTTTTCGTTCCAGTTCTGAGCCGTTTTTCATTTTTCGTTTCATTACGTAACGGAAACAAAAAACGAAAACGAAAACGAAAATACCGCTAAGTCGTGCCCATCTCTATTTGTCATGTATTGGTTTATGTCTTGGAGCAGGAAGGCTAATTTTTCTTTTACTTCCCAATGCTTCTTTCTCTTCAGCTAGAGTTCTAAATCAAATCTTTCACAACAGTGAGGACTTGCAGACCTAGTAGAAGACAATTACTAATGCTTCCCCAGAGGTGGGAAGAACAGAATTAGGGGCAGTATACTAATTGGTGCATGTGTGTACTACATATAACCAAAAGCATTGATTCATCAAAATAAAATTAACTCAATAGCCACCTAGCTAAAATGCCTTTCCTTTGACAATATAACCTATGAGACATTTGTTTGGCCAAATTTAACTTATTTGGTTAGAATTATTCAGGACACATGATCTGGGTAGCCTTTGTACATTGTTTGCCAATACCCTGCACTTTACCACAGAACATATTTGGTTTCACAAATTGTGATCTAGTGTGGTTACTTGGATGTCACTCCCTGAATTTAAAAGTACTGTACTGTGGTCAAATAGAGAGCAAATAGTAATGTACTTAAGGATTCCTGATGGGATGCATGAGTAAAAGATTTCTCGATTTACTCAGTGACGGTTCAGAACACCATAAATGCTGTGATTGATAGAGGATGTGCCTCTGTGACACTGTCTATAATAGAAGGTTCTTTCTTTCTGACAGTCTAAAATAGATGAATGTTTATATTCTATCTAGGTCATGCAGAAGGAGAAAAAACCATGTGGTGCTTCAGTACAATTCAAAGGTAAGGAGGTGGTGATACACTCAAAGAATCAGAAAGGAATGCTAGCTTTTGGCCCTACTCTAGTGCAGCTTATAATGCTAAGCAAAAGGATTTTGTCAGGCTATGCACTGCTCATCTGTGAATGTTTCAGTAAAAATCCATGAGTTGAAAAATTATAACTAGATGTTTATGCCTACTTCAAAGCTCAAATTTCATTGACAGTTTTCGGTTTGGCAAGTTTGGGACAATTAGGTCAATACTGCTGGGATGGAATTTAAAGCCAACATTCTTGGCTTGCTTTTCAGCCCTTATTGGGCTGACACAAACATCAAGCAAGACTTTCTGGAACTCTTGAACTTTTGCTTTTCCACCAATGAGTCATGCCAAGTCTAATGTAGTGTTTTTTTGTAGCAATGACGTTACGACACATCGGTGGGGTTCAAGCAGAGTGCTCTGAGTCCTCCTTCCCAAGTGGATTGAAGTTTTTATTACGTACAGTTAAAAAGGCATCACAAGGGGAGGGGCGGAGAGTCATTGACAGAGAAAAGACTACTTGCAGGTGCTCACGTAGCCCCTGAGTTTCTCTGGCCATGGGAAAACTTATCTAAGAGTGCTAGGTGGATGTGTGTCCTGAGGCTTATGCTTTGCTGATCGCCTTGGAGATATGGCAGCCAGAGGAGCATCCTCTTTGCTCCTAGTTTTGAGAAGCTTCAAAGGGCCCTGCCTGCCCAGGCATCTGGGGTCACATCCTTTCCCCCAAAGGGTGGTATCCCTACACCTTGTTTTGATTATTTTAGTGGTCTCATAGAAACACACACACCCTCACTGCCTTTGGATCATGTCACTCAGGTCATGATGTGAAGAGCTTCAGTGCAGAATATCATTCCAACAAGTGTCAGTAAGTCATATCACTAGTTTTAATAAAGTAATCATAGGCAAGTAGCTGGAAAAATGAAAGAAAAACTAAACCTCTTCTAAAATACGGGAAGTGCTGCCACTATAAAATATGTGGAAGTGGCAATGAAGAAATTATGGCCAGTTGTTTAACTGTAATGGCTTCAAATTTTCATTTTGTCTGCATCTGTAGGATTATGTCATCAGAGTGTAAGATTTGTAGTCCTTGTTAAATTACAATGAACAGCTCTGCACCACAGCTGGCTCATGATGAATCACAATGGAGTGATGGAGAGATCCCAGCCACAAGCATTAAGGCAACAGCTTACAACTAAGAACAGCTAAGACTGCCCAGTACACTGTGTTGAGCTCTTCAAGGAACTCCTTTGTTTGGCAACCTCATTTCATGGTCACTCGTATACTTATATATTTTATCTAGAGATGGGCACGAAATGAATTTTCGCTCCAGCTGGTCGGTGTTAGTAAAAAGAAAAGTGACAGCTGGCCAGCAGGACCACAACAGTTGTAACAAAGAAATGAAAAATGAAAAACAAAAACAAAATGGAAACAAAATGATTTTTTTAAAAAAAAAATCATTTTGTATGAAATGAAACAACCCGAAATGGAAAAACAAAGCAAAATGCCATTTTGGCGTTTTGTGCCCATTTCTAATTTTATCTATTTTCTTTTTTACTTGATTTTTTTTGTTTGAACTACAGGTATATCTATACATATACAAATTTTGTAAATTTTCCGGAAAAACTAATAATTCAAAGAAAGGGACAATTAGAGTGTGAAAGCCAGTCCAATTACAAAACAGGCATTCACCAAAATCCTGTGTCGTCACTATATCTGTGTAACTTGAAGTTGCACAAGTCATTGCAAAATGTTCACCAAGGTACAAGTACATTGAAGAAGTGATTGTGTGATCATTGTGGTATCAGTTGTGGTATCATTAATGATAGAGTGAGCTGCATGGGTTGTTGCACAATTTGTTACACAATCAGACACACAGGCTCACCTTGAATTTCTGCAGGCATAGTTGTATACCATTTCAAGTGCAATAGGATGTCAGTCATTAAGTAGCCCTGTTTATTACACTCACTGCTCTTATTGGTGCTGAATCAGTGATCTTACTCCCCAAACACAGAAGGGTTAGAATGGTGATAAATGAGCTGCCCTAAATTTGCAGCATGCTGCTGAATCACAAAGTCAGCTTTGCAAGTTTAGTAGGGAATTCTTTGTTATGAAAAAGTATTGGATTCTCTTCACCATTGTGGACATTCACATCATTACAGTCCATTAAGGAAATATTGGTCTTGTAGTCTGGTGTTCTTTTCCGCCATTCCCATCATGACCAATAGTTCCTGGGCTGTTTGATACCATATTGACTTTATTTATAGCCATCAGCCCCTGCCTGTGTGCAAGGATGCCAACATTTGGCACCCCATATATTCAAAATGCATGCAAAAGTCCAAAAACAAAACAAAACAGACAAAAACTAAGAAACCCGCCTAGCTAGTTTACAATCTCAGACTGGGTGTCAAAAAGCAAAGTTCATTGGAAGGAAGTCAGGACCTGTTATGTGCAGGAGAATTTTGAATTTACTGGATTTGATTCATGAGCCAGTCAGTTTCAACTCAGTGGGATCATTCATTCAGATATGTCTTCTGAACACATGTTCTAAGCAACACAAATTTTGCTGGGAAATGTGAAAACAGCTCCTTTACCTCCTGCTGGAATACAAGGAGATTTCAATGGATATGAGTGCTGACAGCCAGAGATGGAAACCAAATTCTATTCTCTGGTGTTTGGTCCAAATGTCAGGAATTTGAGGATTCCAAAATTGGCAACCTGAGAAACTTGAGTGTCTGAAAAACAGAAGGAAGGAGATGGGGGAAATGGACTCAAACTTCAGTGGCCAAGTTATTTGGCTGTGGATCATAAGCAGATTTTTTTATTTTCCAGGCTCATACATCAATAGTCATTCTTATGTTGTGGCGTCTGTGGTTCCAAATGCACATTTGAGTGGGTAATTTTTCATTATTAATGACATGATTGAATTTTTGATTGGTTTCGAGATTGTGGGCTGAGCTGTGAACTTCTTTTAAAAAGTAGTTTAAAAGTATATATACTCAGATGATTCCAAACAGCTGCCCTTAGTGGGTTTACAAGATTACTTTTCATATACAACACTAATTTATGGCCACATTACTACTCAGATTCCATCTGTTTGCAATTCAGTTGTACAAATTAGGCACAAAAAAGTTAATTGTGCACAGTTGGTGAATTAATTCTTGATTACTTTATTGTAAAAGAAGACATGGGCAGGCAAAGCTGAAGAAAAACTTCTGCACATCTTATCAGCCTTTTAAAGGGTCAGACATCCATAGCAGTCTGTGATTTATTATAATATTTCCATGTTTAAAATTAAGGTGGTAAGCTATTTGCATCAAGAGTCTGCTTAATATTAGAAGCCAAGACAGCAGAATTGAATTAATTGGATCTCAGTTATAATATAAATCCCTACCATAGTGAGACATTCTGTGCATAATGAAGCTCATTTTTAATTCCATCTCTTAACAGATGTGTGTTCCCAACTTTCATTAAGAGTAATAAAACTAAGTTTAATGGAAAATAATTAAGTTCAATGAGACTTAGGTACTATGAATTCTCCTCTGTGCTGTTATGAAGATTTCTAGTTTGAAGAAGAAAGTACCACCATTTAAATAAGACTGAGATGTTTACATTTCACTGCTGAAAAAAAAAATCAAATATGGCTTGTCTTGTATTTGCAACTTTATTTCAATTTAAAGGTGGAAAAGGAACCACATGGAGTGAAAAAACATTTTTTCAAACCCATATAAATTTTACCATATTTTGAATGTTACTGCAAGAAAACCACCAGTAATCATAGATAGGGTGGTCTGAAAGAAATGACAATAACAGATGCAACCTCTGTTGTAAGCTACTTTATATAGGATCATGCTGTTTGTCATGATTGGTGTATGGCATGTTTAGTATGAGAAGCAGTATATGGGTGGGTGGGTGTCCTTTTAATCATACCTAGTTTAGTGTTAAGCCATAGTCATCAGGCTAGCCAAGGTAGGAACAGAATGCTGGCCTAAGTCTCAGGTTCGATTCAACTTGGCGCTTCTTATCATTAGTAGAGATCAGGCATGGTCAGTAGAGATGGGCACGACTCAGAAATTTTTTTTGTTTTCGTTTTCGTTTTCGGCTAGGGGTCCGTTTCGTTTCGTTTCCGTTTTCGTGAGCTAATTTTCAAAATTTTTCATTTTCGTTTCATTACGTAATGAAAATGAAAAACGAAAACGAAAATGAAAATTTTTCGTTTCTCCCCATTTAGCTCCATTGAGTGCTTTTCCAGTAACGAAAAACGAAAACTGGCTCAAAATTAGTCGTTTCGTTTCCGTTTTCGGTCCATTTTTGAACCGTTTTTCATTTTTTGTTTCGTTACGTAACGAAAATGAAAAACGAAAATGAAAACGAAAACAAAAATTGCGCTAAGTCGTGCCCATCTCTAATGGTCAGTTGTTGGGAATCAACTCTCACAAGCCTTGGCCGAGCTTAAGGGATCATGGGAGATGTAGTTCAAGAACCTCTGGAGAAGCATAAGTGCCCAACTCCAACACAGGAACTGAACAATTGTTGCAGATCCATTAATTGGATCATAAATTCAGTAACAGGATCCCCTATAACAGACAAATTGGAGGAATTCTGGCCTTTATTTGTATCTTGATTGATTGAAATGTTACTGGAGAAGGCATGATCGAGCTGCTTATTCAAGCACTTTTCAAATAACCAAACAACTTCATACTGAAAAAGACAAATATTTATTTATTTATTTATTTGTTATACTTATATCCCACCCATCTTCCAGAACGGAACTCTGGGCGGCTAACTGCTTGCTCTCTAAAAACCAAAAGGTAGATCTAATGGTCACCAGGTTAAAGCATCGATTTTCATCACATGCCATCAAGTTGCATCCAGTTTATGCCAGCCTTAAGAGGGTTTTCAAGATATAACAGGTATCTAAAGTAGTTCTACCAGTTCCACTCTCCTCCATGAATTCCCATGATTTAGCAGGGTTTCGAACCCAGCTCTCCTAATCTATCTCTGTTTTTGCTATATGAAGAGGACTCTTAGAGGCATCTAATTTTCAGTTCAACTTTAGAAGAAAGTTCTTGATGGTAAAACCAGTTCAACAATGGAAATTTCAGTTGTTTTAGGTTCTCTCTCTTCTTGTTACAGGTCTTCAAATAAAGGCTGTCCAGCTCTTTGTTGGCAACACCCTCGCTCTGGGCATCCTTGTGAATCGGGAGCTAGGTTTGTAGGTCTCCTATGCCTCTACTGATTATGGTTTACGGTGAGGAGGACTGACTGAGATAATCTAATAGGAGAAATCCATGTAACAGAAGGATGTTAATTTGGGGACATAATCCACTGCATTAGGTGTGGGCATAGTGCAGCCTCCAGGAACCCAGGTCTGGTTTCCTCACCATCCAAGGCCTCTCCATATTGAAAATATTTTCCAAACTTTTTTTTAAAATTTCCCAGAAAGGACCATTGTGCCTTTTTTAGTGAGCAGAGGGGCAAGGTAATCATAATTTGATAGTCCTTCGCTCCCATGTCAAACACATACACACTGTTTTTTATTTCTCCACTAGAGGACCTAAGAGGCTCTCCAGTGATTTTTTTTTTTAAAAAAGAACAATATTTTGGCAGGTGGTAGCATGAGGAAACAGCTCTCTAGGGTCTGCATTTGGTGTGTATGTGGCCTCCAGAGAGCCAGATTGGCGCTATGTAATAGCATTTAACAGAACACAAAATGCTTCTAGGTAAATCTTGAAGAGTGGTATCTGGAGAAAATGACTGGAAATCCCTTGCTACCTAAGCATATTATGTACATTTGGTGCTTCGGTTATTAGTAGAATTTGATGTTTTAGAATAATTTAGCAGAAATACCTCAGTGGAATAATTTAGCAGTAAAAGAACATATGCATGTGCTTATCTTATTCCACCACATGCTAGGCCTCAGTTGCATGAATACTGGACAGTGCTTCTGCATCTCTGTTCAGCTCAGGCACAGTTGCATATATTTGTGAATATAATGCCACATTCCCTGTCTTCCAAAATACAGTACATAGAATGTGGACTCTAATTAGTGTCTTTGTGCGAAAAGTATCCATTGTCCTTCAAGAAAATCTGACAAATAGAAAATCATGATGAATCCTTGTGTTTTTGCACAGCAGTGTCACATTTACAAGTATTTGCCAGCAGATGGCAGAAACAAGTTACAAATACACTAAGCTTAACTTCTGAAACAAAAGAGAGGAAAAGTCTCTGGAGGATAATATACTGAATAAACAGTGGGTATTTTCGGTAACAGTTAACTCCTAGCACTTTGTGGCTGAATCTACAGCTTTGTGAAATCACAACATTTGACTTGGTCCCATAAAAGAAAATAAGAACAAAAGTGTTGAACATGGTCAACTGGGTTTTAGACTATGCACATCTATTCTATTATTCTGCATTTTGTACTAATAAGATCAAACAGATTTGCAAAATGTCTGTTTCTGAGCACCCAGGAGGGCCAGCCCTGCCATTAGGTAGTCAGGGAGTTGCTCCTTTTAACAGGTTTTTGAAGTATTGAAAGAACAACACATTTTAGCTGCTTGGTTTGATATTATTGTGCATCTGGGAATGGAGTGAAATGCTTGTGTGATTATCTGTGCTGAAAGAACTTGATTAGTTTTGGGTGCTATGTATCTTGATTTATGTGGACACATACACTTTGCTGTTCGACTGCATGTGACAAAATGTCTTGGTCTGCCTCTGATGTTAATTCAAGACAAAATGTATGTTCATGGGAGGACAGCTGTTGTGTGTTGAGAGTAATTATGTTACAAATATCCTCAATGTTTCTCTTCATTGACAAACAAAAGTGCTGTAGTATCTCAATGCCTCAAGATCTTGCATTTTTTTAAAAAAGAGATCAGCGGTTGTGATTTGTGACATTTTTATTCCTGCATATGAGCAAAAAGATTAGTACTCTATTAGTATTCCAATCAGCAATAGTATTGGCAGTGTTTCTTGCACATAATATAAGGTGGTTTTGTGCACAATGCAAAATAAAATAAAATAAAATAAAATAAAAAAGCTCAAAAATACACACACACACTTGCATTAATGAAAATGTATGGGGGAAACTTGCTCAGAGATAATCTTCTCTTTACTTCAAAATGTGTGAAGTGTCCTTCTCCTAGTTGATACATCCATTGAGTCTAGTAAATAAGTGTGCTAATTCCAGAGGTTCTTACCCCCTAGAATAGCTCCACTATATGAAGAGGAATTGCTAATTCATCACATCAACTCAATAAATCTACTCTAGTTGCTATGAAAAAATAATTTTAGTCCAGTAGATCCATCAAAAATGAAATCCAACGACATGTGTTGGAAGAGACATGCATTCTCAAGCATAGCTAGCTGTCATTCAGAACTTTTTGTGTGAGTAGCCCATCTGGACTATTAATATATTCAATTCTTTCTTGATATACTGTACTTTCCATTGGTTTTATTCCTTGTCTGAACAATGATTTCCTAACTGGTTGGCCTGAATTGTCAAGCATCACTGCACAAAGTCAAGAAAACAAACAAGATAATAAAGGCAAGATAATAAATGTAATCAAGTGGTATGAACACATTTCAGTGAGGATTTTCAGGGCAAAATAATACAATTTTCCTTGCAAGGAGACATTCCTGGATGTTTGTGATGTTATTATTTTATCAACTTGCATATTTTTGGAATCATTGTTACCTTTCCCCCACTTTGTCTTGCTTGGCTGTTCTGTCTTTCTCTGTGTCTCTGCACAGTGGCAGTTTAGCTAACTAGACTTTAATTGGCACTGGTCACAGACAAAGCAAAAGAAAGAGTCATGCAAATCTCTCCCCTGAGCATTCAGCAAAACTGAAAGCAGTTGGGTATGTACAGGGACATTAGATCACTTAAAGCCGACTGCTGTTTTAATTGCTGCTAATGAGAAGGAAAGTGGTTTCTGGGGTTTGAACAGGGGTAACGAGGATAATAATCAGCATTATGCACTGTATGTGATATGGAACTGTATGTTCATAAAGGCAAACATTTCAGACCTGGAATGTCATAGTTTCAGATTTACCTGTCCAAAAGTACACAGTGCAGAGCGGTCTGATTCACTCTGTCCAGCAGCTAAATAGCCAACAGTTAAGTCTTCCCTTTCTGGAGACCGGTGGCAGGCTATAATGAGCTTCATTTGACCTTCCAAACAGTCACATGCACTTGACCCTTTAGTATCTCGTGAACTGAACTTTTTGGCCATTTGGACTTCTGCAACTTATGTAATTGCTATGTGTTATAAAACATTGCCATAGCTGATTGTTCACAACCTTTTTTTTCACTTGCGCATACTTTGGTGGTCTCTATTCATGAATGAGAACTTGAATGCAACTGAGCTAGAATGTTTGCAAAGCAAAGGAAAGGGAAAGTTGAGCCTGTGATGGATACACGCAGGCATGTTTGAAACAGATTGCTTAGGGAAGGAATATCTACTATTGGCCAAAATAACAAAGCAAGGGAAGGGGCTTCTCCCAAGGTTAAATAATAATAAAAATTAGAGATGGGCACGAATAAAAAAAATGGCATTTCGTTTGTCGTTTGTCGTTTGGAATGTCCGTTTCGGTTCGTTTCCATTTTTCACGAATTTTTGAAAAAAAACATTTTCGTTTTTGTTTGTTTGTTACCATTTTGTTACCATTTATTTCATTTTTTGTGATTTTTTTTAGCATTTTAAGCAATTCACTCATATTGCAGTAACGGAAACGAAACACACGACAAAATTTCCGGTGTTTCTGTTCGTTTTGTTTCATTTTAGAGACAAAATTCGTTTGTCATTTCATTGTGTAATGAAACAAAAAACTGAAAATGGAAACGAATAATTGTTCGTTTCGTGCCCATCTCTAATAAAAATACCTGCTTCAGCACTTACCACGAAGTTCAATTAATTTTGCAAGTTTTGACTTGTATCTTGCATTGCACTGTTGATGTATGTGCCTCTACCTAACATTATTGCATATACATATTTTTAAAATATGTAATTAAATGAAAAATGAAAAATAAAACATTTTTTTTTGTTTTGTGCCCATCTCTATTGGTCACATTCAGAGCTTGGGATGAAAAGGCTTGAATGAGCCAACTTATTTTGAGCTATGATTCCTGACAGAGAGTGTAATTTACCTACATATTTGAGATGGAAGTACAGTAAAACCATGTTAATACAATGGCTCCCAGTCTTCATTCCCTGGATGCTTCAGAACTACAACTGCCATAGTCCCAGCCGGCATTACTTTTGATCAGGAATGACAAGAGTTGTAGGCAAACAGGATCTGTGTATGCAGTGTTGGAAACAGCTGTAATAGCAGGCACTTTGTGTGCAAAGTGTACGACAAAACCTGAACTTTAACCTCCTTTGTAGTTTGCATTGCTAGAAGGCAGCTGCAAACTGGAAACTGTAATTGAAATGATTGGAGCATTGATGCTCCGCTGATTACAACATCTGTCTTTACAAGTCTTCTAGATGGTTGGTTCAAGGAGAAACATGTCAGCTGATGAACATACATTCAGATGAATAGCAAACAGGCTATACCAGATGTGTCCCTGAGCTTATGCCATGGTTTATCATTCTCTCCATTTCTATTGTCAAGACATGGGTATGGCTAATTATAAAGCTGCAGTGTCACCAGCCATGTATAATAGGGAGGTCTGAGCAGACTTGGGGGGAATCTGCAGAGGTACTTTCTCCTAACTTCAAAATAACCAGGAAGGAGGGCGTTGTACTGGTAGTAGTGAAACATTCATGGGATCATTTCATCACTATAGATGTGGTATGCGTGTGTATGATCTTGAGCTCCATTTCCAAGGACACGTCCTTACACTTAGTTATCTTTTATAGATTCTTCATTGATGCCTTTGCTGGTCTCAGTGTCTGAGAAGATCCTAATCTCAGTCTTTTTCTGATTTCATGAATACTGTCTCCATTTGATTAATGATTGAACCCAAGTATAAATTCTCCAGAGGCAAAAATATTGAAACTGGGGCCGTCTGACTTTGAACACATCATTAGAAGCCAGGATTCTATGGAAAAGACAATAATGTTGGGAAAGGAGGAAGGCAGAAGAAAAAGAGGAAGAACAAATGCAAGATGGATTGACTCCCTAAAGGAAGGCACAGACTTAAGTTTAGAATCAGAGCTATTGAGGACAGGACATTTTGGAGATCACTCATTATGTGGGGTTGCCATACCTTGAGTACAACTTTTCTCAAGCATTGCTGCTATCTATAGTTTCTTGATCATTCATCCAGCTCTGCTTCTCTGTTCCTGGCTTTTGGACTATTTCAGCGCAACTGATTCCATTGCTGTAGTTCTTAAGTACCGGGCTGCCCTTGTTGTCAATGAGCAAAAGCAAAAAGCAAAGTGTTCTGCTTATATACTGCCCCATAGCACTTAAAAAGCAGTCTCTGGGCCATTTACCATTTATTAATGCAGGCTACACATTGACACACACACCCCACAACCAAGCTGGGAACTCATTTTGCCGACCTTGGAAGAATAGAAGGCTGAGTCAACCATGAGCCTGATTCCTAGGATGTGAGCACAGTTATAGCTGCATTATAGCAGTTTAATCATTATGCCAAAGAGAAGCAGCCCTCAGGTGCAGTGAAGGATATTCTCCCACCATTCAGGTTCAAACAAAAGGTAACTGTGAGTTGCACCACAACTTAAAATCTAGCCAGGGAGCCCTCCTGAAAGAGCCATCCCTCAAGGAGGTGAAAGGGATAGCTTACAGGTACAGGGCCTTTTTGGCAACTGCCCCCCAGACTATAGAATGCCCTCCTGAGTGAGACCTGCCTGGCACCGACATTGATGACATTTTGGCACCAGGTAAAAACCTTCCTGTTCCAGAGGTTTTTAAACTGATGGTTGTGGGTTCTGATGGCAATTTTAGTATTTTGCTTTAATGTATTATATTCATTGTATTTATATGCTTTTTTGTTTTAATGTTATTGCAATTTTGATGTTTTAATTGTTTTTTTGATTGTGAGCTGCCCAGAGACCTCTGGGTAGTGGGCAGCATACAAGCTATAGAAATAAATAAATAAAATAATACATAGGCTGGGTAACGTGCAATCTGGCCTGTACCACAGGTAACAAGAACTTTTGGCTGGCCATGGATAACAAGACTGGAGAAGAAGCCAAACACTTAGGAATAAAGAGGCTCTGAAATAAACTGGGAGGAGGTTTGATTAAGCCATCAAATCCTGCAGGAGTTTAGTTTGCAATCTTGAATATGTCTTTGGTTTTTGTAACTGGGACAGACTTTACTGGGCTGGGGTGATTATCCATTTATGCTGCATAAACCAATAGTTCCTACCGGCCTTTGAATTCAAAGAGATCTCCATCTCTTTCGGATTATTCTTTCCCTTTTTTTCCAGGGCTGGCGTCAGTTGTTTTCTTCTATTCATGTGTGCAAGAAAGAAAACACATGTACAAATTTGTAATTTCAAGAAATTGCAAGCAATGAAACATTTAATCCACTTTCTTCTACAAAGGTCTCCTAGTTATTGAGACTTCAAATGCCAGTTAATGAGAAAATGATAGACTCCAGGGAACCTGCAGCTATTCTTTGTGGATCTCTGTATTTCCCCTACATAGCAAAAAGGAATTTTAAAAGGAATTTTAAAAGAAATTCAAAAAACTCTCTAATTCTGCCATCCTTAAAAGGCAGAGCACACTAGTTTGGACCCTTTAAAGCCATTACTTGCAAACTATACTTGTTGTTAGCGACTTGACAGGCTTTTCACTATGACAAAGCTGAAATAAATAACCTATGAGGGAGAGGATCCATACTCAGTCTATTTGAGATTTTGCAACCCTACATATCAAGGGGCTTGAAAAATATTCTTTGCTATATACTTTTTATTTCCTTTTCCTCTGGAATATCTCTCTAGCTAATATAATTTAAATCCCCTTGACATCTCTTGTGAATGATGTCTCTTTGCCTGTCTGGCTGATAGATACTGTGGCTGCTGCAGATTGGAAGACATTAATGACAGAGCAAGATAATTTGCTTCATCAAGACTGGAAACATCTACATCCCAGCCTCTTGTAAATAGCACTAATCTACTTTCTAAGAAAAGACTGCAGGCTAATGAACTGGGCTTTTTGGAATGCCTCTCTGAAAAGCACTGTAAGATTTGCATTAATATTGCATGTTGAGGAGATTTATAACCACCCAGGACTGCTTCTGATTGAAGAAATATAAAGCGTGGTGAATACTCCTTGCAGATCACCAGAGTATTAACAACATAAAGTTTCCCTATAGCTTTTAACATTTAAAAATGTATATTTTAGCTTTAAAATGTTATTCTGATCTGCAGGCAGTTTGAAGTGCAGCTCATAAACCATCTGGAGGAATACACTTCACAGAAATGTTTGCAAAGCTGTACTGAATAAGACTTCCATCAGGACTCGGGAGCCCTGGGTCAACTCAAGCAGCAGTAATTCAGAATACTGCTGCTCAACCACCAGATGACAAGTTGTAAGTTTCCTCCTCTCTTTCACTGAGTGTCTAGTCAAACAAGCATTTACGCTGCAGTCTAAAATGCCATGGCAGAGACTAGATCAAATATAGATTTGTAGCTGCACCGGTGTGTTACACACATGTGCTACATATACTGGTATGTTACCCATAGGTTGTCATTAGGCCATTAGGCAAGGGAATACTTGCCTGCAGGAAAGCATTGTCACAGAAGGAGCTTTTCTAACTCCTTATTATTATGTGCACCTAGCTATCTTTACTTGTTTTTATATTGGGAGCTGTGTAACAAGTAAATTTCCCCAGATGTGGGATCAATAAGGATTTATCTTATCTTATCTTAAACAGCTTCCTTTGTTTTGTGATGGTTCTTCAACTAAAGCAGGCCAGATTTCTCAGACACATCTAGCAGTCTGACTAACATGACTGAACCACTAGTGTAATGATGGGCTTTCTGAACGGTATTGTTTGGTTTCTGGTCTATGTGCAGAGAATGCAGGAACAATACCTGGCATAATTTCCCTCCAAGTTCTTAATTTTGCATTAATGTGATACAGGAACAGGGAACATCATTAGCAGGTATGGGATGCAGGTGATGCAACTTTAAGAGGGAAAGGTAATAGAAGGAAAAATGGAAAGTCATAGAGGGATTTTGAAGAGGACAGAGGTGGGGATGGTATTTCAGATTTCATTCAATAGATTTATGTGCCCTGGACTCTGGAGCAGTTATGTAGGCCCAGAGACCTTCAAGTAGATGGTGCAAAAACAGACAAGGGATTTATTTTATTGTCAGTTAATTAGAAAACATTCAATCACTGGGGGTGTTCAAAGGTAAACAATTGTCCTGTCAGAGGCCTCCTGTTTGAAGGTTGATAAAGACTCACAACAGAACTGAACAGACCTAAAATATTCTGTTCATAAGGTCTACTAGGTGATTTCTGATGACATACATCTTTATATCATGTCCACAGAGATATCTTTATAGTCATAATGTCATATTCATATTTTTGAGGCAGCAGCATATGCCTTAATTTAGCTTTTGCTAGAACAGGGGTGTCCAAACTTTTTGCAAGGAGGGCCAGATTTGGTGAGGTAAAACATGTGTGGGGGCTCACCATTCAGCCACATTTGGCCCCCGGGTCGGACTTTGGACAAGTCTCTATAACATGCAAGGAGGAAGGGAGGATGCTGCATTAATGGAGCTGGGGGCGGGTAGGCTGGAAAGGTGGCTGGCTGGGTGGTGGACAGAGGCGGGGAGGGCAGGCAAAACATAAAACTACAAGCTGGTGCTTCCATCCGGTATGGGGAACGACCAGCTGGTGGGGATGCATGACAGGCTGAGCCAGTGGACTACTCAAAATTTGTAAACCTGGGCCTGACTTTGGACATGTCTGTCCTAGAAGCTTACAAGGAACTGTCCTTGGTACTGCTCTGTTTGGGAGCTTTCTGGCAGCTGCCTGGAGCAGCCTGAATAGAATGGGAGGGGTCCATTTCCTCCAGGAGTGAATGAGGTGTCAGACTTTTTCCTTAGCAAGCTAGGCCAGGCATTCTGTTATCTGAAATATGCCATCAAATGCTGGACTCACCTCCCTACCTTCGCCCATCCCACACGGAGTTGCACATTACCCAAAGCTGGTCAAAATATTTTGGTACCAAAGTACAAAGCTCTGTAAGCACCTCTGTTCTTACCTGCCAGTAAAAAAATGAGATAATAATGCATTCAATAACAAATTGCTTCCTGGCCTGTCATGATATCCCAAATCTATGCCTTGGGGTTAGTGCTTCATTCAAATTTCACCCTCATGATGGAGGCTTTCGGTCTCCTGCTATTAGATTTATTGGGAATGAGCTCAAAATAAGTGATGGCATTATTTCTCCATTGTTTCTTCTTATCATTTTTGACTTAAGGAACACCAAAAGGCTTGGAGCCAAAGGTGTAGTCTGTCGTTTAAACCGAGTTGACCTTTTAAGTATGGCCCGTTAGGGGAGGGGCCATAAATCTCCTGCTTTTTGTGGTTTTCCAAGCAAAAACAAGTCTGTGTGAAAGAGAGGAAGAGTGAGTCTGAAATAGAGACTGTATCAAGCACTTGGCAAACTGCAATGTGTGTGCTTTGTTCTGCTTGTGGGTCAAAAGTTACACAAACCTTTCTGAGACCTACTTTAAAGCCAGAAATAGTTCCTGTTAGGCTGTTAAGCTGTAGGGAAGAGATGGCATTTCATAATCTATTTTGAAAAGTTCCATTTCATAACTCTGTACATTTGATTATTCAATCAATAACTTTTGCTCAAAGGTTTTTTTTAACAACCAACTGATTTTCACAAAAGGTTCACAAATATAGCCATCCAGTTCAGTGATTTTGGGGGAGGGGGAGGGGGCCGGAAACACTGGATGCTCCGACCTTTAACTGCATTCATTATCAGTTCAAAATATTGAAGTACAGTGGACCCTCGTATAACAAACAGTTTGTATAACATAAAATCGATACAACATAAAAAAAATCCAGAGATAGGGGAAATTTGCTTAACAGAATCGCCTGTGGGGCGAATCCGTACAACATAAAATGGTTACGATTAGGGAATACTCTGTCTTCAATGCATTCCTATGGGAAATTTGTATAAAGGAAAATTTGCTTAACATAATTTCATTTGGAACGAATTAATTCCTTTATACAAGGTACCACTGTATCTGTAGGAGCTATGCATGTTTTAAGAGAGGTGTGAATGCACGTTTTGGCCTTCATATTATTACATCAAGGACCATGTTTCTCTGGTGGTGGTGGTCTCCAGGGTGCTGCCTGCAGGTGATGGGAGGAGCCAAAGTGCATAGTTCAGGCCTCATTGTTTCTCTCTTCAAGAGCATCATGAAATAAGGCTGAGGACTTCAAGCTGTCCTCCCTGAAAGGTGCTGTAGAAGAAACTAGTTTTTCTTTGCTTCCTCCCAGTGACTGTTGTCTGCAGGATCATTCTTTTTAAAATAACTGGGCTTAGATTATAATAATATCTCCTTTTTCTCTTGCCATTGGGTGCAGCTTTGTGGGGGAATCTTGTTAGAAATATTTAGAAGAAAGTCTTGTGTTTCTGTAGCAGGTCCTAGTATATTTTATTTTATTTATTTTATTTTAGAGTATTTTTATTCTGCCTTTCTCCTTGGAAAAGGACCCAAGGCCACTTACAGTAATGAGGAACAATATAAAGTCCAGTACACTTAAGACATCTTCAAGTATTGAGAACAGGGAATTGAGGAACATCATATAGCATTAAAAAACAACATTAAATTAAAGCTACACGAGAACACAAGTAGTTAAAAAGAGAGTAAAATCCCATGTAAAAGTTATGGGTGATGGAAATTAACATGGAAAACATATTGTCAATGCAATCACACAAGGTTATAAGTGGTTATGAACACAAAGTTTATGTTATCATATAGATTCATATAAAAGACACATAGGTAGTCCATCATTCAGTGAAAGCTTGCCTGAAAATAATGGTCTTTGCCTGTTTCTGGAAAGACATCAGAGATTAGGCGCTCCTCACCTCCTGTGGGAGGGAGTTCCAGAGTCTGGGCACAGCAGCCAAGAAAGTTCTTTCATCTGTTCCCACGAGACATACCTGTGAGGGTGGTGGGATGGAGAGAAGAGCCTCTCCTGATGACCTTAACACCCGAGTCAGTTCATACTGTGAGATTCAATCTTTATTTAGCTAGGGCCCAGGTCATACAGTGTTTTGTAGGTCAAGGTTAGCACCTTGAATTTTGCCCGATAGCTAATTGGTAGCTAGTGGACCTGCTTTAACAGGGGTGTAATGTGATCTCTGTACCCTTCCCCAGTCAGCAATCTGGCTGCTGCATTTTGCACCCATTGACGTTTCCTGTGATTTTTCATCAGTAATCCCATATAGAGCTCATTACAGGATGTCACCAGGGCCAAAACTGGTTTTTCAAGAAATGGGCGTAACTTGCGTACTAGTCTTAAATTGTGCAAAAGCGCTCCTGACCACAGCCCTGACTTGGGCATCTAGGCTCATGGTTGAGTCCAAGAGCACCCCCAAGCTGCGTGCCTCTTTTTTTTTATCGGAGGGTGACCCTATCCAGAATATGTTGTATCCCTATCCCTTGTTTTCCATTTTGATTGTCCAGGAGCACCTCTGTCTTGTCTGGGTTTAGTTTCATTTTGTTCATCCTCATCCAGTTCATTACTGCAGCTAAACACTCATGTAAAGTTGAGATAGATTCCCTTAGAATCCAGAGGTGATGAGATGTAGAGCTGGGTATCATCAGCAAACTCGTGGCACTTAACCCCCAAAGACATGGTAATCTCCCCCAGTAGTTTCATATAGATGTTAAATAACATAGAAAACAGAACAGTACCCTGGGGGACTAAACAGGCTAGTGGCCATGGTGCAAAACATGAATAACCTAACACCACTTTCTGCAGTCTTTCCTGCAAGAAGGACCAGAGCCACTTTAATACAGTACCCCCCAATTCCCATTTCAGAGAGATGAGTCAGGAGGATGCCATGGTCTATAGTGTCAAAAGCAGCCGAGAAGTCTAGTAAAACCAAAAGGGGCACAGATCCCCTATCAATTTTCATGTGTAAATCATCTGCCAATGCAACCAGTGCCATCTCAGTCCCGTAGCCAGGCCTGAAACCAGAATGAAATCGATCCAGGTAGTTTATCTCATCCAGAAACTTCTGGAGCTGCGAGATCACAACCCACTCTAGGACTATCCCCAAGAATGGGATATTCAATACTGTTCAGGATTATTTAGTCTAAGGAGCCTCTTTTAACAGTGGTTTTACTATTGCATGTCGGAATCCTGTCCTGTTGTAAGGAGGCATTCACCTCCTTCCTAACCATCTGCCATACCTTCTCTGGCAGCTTTTATGATCCGTGAGGGGCAAGGATCCAACACACATGTGTTGGCCCTCACCTCCCCAAGAGTCCTGACCACATCATCTGGCTATAGGAGCTGAAAATCATCCATTAATACAGGTCAAGCATTTTATTTACAGGCTCTGGGTCAATAGCAGCATCCAAGGTAACCCGTATCTATTCAATTTTGCCTGCAAAGTGTTGTGCAAACTCTTTGCAGTGAGATACAGAGTGGTCTGTGTTATCCAACCATGGGTCAGTGTGCAGCAAACTTTTGACTATTCTGAAAAGCTCCACCTGCCCCATTGTACTATCTATTTATTTATTTATTTATTTATTTATTTATTTATTTATTTATTTATTTATTTAGATTTGTCACCACTCCCTGATGGGACTCTGGGCAAGTCCCTATAAAGAAGGTCTGAAGTCATCCTCTCTGCTGCTTTCCTCTGGCTTTAGGGCAGGCCTATTCTTACCCACTTCACAGAGTATCTTTTTCCATGCCTACAGAAGGAGGGTAGGAAAAACTACAGTGGCTTGAGGGGTGGATGGGGAATGAAAGTTTGAACATTCGTTGTAATCTATGGGTCCTGGTCATGTCTCAGAGGTGGCTCAGGTAAGAGCTGGGGGCATAATGTGAATCTGGATACATGAATTCAGAATCTAAAACCCAGTGAATGAGTTAATGTGGCAATCCAAAACAAGAGGGGGAAGCACTTTGGGAGTATTGGGAGAGGTGGTCAAATGTGCTGAGCAGCAGCAGCACTAGGGCTCACGTGTCAATGTGGTTTCACATATGAGGCATGGAGAGTTCTTTCTGTGCTCTGAACTGCTGCTAGGGAGTATGGAAGGCTCACTACTAGTGTACTGGTTGTTTTGCTTTGTTTCACATTGAGAACTTGTCCCGCTTTTAGCTAGGGCATGTAGGGCAAGAAAGACCACACGTCATGATAGTGGCACTTGGCTCCTGACTTTCTTCCCAATGGCATGTGGAGTGCAAACGCACACATGCACCAGCAGACTCCCAGCTCCCTTCCCTTCGTTCTCAGCTACCTTGATATATCAACCTTGTATAAATGCCAGCTATTGATATGCCAACCTTACATATATACAAACAGCTTCATACTACACTAGTGAATTCCAGTGCCAACTGGAAAAAGGGTGGATATGCCCAGGCATGCCCCCCTCACCCCAAATAAAGCTTTACCCTCTTCTACTGTTGCTTACCCACAGACAAGTGTAGCAATTTCCTGAGTCTTCTGCTGGCAGCCTTAGACCCAGCAATCCTAGCTAAAATCCTTTCCAACAGAGGATGGAAAGAAAATGGATTTTCTTGGGAATAATATGTGGCCCCTCTTCTAATACGAAGTATGTTGGGATGGCTTGAGCAATGAAGAACATTACCTTTACAAAATATTTAATTCTTTTAAAGATGAACATTTCTAGAGCTAGTTTGCCTGTGTGGGTCAGTACAGTTGCTTGCATTTTGGGCTCTGCTCCTATACCGCTTGAGGGCATGGTGATAGACTGTCACTTGAGAGCCTGCTATTCTGAGTTCCCCCACCATGCCACTTGGAAACAGGAATCTGGAGCTACAGAAAGTAAATGACCTTTAGGACCAGATAACATTCCCTTCCTCCTGCCGTTATTGATTATTTTTCTTGTACCATTGTCTATTTTATCTATTATGTTGTAGCTTGTGGAATTTGGTTTCATCTAGGTTATCAGGTGTCAATCTTAGATTGCCTGTGAGTTTTCATTGTGGTATCACCCATTTTTATTTTGTATTATTTATTTGCATGTTTTGTCTCATTATGTAAAGTAGTATTCTCACTAAATTGGGCAGCCTATAAGTTCAATAAATAAACAAACTAATCTGATTGAGTAAAGGAAGAGAACATGAACTGCCATTCATGCCAGCCTGCCTCCCATATCCACATGGACAGACCACACAGTTGTACCTGGGGCATGTTGTAAGAGCAGATGACATAGCCACCTTGCTGAAATTAAGGAGGCTTTGCTATGGTCCATGCTTGGATAAAAGACCATCTGGGGTATCCTTTGGATTCCATGATGAAAGAAAGGTGGGTGATAAATGCATTAAATAAAAGAAAGGGGTTGTCGCACACTACATAGGTTTTGCATGCAGGAAATCCCTGGTGTGGTCCGCATTATATCTAGGTAAGGGTAGAAAAGAATCATTACAAAAATGAGAGCCATTGTCAGCAATGCTGGACTTAATGGGTCTATGGTCTGGCGCATGTAAAACAGATATGGTCAAATACCTGATTCTGATTCCACTCAGTGATTCAAATCTAGAGGTTCTGGTGATTTCAGGACATGGGTCTGTCAAGACAATGTAAATGGGGCAGGGATCCAGTGGGTGTTCAGGGGAAAGGACAGGATTCAGCTTATATGCAACAGCAATCTTCTGATACCAGCTGGACCTCTATCAAGAAAGTCAGTCAGGGTCCACAAAGCTAAATTTTATAACTGAATGGCACCTGATGAAGCATAGCATTACCCTTCTATGCCAAATGAGCACATTAGATTCACTTCTTATTTGGGCCTCACAAATAAGGGCCAAATAACAGGATAATTTTACATAGAGTGCTTGAGACTTTGTTCCTAAACAAACCTTTCACAAAATGTTAATCCATTTCTAAGGAGTCCATTTTATTTTAAACCATTCCTAGGTATTGCAATTTAGAACTTTTGTCCATGGTGGAACCACCTCCAGTTATGAAACAATATGCTTGATTTTCTAACAGTTAAACTAGTTAGAATGCTATTGAATTTTGAGATATGATGATGCATGAGGAAACAGGAGACTTTTTCTTGATTGCTATCTCTTAATTTCTGCTCTTTCATGTTTGTGTATGTAACCTGCTCAGGCTCTGTATGACCCACTACTTGATCTATTGTAAGATAACAATTCAACAGTAATTCAGGGAACTGAATGTCATTTTGTGTGCATGGAACTCTGGAAATCTGGCAAATGTATCCTGCAGTCTGGAGGTCATTAAGGCTGTGATCTATTGTTAGGTGTTGGCTGGGGGTATGCAAAATATATGTTCAAAAGTTGTTTTTGCCTGAGGCTAGGAGATTACAATGGTACCTCTACTTACACATTTAAGCCATTCTGAATACATGCTCTTAAGGTGAACAACTCTTAAGTAGAGGACCCCTATCAAAAAAATCAAAAAAATCAATTAAAAATCAAAACAATTAAAAAAACATTTTTAAGTAGAGCAAACAGCATCTAAAATTTGTAAGGCAGCAGTTAAAACACGAACTGTTTTCTGCTCTTAAGTCGAGCCGCTCTTAAGTAGAGGTACTATTATATATTGATGGGAAGAAGAAGAAGAAAAAGAAAAGGGAACAAGAGAACCTTAAAATATGGGACACTGATGAATGAAAGTATTCACCATCTTAAAATGAGGATGGGCATAGTACTTCTAATACTGATTAGGCCTTTCCATGACCTATCAAATTCATGAAGGGAACCATGCATAAAGCCTGGTAAATCTGCTTCTTTAGACTAGATTCCACACAGTTTCTCACCCAACACCATTTTTGTTTTGAAATAAAGGTAAGTCTATCAGGCTATGCAAACATTCCATAACATCTTGGAAACAGGTGAATAGTTAAGATCTGCTTAACAAGGAGAATGTCTTGTTAAACTTACCATGAGAAGCATGTTGAAGGATAGATTTTAAAAATGGAGCTTTGGACCTGACTATCATTTTAACGCTCTTTCTCTCTGATTTTCCGACACTTTATCAAGTAAATAACATGTCAGACCTTATAGTCTACTGACTGTTGGTAAAGAATATTAACAGTACCAGGTAGCTGAACATTACTCCTACTGCCAGAAAGATTTCTTATAAATGTGATCTTGTAGCTATTTCATTAACCTTACCCTCCCACACAAGCAGTCTGAAACATAAATGTCATTTTAAGGCATTTGCTGTTTCTAACAATGGTTACAATTTCAAATTCAAGCATTTATTTTCACATCGTAAAATGCCAGATAGGTTTAAGAAAAGACCTGCTAACATTTTCCAAATATTAGTGTTGCAACAAATATGTGCTAAGCCACTCGCTCTCCTTGACCGAGTTCATTAGACACCATGAAAGATCTAGAAGTGTTTAAACACAGCAAGATTCCTCACTCCCAATTCAAGGGCAGTATGAGCAATTTTCACTCCAGTCCAACTCCCACTTCCCTTCGCAATGGACACAACACTCTCAGATGGAAATCTAGGCAAACCTAATGGCGTTTAACCAGCAAAACACAGGGCGAACATACAGATGGAGTGACAAGATGTTTAAAACCAGGTGCATCTATCTGTTGCTTCAGATGTTATAAAATCTAAGAAACAAGGAAGCCACTATTGCAACTTTATGCAATGTGTGCAGGTTGCCCTGCTGGTGTGGGATGCAAAATGTGTATAAAAGCAACACCCAAGAGTGCAAGCAAATCTCTTTTGCACTTGCAGGGGTGGGGGTGGGAAATGCAATTCCTTATCTTTGCTTGCAAAGATGAGACAAAATTTCACATCCCTATTAAGGAAATTTTCCTCTACCCTTTCCTTTTGATATGTTACCTGAGTGTATAAAGGAGCCCACAGTTTGGATAAAGGGAATATGTCCCAATGCATTTATTGATTTTGGGGTTAGTAGGATGGGTCCATGTAGTGCCACAAAGGTGGGAGGTTGAGAAGAAGGAACAGTCTTTCCACAGATGTCTGTGGAAACAGATATGAGTGGAAATCAAATAAATAGACCCAGACTTTGCGTGCCAGAAGTCATCTAAGTTTAGAGACTTGATGGCATTTCACTCTTTTCTTGTTATGCTGCTGCTTAGTTGCTTAGCTGCTTCGGGTTTTTGCTTTTTGTAGGATCATGTTCTGTAAGAACCTTGTCATTTTACTTCTTATTTCTTCTTGCTTTTGCCCCTGGAATATGATATGTGGCTGATTACACACTGGCAATGATGTCTTCCACTGGAATTTTACTAGTTGTGACTGCAAAGTTTACTCCTTTGGCTGAGACCAAGGTTTCTTCCGGGGAGATAGGTTGATAATCGGTGAGGTGTCTAGTGTAGGTTTTGGCTGATTAGTTTAGCATTTGTCCATTTTCTGTTTTTGTCTTGCGGTGTGGTCCCCCATTTCTTTTTCTGTTCAACAAAAAAGAAGACTCAAGATCAACAAAGCCTGGCTCCCCATACTGAAAAATACAGCACGGGGAAAAGTCAGTAATCTCTTCCCAGCCACTAGCACCAGTTATCACTTCACACAATAGAACAGCTAAGGACACCCATCAACCACAGATATAGATCACACACACACACACACACACACACACACACACACACACACACACAGAGAGAGAGAGAGAGAGAGAGAGAGAGAGAGAGAGAGAGAGAGAGAGAGAGAGCACAGTGAAACACTTAATCCCCCGATTATCACAAGAAACACTCAGATCATGGGAAATGCTTAATCTCCCAAACAGGACCAAAATCCATATCCAACAGCTATAAATACCCAACAAATTCACACTCTACACCACAGCACAGAGAGAATTCAAGCTCCCTGTGCTCTTGCCCTCTGAAGATGCTGGTCACAGAGACTGGTGAAACGTTAGAAAGAAAAACCTCCAGAACATGGTCAAACAGGCTGCAACAACCATCAGATCCAGGCCATGAAAGCCTTTGAGAATATGTCAAACTTCCCACATAATGAGCGTGTTATAGGCAAGGCAATATGCATTTTGGATTTCTGGTACAATTCTCCTTTTACTTGCTGGATAGTTCAGTGACTTGAGTCTCTGGCTGAGGAACCAGTGTTGGGAGTTCAATTCTTTACTGTGCTACCTTCAGAAGAGCTGGACTTGATGATCCCATGGGTTCCTTCCACCTCTGCAAGTTATTATTATTACTCCTACACAGTAAAAGGGCAGAGATCCACAGAGGAAAAGAACTACAAGTTCCCCAGAGTCCACCCATTTTTAACAACCATTCAAAGACTCATTCTGAGAGATTTGTACAATAAAGGATAAAGGTATTTCTTTCATTACAGTTGCTTGAAATTGCAGACTTGGGCATACTGCTTTCTTTCCTGCACACATAAGTGGCAAAGAACTGAAGAGATCAACAGCAACCAACCATCATCAACCCAGAAGAGAGGTTGGGAAAGAGTGCTGATCAAGGAGGAGGAGGTCTCTTTGGCTTCAAAGGCTGGAAGGAACTACTGATCAGTATTGCATAAGTAGACACTCACTCAACCCAGAAAAACCCCTCCCAGACACACAAACTAGAGAGAGCATGTGAGGTTGTAACTAAGTAATTCCAAGCAGAAGGGTGGAACAGCTGGGTGCATCTCCTAGGCCTCTGAAAAATATCCCCTTTCCTCCTGGTTCTTATTCGCACATTACTTTGTCAGCTTTGATCTATTTATTTGGTTTTCCCTAGTTTCCATACTCATTTTGGCCAGAAGCAGTGCTGCTCCCTCTCAATATTTAGCTGCTCCAAAGTTGTAACTAGTATACATGGATCAATCCTGTGGGTGCAACCATAAAATGTTCTTACAGGTACATACATGTCACAAAAAGAAGAAAAAGAAAGTGGGGGGGGGATAGTAAAAAAGATAAGTCATTAAACCCTCATTATCCTTTCTTGCTCATCCCTGCGGGCACAAATAACATAGTGGCAAGGCACAACTGTGATGGCATCGTGTCTGATTACAAGTTTTTCAAAGAAAGAAATCCCTCTGGAGATGTGGAACTTAGAGTTCAAGTTCTGCTCTCACTGCCTCTTCTTTAAAAGGCAGTGGGAAACAGAAAGAGAAAAAAGTATTATACTGAATGACTGACAACTGAGAGGGGAGTTATTTTTGCTGCAACATTGATTTTAATTTTTTCCCCCTCGGGATGGCAGTATTTAGAAAAATCAGCATCTAATGCTCTGACTAGTAGTCTCAGCTTCAGAATGCACTTTGTACAGTTTTTGTATCCCCCACTCACTTCTTTTTTATTTTTATTAAAGAAAATTATGCAAATATTAATTGAAACAGGGAAGAGAAAAGGAAAATAAAAACACCGACAGAAATAAAATATATAGAATATATAGAATATATAGAAAGAAAAAAGAACAACTACCTAATCACTTCTGTCATTTCATTTACCCAACATGTACTTTTCCAGCTTAGACTGGGCAAAAGGCCTGATAAGTTTTTTAAATCAGGTATAGGATGTTAGTAAGGAGTTGATTTCAGCTATTTTGGTTGTTTTCCTTGGTCAAGAAATATTTCTCTAATTCACACAGAATGGGAGTCACAAACTGAAAAAAAAAATTCAAAACTGTCAAGTAAATTCTCCTCAAACAAACTCAAAATCTGGGAGATTTTCCTGAATAAAAGAGGAGACTTCAGCATTTCCTTCTTCCTCAATTTTTGTGAATTGCGTTATCCTAACTGATTATCTCAGTTATTTTGAAACAACACAATTATTGTTCTGGATATTTATTTTAATTCTGTTTAGTTGTAAGATTTGTCTCCAGAATACAGTAATGGAATTCTGTGCAGGAAGATATATCAAATATTGGTTGTCATATTATGTTATGTTATGTTATGTTCCAATATGGCACCTAGGATTATGAATGAGTGGGTAAATTGCTCACCTTGGGCTCTGATGAAAGATTTGGCTTAAGTTCTTGGAAGAAGGAGTATGGGACATCAGTTCAATTCACTGAATGTATGTTTCCATTCCTTACACAGACCATGAAGATAATAGCACTTCTCTATCTGACAGCAGTGTTTTGTGGATATAAAATCACCCACAGTTAGTAGATGCAGGAGTAGATGGATCTTGACTGGTAGACAGGCATCAAACAGGACTTTGATGCTGATCTGTATGATTTCTTGTCTGTGTTTTAAAATAAAGAACCACTCTGCTGCGTGAGTGGAATAAATCTGGAATTTCTTTGTTTGCTTTTAAATACTAGTCTTACAGATATTTTATGAAAAGCAAAAAGCTTTACATTTAGGCTGCACCCAGACCTAAAATATGAGGGAAATTCAGTAGATGGCCTGTGTATGTATGTAGACCAGGCTGCATAACTAGGGTAAGTTATTACAGTTGGGTTGAAATCACCTTGAAGAGAAGCCTGAAAAAGTAGGTCAGCTTTTCATGTGATGAGGGATGATGGGGCATGTGATAAAAATTGAGACAATCAGTTCATCAGAGAGTTCAGAAATATCCTCCCAAGGCAATGTACCACATCAAAAAGTCACTTCAACTAGCAACAAACTCTTCTTGGGAAGTGCCTCATCTCCATCAGCTTCCTTCTGTCCACTTCATTTGCCCAGCCAATCAACTCCAAAGGTGTGATGATGTTACCAGGGCAGAAGAAGCGCCTCACCAAAATAATAACAGGGGGCATGCCCCCCCCCCCATTTCAGTCCATGAGTCAACTGCCCTGGAGAAGCTGTTTCCATTACTACAAAGTCATCATGAGGTACAATAAAGTATTATGATTATTTATCTGTATGGTTTTATCAGAGCTAGGCTCGTTCAAGGCAGGGTAATATTTCAGGTCAGATATTATGGGGTAATATATATGGTGGAGTTACCTTCTCCCTATCCTGACCTGTTTAGGTCCAAGTTAAGATAGGGCATGTGCAGAGATTGAGGTGATCAGGAGGGAGCCCTGTGCTACCAAGGTTCTGCCACAGTGTGAGAATTCATGAATATTTTCATGTGCACATATTTTATAGCTCATGTCCAGACCTTCCCCAGCAACACAAGGTGATCCAGAGCAGTGTGTGTGTGTGTGTGTGTGTGTGTGTGTGTGTGTGTGTGTGTGTGTGTGTGTGTGTGTGTGTGTAACAGCTTTGTCAGCTACAGGCCTATCACTGTTCTTTAGAATAAGGCAGCTTCCACTTTGTAAGTATCAATTAGTTTCTGTACAGACCCAAGTATATGAATGATCACAAGTGCTTACGATTGGTATGCATAAGACAGTACAAATAACAGCCAGAAGTAAATGTTTTCATTTGAAATAATCTAGCAGCTGTCTTTCTATTGATTTAATGTTTACCGACTTCCTGTTTCCTTCCAGCTTGGAGTTATTATCAACTGCATTGCAATTGCTAAGCAAACCTCTTTAGGCAAAACCTTTTTAATGGATCGTGTAATGCATCATTTCAATTAAGGGCTTTTCTCTTAAGTAGGGAAGATACTAGCTTGTGGAATTGCAGGACTTCACAACATAACTCCCTCAGTTTGGGGAATCATATGACAATTAAAATTTGAATAAAACTTCAGGGTCATCTCTACTTTTAATAAGCTTGTCACTGGGCCATCAGTCTGCAGGCTTACTTTGTTGTATTCCACTGCTCTCTCCTTTACCAAATGTAGTTTGTAAGAAGAAAAAAGAAAATATAAGGTAAGAGAGTATATTCAACACAATAATCTATAGTTTTTCATTGTTCCAGGATGAGTGAGTTTCTGTATATTATTAACAGATGTGTGTAAATAATTACATTTAAAAGAGTTTATGGTTTATGTTATCGTCCAGTACAAATTAATAATAATAATATCTGGGAGTTGAGTCATAGCGACTGGACATCTTTTCTTGTGGGATTGAAATATTTTGCTACTCATCCAAGTAGCTTCTTCAGTCTGAGAGAAGTTGGTGAGAGGCTTCCAATTTATAGTTCACCTTGGTTTTACTCCACCCTGATCTGAATAGGTTCATTATGTGGACAATGACCTGAATAGGCTGCTTAGATGGGCAATGACCTGGGGTGTGTGAAAGTCACAGTACTGAAGGAACTGGCTAGAATACTCGCAGAACTGATGTCTGTTATTTTTGTGAATGCTTGGAAAATGGTGGAGGTGCCTATCTTCAAAAAGAGCAAAAAAGAGAAACCTGGGAGCTTAAAATGTTAAAATCCTGGAACAGATAATTAAGCAGTCCCAATGCAAGCAGCTAGAAAATAATGCAACAATAACTAGAAGCCAATATGGACTCATCAAGGACAAATCCTGCCAGACTAATCAGATCTCATTCTCATTTTTTTGATCCAGTAGGCTCCCTGGTAGACAGAGGGAATGCTGTAGATGTAATATATCTCAACTTCACCAAAGCGTTTGACAAACTTCCCCATGATATCCTGATTAGCAAGCTAAATCAGTGTTGGCTAAATAAATCAAGTGTAAGGTTCCTACATAATTGGCTACAGAATCATACTCAGAGAGTGATGATTAATGTCTCCTTTAGAGATGGGCACGACTCAGCGAAATTTCCATTTCCGTTTTTGTTTTTTCGTTTTCATTAGGTAACGAAACAAAAACGAAAATTTTTCAAAAACAAAACGGAAACGGAAATGAAATGAAAATTTTTGCCGTGTTTTTCATTTTCGTTGCGACAAACACATTGAACTGAAAAAAATGCTAATGAAACAGAAATTTTTCATTTTCGTTACCTAACGAAATGAAAATGAAAAATTTACGGAAAAACACAACGAAAAATGAAAACGAACCGAAACGGACCCCTAAATGACGAAATGAAAAATGAAAAACAATTTGTTGAGTCGTGCCCATCTCTAGTCTCCTTCTCTTAATGGGGGAGGTAACAAGTGGAGTACCCCAAGGCTCGGTCCTGGCTCTGGTGCTCTTCAACATTTGTATTAATGACTTTGACAAGGGAGTGCAGGGAATGCTTGCCAAATCTGCAGATGGCATACAATTGGGTGGAATAGCTAAAACCCTGGAGGACAGAAACAAAATTTTAAATGATCTTGATAGGCTGGAGTACTGGGCTGAAATCAACAATATGAAATTTAACAAAGATAAGTGCAGAGTACTGCACCTAGGAAGGAAAAAAAACCAGTGTATATTTACAATATGGGGGATACCTGGCTCAGCAATACTACATGTGAGAAAGATCCTGGAATTCTGGTAGATCATAAGCTAAATGTGGGCAAACAGTGTGACCAAGAACAGATCCTGCCCTGGCTACCTTTCAAGTATTTGAAAAGTGCTATCATATGTCCCCTCAATCTTCTTTTCTCAAGGTGAAACTTGCCCAGTTCTTTTATCCTTTCCTCATAGGGCTTGGTTTCGAGTCCTTTTCCTTCCTCTGAACTTGCTACTGATTGTCTGCATCCTCCTTAAAATGTGGTATCCCCAACTGGACACAGTACTGTAGATAAGGTACCAGTAGTGGCTTATTTTTAAATCTCCTTTGTTTTTAAAAGAACAAGAATAATTCACGCCGTCTTCTGCCACCGCCACTGCCTCCCAAACTCTGGAACAGGTGATCACTTTCTTAAATTCTCCCCTCTCCCCCCACCGCCCTTTACCATACCGTCACAAAAAAGCAAAATAGCAACATAGAGAGCTCAGCGAAATACACCCTCTTTTACCCCCACCTTGATTCGGGATCTACTCCTGGGGTTGCTGCCTCCTCTGCCTCATGGTCCCTCACCCTCATTGACAAACAGATGTGGAAAGACAACCCACCCCTTTAAGGAGCACAGCATTGTTCCCGGAATCCCCACCAGCTTCCCCCTCTTCTCCATACACATGCGCAGCGGCACATACACACACACACACACACAGCACAGAGGGCATGACCATGAGGGTGGAGGAGGCAAGCCCGGGAGATCCAGAGGAAAGGTGAGGCCAAGGGGATGTACTTTGCTGAGCTTGCTCATTAATATTTTCCTTTTTTTACGATGACACAGCAAAGGGGGGGGGAGGAGAATGTAAGAAAGCAAGCACCCAAACCTTGGCTAGGAATAAATCACTTGATTTATTTAGGTATGCTTGACCCAGAGTTCTGGAGATGGCAGTGGGAGGCGGAGAAAATTATCTTCTTGTTCTTTAAAAAGCAAAGGAGGTTTAAAAATATGCCGGGGAGCTTCCCTTCCCCAATGTACCCAATCAGCGCCGAGAAAGCAGGGGCTTTTAAAACTATTTTTTGCCAAGCCCCAAGCCCCCCGCACTACAGCTGATCGGGGCTTGGGGCTCTTTCAAAAAAAAAAAAGCTGCGGTTTCCTGCGCCGTTTTTTCCCCACAGCTCCAGTCCAGTTTATCGCACGCCGCCACTAATGGAAACAAACAGCACTGAACAAATTTTTGTTGGTTCTGTTCGGTTCGAGCCTGACCTGTCCAAATTGTCGTTCTTCGTTCCGTTACGTAATGGAAACGAAGAACGGTAACGGAAACGGAAATTTTGCCATTCTGTGCCCATGTCTAGTAAAGACCATGAATTTTTGCAAACATCTACAAAAGTCTGAATAGGAATATCTTAGGACACTAGAGATTGCTTTATCGCTCCTTCCTTTTGGGTCATTTCCCTGGATGAGGGAGCTTTTTTATGTGAAAAGTGGGCACACAGGTATAGGACTTCTTGATTATTGAGAATGATACAAGCAACCCATCCAGCACCACACTTTCTTAAACAATGCAAATGTCCTTATAGTTTTGGACCATTGATGCAATTTGTGTGATTCATGTCAAATAAGCCATTTTTTGTGCAGAGCACCTTATTTTTCATTGTGCAAAATTGTGTTCTTATCAAGAGCAACAAGAAAATTCCTTATCAGTGCGAAGAGGTATGTAACAGTTCCTCATTCTCATGTGTGAGGACAAGACAAATAAAAAATATGTTGCTATCGATGACATGATGCATCCAGTGGTTTGATAAATTTAAAGGAAACCGAAACTGGCCTCCTTCCATTTCAGTGAATACAGAGGCACAGTAGATAAAGTCTACTCTGGTCACATGGCGCAGACATTTTGTCTAATGTAATTACCAATACCATATAACAGTCCACATCATATATTTACATATGCCCTGTGTTTTTACTCAAGAGACACTAAAATATTTGGCTTACGGATAACCCTGTGTGATGCTATAAATAGGGATGGGCAATACCTTATTTCCTGGCATGAGCCCAGGTCATGTTCAGAAGCCTCCAACACACAAGCAGCCAATCTCTTACTTTGGTCTGGACTCACGTGAGATCAAACTCAAATGAGGAAGCAGGCTGTGACATCATCTTTGCTTCTCTGTGGTGCTGGCCAATCAGACAGAGAGGCAGGATGATGCCTATTCCTGCACAGCTCCTGATTGGCCAGCACCACAGAGAAGCAAAGATGATGTAGCAGCCAGCTTCCTTGGAGGTCAGCTCTGTGTGGGCGCAGAACAGGTAAGAGATTGGCTGCTTGTGTTTTGGAGAATTGCCCACCTTCTCTTCAAGGACACCAGGTTAATATTGAATATTTACTGTATTCATGATATTTTATGAAATAAATTACCTGTTGTTCAGTTTATACATGAAGAATGATGGATCACATTTCTAAGATTTGTTTTCTTTCAAATATGCTTGCTGATAACATTTCTTAGAAAAGAAAATTTCATATTGCACACTGCTTGGGCTGACATAATTAATAGCACTAAGAGGTGTAACCAAGGCAGAGATTTCAGTTTCAATAAAAAGTGTTAACCCACCCACCCCAAAACTTGAGAAATTTAAATAACAGTAGAGGAGCTACAGTTAGTTAAAAGGTTGTTTTAATGCTACTAATTATCGTCTAGCATTTATGAGCTCAATTAGTGCCCCTTTAAATTCCCAACATACTAGTCCTTGGTTTCAGGAGTTGGTAGGCAAATCAAACACATGATGAAAGCTGAAATTAAAGCCTTATGCAGTAATTCTAAAGAAATAAAGGCAGACAGGCTTTTCAACTTATTTCTCCATTTAAATTTATCTGTCACATTTTCTGTTACTAACTGGCATTTGATGGATGCACTGTCATAATGGTGGCTCCAACCTGCCAAAGAGTGCAGGGAGGGGCTTCTTTGCCTCCCCCCTCCTGAGGTGAATGACAGGGGACATGTGGTCCCTAGGGGGTTATATAATCCCCTGTCAATGTACTACCAGGGTCTTCTGCCTCATGTTGTTCTCCCTCCTGCCCATCCTGTTTGGATAATGAGATTAGCTGGTCACATAAGGGCCGGATGTGAACGTTTGACTGCTATTCTGATTGGCTGGGAGTGGAAGTGAGTTTTTGCCCATCCCATTTTCCATGGTTCAGATATGAATGTTAAATCTACCTGGTCACAATTCGCGGTTAGTGAAAGTGGCACCTCAAGTTAGGTTCTTCTAGTAAGTTGAATGTTAATAGTTACCCGGCAGTCCTCTATATTAAGGATTTTGAATTTTGTGAGAATTGCCCCTAGAGGTTAAATGAGGGCTGGGCAGGTCATTTCTTTGGGATGGGTACTAGACCGGCGGACAGCACCCACCCAAATTTAATAAGACCCTGTTTTATGCCACTTGCCCTATTTTAAGCCCCCCCTTTCTTTCTCTTTCTGAAGTCATCAACTAGATTCATTGGATCAATAAATTGTGACCAATTTAACTCCATATCCCTTGCCTTGCTTCTTTATTTCAGGTCTGGGGGGCAATGTCATCAAACAAATGAATAATAGCCTGAAACACATAGATTTGGATAGCAACACAAACACTGTCACACAAATATACAACTAAGTGAAGCAGCAAAGCTGACTCCCATGATGCTAGCCAGTACTTTCAGTCTTTCAAAAAGGGCCTCTCTTAAGGGCCTGTTGGGAAGTCAGTTGTAAAGATGCCATAAAATACTTCCCTTTCTCATAAAAACAGAATGAGAACGAGAATATACAGACAGCCTCTAACTATGGACAAGAAATAGCTATGATAAATTCTGCATTCTTGTTTCTGCCCCAAGTTAGTGTTTGGGGAGCAAACCCTGAAAATAAGGAGTTGTAAGTAACATAGTTACCTATAATGAGTTACTTTGGGGGTGATAGCACAAGTATAATAGATGAAATTATATTTATTTTATTGGTACAGTTTTTCTAGTTCCTGCTTAAAATATTATTTAAGGGTTTTGGGGGGAGTTTTGGGAAGCTTTTCCCCCTGAGTTTTTAATCCCATCCTTTTGTTCATCCTAAAAAAAAACCTTCCCAACAAGCAATGCGGGAAAGAATGAGAGACAAGCATCAACAATGCAATGAGAAACAGAAGCCTAAATCCTGTTGGCTATGGTCTGCCAGCATAATAGGATCTATGTCATCAAAAGTGTCAAATTGCTGCTGAATGAGGGTTTCCTTCTGTGGTTTTGGCATGCATCTGACTTTGCTGCATGGTGTGTGAGCTGTGCCCACCCCAACATGGCAGAAGGAAGCCTCTGATCGTGAGCATCCTGCTGCAGTCATCCCCACATCTCCATTGTGCAGGTGGAAAGGTACAACATGATTTCAGCCATTAGAAGTTATTTTCAACTGTTCTCTCCCCAGAGAGAGCAGTGCAGTTTCCCAGAGTCATGTTTAGTTGGAGGGTCCACACAAAACAAAAGCCCACAATATTAACAAATATTCTCAAAGAATTGTAAACTGCACACCTGAATGTCAGGCACTTGCAATCCACCTTCTTTTGTACAGAATCAATACACTTGATAGCATATAATGATAATTATTGTTTGAGTATTTGATTATTGATCAGTTATTAATTGATGCCCACGAGAATTCCAATTTATTGATGTTTAGCAGAACATTTGGAGTAAACAGTGCAGTTATTTTATTTCTGTTTCCTGAATACGCTAAGAATGCTAGTGTCCCCCACTGTGGCCCAGTGTCTTGACAACTGGAGTGTGTCTCTTCTGCTTTTCAGGAATTCTGGGTCCTTTATTGGGAGAAAAGCAACAGCACAGAAACAAAATGAGCAAAATAAATAAAACAAAAAAATTATTCACTAAAACTTTGCATAGACCTCTTTTTTTCCCTTTTGTCACAAAATTTTACTGTGATTGAATTTTTTTAAAAAAACCCCAGTGACAGAATGTAACAGTATTAATAGGGATAAGCACATATACAGTACGGTATAATTATTGTCTTTTGTAATGCTTTGAACCATATTATATTTTATTGTGGCATATTTATTTATTTTTATGTATATACTATCTGACGATAACATAAAACCAACACTGACACATGAAAAACAAGGATCATTAAATCCCAAAGTGATGGCAGAACCAGGTAACACAAGTATAAATCAACTTACATGAGAATGTCCTTAAACGCTTCTTGGAAAACTATCCTCTTAAAAAACAGTGAGGGAGGGGGCCTGATTCATCTTGAAAGGAGCCCATTCCTTAAGGATAAGGAAGCACAAAATCTGATGGAAGTCGTCTTTATTTCTCTAGAATAGATGCTGTGACCCATAGGAGCAAGGCCTGTAAGGATCAGGTGGTACAGGCTGATGTTCTGATGTGTTATTGAAGGTTTGTGAATTCAACCTTGTGTAAATTGCCCAGGGTAGTGTTTTGCACTAATGGGATGGTATATAAAAATAATTTCAAATTACTAAACATAGGGCAAAATTAAAGAGAGGAAGTAAGGAACTGTGGTAAGAGAGAACATTCCATAACAATGAGATTCAGATTGTATTTGTTTGACAATTTTTTTTAAAAAGACCCACTAGATACAATTTACAAAGTCCACCCTATTCTTAAAAATATTCTCTTGTTCTTTTACTTTTTCTCTGGTGAACATCAGGATTTAAAATATCAGTTCAGTGTTTGAAGGACAACTACACCAATTATTCTGCCACAGCAAAAAAGAAGAAGAAAGAAAGAAAGAAAGAAAGAAAGAAAGAATTATGTTTCTTCGTTACTGACAAAAGAGGTGGAGAGAGGAAATGTATTGGTAACCATGTAAATGCTTCCATTACCCACAAATGGTAATAAAATAGCAGTCTGTGTAAGTATCAAAGTGCCACGAGTCATACATCACATTGATCTGCAGCCTGATGTGCACTTAGGATGCAGTATATAATTGTAAGCTGCCTTCTTAACATATAGGGTAACAGTGACACACTTCTCTTTCTGTTTTATTTTCCTTTGTCTCACTTTAACTTTTAGAGGAACTACTGGTACATTACAGCGATCATACCAGTAAAGCTAAATGGAAATTATTTCCTCTCATAGAAGAGTATGCTTGAAACCTGAGCAATGTGAGTGTTGCTTAGTAAATGGAATATCCAAGTACATTTTAGCACCAATTAGGACCAAGCTTCTTTTCAATCACTTAGTCTTCCATAAACTACCAGGATTTTTAAAAATAGGTTATTACCGTTGTGTTTACATAAAAGAAGTGTTTGCTAAAATCTGCACTTAGAAGACTGCTATCCATGTTACCTAGACAAATTTATTTGGGAGGTAACTTCTTTATGTTTATCACTCGATCCATCATATGTTCAAGGTTTTGAACTGCCAGCTAGGGAGAAATATTGCAGCCGCAGGATCCTCCTTTTCCATCTATTGAATCGGGGAGGATATACAAAGTTTATTTTGGGCATTATACATCTCCTTGTCCTGATTAAGAATAGACTACTCAAAATGTGGTGGTTCTCCATACTGACGCTGGGAAAAATTACAGGACTCCAAAATTGCAAACTTTTCAAAAGCCTGAAAGAACAGCAACATGATTCTTGGCTTTTTGCTTTGTTGTGCATATTCATGGGATGATTTGTGCGGCTCCAGGAGTGAAAATAATAATAATACTCTGCATTTATATAGCACATTTCAAGTATTTAAAGCACCACACATACATTATCTCAACAATCTTTGGAGAAGTGCTATAATTCAGGGCACTTATTATCTCTTATGTTTTTCAGGCCTTTTTGTGCATTTTCACTTCTGCTCATATGAAAAGACTAACTAGATCATATCAAGGGCATGTCTAATCCAACCACTTGTTGGGCAATAACTACACAGCTGGAACATCAGGGTCGTCCAATGAAGCTGAATGGTAGGGGACCAAGGACAGATAAAACGACAGATTTCTTCACACAGTTCAGAGTTAAACAATGGGAACTCACTATCACAATATGTAGTGCCAGCTACTGTCTTGAATGGCTTGAAAAGGGGATTAGACAAATTCATGGAAGAATGAAGCCAGCAATGGTCCCTGCCTAGTCATATGTGATATCTCAGTTAGTCAATGTTGGAGATTCAGCAACCTTCATATGCTGCCTTTAAACATAAGAGACTTTTCTGAGCTGGGGTCAATCAATCTAGCAGTAGCTGATTGTTCCCTCTCTGCCTCTGATTTTGAAGAATGCTAAGCCTTTCTGCTTAAGAATCTATTTCCTGCTCCATTTTCTGTTTGCTTCCTGTTATTCTACAGTTAGTATGCAGATATGAAATAGTCATGAAGTCAATATGCAGGTAAGGCCTGTTGATGTAACCAGTCATTTGTATACAGTATGCTGTTTTGATTCATTTAGAACTGTGAGTAAATTGAAACTTTTTATTCTTTCTCTTACCAATGTGCTGGGGTGAGCTAATGTAGTTGTATGTGTCAGTTGATAAGAACCCAGAAGAGGTGGTCTACTCTGGGAAGAGTGGAAGCTAATTCTGTGATGTAGGCCTCTACATTTCTGCTGCATAGGTAGATATTTTCAGTCAAAATTCAACAATCCACCAAGAGTCAACTTTATCATTTAATGGGGAGCATGGGCAGAAGAGTTATGTTGCACTCATGCCATATATGTGGGTTCCCTATATGTACATGGTTGGCCATTACTGAAACAGAACACTGACCTAAATTGGACTTTACTCTAATCCAGCACATATAGTATCTTCTTGTGTTCTTCCAGTCTTATGGCCCACCCCAAAACAGAATGATGAACTAATGGTGCCTCTTCTCCTGGAAGAAACACCATGAATTGTACCTACTGAAGTAATTTGCTTAATATTTACTCTTTACAGCCATCTAAGGTTGGAAGCCATCACAGCCTCTCAGAATGGATGTGTAGAAAAACTGCACGGCTCTCCCCTAAATCATCCTGTTTTCTATTTAGGGTGAGCAGAATAAACTGTCGCTCAACATCCTAGTGACTGACTTGAGAGTTATGGCTGACCTGAAGGAGTATATTTATTTTTGTCAAATTTGTAAGTGTCTCTCTAATGTACACTGACAGCCACTGAAATTGTCTGCAATGTTGCTTCACAGTCCAACACTTTTCCATTTAACAAAATGAATAAATGTCGGCGAGTGTCATGATGCTTCCTCTCTTGTTTCAGACACTTTTGAATTTGCTTGGTACCTACGATAGAGGTACATTCGCATTGAAGGCAATTTACTGCTGCTTTTCACATCTCACATTTCCAGATAGTCCAAGGCATGAATGTTCAATTGATATAATTTTATTTTGGCAGCTCGAACTTTTGAAACCTTCATAAATCCCAACCAACCCCAACTCACTTTTGCTTGTTAACTGTAATTCACACCATTGTATCCCACATGATTTTCTGGTGCCATGGCTTGGCAAGGTATATTAGTACTCACTGGCTCTAGATTGATGCAAATCAAAGATGCAGATCATATGACATATGGTCTTCCAGGTGTTGTTGCATTTCATTTTCTTGGATTTCAACATCCTGCATATAATGCTTTTATGAGGTTTGGATGGGAGGGACTTTGGAATGGTATATCTATCTTAGAGTAGCAGACAATTGTTCCCTGTCTAATTCAGATTCCTTTTCCTGCCTTTTTACATGGTCACAGTTCTGTATTAATTACAGTTAGTTAGCAAGGTTAGTGTTCCGTGAGTGTTAGAGTCAGTTAGCAATGGAGTCAGCAGTTAGAGCCTGAGTGAAGTATTTATGTAACAAATCAACTAGTCAAATAATGAAGGTAACCAGTTAAATTCTTAGACTATGTAAGAAGTTAAAATGTATTGTTTGTTATTGTGATATATATGAAGATTTTTGAGTAAAAGAGAAACATTTTTATTCTTTTTCCATACCAAAGTCACTGAATGAATCTATTTGATTAGCAGCTGAGGTAAAACTGATTAATAATGAGTAGTGTATATTTGACAGAGAATAGTAATAGGCAAATGGTAATCATCTTTAGAAGTCCCTGTCTGGATTTTTCTCCACTGCATAGCTGCAGTTTCTTTAGCCGGCAAGTTCCACACTTTGCCAATCAATTTTCCATCAGTCATCACTACACTAGCTAAAGCTGCTGGGAGTTTCAATGCATCTGGAAGAACATACATTTCCCACTCTTTAGCACTGTTGTCAATTGGATCTGTATGAAAGCATGGGGTTCCTCCCTCTCTCAAATATCAAACATTTAGGAAGGCCTCAACAAACCAGTCAGCAAAACTGTCCATTCTTTCCAGAGTCACTGAAAAGGAATCCATATATTTGTCTCTGAAATGTCAGGTTGAACATCGTCACACTGTTCTGATACTGAGGAAATTCTGCTCATTGCATTCCTTCCAGTAATAATTGGCCAACACAGATTCTAGTCTTTCCAATACCTACAATTGAATCTGGAAAAGTTACTTTTTTGGGGAGGGGGGCTTCAGCTAGCATGGCCACTGGGAACTTGGGGAGTTGTAGTGTCTCTAGTCTGATTGTCAAGCTCTGCATGCCACCTTTTAGGATGCTCTCTCCTTCCTTAAATCTCATAGGGCCACCCATATGACCCTGAACACATCAGTCTCATCAGATTTCACAAGTTAAGCAGGGTCTGGCTTCGTTAGTACTTGAGTGGGAGGCCATCAGACAATGCCAGTGATAGGGCAAGTCTAGGAATGGCTCCTGTTTTGCACTGCTAGGTGGCCATGCAGGGCTAGATGGACTGATGGTGTGACTCACTATAAGGGAGCTTCCTTAGTTTATGTCCTTGCTGTGCTACATCAGCAGAAGTACCTGCTACAGTTCTTTGTTGGGCACTTGATGAGATCATCATCTTTGTATGTTTCTTTACTTTAAAGTGAACACAGATTCTTGTTCTTTTAGACTATTAGGCCATAGAAATGGACACTGTGGAAACTTAGACACTTCTATAGGATGGGGTTTATGTGGAAGACACAGAGGAACACATCCCTCTGGTAGTCCAGAGCTTCTAGTTGTTCATATACCAAATTTTATTGCTTCTTGTAATAAGTGAAAATACCTTTACAGAGGAGAACCATCTGTTTTTCAGTGCTGAGTTTCCCTCAGATTGATTCAGACATTCTTGAAAATAAAAGATTCCAAAGTATTTTTTTATGTAGTGTTTGGTTCCAGCAGTGAGCATTTATAGATGCATGCATCTCTGCATATTTTTGCTTGTGCAAAACCCCTGTTCATGGGATCTACATTTCTAAGATAATTTTTGAAACCCCTCTGTTACTGGTAATGATTAATTCAAGCAGCGGTCCTGATCCCTGCTGTTGCAAACCCTATGTGTGTGTGTGTGTGGGGGGTAACTTTCATTTCAGCCATGCAATTAATTGATTTTAGATCCCAGGCTTAGTGAAATTAAAGAATACCTGATTTAATAATGATTGTATGCCATCAAGTCAATTCTGATGTATGGAAACCCCTTTGAGGTCAACAGTACTCAGATATATGGTACTTTGAGGTGGCTCCCACATTCCCTTCTTCTGGGGGGGTATTCTGGATCTGTGCAGTCATCCCAAGGCCACACAGGCTAGCTTTTCTGGGATCCAGAGCCAGATATGTAGCTCATTGAGTTATTCATCCAGTCATACCCCCTCTAGGGCATGTGCATTATCTCAACTGTGAAGTATACTATATTAATCTTTTTCATGCTCACAGACTATTCTGGTTTATAATTGTTTCTACACTTCTGATGTTAGAGTCAAAGCCAAAGGGGGAAAATATTAACAACCCTGATGAAAAAGGAGAAGTATTCTAAGCACGTGTCATTTTTGTCTTTTACCTCATGTCTTAGTGCCATAATAACTAAAATAGACAAGGGGACGAATCGGCGAAATTATCGTTTCCGTTTTCGGTTACGTAACAGAAACGGTAATGATAATTAAGCCATCAGAACTCGAACTCGAACCAAAAAAAGAAAAATTTGGTCGGTTTTTTCGTTTTCATTTGTGGCATCGCAGCGATCGTACAATGCGAAGCACAGAAAAAGTTTTTTAAAAGTTTTTTTAAAAAAACCCGACTCCCGGCCAAAAAAAGCAGGCAAAAATATGCCTGCCTGAGGCTTTGCCACCTACTAGAGGGGTGGTTTCTGAGGGGTCCCCGGCCTTTCCCCCCTCTTCTCCTGTCCTCGGCTGCTTGCACCAGGCTGGGGGGGGGTCATCCTTGTTGTCTCGCCATGCTATGCGGTGGGGGGGATCCAAAATGGCAACCGCAATATTTATTTTTAAATCGTGGTTCAAAAACCCACCAAAGCACCACAGAAACATGTGGAAATTAGGTATTTTAAATGCCTGAATTTTTACAGTAGCAGCAGTGGGTTTTTTTATAGCAGTAAAAGGTCGCACTGATTTTATTTTATTTTATTCTATTTTTTATTTTTTTAGACCTGGCCATGTGGGCTGGGCATGGGATGGGACCATGCAAATTTTTTGAACCATTCCACCAATAGCATGGCCAGGTTTTGACTGACACTTCTGGATGTGCTAGAGGGCATAAAAAGCCGAGACACCTTCCAGAAGTCGCAGTCGGGGCTTGGATGTGGAGGGTGGAGGGCTGTGTGGCTGGCTGCTGCTGGTTAATGCTATTCGAATTTGGAGGGAGGCTGGAGGCTTGAGATTTAAGTTAGGCAGGCAGGGAGGGAATTGAATTTAGAAAATAATACCTTTGATTCCCTGCAGCGTTGTCTGCTGAAGGGAATAGCAGTTTATTCTTTTTTTTTCCTCTTGCAGTTTGTGAGGATTTTCTTTCGTATTGGGTAAAGGGGGAGGTTCAACTGGGAGGGGGAGGTGTGGATTTATTTTAAAAATATATATTACTACCCTTTATTTTATATTTTCCCAACTTGAATTTGCTTGCACACAAACACATTTGGGGTGCAAGCCAAGAACAGAACCTCTGTGATATCCTAACTGCCAACTTGCCCGCCCGCCCACGCCGCCGCCTGCCCACTTGCCCGCCCGCGGTCACCGCCCGCCCACTCACCCGCCCGTGCCTCCCCCCTGCTGCTGTTGCCGCCCACCCATGGCCACCCATCACCGGCGCCCGCCCACACCTCCCCCCGCCCCCCCCCGCCCCCACCCCACCCGCTGCCTTGGGCGCAAAAACACCTAGCACCGGCCCTGATTGCGGGATGCCCCTATGCTCTGGGAAATCAAATCGTGTGGTGGAAAGGACAATGACAAATGACAAACAAAATGAAAAATTTTTGAAAATTTTTGCCATAAACGGAAACGACCCGAAACGGACCCGTTCCGACAAATGACAACTCGAAACGTCATTTTTTCTGGTCGTGCCCATATCTAGACTAAAGAAATAAAATGGGATTTGCTTCTGCTGCCTTGACACTGACCTGTTTTCTTGGTGGTAAGTACCATTTTGTTGAGAGCTTAATCTAATATTTATAAAGGACAACACAGTTAACATGTATAATCATCAACATCCATGCACAAAGGGATGGGTGCTTACCTATATTCATATTTATATTTATATACCACCTGATTTTCCCCAAGGAACTCAGGGCAGTGAACAATGTAAGGTATATGATAATAAAAAGAAAGAAAAAAGACAAAACGGCTCCACAAAGGAGAGCATATAAAAACATTAAAGCCAAATATAGTTTAAAAAGAAAATGCAAATACAAAATACGAAAATATTTACATGGTGTGAAATTTTGGCCTCATCCAAATCCAGCTTTATTTATTTAAAATACTTACCCTTCCTTTCTCCCCAAAAGGGTTCAAAGGTTAATGCAGCAGTAGTGTTAAAGTTCTAAAACTATCTAAGTACCTATATATCAAAAGTGATTTCTTAACAAGTAGAAACTTATCACATGTTATTCCAGGATTAAAAAAATGATGTGCTTGGTCCCAGCAGTGAGCGTTCATATGTGTATGTCTCTGCATGTGTGCTAAACCATACAATTCCAATAGAGCAACAGACATTGTGATTTCATATATCCTCCTGAGACACATCCAAAACTGTATTGGGTTTCATTTCTATTTTCCCATTCCCCCCCCCCCCCCGCCTGGAATAAAGAGACAAGACAAGGTTGTGGGATTCAAATTGGGTCACATTTACCCTTAAACAAGGAGGTCTGAATGTAGTGCAAGTAGATATGGGATAATCCCTTATTAATTCAAGAGGGTGCTGCCCACCTGTTCAGCACC
>JAHTLZ010003526.1:40642168-40660095 GCA_023846285.1 Phrynocephalus versicolor
CCCATAACCCCCTTTGGTTGTGGGTGCAAAGCATTTCAAAAACCTGCCCTGTAAGATGAGATTTTTTCAAGGAATCAGATAGGGAAAATGTCATCTTGGAAAAAATGCCTATTCCCAGAAATTTCATTCATCTTACAAAGAGTTCATCTTACAGGGCATTTGTCTTGCGAGGTACCACTGTAGAAAGTGGTAATAGCTACACCCTCTCATGCTGAGTGGGAATTGCTGTTGTTTGATGAAAAGGTTGGAAATGACTCACTTCTGAAACAAGAAGCGGGGCCTGATAATGTTGAAGTTCAATGTGGTTTATTATAAAGTTCTTTTTGATATGACAGAAGAATTGGCCTCTTTATCTGTGGGGAAAAGGATTGGAAAAGAGAAGGTGGGGAGCACAGACTGGAAATCAAGTGTTAGGAAGAACAGCTGGGAGAAGCGGAGTATATTTAGTAAGGAGAAAAGAATGCTGAAATGTGGTGTAATTGATTTCTGAAGGAAGGACAAACAGAAGATGAAGTGAACTTGTTTTCTGCTTCTCCATAGAATAGAACCTCAATGTTTTGATTCAAATTACAAGAAAATAAGTTTTGATGAAACATTAAAAAGAACATCCTGATAGTAGCATCTTTGACAGGAGAACAGGAGAACAATGATCTCTTCTTTATTGGAAGTGCCTAATCAAGGTTGAGCAACCATTCTGAGGGATGCCCGCGTTGTGGATTTTCTGAATTGGCACGTACATTAAATGGATTAGAAAACTTTTAGAACTCCTTCCAGCGCTACAATTCTCTGATTCCATTCACCAGAACATCATACCGATCACAGAAGTTGCCTGATTGGCTGTTCCTTGCCTCTCCCTGCAGCTGACCACTCTGATGAAGTGGGTGGGATGAAGAATCTTCCTGCTCAGCTGCTGAGCGGAGAGGTGGGGAAGACCCTATCAGGCTACTTCTAGAATTGGTGGTGATGTTGCATGTAATGGGTGGATGAACCTCGAGGAGCCAAATGAGTGGACCAGACTGGTTCTGGGGTTGGGTGAGAATGGAAGACCCAGATAATTATGATTGAGTGAATCCAGGCTCAACTTTTAAAGTGTTTTTTTTTCTTTTTTCTTTTTAGTTCAGTGAGCCGTTTAACAAAATTGACATTGGTCCTATGCATTGCATCATAGGCTTAAAGATATCTAAGTAAATCTCACTGAATCCAGCTGGGCCTACTCCCAGCAAATCTGTATAGGATGGACCCTGAGATTTTAGTACTATGGGTTTATCTGTGAGAAAACATATATAATAATTTTTCTTTTTGACTTTTTCCGCTTTAAGGCTATAAAGCATTCTTTTCTACTTCTCAGAGAACAAAAAAGTGACCCTCCAATCCAGCTGGTAGTCCCTGCTAGAGTAGATTCACCATTCAGCATCTGATTCAATGAATCTACACTGTTTAGTAATTGGATTGAAGCCCAGGGTGCTAGCATAACTCTCATTATACAGTCGTTTTGAAAAGAGGTCTTAACATTGTAAACAAGAGACACAAAATTACTTGGTATTTGGACAAGGGCACAAGGCTAAATTAGAAAAAGAAAATGGGACAAATTAGAATCATTCCCTATAGTAAGGCCATCATTTGTTAGAAAAGACTGCCAGAAATTAGCCTAGCAAATTTATTATTCAGTTTCTAATCATAAAACAGCTAGTAAAACATGGCCATTTACAATATGTTAATAGTAAATAAAAGCATCACAATGACCCAAGAAACCCAGTAATTAATTAACTGACTTAATTGCTTAAATTAACTAAACATTTAATTTACACCCAGTATTAAAGCAGTAGTATACATATCAATCTTTCCTTCTTGGTATCTTTCTTTTTACAATAATAAAACTGGAACTTTAATAATGCAAGATAGCCCCTTGGTTTATTCTGTATAGAAGACAGTGAAAGAGAGAAAGATTTTGAACCTAGGTTTGCATCTACATATGATTTTGAAGAGTTGAAAGAAATAATCTGCAGATTAGAGCAAGCTGAACAACATGATCCTGGAATGCAAATGGAACACTGACATGTTTTAGTCTCTTTTCTTTATATTTATTCCTGCACAGTGACCTGGTGTTTAGAATCATCATTCTTCCTTACTGTTCTTGAGAACCATTGCTGTTCATTTTTAAAGCACAAAGTTTCTACTATCATAAAATCACAGCTGAAGCAACTGAACTAGCATTTATGCTTTGGGCCTAAACCCAACTGGCAGTCCCAACCAAGTAAACCCATTGAATTAGCTGCTACCCAGTGAGTCAATACTGTCATCCTTCCCAATGATACTATGAGTCTACTCCAGGTATGTCCAAACTTCGGCCCTCCTGATGTTTTGGACTGCAACTCCCAGAATTCTAAGTTAGAATGCCAATGGCAAAGGACTGTGGGAGTTGAAGTCCAAAACATCTGGAGGGGCGAAGTTTGGACATGCCTGGTCTATTCCCATAGGAACAGAATTCACATTTTTGACAAGAAGTTCAGAAAGCAAAACAGAAGAAAGAGGAAGGAGTCAGAATGGGCTCCTAGAAGGATATACTCATGAATTTTGATGAAGCATTATTCGTGTTGACAAACATAGTCTTTGCTCTGAGACCTTTCCAAGAGGGCATGGTCACTTTTACCTAAAGATCTCACCACTTTGACCCCATTTATAAGGTCCTCCTTATTGGTTAAGACCACATCTAAAATGGTTGTGCCTCTTGTTGCCTCCTCTACCTTCTAGACCATGAAATTGTCTGCAAGGGCAATAAGGAATTTGTTAGACCTTCCATTCTTAGCTGATTTGGACTGCCAATATATATCACAATTAGAGATGGGCATGAAACGAACAATTTTTTGTTTCTGTTTTCATTTTTTGTTTCATTACGTAACGAAATGACAAACAAATTTTGTCTCTAAAATGAAACAAAATGAACAGAAACACCGGAAATTTTGTCATGCGTTTCGTTTCCGTTACTGCAATATGAGTGAATTGCTTAAAATCCTTAAAAAATCACAAAAATTTGAAATAAATGGTAACGAAATGGTAATGAAATGAACAAAAACGAAAATGAATTTTTTGCAAAAATTCACAAAAAATGGAAATGAACCGAAACAGACCCTCCAAATGACAAACGACAAACAAAATGCCATTTTTTAATTCGCGCCCATCTGTAATCAGGATAGTTAAAATATCCAATTATTACATCTCTCCCTTTTCACTATGTGGCCATCTGCTCAAAGAAGGCACCATATCATCCCACTCCTCTGGCTGACTTTGGGGGTCTATAATATACTCCCACAGTAACATCTCTCTCATTTTTCTCACCCTTAATTCTCACCCAAATACTCTCAACCTGCTTTCCCTGTTGTATATCTTGTATTTCTTCAGCAGTATATAAGTCCTTAATATATAAAGCTACACCTCCTCCTTTCTTACTATGTCTTCTCCTTTGAAACAGGTTATACCCTCCAATGACAACATTCCAATCATACGTCTCTTCCCACCAGGTTTCAGAGTTGCCAATTATGTCATATTTATTTTTCTGTATTAGGAGTTCCAGCTCCTCTTGTTTGTTTCCCATGCTCTGTGCATTGGTGTAGAAATTTCTGAGGCTGTGTCTGTTTCTTACGAGCACATTGATGGTCTGTAATACTCCTTGTCTTGCTCCTACTTCAACATTTGGGCTATTCCCCACAACCCCTTCTGGATCTCTACCTTTAAGAAAATTTTCCTTCTTCCCCTCAGAACTCAGGTTAAAGTTCTCATTAAGGCCTACAGGAACTATCACAGGTGTTGAATCCTACCTCTAAAGTATGTTCAATACCTTAGATTGGGGTGCCCAAACATTTTGTAAGGAGGGCCACATTTGGTGGCTGAGAATGTGTCAGGGGGCGGTTGTTCCCTGACCCTGCCACCCCACTACAAGCCCCACCCACTGACCCATAAGCCCCACCCACTGACCCCTTGCAACCCCACCCACAGGAAGGAAGGCAGGGACCAAGGGAGGGAGGGAGGAAAGTGGAAACCAAGAGAGGAAGGGAGGGAGGTGGGGAACAAGGGAGGGAGGGAGAGAGGTGGGGACCAAGGGAGGGAGGGAGGAAGGAAGGAAGCTCCTTGGTGGTGGCAGAGGCCTGCTGGCCTGCCCACCCCCACACATTCCCCTGCGGTGCTGGTGGTGGCAGACTGCCTGTCTGCCCAGCCGCCCAAGTTTCCCAGCGGTGCCGGTGGCGCGGCCCACCCAATCACTGCCCCGCGCGTGCGTCCAACCTCACAATATTCCCGACTATGTCGGTGGTGGCGGCCCACCCGTGAGCCACCCCCAAGTGCGCGCCCAGCCTCACAAGCTTCCTGGCAGTGCTGGTGGTCGTAGCCTGCCCCCTCACCCACCCACCCAGCCCCACAAGCTTCTGCTCGCCAGCCAGTTGTTCCATCCAGCCCCTCAAGCTTCCCGGCAGTGTCAGTGTTGGTGGAAGATTTCTTTAAAAAAAAATGGGGCAAAGGAGGGGGAGGGAGGGGTGGGCCAGCCAGCAGTGGACCACTCAGAATGGCGTGACGGGACGGATTTGGCCCCTGGGCCGGACTTTGGGCAGGCCTGCCTTAGATCATCTCTGCATCAGCTTCCTCATCTTCATATGCTATCAAATCATTTCTTATGGCACCCACTTCCAGGGTTTTCCATGTAAACAACACTCAGGACTGCTTTATCATCCCTTTCTGCTGTGAGCTTGCTCAAAACTATGCCAAGTGGTTCTACTTGGCTGCAGGCATAATGGTGAATTGAACTCCCAACCTCTGGCTGTTTAGCCTTTGGCCTAAGCCATTGAGCTATCCTGCCAGCTCTTTAGTTACAGCTTAAAGATATTATTAACAAGAGCCCCTTAATGTAGGCTGAAACCAAGAGTGGCATCACCATACTTTGGAATTGGAGTGGCCAGCAGAGAGAGTTGGAGGGACCATTTGTACAAAAGTAACCCTGAGAAAATTGCGTTCTATATGAAAAATATGCACATAGACATCAGAAGAAACGTGTGAGAACTAGCATCCTCTTGAGCATTTTTATTTTTGTTTATTTGTTTAATTTTTAATATTCACAGTATGAAGTAGGGTGTCCCCTGTTGCCTCCAGGCATGCATTTACTCTGCTACCATCACAACCTCTACTTCTGCCCTCCATGCCCTCACTTGTAGGGATCAAGTAGAGATGGGGAGCCGTCAAACATGAATGTAATAGGATGTTACAACAAACTGCTTAATTTTTCCAAGAGTTATATGAAATATACTTGTTAGTTTTAATGACAAAAGTTGAGCAAAACATGCCAGAGGCAAAGGCATACATGAATTGTCTGAAATATCATGGAGAATTTCAGTGGATTTGAAGTGCTTTGTGATCTCTGCAAAGTCCTAGATTAAATTATTCTTGCAGCACAATCCTACAATTCCTTAGGCACACACCTTACTCTGAGCTTGCTCCCGCTGTAACCAATTACTATGTTGTTCTGAGTACATTGTTTAGACCATGCAGACCTAAGGAATATACGGCCACATTTGAACTAGAAGGAAACTTTGAAGAATGTTCAAATGATGTTGTAACCTTAATGATCAATCAACATACTTATACCTATGCAAAAGAGTAAAAGAGTAAAAGAGTGATACGAATAGCACATGCTAACACTGGCAGCAAAGCAAAATAAATATCAGAATAAAGTAGGGCATAAAAATGTTCTTAAACTGCCTGTCACAATTTTAAAAAGGTTATTGCTGGGGTCAACAAGACCACAACATGGTGCCTCAGAATGGAGTGGCAGTAGCTTTCTCCTCATGCAGAGGCAGGTGAGGGAGATGACAACAACAACAAAAACCCCTCATGGCACAGACCCATTCTCTCTCCTCCTCATGTGCCCCGGGATCTCATTTATGCTGGTGCCTAAGTCTCCTTGCTTTTGTTGGAAAAGAAAGTGCCCTATGATGACAGCACCCTTCAACCTCTTGCAGGATGGAGCCTGAGGGGAGCCTTTTCCCTTAAAGGGGAACAGGCAGTAAAAGGGATGCTGGTCAAGTCCATTGCCATGTGATTGCAGCAGGCTCTTGTTGTTCTTGCTGTTATGTGCCGTCGACTTCCAACAATCTGGTGAATAAATAATCTCCAGAAGGTCATGTGCTGTGCTCAACTACCTTGCTTAGCTCTTGTCCTTCTTCTTTTCCTGCTGTCTTCCACCTTTCCCAGCATTATTGTCTGTTCCAGAGAATCCTTCTTTTGCAGTTTGAGCCCAACGCAGGGCTGCTTCTGTTTCAACATTTTTGCTTCCAGAGAAAGTTCAGGATCACTTTGATCTGGGCTCCATTTGTTTGTCTTTCTGGTTATCCAGGGTATCCACAAAGCACCAGATTTCAAACAAATCAATTTTTTGCCCTGTCCGCTTTCTTAATTGCCAAGCTTTTACACCCATACACAGTGACTGGCAATATAAGATGGTCTTGGCCTTGGTCTCCTGTGACACACCCTTAACTGCAGCATAGTTGCTTTCAATTTACTGTTATGTCACAGGTTAACCTACTTTTAAAAATGGTCCCAGCAGATAGTCACATTGCAAGCCTGAGAAATCTGGCACCAAAAGCCCCTGAAGTCAGCTCCTCAATTCTCAATCTACTATTTTATTTTCAGTTATCCTCCCCTCATTTTTAACTGCTACCTATGCCAGCTAGGGCTGATGGGCTTTGTAGTCCAATATTCCCATAATCTACCAGAATGGCAGATTTCCTCCTCTACTTAATGTAATTGTTGCAACCCTGGAAATAAGGAGGTGAATAAGGAGGCTCTTTTGTAAATAATTGGTACTTCCTCCCTTTGCCCCTCAGCTGTGTTGTGGGCAGGAACTTTTTATCCGTCAATCATAGCCTGCCCTGAAATAGCAACTCCAGTGGTAAATGTTTTAAAAAGATCAATTACTTCCATCATGTATGTTGAATATATAATGAAAAACAGAATTTAAACAGGAATCACTACCATCTCTCTCTCTCTCTCACACACACACACACACAGAGACACACAGAGAGACACACAGACACACACACACAGAGGCACACACACAGAAGCTGTTGATGTACAATGGTTGTTACTAGGGATGGGCACCAAACAAAAAATGAAATGCTGATTGGTCAGTTTCAAAGTGTCCCCTAAAATCACTTAGGGAAGCAAAGCCTGCTATTTGCATGCCTGGGATCAGTAGGGGACCCTTTGAAATTTGGAAAACTGGGGGTATTGATATTAAGCTCCAAATGAGGTGGGGGGGGGCTTAATGGAAGGATGTGTCCAGCACACTTTACCTACTATAGGGTTAATTGACAGCTTTCTCTCAGTGTGCCAATCCACACTCCTTCAATCAAGTACCCCCCACAGCCCTTTTGGATCTCAATAATTCTGTTCCTTGTACCCCAAACCTCTCCAAATTGATGGGGGGGAGCTTAAAGGGAAGAGCTTGAAGAAGCTCCACTGTAATTTCCACACTGCTAGTTGCCTGGGATCACTATTTTCAAGCACATAACCATGCAATTAGAATTTTTTTCTGGGGGCATCCCCTTTGAAGTTGAATGTTGACCCCCTGAACCACAAATCTCTCCACAATTTGAGGGACTAAAGGGGAGAGTACAAATAAGTTTCATACCAAATGTGGTGCCTTTAGATCCAGGGGGGGGCATTTTATAGAGTAACAAATCAGTTCATTTCTGGTTCATTTTGTAGAATTTTTAAAAAATTATTTCTAATGAAACAAAAAGAATCATGGGGGAATGAAATGAAACAAAATGAATCTCAATTTTTCCATTTCGTGCCCATTCCTAGTTGTTACTCTATTTATATTTCTATTGTAGGGAGAATTTGCTTTTGTTTTTTTAAACCCATAAATCATCAACACCAGAAGGTGGCAGCAGGAATTTATTTTTGCAAGAATTTCAGTGTAAAATAGGCAATGCTCCTACAATGTGTGTGTGTGAGTGAGTGAGTGTGTGTGTGTGGTGTGCGCGCGCGCGTGCGCGCACACACACACACACACACACACACACACGTGTGCATGCATGCTCCTGAGCATGCACATGTGTATATCAACATCCAACATCTCTGTGCCACTGGAAAATGTATTCAAACTGGAAAATGACAGCATTTTAATAAATTAATCAGAACTATGTTAGGTTTTTTGATGGAGTTATTTACACAACACTTTTCCCAGGGTTTAGAAAGTTTCAAGAATCAGCCTCTTAAACTGATCATGCTAGAAAGGCTTTGGTTGCCATCAGAAACATTCATTAACATCAGTGTGGGAGCTCCATTGCCTGAGGATGAGATGAGAGGCATTATGCTTCATCTCTGAGTAAGAGATCAGCATGCTCTCATCAGGTATTCTCCTTTCCACTTCTCTCATATGCTCCAATTTTGGTTATCCTTTTTGAATTGGCCTTGGGCAACTGTGAATTCAAAAAGTAGGATGAAAAGCCATATCTATTGTTGTTATATGCTATTAAGTTTCCTGTGACTTATGGTGACCCCATGAGTGAGTGATGTCTAAAAGGTCCAGTCTTTAATACCCCTTCTCAGCTCTTGCAACTCAATGGGAGTTGATCTATCTCGTATTTGGTCTTTCCCCCCACTGCCTTTCACCTTTGCCAGCATTGTTGTCTTTTCCTGGCCATAACGGTCACCAGCAAATCCTGTCACTGATCATTCTACAAAGAAAGAGGATAGTGTATGACTCTAGTATTTCTTTACTTACTTACTTTACTTACTTACTTATTAAATGCCAAATTTCCCAGGGGAACTCTGGGTGGTGTACAAAATTGCCCAAATAAACAATTTGCCCCCCCCCAAATGACAACCCCAACAATAAATCAAATAAAAAGATATAAAACAGATCAACAAACAGCATACGACAGAGAGATCTGGAAAGAAAGGGTGGTACAAACAAAACAATCCAATTGAGAAAAAAATGCATGTACAGCTACATGCACTTCACAGCACATGTGTCTTTATCTGAATGGCTAAAATCAGAGGAAAATGAAGGAAATCAAACAGGCAAAGGGTGATACCTTTCATTTGTTGAGGTTTTGTTACAGTGGCTTCTGTGTTCTTTCTGTGTTCCCAAGAAGGTGAATACACAGTTTACTTCTGGATCTTTACAATCTCAGAGAAATCTCCCTAAATGTGTTAAAATGGCACCTCCACAGTATTACTATAAAAGAAAAACAATCTCAGCCTAGGTAAGGAATTTGATATTTTAAAAGAGTTGGTTTTCTTTTCTCATGACCTGTTATTGATGTGAGGAAAGGAAATCAGTTAAAATGCACACCAACAAATCATGCGTCATACTGCCCTTCTGCATAACTGCTCCAAATGGCAATAAAAGTTCATGACAAAATGCCAGATGACATCAAAAGGATTAGGATCAGTCCTTGAAAGGTTAGTCAGTTTTCAGTGGTACAGGATAGCAGTTCCTCTCATTCTGACCATCCAAGTGACAGCCTGTAAAATGAGAGTTCAGCCATCTGGCTGCCACCCACATTGCATTGTTCCTAATGAGCTGCTATCTGTTCAGCCCCTGCACAGCTGCTCCATGACTGAAGTTTCCATAAAGTTTACCCAAAAATTTTTAGACCTTGTGGAGACTTTTTGAAGAAGCTGCCCTGGCAGGGCTGAGGGGCTCTCTTGTGGAGATGCAGGGATGGCCAGCGACATGATAAAATACCACAGGGAATTCCCTGAAGACTAGAGGACATGAAGGAAAGAGAGGCTGAGTTCAGATGCTCTGGACAGCAGAGTGCAGATCACAGAAGGAAAAGGAGGAACAGAGCTGGCAGTTCAAGAATCATCTCTGTTTTGATCCAGATGAGGCAGTCATTTTCACAAATGGATGCTGAAAGAACAGCTAGTGGCAGAAGAAAACAAGATCAATACACCTCTGATTTGGGAGGAAAGTCTATAAGTCTATAATTATAAGTGTTTGGCTTCTGTGTTTTTCAGATGCTAAATACCGGTAATACTGTTCTTCAGGAAAGGCTGGATTTTTCTATTTTAAACCTTCTGTGAAACGATGGGATGTTGAGGAGGATGGATGTGCTCTGAGGAATGGTGTTCAAAGAGAATTTGAGAAACTACAAAGGCTTAAACAGATGTAATTTTCTCTAGGTCTGAATCACAGGCACCTAGAGACTTTCATTTGCATGTCCTGCAGGTTTCCTCTCCTGCCTGTCTGTGATAGTGTGTGAAAAATTAGTTTATTTGCTAAAGAATTCTGTAATGGGGCCTCAATGGGCAGCAGCCTTAAAGTGTAGTGATTTTTTTCCCTGCAGAAATGAGGCAGCTGTTAAGCAAGATGTACAGCATGAGCAGAAAGCCCAGGGGTAGGATACCCAACAGACTCTGTGAGCCTGTGCATCTCGAAGTTTCGCAAAACAACAACAACAATGGATGCTTAAATTTAGCACCACAACAAATGGGATGGTTACTTTAAGTACCAGAATTATGCCTTGTCTCATCAATCATTCAACTATGTATTTTCTTTCTACTTAGGGTGATGTCAGGAGGATCCGTAGAACTGGCTACCCACCAAGGGTTATACCCTAGTGACCTTCAGGTGCTGGCTCTTCCTTGACACATCAGGCTGCTCTCACTTGCCCTTTATGCATATGAGAGAAGGGCCCAAGGAAGAAGTAGCTATTAACATTCTCCTTCTGGGCAGTTGTGCCTTATGAGCTGACAAGAAAGACAGTTACTTTACGTCCACTCTTGTCCTGGGAGGAAGTTCCTTGCGTGTTGATGTCGGTTGGGGTCACATAGTCTTCATGCGGTTCTTTCCCTGTTCCTGTGTACGCATGGGCGTGATTGATGATACCGGCATGACTGTTTCCACATATCCTTGTTCTGTGATGAGATGTGAAATTCCATGCCTTTGTTCTCTGGTTTTTCCCCAGCCTGGCCTTCCGTTTTTTGATGTTTCAATTCTCCGAAGCCTTGCCTTCAATGCGTTATAGAGCAAAGTTTGAGGCATTTGTCTTTTAATCTCTCTGCACTGCGTTGCTGCCACTAGATGGAGAATGGCACGTTGCGAGAGGAGCCTTACCTCACGGGCACTCATATCAGAACGAGAAGCGAGACGAGGAGATTCCCAAGGCCAGGGAGGGTAATCTCTCATCCCGCTTAGATCGCAGTTCAGGGGGCGTGGCCGGGGCAAACTCCCCTTGTCCCGCAATGGACATGTGGTTAGATTTCTTCGTACCGGTCCCCAGCAGGACCGTGAACAGTGATGAGAGGGACATGAAATATCAGCCAAAGAGAATCTGCAGAGATGAGAGGGATGTTATTTGAAATAGCACCTTTTGTTTTTCTGGAATCCAGAATCATCAACATGGTTATAAGAGAGCAATGGACTCTCCCTACTCCATTGTCACTTTGTGCATTTAGACAGTGATGAGTCTCTAGACGAGAGGATGCCACTATCGCATAAATTCTACACATGTGCAAAACGTCTGGAAACTCTGCAAGTTTCTAGAAGCATAGTCTGGATGTCCAGTAGCCAGAGCATTATGAAGGGGGGGGAGGAACACATGTGTCCCCACAGTTGCAATTTCTCCAAGCCATCTCCTTCAGAGCCTTTGCAGAGCAAGCTTGTGCCGCTAGGATGGAGAATGAATTATTTTGTGAGACATGCCCCCCCTCCCCAGTTGGGAATATGGAGATGGTGGAAAATCCCTCCATTTGCTAAAAGTGACTCTGGACAACCTCATAGGCCAGCCTCTACTGATAAAAAAATTTATGCAGCCATAAAAGTACTAGGCCAGCTCTCTGGAGAGCCATACTGCTGGTCTCCTGCCACCTAGGAGTCAGGGTAGGGTTCAGGTTTGGGATCATTAGATGTGCTCCTGATGCTGAAATGCTAGTGTAGAGATAGGCGGTGCATGCCTTGACAGAGTACACCAGTGTCCAAAGGCCCTGCTTTGAGTAGGCCTCTAATCAGGACTGTGAGGTAAGGGTCATCTGGAAACCATCTATGCCACCTCTGCTGAAAAGGCTATAACAGTGGCAGAGTCCATCCTTTGCTGGCAGCGAGCCCCAAGTCCTATCCTCTGGTGTATTGTTGTTTCCAAGAATAAACTTGTGGCAGACTCAGGACAGATCTATATATGCACTATTCCAGGTTCCTGAGTTTTGTACCACCTCTTGCCCTTGTGCTGGGTCAGTTGCGAGAGGCTGCAGTGTCTGACTCTGCCACAGACTGAATACTGGCCTAGGGCCAAGATACATTAAGGTCCACAAAACAAAACAAAACAGGAGGGGCATTAACTAGCTAGAGCTTGGCAAGAATTTAGGGCCCTGGTTCCAGACAAATACTATTTGTAATCTAAATAGAGAATAGAAGTAAAAGTAAAGGTAAAGTTACTTTAAAGAGACATTGTGAGGATGCTAATGCTAATAAAGATAATGATGCTTCTTGAGTAGCCTGCGGAAAAAGTCTAGGCATGCTTTCTCTGAAATAGATCCAGTTGTGTTCTGTGGGATTTAGTACGTATTTTGTGTGTAGAAATTTAACTTAAATTGTGATGCATTTCTCTTCCAACAAATTCCCCTAAATGTACATAAAAACAAGAACAACTAACAGCTTGTATTTTACAACTGACTAATCTTTTATTGTTCCCTCCCCCTCCGCCAGCTATTCTCCTGTCTTTTTTCCCCCTTTATATATTTTCCACCAGTGATTTTAGTTTTACTTCTTTTCAATAACTCCTGTGATATAATATTTTTATCTTGGCCTTCTATTCCATAGTCACTGCATCTGTTCTATTTCTAGCAGCCATGCAGTTAATGATTTGTAATGATAATTACTACAGTAAGACCTGGTATAATACAGTAGGACAAGAGGAAGGCTCAGCATAAGATAGAGTGAATAAAAGATGCCACCGCCTTTTGCTCATACAACCTAAGCAGCGTTGCTTATAACTGGACTTTTTGGAAATGATTTATTCACAGGGGTTCCATAACTCAGAAATGACTTAGTGGCACAAAATGACAATAATATTTAAATTTCTAAACAGAGAAAACAAATTTTCAGGGACAGAAGGTGATCTAATTAATAGAGATGGGCACGAAACGAACAATTTTTGTTTCCATTTTTGTTTTTTCGTTTCGTTATGGAACAAAACAACAAACGAATTTTGTCTCTAAAATGAAACGAAATGAACAGAAACACCTGAAATTTTGTCGTGCATTTTGTTTCCATTACTGCAATATGAGTGAATTGCTTAAAATCCTTAAAAATAAAAAATTGAAATAAATGGTAATGAAATGGTAACAAAATGAACGAAAACGAAAACAATTTTTTTGCAAAAATTCATGAAAAACGGAAACGGACCGAAACGGACCCTCCAAATGACAAATGACAAACGAAATGCCATTTTTTTATTCGTGCTCATCTCTACTAATTAATATAATGACCTGATTTTCCTTTTGTTGTTCATTATCTTGGCATCACTGTAGCAGCTAGCCTATATATAAAGTTAAATATTCTCATCTGCAAGCCCATTGTCAAATAGCCAGCTTACTGGGACTGCATATTTATTTAAGATCTGAGTTATTTGTTTTGGTGTGTGTGTGTGTGGGGGGTCCCCTTAGGAAATTGTAACCTTAAAATTATGCATAAATGAAGGTGCTGAGGTATTCTAATTATAACTCAAAACATCATGTGCTTCACTTTGTGCTGTAATTTATTTGTAGTGATACATTCTTATTAGTTAGATTAGGGAATTAGCGCTTCTTCGCAAACTGTAAATTAGGGATTTCAGAGAGAGATCAGTGTAGGCAATTAATTCAGCACAGCACTTCAGAATAAATCTGTTTACACTCTGAGGTGCTCTGCTGCAAACCCCTGAAGTCAGCAGACCACATTTACTTACAGCATATCATTTCTGAAATGTCATCTTGCAAAATGGTGGTGATGAGATTTGTGTCCAAGCAGCTGAAAGGTACACAACTCTAGATGGATGACATGAGCTCCTCTGGAACTGGAGACTCTGCAGCCTGGGTGAACCATCCTGTAGGCTCCTAAACCTCATTCTGTTTTCTCTGTCTTTTTGCTGATGTAAATAAATTCTTTTGTTTTACAAGTGTAACGCTAAGCACTAAGGAGAAGCTTTCACATTCATCATTTATCACTATCATCAATCTTGTGAGTTAACTGCACAATCCTATGGGAATCTGTAATGACTTTATGTGGTGCTCAATGGGCCTAACTCCAAGGTATGTTCTGGGGTTGTAGCCCAAGTCAAGACTACAAGGTGAATCTAAATCTGTCTCTCTGTCATTCCACTAATAGAATGTCTTTGGTTCTCAATCCCATCTTCTATGTGCCTTCAGAGGTCTTTAGAGGTCTCTGAAAAATCCATGGAAAAGAATTTTCAGGTGGTGTGCATGGAAGACACTGGAAATGGTGAGTGGAAAAGAGTCCTATCATGCAAATGATTATTTGCTAGAGTGACACCAGTTTTAGGCCCATATCTACTGCCTGATACAGACACTTGTTTGAATTTATGCCCTCAGTAATTTACACAGGGTTGAAATGATTAACTATATCTTTTTCTGATGAATAACTAATAATACATAAAATTAGGGATATGATTAAGGCTCAGAAGTTATTGGGAATCTGAAGAGAGGTTGTTGTTTTTTTGTCAGTGTCAAACTGGTCAAAAACAAGGTAAGGAATGCCAAATTGGTGCTTGAATCAAATAAAAACTCTCTGAAGAATCAAATATTATTTTCATAGTTTGGTTTATATAACTAATTTTTAAAAAATACATCAATGAATCTCACTCAGGAAATGAAAGTAATATTCTGACAGAGCTAAGAAGACCAAATAGAAGATTAAGAGCTGAAGCACAAATAAGAAGTCCATGTGTTCCTCATCACAGAGTCCCAGTGACCAGATACCTCCCTTCTCCTGTATATCTTGGGAGGACAAGGGAAGATTTAATCAATCAGAGAAAGCTATTTGCAGTAATTTCATTTTTATTATGTATGAGGTGTACATCAGAGAAATGTTATTCTTTTCTTTTAGGCAGCTGCAGATCTCATGCTGTATTACATTTTAGATTGCAATCAAATTGGTGTCTCTCTGTGAGAATATACCATAAATGTCTCGAGTCTCTCATGTAGGATTTGGATGGGGTTGGCTACGTTAGCATGAGAAATAGCACTTAAGCTGTTTCTCCATTCCCATTTTGTGCTGCTGGCTTTCATGTTTGCAGCGTGTTGGCTTTTGCCTTTTTCACTGTGTATGTTTGTTTACATGGTATACAAGGTAGTAACTAGCTACTCTGCTCTAGGAAGGAAGGAAGGAAGGAAGGAAATTAAACTGGTGAGAGATGTGCCTGCAAAATGGAAGTCAAGAAGTACTTGTTGGCATTATGTTTCATTGTCCTCCCACACGAAATGACGAGATGAGTCAGGTTATGGGTTTTAACTGGGCCTCACTTTATTAACACATAACTTTATTTCAACAAACAACAACAGGAGGGGCCTGGCATCAACATACATGGTTGGAACCCCGGGGTCACCCGGGACCCCTCCAACCGGGCAGCATAGGGCAAGGCACAACCCCTAGGTGGTGCCGTAGGCCTACGGCACCCCTCAGGCCAGTTGATGGTCATACCAATCCCTGCGTCCAATTGTATCACACTGGGTTATTCCCGATGCAGGGAGGCATCCCCGTGTATCCACCTCAACACTGTAATCTCAGGATCCGCAGTGCTGTGGTTATTGGGTACTTGGGGGCAGATGTTCTGTTGTATCCTCACCGCTGCCCTTCATCTGCTTCTGCTGCCAGTGTGACCAAAATTCAGGGTCAAAAATTCCTATCTGGCCCCCGAAGGCGACCAGTTACACTCACATTAGTCCTGAAAGTGGTGGGCGGGTGGGCAACGCCAAACTGGAAAGCCTGCTTGGGGGGGGGGATAGGAGTTGCCCTTTATAGGGCGCTCCCCCTTCCTTCTGGACGCGATCTCGCGTCCTGCTCTCTCGCGCCTTCATGCGAAAGGGCAAATTGGCTCAGTCGGGTGGAGAATCTGCCCACGGAGCCAGCATTTGAGCATCCCAGATCAGAGTCCTTTGTTTTGCTCATTTGCATTTGCATATTTGGTTACAAATCAAAGTGGGTGGCCTACAACTCATTTAGATATGGATCAGTTGCTATTAGAAGGACAAACAATTTTGGATCAAATCAAAATGGAAGATTAAACAATATAATAATGATCACGAACCATCAAGTCAATTCTGATTTATGGTGACTCTTTGTAGGGTTTTCCAGGTAGAATACTTAAAAGTGCTTACCATTCCCTTCTTCTGTTGGTATCCTGGGATTGTGGAGTTTGCCCAAAGCCACACAGGCTGGCTGTATTCCCTGGAGGCACAATGGTGCGGGGGGAACAAATGCTCAACATCTGAGATATCCAGCCATGTTTGCAACCAATATTTTAGCCTTAAAAATCCATACATTTTTAGGAGGTTGTGGATTTCCATTTAGTAAAAGGAATGACTGAAAAATGTTTGTAGTCTTTTTTGAAGAATGGATTTCTAGGGCAATACTGTGACTCGACTTTAAAACATCACTGCATTTTGTGTGAAATTAATGAAAATGCATGCACAATTTCTTACGATCATCAGCCAGAAAAGGGGAAGGGACATTTAGGGATAGAGAAAATAATTTTTGTTCATTTTGCCTTCTGTCTAGTGGAGTTAATCACTGAAGGTTAGAGTGGATGGGATTTCCACCAGGACACTACAAAGAATTATGTCCCCTCAAGTTGATTTCAAATTATGGTGATCTTTCCCAGGATACAGTTGAAATAAATGGTCTACTATCCCTTTCTTCTGGATGTACTCTGGGATTGTACAGTCTGCCCAGGATGCACAGCCTGACTGTATGTCCCTGAAGGTACTGTGTGGCGGTAAACTCCTGACCTCTGATTCTAGAGTCAGGTACTTAACTCACTAAGCTAATGCTACTTAGAAAACTGTTCTTGAGAGTGAGAAAACTCTCTGGAAAAAATGTGTAAGGAGGCAGTGGTGGCTACATGACTGAAGAGGAAAATGTGACCCCTGACCTGGTGCTGGTAGGAACTTCCTCCCATGCCATGGAACCCATGAGTTTGTGAATCCTAATGGACTGTGTAAATGCTATGTCATCTCCCCCCCCCCATTCTGTATTTCCTCACTAATCAAAATACAGGAAACATCTTTAATACTGCAAACACTGATATAGGGCTTGGTTCGATTGCCATAGCAGTCAGCAGGAATTAAAATCATATTGATCCAGTGCAATTTAAGTGAAAGTTTGCTGGCATGACAAGCTATAAAAGTGCTGTCAAGATGTATAAAGAGGAAATGGATCCCTCGAAACATTTAATAGAGGTCAGTAAACTCTGCTCACTATATATGGCTTGAGGTTGAACTTGAAACACTCGTGTCAGTTTTTAGTAGCATTCCCCCACCAATGCACATTTACCACACACCACACCGGTAAATTTTTTCCAGTGGAAGCTATTTCTCCATTAGGAGCTGCATGGCTATTCCCCTTTTCCTTATTTAAGTCAATTGACACAGATTTTGGAGCTTCTGTGATTGTGGTGAAGAATGGTTTCACTCAGAAAACACAGTATAGTAAATGTGGAGTACTGTACTAGCAAAGAGATAGAACCATTCTGTTTGCCCAGTTTATACCAATGTAATAATGTAGTGTGAATAAAATATCCCTTGTATAAAGGCTTCTGAAAATAAGAAAGAATAACTAGCTGTGGAAAACAAAACAGAGCCTTTTCCAACGGGTGAGCCATTTGGTCAAATTCCTGTTGGCCAAAAGTCAGCTAAATGAATAAGCCATCCAGACT
>JAHTLZ010003526.1:40660105-40711592 GCA_023846285.1 Phrynocephalus versicolor
TTTTCAGATCCTGATATCGGGTAATTTTTTCAAATTGTTAGACTTGTCAACTAGTGCTTGGTCACAACGGCAGGTCGTGCATAGTCAGTTGAGATCCCAGATTGGCATGCAATGGGTGCTTGGCAGCCCTCTGGCCGTATGTGTATTCAGAAATGTTGTACCATTCCCTTCTTCTTGGGAAGCTTCAGAGAAAATAGGTTGCTCAATGCAACAAAGGCTAGAGTACTGTTTGCTTGGTGGTATGCATGCACATGAATGGGAAGTATATACTTTTGGTTTTGGCCTCACCCAATACCAGTATGGAAGCTCTAGCCACTTTCCCACAGGGAATGTGACCTTGAGGGAAAGGGCTCAATTCCATCCCAATGTATAACAAAGTCTGACTATAGGCGTCCAACTGCATCACACCAAAGGCTCATTTAATCCAACATCCTGCTTTCCACAGTGACCAAACATAAGGAGGGCTCCTGCGAGGCCTATCATAACTAGAAACCATGAAAGCATTACTCTTTTAAGTTGTCTCATCCCCTTCTAAACTCATCTACGGGGGTGAGCATTACTACATTACTATGGATATTCCATAGTTTAAATTTGCACTGCCTAACTGTACAGAGTGTTCTGAATGTGGATTACTGCTTACATTTTTATGAAGACATCACAGTGGTGGAAGGTTTATTAATGATGTCTTTCTTAATTGTCCTAATATGCAACTGGACTTTTGTCTACAGACTTGATGGTCCACCAATCAGACCCCATCAGGCTAAATGTGTAATTAGGGTTGTAAAGGAGAGCCACACTGATTATTAGCTACCAAAAAGGCCCTGTCTCATTTTCTCACTTGATATGCCTGTGAGCTTGGGGTGATAGGGCTCTGAGAAGGGTCTCCACTGATCATCTTAACATCTAGAGAACCTCATGAGGGAAGACCTTCAGAAACCCTGAACTAACGTCATTCCATTCATCCAGCTGAGGCTGGGCTCCTCATGTTGGTTTCTTAGCCATTTCTACAGTTCCACAATTTTTTGTTCACCTTTTCTATGTCCTCCATGATATGTACAGAGGTCTCAGTGGGATTCAAGGGTGCTCCTTTGCTTTCATGCTATGTTTTTCATTGCCAGGCAGGAATGTGCTGTTTTTGTATTCAGCCAGAGGAACAGAAGGCATGCCTGTCTCTGCCCCTTTTTTTTCTTGTGACCTGTAGGAAGCTTCTAGTAAAGGAGTGGTAGGCTTCTTTTTAGCTCCCTTTGTATTAGACTTTTTCAGGAGGCACAGTGTTTGAAGACAAGTTAATTAAATCCTTAAGAGCAGAAAGGTCCTTGGTTATGACAACATTTTCTTGGAGGCTAACATACTCATCTTGTCACATATTAAATGAGCCCACCTCTGAGAAGAATATAAATGCTACAGGTCTGGTACTTATGAAAGAGAGCAGCACAGCAGAATGGTCTAATGTTAAACTAATCTAATCCAAGTACAGGGATTTGGGAGATACCATTTTATTTGATAACAGAAGAAAATTATTTTTCACACTCAGTTGAGAAAGAAAATCAGTATAAGGGATGCCAGACCTCCGGTGATATATGGTTATATGCCATTAGTTATCTGCTTATTTAAGCATTTTTATGCTTTTCATGTTTGAAATAATATATCAATATATTACACCAAAGGAAGCATAAAATGATAACATTAAAATATTAAAACATAAACTAAGCATTAACAGGAACATTTAACATGGGAGATGCTCCAATTACAGTTATTTTTGAACTGGGCAACTAGCAGGGCTGTGCATCCTCCAGTTGTAAAAGTGTGGGAGTTTGCTCAGAGAGGTCTGAGCAAATGGATCTTAGTTACAGGAAGAAACAGACAGAGACAAGGTGCTTTCCCCCCAGCCAGCTGGAGAAAAGCTCTGAGCAGAGATGAAAGGACAAAGAAGAACAAGCTGAGCCCCTCCCAGAGGCTTGTTTATTGCATCTACTGTTCATGAGCAGGGATTGGAGCATTTTATGAAAAAAATGTTTCTAATAGGGAGCAAGTGCTCTTTAACTCTTTAGTTCTGCCTCAATGCAAAGCTGAAAGGGAAATAGAAGGTCACTTCCCCTCAGGGATGCAACGTGGCAAAGTCAGGGTGGTGTGCCCTCACTGAAACTCTTCCAGGAAACACATCCCTCAAAGAAAGGTTCCAACATAAAAGTACCTGAAGATAAACCTCCCTTTGAAAAGCTGTGTGGTCCAGATACAGAAGCCCCAAGATGAAGTCCAAGACTCTGAAGTTGCTCATTTGCCATTTAGTTCAGGGATAGTAGACTCAACAGGTATTCAGGTTGCCCGGTCACTCTCCTTTTTGCTTGACTCTATTGTAGTTCTCTTTAATTCCTCAATTCAGAAATAAACCAGCTTTAATTCTGAATCTGGTATGTATAAATTATTGTATGCAAGTTATATAAATCAGTGTCCTCATTTGAACAGTTATGATGCCACCTGACAATTCAGCTACCTTCAGGTATGGGACAGGGGTCTGTGTCATCATCACTGCTCAGGAATTATGATTTCAACTGTTACGCCAGTTTGCTTTTGTATGTAAAATGGGAAGAGGTATTATCTTGGCCCATGTTTCAGGCAACAAAAACTCTTTGTTTAGCCCTTTTCTTTCTTTTTCATTTATAACTTCTTATTCTTGGATAGTGACTGTACCCTTATGTTCAAATAAAAGAGTCCCCCTCTGTTTATAAAGGTTGAAAAAAGTTCCAAATAGATATAAAATGAATGAAAACATCCCTTACTTTTATACTTTCAGATACAATGTAAAAGGCAAAGGAGAGTAACATGCTACATATATCAGTAAATTATGCACCACCGGCAGCATGATAATGAATTAAATATACAGCAAATATTCACTTTCCTAAGGCTAGTGCCTTAAAATGATTTATCTTACCTTTATTAAGGTGCAAATTAGGTTCCCATGTAATGTGAACTGCCTGGGCAGATATGTATACCTTACAAACAGAATATTGATCTGCAGTGAGGGAAAGCCCCAAGGAAATGTGAACCCCAGTCGGGCACTATTCCAGCATTCTGAGCAAGCTTATAGGGAAGTGTCTCATCTCTCTCTGTATAATCATTGCTTTCTTCATGCTTTTAGTGCAAGATTTGAAGAAATGTTCTATGTAGGCTCTTCACATAAGCAAGAACCCAGATTTCCTACACATAGGCAGGAATGTCTCTTCTTCAGACTCATCATTGATAACCTAAAGAAAGTGATGACAAAAGGGTAGGTGGGACTAGGTCAGTGGTGGTGAACCTTCAGCACTCCAGATTAGGGATGGGCAGGAAACGGAAAATGAAATGCTGTTTTGTAGTTTCTAGAGATGGGCATGAAACGAACAATTTTTGTTTCCGTTTTTGTTTTTTCGTTTCATTACGCAACGAAATGACAAATGAATTTTGTCTCTAAAATGAAACAAAACGAACAGAAACACCAGAAATTTTGTCGTCCGTTTTGCTTTCATTACGGCAATACATTGAACTGCTTTAAATGCTAAAAAAAATTCACAAAAAATTGAAATTAATGGTAACAAAGCTGTAACGAAACGAACAAAAACGAAACTGAATTTTTTGCAAAAATTCACAAAAAATGGAAACGAACCGAAACGGACCCCCAAATGACAAACGATAAACGAAATGCCATTTTTTTATTCGTGCCCATCTCTAGTAGTTTCATTACATAACAAAATGAAACAAAACAAAACGAGGAAGCAGCATTTCATTATAGACAAAATGAATCAGTCATTTTTCCATTGAAACAAACCATTTCATTTCATCATTTTCAGGCTCCTGCTGAGCTGTCAATGGCTGAACCCCTTTAAACCTGGCCCAGTCAGCCCCAGGGGGACCCTCTGCTACCGACTGGGCCAGGTTTAAAGGGTTCCAGCCATTAACAGCTCAGCAGGAGCCCTCAGAAAAGTGTCGGGCTACTGGGTAGGCAGTTTGCACTGCCCTCCCCACCATTTTCTGTCAATGGCTGGAGCCCTTTAAACCTGGCCCAGTCACACTGCCTACTCAACTGTTCTCTGAGGGCTCGTGCCGAGCTGTCAAGGGCTGGACCCCTTTAAACCTGGCCCATTTGGTACCTGAGGGTCCCCCTGGTGCGAAGTGGGACAGGTTTAAAGGTCTTCAGCCATTTATAGCTCTTCAGAAGCCCTCTAAAACTGCTCAGGGGGGCAGTCCGATTGCCAGAACTGCCCTCCCAACCATTTTCTGTGGGCTCCTGCCAAGCTGTCAATGTCTGGGCCCCTTTAAACTTGGCCCAGTCGGCACCAGGGGATCCCCCTGGTGCCAACTAGGCCAGTTTTAAAGTGGTCCAGCTGATAATACCTCAGCAGGAGCCCTTTAAAAACGGCTCCCAGAGTCTCAGGCCCCAAATCTGGTTCCTCTAGGACCCAGGGGAGCCATTTCATTTTGTTTCATTTTGTTTTGTATGAAATTTAAATTTTTTTGTAAGAAATGAAATGAAACAAAATGGGGTTGAGCACAAAATGAAACATTATTTTTCTGTTTTGTGCCCATTCCTACTCCAGATATTGCGGACCACAACTTCCACAGTCCTTGGTCATTGGCAATCTAGGCTCAGAATTCTGGGAGCTGGGATCCAAAACATCTGGAGTGCTAGAGGTTCACCACCACCAGACTGGGTCGTCTACTCTAAGCATGTTCAGCATACCCTGTTCTATAAAGTCTGGTCAGGTCTACCACTTTCATGGGGTAGAAAAGAATTTAGCTGGAATCCAGAAATCTTGATGAATGTAGTGCTCTTTTTCCTCCTGAGATTCATTGTGAGAGGAAATATGTCTCAACTCAAGAAGTGACATGTTTCAGAGGCTTACACGGTGCTACAGGGAAAAATTTATTCAAAACTATGCACACATTTTAAAATACAAACAGCCAAAATAAAGAAAATTGAAAAATGTGTAAAAACATGCTTTACTAAATGTGGCAATATGTCACCTCTATGGAAAAACTCATATGTAAATGCATACATTAGGTTAAAAAGTGTAAATAAATGCATAAAAAGAGTAAATGGGAAAAAACATCATGAATGTCAGTGATGGAAACAGAAAGTAATGCAGGCAGGAGGATAACGCAGGAAAATTATGCAGGTGCCATTGAGAGCAACACAAGGAAATTGAGACAAATATGTTTTGACATCTCTAAGTTTACATTCAAATGGAAGATTGAAATTAGAAAGAATGTGAGATAAAGAAATAAGGTAATGGACTGCAACTCCCAGGAATCCCAGCAGCACAGCTGGTAGTGAAGGCTTCTGGGAGGTGAAGTCTAAGAACACCTGGGATACCCCTGGCTTTGAAGATTATTTAGAAAGGACCAAGCTGATACAAGAGGAGATCTCATTTCATTTTCTTGACATTTTCCTTTCTTTCTATATGTCTTGGTTATGTAAGAGCTTCTTAGGATCTTAGAATCATAGAATTCTAAAGTTGTAAAGGGTCTATAAGGTCATCAAGTCCAACCCCCTGCTCAAGGCAGGAATACAAATCGCATAGGACATCTGCCAGGTGCTTGTCTAAATTTCTCTTGAATACCTCCAGCAATGGAGGACTCAAGACCTCTCAATCCGCAATTGATTCCATTGCTGTACTATGAGGATGGCTTCCTGTAGCTTCAGCCCATTGTTGTTGTGAATCCTGCACTCTGGGATGATCCAGAGCAAATTCTGCTCCTCCTCTGTAGGACAGCCTTTCATGGATTCAAAAAGGGCTAAACATCTCTCACCCCAGTCTCCTTTTCTCAAGGCTAATCATGGCCAGTTCTTTCCGTCTTTCCTCCTAAGACTTGGTTTCCTGTCCCCTAATCATACTTGTAGTCCTCTTCCAAATTTGTTGCAGTTTGTCAGCATCCTTCTTTAAGTGTGATGTCCAGAACTAGACACAGTATTTAAGATGAGGCCTAATCAGTGCCAAATGGGTTGGGGGGCTAGTACATTGTGGGATTTGGAGACTAAGGTAAAGGTACTTGGAGACTATACATCTATTAAAGTAGCCTAAAATAGTACTTGCCTCTTTTTTGTAGCTACATCACGCTATTACACTTGTGATTTATGATGAATCCAAAATCATTCTTGCTTGTAGCATTTCTGAGGCAGGTATTCCCATCTTGTAATGTGTTTGGTTTCATTTGCCTAGGTGCAGTACTTTGCATTTAACCCTGCTGAATTTCATTCTATGTTTTTTTTTTAGCTTGCTGTGTATTCACCTGACAATTGTTGCATCTATCTCACACCTAGTTAGTGTGCTAATCAGAATATCATGGCATACTTTGTCAAAAGCTTTGGTGAAGTCAAGATATACTATGTCTACAGTAGAGATGTTTTGTCATTTGTTTCGTGATGAAATATCATTTTTACCATTATCTATGAAACACTATTTTTACCATTACCTATGAAATGGTAGGACACATTGTTTTATTTTGTGATGAAACATCATTTCCCCCTCTAGGGTGAAATCATGAAATGATTCATCCTAGAGGAATTGGTAGGGGAGCAATTCAGGGAAGACCCCCAAATTTGGAAAGGTTTGGTTTTCAGTGGGCTGGGTTATTAAGTTCCAAAGGGGGTACCCCTAGGAAAAATTCTCTCTAATTGGATTTGGAAGACAATTAGAAACAATTTTTCATAGGGGCACCCCTTTTGGACCTTAATAACTCAGTCCCTTGAAATCCAAATCTCTCCAAATTTCGGAGTCTTACCTAGAATCGCTTGAGGAAGCTAAGTCTGCCATTTACATGCTGAAACATGGAAGCTGTGATCCATATTTTTGTGTGGTAAAAATACAGATATATTTGTTTATAAATATCCAGCTTTAGTCATGCCCCCTTCACTTGCACTTCACATTTTTCTGGAGGGCCCAATTTTCTCTCATTTGGAAAAAGACTGAGCTAAAATAGGTATTTGGTCCTTTTGCCTTTCCTTAATCATCTGTTATCATTTCTCCCTCTCCACTGAGTAGCCTAGCCACTGTTTCTCTTCTTTGTCTCTTGCTATGTACCTACCTTTTGTTGCTTTTAGCGTCCCTAGTTAACATTCTCTGCTTTTGCCTTCCTAAATCCCACCCTTACTACATGTCTGTACTCTTCCTTTATAGCATGGCCTTCTTTTCACTTCCTATAGATATGCTTTTTCATAGCATTGACACGAATGTCACTGAGACTGAGCTGCCACTGGTGTGGACCCCTTTAAATAGAATCCAGTGTTTGTAGTATTGGGACAAACTATAGAATTCTGTAGTAATGCATATGAATCATCTCAGGCTTCTACATAGGGGGTTGTTTTCCTGTGATTTCCCTCCATGCTTATAATGTTTAACAGTCACCATCTCAATCATATTAGGAAGCCCTGAGACATATGGCTTGGGATGATTATGTGGGTCTTTCCAGTTCTCAAATAAAGGTGTGCCATAAATCTACATACAGGATTCTAGTCTCTAAACATTGCCTTCAACCCTTGTGATGAAGCAATAGGAATGAGATTGTTTGACACCATACAAGCAATGAGACATCCTTGCTTAGGGTATGATGTTGTTTTCTGCCCCCTATTAGGATGGGGGAATGGCCACTACATGTATGCCATGAAAATAAAGCTGGCAACTAGATGAGGCTTCTGGTGAAAGATATATATTGGTTGATGATTATGAAGAAAATACCTACCCTAGTTTTAAAGCTGGATAAATGTAACTAAAGAAAAGAAGATGTGCTATGGGCAGGATGTTCTTAAGACTCTTCTTATGCAGATCGCTATAAGATGACAAGAAATTGTTGGGATATCTTTTTTAAAAATACACCTATTTTGCACACTATCTTGCCTAGAACCTTTTTCCCCCTCTGAACTATGCATCTCTCATGACAGATATGTCACATAATGATTCTGATACCTTTCAGTTCCTTAAGAACTGCTTGGAAAAAAAATATTGTTTTAGTGTGAAACGATCTGGAGTAGCTTATCCTGAGACCTTAAAGCTGATTTGTGTATTATAAACACTGGCATACAGCCAGCGTACTATATGTACTATATGTATTAACAATGAGCAAATTGCACTCCTGGTGTCCATTTTTTTCAGATGATATAATATTGTTTGTGAACAAAATATGATAAAAACTAAAAGACAACAAAAAGAACATCCAGTCTCCAAAACAATTTGGCTGTTCAATCCTAGATTTTATGTTCCCCAAGCCAGAATCCTGTAGGGATCGTGCAGCATAAATGAGCAATCATGTCAGGTCTTATTTTATACACCATCATCCATTATCTACCTCAACACAAGAGTGTTCATGGCTTTCTCCTATAGAAATGTTGAGGGAAACAGATGTCAGTCATTACCATCCTGCTTTGTGCCATATGTGAAGTTCTTTCCCTTGTGGTTTCCACTGCAACTTATCACATATCCCTTCTACACTAGTCTTAATCATTCCCTCTTCTCCCATCTCTCCTTCCCTGGTGTTATAACTTGCTGCAAGTTGTTATAATGTCTGCCACTCCCCTGAGGCATGTGAAGGAGCTCAGCAGATGAAGCTATGCCAGTGGCCGCCAAAAACCTCTCCACCCCTTCTGTGTGTGACCTGCTATATAACACACATACTGCCTCTATGCTACGTCTGGCCAAGGAGGGGTGAGAAGGTTGTGATAATGTGTTGCAACACTGTGCTCACTTGCCATCATGTCAGCAGAGCATCAGAGAAGGTGCAGTGGGTCAAATATTTCAGAACCTGGCACTTGTGTGTCAAACCAAGCGCCCAATGTCAGTTGCAGTTTTGTGTCATTTAAGCCATACCGTATGTGCAAATGACAGCGTGCACAGTCAATGCCAAAAAAAAAAAAAGAGGAGAAATACAGATTTGCTCTAGAGACTTACAAGTATTTCCAGATAAAGCAGAGAATATCAGGATTCATCTGTAGTGCAATGCAAATTTGCAATGGTTTCCTGAAATGTTTAAAATCTTGGTTTCAGGACTGATAAATGTTTAATAGTTTTTTTTAAAATACAACTTCTGTTTTATTTTAAAAGTGCTTTTACAGTAATTGTTGTAAATTGCCTTGACTCCTATATGAGGAGAAAAGTAGCATATAAGAAAGATAAAGACACTGAAGGTTTTATTAGAAGAGAAACAGCCAGGAATACCTGATGTACACATGAGGACTAGCTCACACAGATGGTGGCACCTGCTAGAAATATGTGTGAAACATGTCATCACAGTGTGAAAAAGTACATCCCACCAGAATAATAAGACAGAGTGCGACTGGAAACCAAATGCTCCATCTTAAACCTTAATAATATTCCCATTCTGCTTTCCTCCATGGACTGCTTCTGAGAACATCCTATGCCCTATCAGATGTACAATTTTTGAAAAGGACATATATTTCAAAATGTCTCTACTATCAACTGAGAGGGAATTTGCAATGATGTATGCAGGACCGCTTTGATAAGCTGATGTCCCACTGAAAAAGAAAAATTTGTTACCAATCAATATCCAGTCATAAAGATGAAGTTTTCAGGAAATAACAAATTTCTGGACACAGTTTGACAGAATGTATAGTATTAAGAAGCTAGTTTACCATGTGATCCCTTGTGCACTGCAATAATTTAGTTATGTGGCATCAAATCAGAATTGAGGTACAGTGAGCCTCATAGGGCTTCCAAGGCTTCCGAGCACAGTCACCAATATGAATTAAGTCACACTTGACAGCGAATCTCCATCCCTGTTATTCATTCCCTAAGAGCTGCATTCTGTATGAGCTCAGAAACCATGATTGTAGCTATTTTGAGTTTCCCATGTATATATTCAACTTTGTTGGTTTTACCTGTGACATCCTGAACAGTTTCTGTAATTTCACTGGGCCGATTTGATTTAAAAACAATATTCTGTTTTGAATCTGACTTTTTTGTATCTTAAAAAGCTGCTCCCAGCGCCCACCCCCCAAGCCATAAAGGCTGCTTTCCTCTTATCCTTCTGTAATCAGGAAAAGTTTTGAATTTTGGCAAAGTTTGCACAATGCTTTTAAATTGTCCCCATTACAAGATTTTTATTATTGTATGCTGCTATGGATCCTCTATGGTGTGAAAAACAGTATATAAAATAAAATAAAATAAATCTTCACAACTTGTGTTCAGTCAGTATGGCTTGGAGAGGTGGTATTAAATCCACTCATGGCTCCTTCTCCTGCTGAGTTATCTAATACTATGAATATTTTCCTTGGGATTTAAGAATGCAGTAGCATTGCCAGGCTGCTTCAGGTGGTGGACTTCTTGCTGGCCAACAGATTCTGATTTTTAATGACAGAAGCACTTCTTTCCTTAAATAATTTTCAGATAATGTCAGTTAATTACATTATTCATTTCACACCATGGAATGCTTGTGGAAAAACTGTGTAGGTATTACTCTCAAATTGGGATGGGTATATGCTACTATGGAATCCCTTCCCACAGGATGTGGTGGTGGCATCTGGTCTAGATGCCTTTAAAAGGGGATTGGGCCAATTTCTGGAGGAAAATCTATCTCAGGTTACAAACCATGATGGAGATATGTGTTATCTCCAGGATTAAAATAAAGATACATTAAAATGACAGATGCAGGGGAGTGGTATCAGTAGACAGGTATCTAGTTGTCTCATGTGTTCCCAGAGGGATCTGGTGGGGCCACTGTGAGATACAGGAAGCTAAGCTAGATAGGCCCTTGACCTGATCCAGCAGTGCTTGTCTTCTGTTGTTATGTACTGTGCCAGGGTCAGAGATTGGCTAGAGAACTCAATTGTAGCAGGCTAAATACGTTGTGTAGAGATCCAGTATGCCATTTGGTGCAGTTCCTGCATGCACATGTCATACACACCTCAAGTGAGGCTATTTGGCCCATTTCTCTTAAGAAAGAAAGAAAACAAAAACAAAATATCCCATTTGTCCCCTATTTTTTCTGTGTTTACGAAGAAGTATAGCATCTCAGTTTTGCCTTAATAGACACACACACACACACACACACACACACACACACAATTTTGCTTCCTCCCTCATCCCCTCCATGGAGGAGAAGAGAGTACTTTTTTAAAAAAAACCCAATATCATTAAGTGGCTAAGCTTTAATGATATTGAGAAACTGAACAGTAGAGATGGGCACGAACTGAAAAAATGGTGATTTGTTTTGGTTTGGTTCGTTTTAGGGTTTGGTTCGGTTTGTTTCATTTTCCATGATTTTTTTAAAAAAATTGTTTCATTGTTTCATTGATTTGTTATTCATTTCCCCCCGCTTTGCATGATTTAATCCATTTGACAGCGCGCGGGCGGGAAAGAACATTAAAAAAAAAGACGTTGACAACTACTGCACAAACTGGACTGGCAGCATCCTCATCCTCATCATCCACATCCTCATCCTCATCTTCAACATTCAACATATCATCCTTACCAGGTGGTGGTGGTCTCGGCGGCGGCAGCAGTGGGGCGATCCTGGCCCCTGTGGTAGGGGCTTTTTGAAGCACTGGCTTGGGGCCAGCACCTCTTTTTTCCCCAAAGCACTGACTGTGCGGCCCCTGGGGCCGGGTCGGCACTTCTTTTATTTTGTATATATTTTTTCTTGATTTTAAGGTGCCAACCTGGCCACCCTTGGGGCCAGGTGGGTGCTCCTTTTTATTTCTTTTGGATTTATTATTATTTTATTTTTAGGTATTTTTTACTGCCGACCACGTGGCCTGCGCTACAGCTGTAGCACGCGGGCCAGTCAGTCCCTCCCCCCGGATCACCACTCCTTGCAGCCAGGAAGACCGAAATGAACCATTTTTTTTCAGTTCGGTTTGTTTTGTTCTAAATCCACTCTGGGGTTTGTTATTCATTTCATTATGTAACAAAACAAATAACGAATAATAAAACAAACTAAAAGTTCATTTTGTGCCCATCTCTACTGAACAGAATGTGGAGTTAAAAGGAACAAGATCTGCTTTGGTCTAATCCTAGCAACTTCATGTGCTGGAAATGAATCAAAACAATGCAATCGTACTCATACCTAAAGAAGAGTAACCTCTCACAGGGAGCCAGAGAGCAGTGAATAGTAATGAACGGGCTAACACTGACACTTAGATTAGAATAGTTTTATATAAGCTATTTTTACTAGTCATATACTGTACTGAAGTTCTAATGACTGCACATTTCTATAAGCATCATACACTTAATAGCCTTTTTTCCTCAGAAGGCTGTGCTATGAATGAGCTGGCTGTTGCCCTAAAAACTTCCACATGGTGTGAATGTTGGTTCTCTCTCTCTCTCTCTCTCTCTCTCTCTCTCTCTCTCTCTGTATATATACCTTCACCTATGGTGCAGAGAGCACTCTGAAGGCATGTTCTGTGCATCTAAGACCATTCACTCAATCAAGAACAGGAGGAAAAGCATTTCTGGAGGTCACAGAGGAGAGTCAAAAATACTGTCAAACATGAACAATCAGTTACATTTTTTGTCCTAATATTTTCCGAAGTATTTCAGATTTCTTCCAGCACAGCAACAGAGCAGACACGAACAAAGCAAAGTGTAATGTGGAGAAATGTGATATACCATCATTGCTTTGCCATAATAAGAAGGGAATTGTGAAAAGGAACAGGAAACAAGAATGTATTCATTCACTTGTGGACCAAATGCTTAAAGTTATTTCATCCAGGACAAGTAGCAAGCAACTGTTGATTTTACAGATTGTGTTGGTCATCATGAAGAAATAGAGAATAGGTTGTGAGAACACAGAAAATTCCTTTGGCCATTTAGTGCTGATAGTGATGAAAGAACATAAGAAACTATCTTATAAAAGAACAGACTGATTGTTCATGTGTTCTATGATTGAAACCCTTTCTAGGTTTCCAGCAGATCACATGACACAATGCTTTTGACTGGAAATCCTGTCATGTGCCCTTTCTCATGCATGGACTTTCCTGAGATAATTCACACAACCGAGTAAATTCAGTTTGCATGTTTGTGGTGTGGGCTGATATGAAGCCTAGCTGTTAGGAAATAAGTAGACAGTGCATCCATTATTCCAAACTGAAAACCAAACCATTTCAAAAACAGTTTGTCAGGCTGTGGGCAGGTTATGATGGGAGCTGGCTTTGTCCACCCAGCCTGAAATAAAGAGATGAGAAACTTTTCTGGGATTAACATTGGGCCACAATTTATTAATGTTGTATCAGACTGTTTCTCCTACTGTTATCCTAGAAGGGGGACCTGAAAGGGCAAGTGGCTCTCTGCTATTTACAAATGATGCAACAGGGGAGTGTCAACTGGAGAGGTAGCCCCCCCCCCCACACACAGTGATGGGGAAATTTTGGGCAACTCTCGCCAAGCTCTTTACAGCTAGGCTTATAAATCACTCTGTTCTATCATATCTGCTTCCACGCTTAATTTGGGAATTTAAGGGCTGCCCTTGTAGAAAACAAAGAGGGTGCTGACCTCGTTGTTAGCCTTTACATGGGGATTTACTGTGAGGTCAGGTGACCCAGTGGTTGGCAGCTGGCCAGTCTTCCCAGGTGTTCTGGCAAGCCCCCATTGGCCAGCCTGGCTAGTGGGCAGTGTGTCTCTCTCAGGCAGGTCGATAGAGGTACCCCTCCCAGCACTGGGCTGGTAGGAACCTGCATTCTATTAAAATCAGACAAACTGGAAGATGGGAACAGAAGCCCATGTTGAAATACTGTCGGTCATGTTTTGCTTCTACCCCTTCAAGTGTATGTAATATTTCATGTACAAAATACAGTGAGATCAATACAATTATATTTTACAAATTGACCAGTGGCGTACTGCAACAAATGTTCCAAGGATAGAAGTTCCATTTTCACCCCGCCCCCCATCACTTTATAAGCACCAGAAATGACATGAAAGCATCTTATTTCTTATTGTGGGAATGGTGAGGGAAAAACTTTAAATGAAGCAGGAAAAAAATCAAATAGGAATGTTAGCCAAATAATATAGAATTCTATGCATGTTTTAAATTATTCTACACTATTCTTTGCACATATCTAAAATGGCAGCTTGACAGAAGTCTCCAGTTAATGAGGACCCTCATAAGTGCGATGGCAGGAGAGTGCAGGTAACATAATGTATTCAGTTTTTGAAACACTGAGTCACTAGCTTTCAACCTTCAGGAAATATTTCATGAAAATACACTGTGAATTCATACAACATGCATTTTCTAATTTCCTTTGAAAACCTGTTCTAAGCTCAAAGGATGTTGCTTCACAGAATAACAAAATCTGTTTTCAGTTAACTTGAAATGTTATTAATTGCTCCACAGGTGCCTATTGTCTTGGCAAATGTCAGGGCAAATGTCAGACAGTCGCTTGTTAGAACTTCAAACACACCAATGATTTAGCTTGTTGGGGAGGGAGGTGAATACCAAATGCAATACTGTATAAAGATGATATATCTTCTAGTTGATTCTTTAATATTGAGTGCAGACTGAACCAAAGGTATGGAGTAGTGGTGCAACATGAGTTGGTCCCGCCCAGGGCAAGGCAAATTTTGCATCCCCTAACATTTTGCACCTGGTGTGACTATTGCTGTGCATCCCAAGCTACACCACTGCTACAGCCTACCTCTGCCCCCTTCCCACCGACCCTGATTATGCTGCCTCCTCCTCCTCCATACAACAAATGGGTGGTCCAACACCGTGAGTCTCAATCTGGTGCTATGGGGTCCCTCCCAATCTGGCACTGTGTGACACTGAATCACCCATTTGCAGCCCCTGTCACCTCCCTACCAGGTCCTATCACTAACTTTAAACAGCCTTCCCTTCCCTTCCAGGAACCAGGCTTGCTGTCTCTCCACATTCCTTTGCCTCAGCTGAGACTGCAGCCCCAGCTCTGCTGTGTCTCAAGATGGTGGCAGAGGCAGGTGATGAAGAGAAAGAGACAACAGGACCAAATAGCAAGGGGACGAGGGCAGCTTGTTGGGAGGGGGAGCAGAATGAAATCTGCACCCCCTCCTGGTGTAACTGCCCCCCCATGGCACTCCTGCTACCGCACCACTGGTGTATAGCAAACAAAGATGTATGTTGGCTCCTAGGTATCCAGATTAAGGGACTATAGTACAGAACAGCAGTTTTCATAAAATACATGAGCTTCTACATATCTGGATGGACAAATTTATTTATTTATTATTTATAAAGTGATGGACTCGGACTCTGGAGACCAGAGTTCAAAAACCCTCCTCTTAATCATGGAAACTCACTGGGGATGTGGGGCTACTAAAGCCACTCCTTAAATATCGCTTTTGCCTTAAATGCTCTTTTAAAGTTGCTATAGGTCCGTTCCAACTTGACAACTCAAGACTAACCAACTTTTCATGTATAAATAGCCTGATTTTTCCCCTTCATGAAATGTTCAAAACAGGAAAAGTAGGTTAAAAATGTAAAGTTCCACTTTGAGCCTCAGTCCTTTTAGCAGAAGGTGAAAAGATAGTACTTTGTGCTCTCGTAGGAATAAATAAATTTAAATCTTCATATGAGGCCCCTGTGCAATGCCTTTTAAAATGCAGCTAATTTAGCTTCTGAATGTGATTTTATGAACGGCTGCTAATGGCTGACTTGGCAGGCCACAAAATAAAGCCGAAAGTGTTTTTGAACACGAACACTTTGAAATAGAACTTCTATTAAATGCTTGCTTCAGTTAAGAATGTTACTTTCAGTGCTGCATCTTTGGTGCAATGCTCAGGAGATCAAAGATGATCCAAAAAAAAAAAAAAAAAAAAGCTACCAGAGGTGTGCCAAAGTACTTGGACATAGCTGGAACTAAACAGGTCCTGTGGCAATAAACTATTTTAATAGCAAAGAATCAAAAGCTTCAATTCCTAATTTGACCTTTTACCATTTTTTTAAAAAAAGTTTTATTTAAAACTTGATAGGCTACTGTTCAAGAAATAGTTAAACAACAACAACAACAACAACAACAACAACAACAACAACAACAACAACAACAAAAACCCTTAGGCACATGAATGAGGAAAATATATCTACAGTGGTACTGTGATTTACATAATTAATCCGTCCTCCAGGATGTTTCATAATGTGAAAAAAAGTAAACCACGGCATCTGATGCAGCTTGCACATTTTTATCTTATTACCTTTGTTTTTATTATACTGTGACATTAATTTTTATTTTATATTAATGTATTTGATTTGCTGATGTATGTTTGTCGTTTGTTTGAGCAAGTTGTTCTTGCAACATGTTGTACACTGCCCTGAGTTCCTTCAGGAAAATCGGGCGGTTAACAAATACAATAATAAAATAAATCTATTTCTAATGGATACTGGAAATGCTACATACAGACCCCACAGGGGCATCCATTTCCAATGAATTCCTTTCGTGGATAGTTTTTCTGGGTTGGGTCCACTGCTTGCAGCATAGGGTGGTGGGGTGCTGACAGCTTCCATTGGAGAGAAGCTGTCAAGTCCATGCTTATTGCTATGTATGAAAATGGGTGTTCCGGTTTAGGAATTTCTGGAAATGCTACGCACAGCATGCATGGGGGGCAGCTCTTCATATTGTGAAAATAATTCCTACACTGAGGCATCATCCATTTTCAATGATTTCCTTTCGTAATCCAAAAGTTACATCTGTAAACATTCTTAACAGGTCCTTATTGAGTAGCCTATTTGGAAGATGCTAGAGAAAGTCAAGGTTTATTTATTCAGTTTATCATATTTATTGCATTTCCACCCACTTTTCTGTTGGGGTATCATATTAACAGCTCAGGAGAGTTTGAAACATTCCAGGATCCTCCCATGTAGACACCTGTCAGGGTCATACCAGTTACTTTTAACAGCATTATAGAGAGAATGCAATGAACCTGCTTACAAAAATAAGCAAGAGATAAATGCTTGTCCAGTGTTTGGATGCCTCTCCTTAGTTTATTGGAAAAATAGAAGTGAAAAACTCTGTCAACATCACCTGACTGAGTGAGAGGTGGTACAATCTACTTGCATACATCTCTTTCATTTTTTTTTTTTGAAATATCTGATGAATCAAAGTACAATGCATTCAAGGTACTATGAATAATTCATCAGTACAGTCACAGTAAATTGTTCAGCTATAAATTTGTTGAAACAGAATCCAATGACAGCCTAATTAATATGGACCATGGCACTTTAACTGGTTGAGGATGTCACCATTGTGCCAAAGAATAATTATAACTTGCTCACACTTCCTGTTAAAATGTTTAGTCTCACCTAGTGCATACTGTATATTATGTGAAAAACTATAAATAATACATTTCTGACATCTTCTTAGATGATCCATCCAGTTGGGCCTTAACCTGTTTCTCTTTGTACTTTTCCATCTTTCTTCTAAACCTTCTCTCTTTATTATGTTTTCTTAATTTAATCTCGTATCCACATGTGTGTTTTAAAAACAGAGTTCAAGAGCTAAGGGAAACCAGAATCTCTAGAGACACCAAATCTAATTTTGTGCAAACATAAAAACACAACTCTTCAAATCTGGGAAAGAAGCAGAAGAAAATATGCAAATAATTTGGATTACTGTTTTATGAGTTATCTGTTCATCCTCTTAAAGCAACCACTAGCTACTGGGTCATGTATTATCAAAACAGATGGGAAGAGAAAAGTAAGCATAACTCAGTAACCCAGGTTAAACAGATGACTGTTAAAGTCAGATATGACATAACATCATGCTAGCAGTTAAGCTCAGTGTGTACAACCCATCCCATTCTGATGACAGGAAAATATGCATGCACAGTGAGCTGAAGCAGCCAGCATCTGATAAATTACCAGTTCTCTTTGTCTGGAGAAGTTGGAATTGAGAGTCTGAGACAAGTTACAAATCACATGTTGTCCAACAGGTTGGTTATGTTGCTGTGGCCCTTGAAGGTCCAACTTTTTGTTCCTTATGAACAACAACAACACAAATCTGTGTCAAAAAAAGTTCCAGCAAATCTATTGATTTATTTTACGCCTGAGTACCTTCCTTTCTCTGAGCCAGTGGAACACATTTGGGGGGGGGATGTGTCACACTTTTGGTATAAACAGAAAGTATAGATTTGTTATGATTTGATCGGATTTTATTGTTCTTGTATTTTGTGTTTTCTGACACTGGGCATTCCACAAACACCATTTCACACACACACACACACACACACATGTTCTTTTGGGGCATTTTTACAACCCACAATAAATAGGAATGCTCACGTGAAAAAAGACAACTCACAATGTATTTTTTTCTAAACTCCAAGTGCATCAACCCAAAATGTATGTGTCCACATGTATAAACACAGAAATTAAATATTTCTTGCCATTTTCCCCAGAATCAAAAAAAAAATTGCCTGTTCAAAAGGTGCTTTGGTAGATTTCTGATAGAACAATTTGCCCACAGACAACTGGAGACCATCACAACCATACTAAGGAAAGTCCTTTAAATACAAAACAGAGAGAATAGTACCTTTGGTCTTGTTTTGCTGGTGAGTGTCAGAACTTTATTTGCAGTTGTAGAATGGGTAGCCATCTTGTTCTGTAAAGCCCTGTATACGTAGGAGCAAAATAGAGATTAAAAAGTAAAAGTAAAAGTAAAATAAGACAAACTTGGTGGCACCTTTAAAACTAACATTTATATTTTTCTTACTTGATGGGAAGCTGTGTCAGCTGGTTGCACTACTAGAAGAGAAGGTCCAGCAGGTAGAGGCCCACATATCTAACCAGCAACAAATTAACAAGCTTGAGCTGGTTTTGGACAGAGTGGAGTAGACTATCCTGGACAAAGAAGAGACAGGGCACACTTCTGAGGAAGAAGTCACTCCACTAACTCAGGAGGTAGATGCATGAAAGAATGTGGCTTGAATAAGTAGAAGGCCAATTGATCGCTCTGAGAGTTGGAAATTACAGAATCAATTTGAGGCTCTTTCCCTCATCACACCTCATGAGAAATGCACAGAGGAACAACTAGTTCCACCTGAGGATCGCTCCCTCATCACACTTGATGAGATACAGGAAGACAAACAACAGGAACAAACTGAAGACCTCTCCCTTAATATAGTTGATCAAGTACATGTAGATGAACTGACTGCAGTTCATCTGCAACTGAACTGTACTAGGTGATGCAGTTATTAGAAATACAGAGGGATGGATTTGTGATGGATTTGTGTATGATAACTGTATGGTGACTTGCCTGCCAGGTGCAAAGGTTGCAGAAATCTAGATAATTTGTTAGAAAGAACTGGGAAGGAGCCAGTCATCATGGTACATGTTGGTACCAATGATGTTTGGAAAGCAAAACTGGTTTGGAAGCCAAATTCAGGTTGTTAGGAAGAAGATTGAGGTCCCGGACATCCAAGGTAGCATTTTCAGAAGTGCTGCCTGTTCCTTGTGCAGGACCCGCCAGGCAGGCAATGGTCAGAAGTCTCAATGTGTGGATGAGGCAATGGTGATTTGTCAGGGATCTGTTCAGGAGGGACGGATTGCACTTGAACTATGATGGGACCAGATTGCTGGCACCCAATATCAAAAAGTCTGCAGAGCAGCTTTTAAACTGATAACTGAGGGAAAGCCGACAGGAGATGGGCAGCATCCAGTTTGGGAAAGTGTCTACTTGAGTAGTGAGAAGGATGAAAAAATTACTGAGCAGAGCCAGGTGCTAGTCACCAGCATTCCAGCAGAAGGGTGCAAAACGGTAGGCTAAAGATGCAAATAGATTCAAAAGACTGCATCAGAAAAGCATCTATAAATGCTTGTATGCAAATGCTAGAAGCCTCCGGAGCAAAATAGGGGAGCTGGAATACTTAGCAGTAGATAAAAATATTGACATTATTGGCATCACTGAAGCCTGGTGGATGAACGATAACCAATGGGATATAGTTATCCCTGGCTACAAACTGTACAGGAAGGTCAGGAAGGGGCAAACAGATGTGGTTTAGCCATATATGTCAAATAAGTGATAAAATAATACAAAAAGGGGCAAACAGATGTCGTTTAGCCATATATGTCAAATAAGTGATAAAATAATACAAATTGGAATATCTCGGTGATTTGGAGTCACCACTAGAAACTCTGTGGGTGAGAGTATCAGGCCACAAGGATGGCCTAACAGTAGGCATATGCTATTGGCCTCTGATCCAAGCCCCTGAAGGAGAATGGCAGTTGGAGAATGTTGTAAAGGAGGCATCCAAGAAGGGAAGCCTAGTTATAATGGGGGGGGGGACTTCAATTACCCTCACATAGACTGGATGCAGGGCCAGTGCTAGGGTTTTTTGCGCTCCAGGCGAGGGGCAGGGGGCAGGGCAGGGGGCGGGGGGCAGAACACCCTCTGGACCATGAAATGCTGACCATACAAAACCAAGAGCACCCAAGGAACATCAGAGCACAGGGAAGTCTCAGAAGACCAAGGAGATCCATTGAACCTTTTGGGTCACAGTTGCCACACACACACACACACACACACACAAATCCAACGCCTCATCCAGATTCCCCAAGCTTTCCTCTCACCGGCGGAGGTGGGGCAGCCGGCGGGTGGCCGCTGGTGGTGGTGGCGGTGGCAGCGGGGTGTGTGTGGAGCGGATGGGCGGGCGGGCGGGCGGGCAGGGGTGGCAGTGGGGGGCGGCAGCAGGTGGGGGGCGGGAGGGGGCGGGGGCGGCCGGTGATGGGTGGTGGGGGGACGGGCAGCAATGGCCGGCAATGGGGGCGGCGGGGGGGGGCACCAGGCTGGCCAGCACCCCCTGTCCATTTTGGCACCCTAGGTAACTGCCTAGTTCGCCTTAATGGATGCGCCAGCCCTGACTGGATGATCTGTTGTTCATACATGATAAAGAGATAAAGTTGCTAGATATACTAAATGATTGTTCCCTGGAACAGATGGCTGAAGACCCAATTAGAGGTACAAGAATCCTTGACTTGATACTGAGTAAATACACAGGACCTGGTGCACAATGTTAATGTGGCTGATCCAATAGGGAACAGTGACCACAACACTATTACTTTTAAGTTAATCGTAGACTGCAAATCACTGATAAAATCTGAGATATCTTAAATTTTCAAAAAGGAAATTTCCCAAAGATGAGGAAACTACAGCAGTAGAAAAGAAGCTGAAAGGGAAAATTGAGAGAGTCCAAACACTCCAAAGGCATGGAGACAACTCACAAAAACAGTAATAGAGACCCAATGGGAATGCATACCCAAAAGGAAAAAGGGCACTGCCAGACCCGAGAGGACTCCAATGTGGTTTACAGGAGCTGTTTGGAAAGTGATCAAAAGAAAGAAAAGCTCATTTAGAAGATGGAAGGCTTGTCCAAGCAAGGACAGCAGGCAGAAACATAAATTCTGGCAGAATAAATGCAAGGCAAGAATCAGGAAAGCAAAGCAAGACTTTGAGGAGCGTATAGCTAAAAACACTCAAAGAAATAACAAGTAGTTCTTTAAGTACAGTAGAAGTAAGAACCCAACTAGGAAGACCATTGGACCATTAGATGACAATGGAAGGCAAGGGATTATTAAAGAGGAAACAGAGATTGCAGAGAGACTCAATGAATTCTTTGCTTCAGTATTCACTGAAGAAGATAGAGACCACATGCCCCAAACAGAGCCTATATTCTTAGGGAAGAAAACTGAAGAATTAAGCCAGATAGAAATAACCAGGGAGGAGGTCCTTGCATGTCTAAATGCTAACAAATCACCAGGACCAGATGACATCCATCCATGAGTTCTCAAGTAACTTAAAGATGAGATTGCTGATGTCTTAGCCAAAATATATAATATTTTCCTCAAATCAGGTTTGCTGCCTGATGACTGGAAGGTAGCCAATGTAACACCAATCTTCAAAAAAGGATCCAGAGGTGATCCAGGAAATTACTGGCCAGTCAGTTTGACATGTGTCCCAGGTAAAGTTATGGAAAACATCCTAAAATATAAAATTGATAGGCACATAGAAGAAAAGGTGCTGCTGAAGGAGAGCCAACATGGGTTTTACATGGGCAAATCATGCCTCACTACTGTTGGAATTTTTTGAGAGTGTCAACAAGCATGTGGATAAGGGAGATCCAGTTGACATTTTTATCTGGACTTTCAGAAGGCTTTTGACAAGGTCCCACACCAAAGCGTCTTGAATAAACTTGTCAGTCATGGAATAAATGGACAGGTCTTGTCCTGGATCAGCAACTGGCTAAGGGAGAAGAAACAGAGTGTAGCACTAATTAGACACTTATCCAAGTGGAGGGAGGTAAAAAGTGGGGTCCCCAAATGTTCAGCACTGGGACCCCTGCTTTTCAACCTCTTCGTAAATGATCTAGAAGTATGAGTAAATAGCAAAGGTAGCCAAATTTGCTGACAACACTAAATTATATAGGCTAATAAAAACTGAGAGAGATTGTGAGGAGCTCCAGAAGGATCTCTTGACACTGGGGGAATGGGCAAACCAGTGGCAAATGAGCTTCAACATTAGTAAGTGCAGAGTGATGCACATTGGGGCAAAAAAACTCCAATTACATTTATAAACTGATGGGGTCTGAACTCTCTGCAACAAACCAGGAAAGGGACCTTGGTGTCCTGGTGGACAGCTCAATGAAGGTGTCAACCCAGTGTGCTGCAGCAGTGAAAAAAGCAAACTCAATGCTAGGGATCATTAGGAAGGGTATAGAAAATAAGTCAGCAAGTGCCATTTTGCTTCTTTATAAATCTATGACGAGGCCCCATCTGGAGCAAATGGTGAGCCTCTGTGTGAGACAGAATGCTGGACTGGATGGGCTGTGGCCTGTTCCAGCAAGGCTGTCCTTATGTTCTTGTGTTGGATATTATTGTCCTTTGTTCTACTTTACCAAGCTATTTGTAACCTGAACATAACATATCAGTTAAGACAATAGCATAAACCCATATGGGAGAATATTATGAGAATGAAATCAAAATGATTAAAAGACACACACAAATCAACCAGAGGCAATTCTACTCCAAAAGTCAGAGACTTTTGAAGGCTCATGCACAGAAAGCTGTTGTAGTCAGCTGCCCAAAGATATGAAGAAAGTATGTCTAGTAAAAGATGAAGCCCTTTTACTATGTTATAGTTCTCAAACCCACCTTCTGTAAAATGTAGCAAGGTCTTAAGGTAAACAGAGTTCTGCCAAGCTAGTATTGTCAAATATAAATGTTGTCTCCTCCTGAAGGACATATTAGTACTTTTATGTTCATCAGCAACACAGAAAACTAAATGCAAACAGAATTTTTAAAATACTTTCCCTGAAATCTTATCCTCCCCCTCTTTTTCTCTTTTTGATTCCACAAATGTTCTCCTCATGTAAACACTTCATATTTTTCGCACATCCTTCTCTATGTGGCAATTTCCCACTTCACTGCTGGCAGGAGGCAATGCTAATGTACTCCTACTTCTTGGCAATTATTCCTGATTGATATTAGTTATTATCAAAACGCATTCTTTTCTTGTTTCAGATGAAAGCCACAATGAAATACAACTGATTGGAGAATTAGTTTTTTTTTCTATGAGTGACAGGGTATTGCAATTCTGAAATTTTAATTTTCCCAGGACCCATTTCATCCCTCAGTGAGTGAAGAGTTATTTGCTTTTCGTCTGCTTTAATTGAGAATCACAATACTTTCCATTTGGAATCACTTGAGACTTCTTTAATTAGTAAGGATTTCTATGCAGCAAGGAACTGCAAAATTAGCCCAGTTCTGACCTAACAATATGTGTTTAACTTTTGTACTATCAATGAAATATTCAGATTTAAGAGACTTCTGAGAAGAAAAACTAGGAAGAGAAAAAGAGAGAAAAATGAACCAGTTCCTAGCCTGATAATTATAATTGATTCTAACCATCTAGATAATTGTGTATCAGTTCAGACTCCAAGGCAGAGATTCCCTGAGAGCTATTTGGGGAATGAAAACTTATACGGTAAACCTGGAAGCAGTGAACTGTCTTATATTCCCATCTATAAGTCACCCCTACTTTTCTAACCCAAAATTACAGTTTCGCAACCACACTGTTCTCTCTGTGTGTAACATGACCTTTTAGACAAAAATATAGTCTTATACATGAAAAAATACTATATGTTAGCTGTCACAATTCCAGAAGTCTTTAAATGTTCAGATATAGAACTTTCAGTTTGTCTCTGTGATATATATGGATAAAATATGTTCTACATGGTTTGGTAGTTCATTGTGTTTAAAGGTTACTCATTTGATATATGTCAGGCCCCCTCCATCCACATTTTCAAGAAATTATAAAAAACAGCAGTGTCCAAAGAAGCCTTAAAGGACATACTTTACTCCTGCAGTCTAGACCTATAGCTTAATTTTATCATACAGAGGAGCTGCCACTACTACAGTACCGGTAATCCAATTATTTAGTTACAGTAATACCTTGGATAATGAATGCCCCTGATAATGATTTTTTGGATAACGAATCACAATTTCCAGGTATAGGGCTGCCTTGGATAACGAATTTTCCCAATGGGCCGCCTCGGATAAAAAATCACAATTTCTAGGTATAGGTCTGCCTCGGATAATGAATTTTCTCTATGGGCTGCCTTGGATAATGAATTTTTCTATCGGCTGCCTCGGATAAAGAATTTTCCCTATTGGCTGTCTTGGATAACGAATTTCCAGCATGCATCAGTAAAAAAGAGTTATCCCAGGCTGCATCACATCTGTACCTTTAAAGTGCACTTTATAAAGAATTTTGAGCAAAAATCCAGGTGCCTGTGTCATTTTCTTAGGCCCTGGAAAGGATTAATTGGTTTTCCATTCATTTCTATGGGAAACAGTGTTTCGGATAATGATTTTTTCGGATAACAAATTCGTTCTCCGAGGCACCACTGTATTTAGGTAATAGTTTGAGCTTGTAATTTATTTATTTTTATTTGGGTGGCTTATGTGGGCTACATTTTTATTTGTTATGTTTTTTTGTGTGTGACTGTGTTTGTGTACCCACCATTGCTTAGATTCTCACTAAGTGGAGTGATATATAAGGCATTCAGACAAACAGAAGCCAAAAAATAACAGGGATTATGGAGGGAAGAGACATTTCAGTGGTATATACTGTATCTGCGAGGTGTGTGTAACGTTTGCCTTCATGTGAGGGAATATTTAAATACATAATGTTTTAATGTGTAATTGTTTAACATTATATTTTATGATGTGTATTATGTTAAATTTATTTTATATCTGTGAAGATTCTCATTCATCCAGGTGAGTTTATCTGGAAGTTGAGTCATGGCAACTGGACTTCTTTTCTTGAGAGATTGAAAGGTTTCGCTGCTCATCCAAACAGATTCATTAGTCAGAGGAAAGCTAGTTGTAAGACCTTCATTTTATAGTTCACTTTGACCTCATGTTGCCCTGGTCTGAAATCGGCTCATAAGATGAACAATGGCCTGAATAGGCTTGTTAGGTAGTCTCAATAGGCCGTTAGGTGAACAGTGGCCTAATGTGCTGAAACCCATAAAGCATGCATCGTTAGCTATGGCCCTGGTGGTGTAGGCATGAAGTATTTTGGATTTTTCTGGGTATTGTTGAAATCACATCGTGATAAGTAGCAAATAGACTGTGCCTAAGCACATTTATTTATATTGTATTCTGTTTCTGCATTTCTTTGTGGAATCTGGCAAACTACTGACTTCTGATCTAAACAGAACCTGAATTTCAACAGAATGATACTGGAAATCATCAGGCATGCTGCATAGATTCTCCTGCCAGATAGATAAAAATACAGACAGATCCTGTGCCCATAATTTGTTTGCCAGTATTTCGATCCCTGCCTTGTTCCTTTACTAACTATATTCTGGCTTGTGATTTTATCTTGTTAGGGGAGGAACAAACCAAGAATCCTGGTTCTGACTTAAAGCTAAACAAACCTCAGACTGAACTTTTGTAGTTAGTTCAGAATCAGAGATAGGCACAAAACAAAAAAATGAAATGCTGTTTTGTTGTTTCATTACAAAACAAAATGAAATGCCATTTTTTCCTCTAGGAACAAAATGATTCTTACTAGAGGAACCAGCATGGCAGGGAAGCTTCTTTGGACTCTTCCCTGTAAGCACCCCAAATTTGGAGAGGTTTGGGGTTCAGGCAGCTGAGTTATTAAACTCCAAGGGGAGTCCCCCTAGGGGGAAAAACATTTCTAATCGATTTGAAAGGCAATCATAGCCCCCCTCCCCAGTTGGCCAATGATTGACAACTTTCTGACTCAACTAGAACGATTTTCTCCTATGGGGACCCCCTTGGAGTTTAATGCCAGCCCCCTGAAACCCAAACCTCTCCAAATGTTGTGGGCTTACAGGGAAGAGCAAAAAAGCTTGCTGCTTTTTTTTTGTCTGAAAGTAAACCAGGTAATGCCTGCTGATGGTGGTGATGAAGTCTGAGGAAGAACCCTAGAGACCCCTACCTACTCCTTGGTAGATGTATAACAAATATGCTGGCCAGCACACGCTAAACTGTCAGAGGAGTGATGAATAAAGATGATGGGTTAGTCCTGATTGTGGACATTTTTTTTAAAAAAAAAAGTCCATCTATTAATTCCCTGTCCAGAATCTTATTTCATGCCTGGCCAAAGAATATCATTGACTCAAAGGTGTTGTTGGCAAGTTCTTATTTTTGACTGATGATGAACATTAATCTGACTGCTATTCATGTCTGGCAAGCAATTGCTAATCACTCCCCAAAAAAATGTGTCATGAGATTGTCGCTTAATCCCAATGTTTGGACAAGCAAATGTCAAATAGGGGTGTATTGCTGTGCTTTTGAAGATGCAAACATTAGTTAAGAACACAAATGCTGCTGGGTTTCTGTATGAATTAGGATCTGAGCTGTCGTTTGTCAAAATGTACAAAGACAATTTAAGTAACATAGTTGTAATAACCTAATTCCTTTTAGACATTTCCCATCATTGTAATTCTTGAATGCCTGGCAGGGTAGAGAACCCTTCATTCATCTACCCATCCCATGGATCTTTCACTAGAAAATCTAAGTATGTTATCTGTTAGGCATTTTAAAAAGGGACTTTATTCAACCTACAAAAAGGTTTGTAAATCTATACACTGTATTTATTCAGTATGAAATGTCATTTTGTTCACTGACAGCTTTTCCTTAAAACAAAACATCAACCCTACTCAGTGAAATGTCTTGTACTAAATAACAAAATTTCCTAACAAGATAACATATGTAGATCATGTAAAATTATTTGGGGAGTATGTGTGTGGAGAGGAGGAGGAGGAGGAGGAGGAGGAGGAGACAGAGGGGGGGAAGAGAGAGAGAGAGAGAGAGAGAGAGAGATGTGTAAGTCAGGTAGTTCTTGTTAATCAGTACTTGGTTGTATAGGTCCATGGTAGTGGCAGGCCACAGGAGAATGATGCTATTGAAATTGCCTGCCTCAACTATTTATAGGCAGCAGCTAAGTCTCACCCTTTTCCTTCTGAATGATGTAGCACCAGCATTTCTGTTTGGAATGCATGACTCCCAGGTAATGTTTGTATCAGCAAACTGGCTTAATAATTTCAAACCCCTTGATCTTTAATGAGTTGTGTTGTTTCCACATACATAATACGGCCCTCTGAACTTCTCAGCAATGCACAAACATGAGGCATACACTGCGGAGGGTTAGCTAATATATTCGCTATGCTGCCATGGTTTTGTAATATGCAACTGAAGTACCATCACTGACTAATGTTGAATTTATATTCTCATTCTGTGCACCATACAGCATTTTTATGTGGTGGACAGGAATCTCTGTGGGAAGCCACATAGATTTTACTAAGCTCCTTTGGCATCAGGGTGGCCTAGCCACCTAAATGAATAAAGGTGAAACTCAAGACAAAGTAACTAAGCATGGCTATGGTGATGCACTCCTGTCCTGATGGGTGCCAGAAACATTGAAGTGCCACCAATCCTAGGAGGAAGAGAAAAGTTTGAAAGTAATGTCTCACACATTTATGACATTACCTGCAACTTGTTACTTTTGGGGGTGGGGATGAAAGTCTAACAATATTCCTTTATGGTTTAATAAAAACTGAAGTTGTTGCTTTCCTGTCACTTTTCTTATTACTCACAGGGTCTAAAATTCTTTGGGGAAACATTCTGGGATATTTTCCCCCACCATATTTCTACCTGTAAAGGAATGAGAAAGCAAATGCTAACAGGGGGCTTGAGGGCTCTGTTAGCATGATCCATTTAAGTTCCTTTTAAGTATTTGTGTACTCACTGTTTTTAGTTTTAATATTGTCTTTTAATGATGCCTCGGGTTCTTTTAAGGAGAAAGGTGGGCTTAAAATATTTGTGGATTAATAACAAATAATAAGTAAGTTACAAGTTATCTTTCTGGACTTTTTGATAAATTGTGTGTGTGTGTGTGTGTGTGTGTGTGTGTGTGTGTGTGTGTGTGTGTGTGTGTGTGTGTGTGTGTGTGTTGTGTCATTATAGTCACGACTGACTCTTTGTGACCTCATGTCCATGGAGTTTTCTTGGTAGGAATACTGGAGTGGTTTGCCAGTTTCTACTCCAGGCGCCTACAGCACCCCTGGTGGTCTCCCACCCAAGTACTAACCAGGGCCGACCCTGCTTAGCTTTCGAAATCAGGTGAGATCAGATGTGCTTAGAGCATCTAGGCAGCATAATAAACTTCTTTTTTAAAAAGTGATTTTCTACAGAGGTCATCTATGAGGGAATAGAGATCAACAGTGAGAAAATTAAGTATGGAGGTGTATATGTAACCTTTTAAAGAAGAGGAAGGTGGTTTTCAGTTGGGGAGTAGTAGATGCTGAGTATGATCCCTCCATGACATTTTGGTAGAAGATGAAAAAGCCTTTGAGTGCTTGGGTCCTTGGACAGACTGGGCTGCTAAGGCATGGCCAGTTTCATGTTTATGCAGAGTACTTGATGGTGTGTTCACAGTGCTAGTCCTCTTTAAGTGCAATTGATAACAGAGATTTTGTTCCTGTTCTTATATTATCTATTCGCAATATGTACATCCTGCTAAACAGTCTATAAGCTCTATTACTCAGTAGATAATATACTGTGGTACCTTGTAAGACAAAATTAATCCATTTCATAGGTCCTTTCATCTTAAAAACATCATTTTGTAAAACATGGTTTCCAAGAGAATGCACTGAAAACCAATTAATCCATTCCAGAAAGAACAGATTAATAGGTTTTCAATGCATTCCTATGGGAAGGCTGTTCCAAATCTTACCTCCATTGGCTCTCCTCCATTGCCAGGGCTGTTTGTGAGGGAAGTGGCAGCAGCGGCAGCAAGGATCAAAGCACCACCACCTCCTCTTTGCCAGGGTTTGACTCTGCAAAGAGGAGGTGGTGGCCCTTTGGTCCTGCCTTTCCTGATGGTGTAGCACCCGCAGATCCATGCTACATGGACAGGAAATTCAGGTATGTGTTTGACTGAGTGGGCAAAATTCAAATGCCTCCCTGCCTTTCCTGATCATGTTGCATGGATCCGCATGTGCTACACCATCAGGAAAACCAGGATCAAAGGGTGTCTTGCCTGCAGATCTGTGCTACATGATCAGGAAAGGCAGGGAGACATTTGAATGAGCACACAAAATTCAAAAGCCTTCCTGCCTTTCCTGATCATGTAGCACAGCTCCACAGGTGCTACACCATCAGGAAAGGCAAGATAGAAGCCACCACCAGCTCCTGTTTGCCCACGTCTCAGCACTGAGACCCGCGTGAAGAGGAGGTGGTGGAGGCTTCTATCTTGCTTGCCCTTCCCTGTAGCACACAGGGATCTGATGCTACAGGGAAGGAAAGGCAAGATAGAAGCTTCCGCCACCTCCTCTTCGCCCGGGTTTCAGCACAGAGAACCGGGAGAAGAGGAGGTGGTGGCACCTTCCAACCTGCCTTTCCTGACCCTGTAGCACCCACAGATCGGATGCTACAGGGAAGGAAAGGCAGGCAGGCTTTTGAATTTCATGTGTCCAGAACCCCCTCGGGTTGTGGGCACATGAAATTCAAACACCTGGCCTGTAAGACGAATTTTGCTCAAGACATCAGGTAAGGCAAACTGTCATCTTGTGAAAAATGCCTATCCCTGGAAATGTCGTTTGTCTTTTGAATAATTCATCTTACAGGGCATCTGTCTTGCAAGGTACCACTGTATACACACAATTGACACCTCACCATTGCAGCATGTAATGAAACAGCATCCAATGCAAGAATACACTTGGGTCAGCAAACATAACAGCAATCATGAGGAATAACAGAAAGAAGAAAGGTGGCTGCTGCCACATGGTATCATTTTACACCTTCATCCAGCTGTGGTGTCCAGTTCTTAGTCAGGATTTGAACCACATGGTCATTGTCCCAGATGGACACGCTCAGACTTACATTCTTGGGTCATTTTCTCTTAACTGCTGACACCTGTGTTCTATTTTTACCCACTTTGCCATTGTCTATACATGAAACTTGGATATTGTTTCCTCAATGTCCCAACATTTCACTGCCAAACTAGATAGATCAGGAGTGTACTAGCAGATTTTACTTTCTAGACTCCTTGGTATAAGTTGGCATTCTTGGGTATAAGATTACAAGTTGCGCTATGCAGAGAATTTTTCACATGACAATTTAGACCATTCACACTGAATGCATTAGAAAATAAATTTCTTTGGAAAATATTTTTTTCAGGAATGTTCAAACTCCTTTCTGCAGCAGACCATGCTGCCCCCCTCCATGGACCTTTCTTTAAATAACTGATTGATACAGAAGAGGTTTTAATGGTGGAATTGGCTTTTTATCTTCTAAATGTACAGTACTTTTAAATTGTTTTAAATGTGAAAATCAGTAGTTGTATTTTTTTAATGTTTCCATTTACATTTTGCTCTAATTTCCTTTAAAAGCAGTGCACACTGTCTTAGCTCCATGGGGGGGGGGGAGTAGCCATGGAGCATGTGCCAACCTCTTGTCTTTCCCTGTACAAAGATGTCTATACCATTCAGCTGGCTCTCCAGCTGCCCATACTTCAGTTAAAGCCTCAGGGAAAGTGTCATGAAGTAACACCTTTCACAAAGTTAATTACATTTGTTAAAATGTGGGCAGACAGGGGAACTACTGAGTGATGAAGGTACATGTAATGCAAAGAAGAAATTAGCACCCTTTGCTATCTTTCGGTAAGTTCTAAAATATACCCAACAGAAACTATGGAAAGTTGTGGGAACGAGTCAGAAATATGGGATCTTCTTTCACAGGAAAATATAACTTTGGGAAATCAAAGGACAAATTATGACACTGCACTAGCTTCTTCTTTATCTTAGACCTGAATGTGACCCTCTTTATGCTTGCTTTGGGGTTTACTGGAAAGGGCCTCCATTATAACAATATGCAGTAGAGACAAGATGCATTTACAGTGATCTTCACAAATCTAGCATTTGGGAGGCCCCAAAGAAGGAGCTAAACTTTGGCGAATGACAGAAAAGTTGAGCCAAACTCTTCTCAGAATACTTTTTTTAAATACATAGTCTGAGATTTTCTTGGCTGTCAAGAAACAGAAGGCTACTTTTACATACCACCATTTGATCCAACATTTCTCCTCTTTGGCAGTTGTCTGTACTCTCATCACTTCACCTCCCCACACTCTGTCTACTGACAGTAGGTAGAAGGCACTGTGATGAGCAAAATGGTGGTTCCATTGCTATGGTTGTTTCCAGTTGCCTGCAGGGAGAAAAAGAAAGAAGTTGTGCTTACAACTGCAGTAAATATGAGCTCCATCCCTGAGAAGTAGAGATGGGCACGACTCAGAAAAAAAATTTTGTTTTCGTTTAAGTTTTTGGCTAGGGTCCGTTTCGTTTCGTTTCCGTTTTCGTGAGCTAATTTCAAAATTTTTCGTTTTCGTTTTGTTACGTAACAAAAATAAAAAAATGAAAACGAAAACGAAATTTTTTTCGTTTCTCCCCATTTAGCTCCATTATGTGGTTTTCCAGTAACGAAAAATGAAAATTGGCTCGAAATTAGTCGTTTCGTTTCCGTTTTCGGTCCATTTTTGAACCGTTTTTCGTTTTTGTTTCGTTACGTAACGAAAACGAAAAAACGAAAACGAAAACGAAAATACCGCTAAGTCGTGCCCATCTCTACTGAGAAGTTCTTCTCCCCAAGAGAAATTGCTCCCTCCCCAAATTCTCTTCCCAGAAGCTGATGGAAGATATTTGAAAGGCTCCTTGTGCACAGTTATAGCCACTAGTCATGGCTTCTCTGTTCAATGTAGTTACCAGCTTCTTCTCATTTATCTGACTACCACAAGCTTCCTAATTACTCATTGGTCCCCCTTTGGTTATCTAAAGAAAACTTTTGGGGGAATATTTAAGCAGATCTCTTTGAGAGCTGGCACCAGGGATAGCAAAGGTCTTCAAAAGGATCTCTCCAAATGTTTTTTTAAATGAACTCATGGAAAGTGATACGATGCCAGAGCAAATAACAACAAAATAAGCTTTTATATATGTTGCTAAGAGTGTATGCTCACAGTGACATGCTTATGATAAGAATCTTACCATAATATTAGGAATTGTGTGGGACAGCTTGATGAAAGTGTCAACCCAGTGAGCAGCTGTCATAGGAAAGGTAAATGATGTGGCCAGTATCCATTGCAGAGTTGAGGATTTTTGGTTAAATGTCTTGTGCTGCACAGCAGAAGTGTACAGATATACAGATCAAAATTAGCTTCAAGTTTCCTGTCTTAAGCCACCCCCCCCTTTCACATCAACCAGTCAAATCAAATCAAATTTTTATTATACGGTCATTGACCCGAGTAATCAACCAGTCTATATAACACACTCTGGGACATTAATAGTAGAAAGAGTAAAATATTTCATTACTTAATATTGAACAGATGTCAGAACAATAAAAATATGACTGCTTTGAACAACAGGCTTCAATAGCCTAATTGACTGCTTCCCACAGACTATGGTGGGAGAGGACGGAAAGAGATAAAGAGCAGAGAGGCATGGCTGTCTTTGAAATCAGAAGTAGTGAAAGATCAATTGTTTACTGCTGGAGAGATTGACACCCATCTTTGCGAGAAAAGTTCCCCCCTCATTCATCCCCAAATGGTTTGGGACCTCAGCATCTCTCAGAATGGCTCCTCCCACACATCAAACTGTGCTTCCCTGGCTGGACAGCTGAGCCTCCCAACCACAAGTGATAAATAAAAAAAAAATATTATTGTCAGCATGAGAGGTTGCAACAACATCAACAGCATCATGTGCAAGGAAAGAAATAAAACCAACTTTGCAGTGCATTCATTATAATCTATGATGTAACCATGCTTGGAATTGTTACTATTAACAAGCATGGTTGCATCATTCTTAGCAAGGCTACTACAAAGCTAAAAAGGTTGTGCTATTGAACTCTTTTGCAAGGAAAAGTTACAAAGTTTGGACTTTTTTCACTTTGGAAAAAACAGACATGTAAATGTAGACTTGAGACCCCAAATGTTCTTGGACTATAACTCCCAGCAATTCTCCGCATCGGCTTCAAAAAAACTTTTTTGGTCACTGGCTTAGAGAAAGCAGTCAAGTGTGTCTCCTTCTCTCATAAAATTTGAAGCCAGGGTCAAAAAAATGAAGCTGAATAATGAACATTTCTGAATGGGTAAAAGAACGTATCCCTTCATACCTCACACTATTAAACTATAGAATCCACTACCAAAAGATAAAATAAAGGTGGGGAACCATGTGGTTCTTACAAAATACAAATGCAAGACTAAGTTACCAAAATATTTAATGATGGCTTCCACCCTTGATGAGTTCAAAGGGGAGTTAGATTAGTTTGTGGAGGGTGGAGCCGTGTTTCGAGGAGGAACAATGCTTAAGAATAGAGATGGGCACGACCAGAAAAAAATATTTTTCAAGTTGTCGTTTGTCGGGACGGGTCCGTTTCGGGTCGTTTCCGTTTGTCACGAAATTTTTCAAAAATTTGTCATTTCGTCATGTCGTTTGTCGTTTGTCATTACCACCACGATTTAGCGTGACTTGACGTCCCAGAGCATGGGGTTAGGGGGTAAGGGCTAGGCTTAGGGTAACGGTTAAGGTTAGGGTGGGTTAGTGGGCTGCACCTCTGGGTGCCTCTGGCCCACTAAGAACACAGTGTACTGGCGTATGGGTTAGGGTTAGGGTTAGGCTTAGGCTTAGGGTTGGTGGGCTTTTTATGCCCTCTCTGGCACACCCAGAAGTCTCAGCAAAACCTGGCCATGTGATTGGTGGAATGGCTCCAAAAATTTGCATGGTCCAATCCCATGGCCAGCCCATCATTGCGCGTGCGCAGTTGTAAAATAATAAAAATAAAATAAAATAAAATAAAATCAATGGAGACGTTTTATTGCAAGAAAAACCCACTGCTGCTACTGTGAAAATTCAAGCATTTAAAATAGCTAATTTTCGCATGTTTCTGTGGTGCTTTGGTGGGTTTTTGGACCACGATTTCAAAAAAAATTGCGGTCACCATTTTGGATCCCGCCGCACCGCATGGCAAATGGAGACGACGAGGATGCCCCCCCCAGCCTGGTACCAGAGCAGCCCAGGACAGGAGAGGGGGGGAGGCCAGGGACACCCCACCCCAGAAACCACCCCTCTGGTAGGTGCCCTCAGACAGACATATTTTTGCCTGCTTTTTTGGCCGGGAATCAGGGTTTTTTTATTTTTTAAACTTTTTTTCTGTGCCGCCACTTGGTGAGTTGGCAAGACGACGAGGATGCCCCCCACCAGAGCAGCCCAGGACAGGAGGGGGGGGAGGCTGGGGACCCCCCCCCGAAACCACCCCTCTGGTAGGTGCCCTCACTCAGGCAGGCATATTTTCGCCTGCTTTTTGGCCGGGAATCTTTTTTTTTTAATTTTTAAAACTTTTTTTCTGTGCCGCTTGGCATCGCGCGATCGCTGCAATGCCAGGAATGACAACGACAAATCAGAACCAATTTTTCTTTTATCGGTTCGAGTTCGAGTTCTGGCGGAGTAATTGTCATTACCGTTTCCGTTACATAACGGAAACGAGGAATGGAAACGGAAATGAGAATTTTGCCAAGTCATGCCCATGTCTACTTAAGAACATAAGAGCCATGCTGGATCAGGCCAAAGGCCCATCTAGTGCAGCTTCCTATATATCACAGTGGCCCCACCAATTGTGTCTAGGAGTGCATGAGACTAGATATCTGTCTCCTGATACATTTCCCTGCATCTGGTCCTTGAAGCTTGCTTGCTAATATAAGGGTTCCCAGCTCTTCACCTCTATAACATAATCTGCTTGTGGCCATTAGTTTTGGTACTGGATGGGAACTCTGTTCCAGGGAGATACATCTTCAGAGTAACAAGGTCAGGAGGCATTCTTTTCAGAAACAGAGTCTAAGAGGAACACAAACACACCACACACCTGATATAACTATTCATAGGGCAAGTTCAGGTGGTAGAACATTTCTGTACCAGAAATCCAGGGTATGGGAGGGCAAGATGAAGCAGAAATCTAAAGGAAGTGGGCATATTGGCATATCTTTAGGTCACACACTAGAGGGCCTCAAGAACACAAGTGAACACATTTTTCTTCATTTTCAAATCTCTTAGGCTACTGTCTCCCCTCATCCACCTGTAGAGGGAACGAACAAATGAACGAACCAACTAACCAACCAACCAACCAAAGGATTAAAATCTCAGTCCATAGCACCTGCATATGTACTATTCTCTTACTGAAGTCTGAACATTTTAAAAATTATATAATTTAAATAAAAAATACAATTTCTAACCAATTAATTATAAATTAAATTATAATATAAAGGATATAATAGGTAGAATCTTGACACTAAAGGACCCCTTCACTTTCTAAAACCTTCATGTTTAAGGTGAGGGATGGGGGGAGCTGAAACAGTGATTGTAGCACAGAAAAGCCATTTTCAGTGTACCAACCAGTTCTTGCCCTGCCTTCCCTTCATAGACTCTTTGACAAGGAAGACGTGGGAAAATAAATGGAGACTCTGTGCTCCAGTGACCTCCATCTATCAGAAGGTTTCCTTAAAGCTATGGTCAGTTGAACACATATTAGAACAATGAGGCAGCCCCAAACCACAGCCACAGGTTCATGGAGTCACAGAAGTGAATACAATGTGTTCAAACCTACTTTGGAAGAAGCTCCTTGATATTAACTGGGGTGGTTTTATTGACTGACAATTTGGCTCAGTGGATGTTTTCAACATTCTTCCCCTGTTTCATTTTGTAGACAGTAGAATATCTTTAATGAACCATTTCCTTTGAGGCTGCCAAGACTGTGCACGGCCTTGGCCTTATTCCAAGGGAAGGGCAGTTTCCAAATGAGGAAGCATGTATCTTGATTACTGGCTTGGTTCAGAATCTTTTATTTTTAAGCAGACTGAGGCAACAGGGCTGGTCATAGCAATGCAATATTAGGTATCCATACTCATGGCCAAACTCCCAAGCAGCCCACCTCACCTTCTGTCTGAATTGGCTCTTGCCGACGTTCAGAAATGAGTTGGCCATTTGCTGAGATATAAGCTGATTCTCATATAATAAATCTTTGCTATCCGCAGAAAGGACATAGTAGGAAAAACTTGAAAAAATAAAATGGAAGCAGCAATGGATTTGTGTATTTCTTTACTTTATATTTGTATATAATTGTATATAGCTGTAACCACCTATCCTTCCATATGAGAGTATATATGTAAGTATGAAAATCTTAGAACTGCAGAATTGGAAGGGACAGCATTAATCCAGCACCTGTCAGTGGAGAAATCAGACTCCTGACCTCTGGCTCCTCAACCAGATACCTAAAGCACTGAGCTGTCCAGCAATTACAGGCCATTAATACAAGACAGAAAATTCACATGGGAAGATAGGGTAGGGTGGCTTTGCATGTATTTCCTAAAAGGAGGACCCTCCCAGCTCTGTGATTCTAAGATTATTCATCTGTTGAATGTCCTCCTTTCGCCTTTGTGGCCTTCTGTACAACAAAAGCCAAGCGCTGCAGTCCAATGCAGCAATGATAACTGTTGGGGATCTTTGTTGGATCGGTTGTTACAGATGATTTTTAGTTGCTTTAATGAGAGACACCTCTTGTGTTACTATATGAAATAAATGATTTATTTAACTAGAAGGGAAGAGTACACTGGAGGTTTCCTAACTATAACTATTCTAACAGCCATCTTGCTAAGCCAGGAAAACGCTTTTCTTCTCTAAGAAGACAAGGCACACACACTAACTAGACTTCTACCAGAACATTCCAAGTGGTGTGATCTCAACAACCAATAGGCTTTGCTGTTCACATTAAATCCAGCCCATAATAGTCTACATTCACATCAACCCTGTAATGGCTGAAATGTAAATCTTGCCAAATATTCCAACAATAACAATAAGAAATCTCTCCATCTTTTGTGAAGCAAACCTTGATGGCACAAAGGAAGCTGTCTATGCCAAATACATGCACACATTTTACAAGGCCGGTGAATGAAAATATACCTCAGTTACAGCACTTCCTTTTCCCTTGCAGGCAAAACTAGTTCAAACCCATCTGACTGAAAAACTTTGTGATGCCACCAAAGGAGTAAGGAAGGCAAAAGGGGCCATAGATGGTCACAGCATTTTTTTTGTGTCTTCAAAGCATTATGGGGTAATAACACCTTCCAAGCCTGACATGAAATTGGCAGGCTCACTATGGAGGTTTTTCTCCTGCCAACAAGATGTCTTTAGACGGAAGAAACAAATAAGAGCCTAAATTCTTCACAGCCTGCCATGATAAGGGGCTTTTGGAAATTGATGACTGCTGCCCTGAAACCTTTAATTTCATGCTCTTTTTTTGGTGCTGAGTTTTGGTTCCAGTTGGCTCTCGCCTTGGAAATGATGACCCCCCTCCTGCTGGGTTAAATGTGAGGGACAAGCTCTATGAAAATCCATCAATTATTTTGACAGTAGGTTCGGTGGAGGTCAGGACTGTCTTCTCCCAAGAACTAATGGAGTAAGTCTTTGGCTGTCAGAGGTGCAAGGAAAAGCAAATGAAAAGAACAACACCCAAACAGCTCCCCGTCCACATCTCTCTATTTTATTGGCCTGTGTATTTCACTTAATCCTTCCAAAATATTGGGAATGTAAGCTTTGCCCAAAGGAGCATTTCCAATGCCTGATAACAGAATTGATTTGAATGTGCAAAAAGCAGCAGTGGTTGTGATTCCAATTTAAACATAGGAGCTATATATAGAGAGGAGTGTAAAATTCCAATTAATATCACATGTAAGGGGATAACACGATTTTATATTTGTATAAAACAACTTCCTTTTTCAGGGCAAAGTTCTGCCAAAGGCTGAACATACTCTTCCTAAACAGCCATTCTAGAACATGGAGGCCACAGCTGCTAGTCAGCTCAAGTTAAAACATCCCAGTGAGTATGCATTCTGTGCCTCTGGCTAGGCTCAGGATAGTCATAGGGAAAGGATCCTGCCTGAAAAACAGCTGAGGTTTCAAACAAAACTAGTCCATGAATCACTGCCTCTGTGAATGCTAGTGCAACCCTAATATTGAAAGCCAGTGATGATTTATTTGGAAAGATCCCCTTCCACCTTCTAACATGACATTAACAGTACAATCTAACATGCCTATACTCAGATGTCAGTCCTTTGAGTTTTTAGGGCTCACTCAGCGTCAGTTGACAAAGAATTGCAGCCTAAGAAAGCATTCCTAATTAGCCACAATGGCTAGGGGTCAGTTGAATGGACACTTGGCCTTCTAAAGCTGCTTTGAAGCCAGCTCCTTCTGAGGTTTACCCTTGCCCATCATGACTTTGTCCATCCTTGTGCCTGTGCCCCTAGGCTAGAAGATGCTTGGATTTGGCATAACTCAAGTTCTCCCATAGCTGCAATTTTCTGCCCCCCCCCTTTTGCTTCTTCAAGAGACAGACTTTAACCTGCAGAACTGTTCTGTTGTCAGATCCCTACACTTACAGATCTAGGAAATCTGTCAGAAGAAAGATGACACAAGGACTTCTCTGCTGGCATGGGGTTGGGGTTGGGGGTCATTGGATGATTGGAGGTGTGGTTTATTTTAGCTTCATAAACTGCTTAGAGGAGTATCCAAAACGAAGTTGGTGGTAAACATATGAAATAAAATAAATATATAAATATAGTATTTGATATAGGATTGCACTATCCCTCTCCTCCAGTAAAGTGTGACTCTACTCTGAGCTTCTCAGCTGTGTTATCTGGTGAGTAATCACAATTCTCACAGAATGGGCCAAAGAATCAGAGTCCAGTAAGGAGCCGGTACCATGGGTCAGAACTCTATAAGACTATTCATTCTTTCTCTCTTGCCTACCCTGAGAAGTAAGACTGAGTCTGCTCTTGTTTATACTTGTATCTGGCCTGGATCCTACTCTGACAGAGTTTATTTTTTTGACTCCTTGATTACTTCATATGCTGGCTGCAGCAATGAAATTAAAAGATGCCTGCCTCTTGGGAGGAAAGCAATGGCAAACCTAGATAGCATGCTAAAGAGCAGAGACATCACTTTGCCAACTAAGGTCAGGATAGTTAAAGCTATGGTTTTTCCAGTAGTGATGTATGGAAGTGAGAGCTGGACTATAAAGAAGGCTGATTGCTGCAGAATCGATGCTTTTGAGCTATGGTGCTGGGGGAGAGTCTTGAGAGTCCCCTGGACTTCAAGGAGATCAAACCTATCCATCTCAAAAGAAATCAACCCAGAATGTTTACTGGAAGGACACATTTTGAAGCTGAGGCTCTAGTACTTTGGCCACCTCATGAGGAGACAGGACTCCTTGGAAAAGTCCCTAGTGTTGAGAAAGATTGAAGGCAAAAGGAAAAGGGGTCAGTAGACAATGAGATGGTCGGATAGTGTCATCAATGCAATCAACATGGATTTGACAAATCTCCAGGAGGCAGTGGGAGACAAGAGGGCCTGGCATGCTCTGGTCCATGGGGTCATGAAGAGTCGGACATAACTTAACAACTGAACAACAACAATCCCCTTTTAAAGCATTATTTACAAATTTGGAAACAGCAAAATCCCAAAGGCTTCTTGGTTTTGAGTAGAGATGGGCACAAAACGACCATTTTTCATTACCGTTCTCTGTTACTCATTCTGTTACGTAACAGTACGAATAACAACTGTTGCGATGGGGCAGGCTCGAGCCGAACAGAACCAAGAACATTTTCTTAGGTTCTGTTCATTTCCGTTACTGGCGTCACACCGCTCACATGATGAAAAATGGAGCAGCAGAGGGTGGTGAGAGGGGGCTGGGATCCCGCCTCCGCGTGCGGAGGCAGGATCCCAGCCCCTGTCCAGCCATCTCTGATTGGTGAATGACAGCCCACTGGGCTGTCGTTCAACAAGTGGAGGGTGGTGAGAGGGGCCTGCACCTGGTGGAGCCTCTTTGCCCCCTCCCCGCCAGAGCCGATGTGAGACTTTGCCGGAGCGGAGGGCATCGTTGGAGCATGGGGCGAGTGCAGCGGCACCACCCACAGGTTTCCTGGGTCCAGGCCAGGGGGTGCAGGGCAGCGGTCTGCCGGGGCAATGGCTCCCGGGGTGGAGTGGTTCCCGAGGAGAAGGGCCCCAGTTAGGGCGGCGCTGCACGGAGCTCCGGGGGTAGCGACCCGACAGGGGTGGCAGATGGAGCGGCGGATCAGTCCTTGGGGAGGGGGCCCAAGGGAGGGTGGCGTTTGGAGGTGCTCCGGGGGTGGCGATCAGAGCAGCGCCCAGCTCCAGGAGGGCTCCCCGTGGCAGCAGGATGGCTCTCCCAGGAGGCTTGCCCTGGCTCCGTGAGGGCTCCCCGCAGCCACGGGAACGCTCTCCTTGCTTGCATGCCGCCAGCTCCGGTGGCACCCGGCCCTGGGAGGGCTCCCTGCAGCCACAGCTTGCCGCACCCAAAAAATGAACAAACAGAAATGAAGTGGGCCCCGGGGCCCCGAAAAATAGAAACGGAATGAAGCGGACCCCAGGGCCCGAATAACGACCATGAAACACCATTTTGGCATTTCGTGCCCATTTCTAGTTTTGAGCCATCCTGATGGTGGCATTTTAAGTAGTGCCAAGAGACTAGGGTTGTGGCCATAGTTTTCTCAGTGTGCTTTGGTTCCAACTCAGCAACCCTAACCTTTGAATGATTATTTGTGGGTGACCGATACCACAGGCAGCACTAGTTGTGCTTGGATAATTTGATGTGTCAGATGTGTGGAACCCTACACCTTGACAGAGTCCAGAGACGCTTATGGAGAGCATAGTAGCCTTTATGATTGGGATATTCATTAGTGAACAACCAGATAGATTTCAGAGATCCAGAGGGTACCTTTACATTTTTCAGTTTTAATTACGTGTTTCTGTATTGGATTGGGTTGTGTCATTTATTGTGGCGCTTGCATTCAGACAGGGCTGGGTCAAACTGGGAAAGCCTTTTTGGTGAACATTAACCCCCATATTTGGGTTTAATCAGAGGAGTATTTGTAGTCAGTAAATTCAGGTAGTTTCTTTACCCCTGGTAAGTTCTTAAGTAGTGCCATCTTACCTTTATCATTTGGCTGGCAGGAGCAGCAATTCATCTCCTCAGGGACCATGAATAGCTCTTTCCAGACCTTAGTTGGCTTTTTTGAGATCCTTGATAAATTGGGCTTTGGCAGTTTACAGAGCTGAATAGATGACTGGGCACCCCTTTGCCTCTACATGTTTGCTACTTGAAAGTGACATGTTTGTCACTTTCATTGTTGGGTGGGACTGAAGAGCCTCTGGAAGGACAAATATTCTCCATCCCATACATACATAGCACTTTTCCTTATTCTCTCTAGCTAATATATGGATCATTAGTTGGGGGAAGCTTCAGATGTTTCCATTTTAGAGCCATCAGTCACTTTGACAGAATCCCAGAAGAGCATTCCATGTCTTAAAATGATAAATATACTGTTCTGCCTCTGTATTGTGTTAATTAATTGTTAAGGAGACTACAAGTAATTAATAATATGAGTTTTCATTTGCAGTCTGTTTATGTCTTTGTTTTGTTTTGTTTATGGCACTAGGCAAAATTCTGCCCTGTACTGGGCATTTTTAACTAATATTGCACAAATCCGCTGCCACTGATGCAAATTTAGTCCCAAGTGTTCAATATGGAGTGCATGTCTTCTGAAAAATAAAATTAGATCATTAATTGTATTAGTCTGAATGTGAATAAAAGTGAATGAGCTTCATTGAAACATAGGAAATGAGAGGATATTAATGCACTAACAGTAAAAAAAATCAATAAATGCTGAGTCGGTTAAATTATATGCATTAATGGTGTTTATTTACATACTTACTATATGAACATGGGTGTGATGAGTTTCGATTATTCTTAAGTAGAGATTGGAATGAATCTGAAAAACGTGGTGGTCATTATGTTCTGTGGTCCATGGTTAGCCACAATCAACAACTCATCACAAACCAACCAGAACAGCAAACCATAGTTCACTTTTCTGGTTCCTGCTGGGTATGTGGGGGTACCTGCTCTTGCCATGCTTCCCCTGTGTTGAAATGCTGGAACACTTACCCAGGAGTAAACCTTATTGTATTCACTGAGATGTGTCTATGAGTAGGTGTTATAGGATTGCACTGTTAAAATTGCAGTAGCATGGCATCACTGTGTTGTGCAATTTCAAGTCACAGCTTGGGGTTATGACAGCATAAGGTTAGAGGCAAACCATATCCCAACTTAGGCAGTGGGCACTGAGTACAGCAGTCCACAGAGAAGAAGATAAATGTACAGCATCTCCCCTCTCAGATACTGTGCTTCCTTCCATTTCCCTTTTTTGTTTAATGAGCTATTTTTTTTTTTTTAGCAAATGGCAAAACCTGTCTAGAATTATAGATTAATTTGCCTGGGTACTGATACTATGATTGACCAAAAATTAAATTAGCTCCCAAATACACACTTTCCTTGCTTTGAAGGTTACTTTTAAAGTTTTTATGCATTCATTCATTCATTTGATTTCTTCCCCACCTTGATCCCTCTGCATAGATATCAAAGTCAAAAGCCTGCTTCACCACTTGCTTGTGGAATGATGACTTTTGTCTGAATTTTCAAGTTCACTAAATTCCAGATAAGATGCAATGTTGTTGTTGTTGATGCTGCTGCTGCTGCTGCTATTTTAAATACATTCCCTTCAATAAGGAAACAATCAGGCTTGAGGGTAAAGCTGCATATGTATCAAGGGTCAGAAAATATATGAAGACAAGAAGAGGTGTGCCAATGAAATTCGTAGATCTAACTCTCTTATTGTCTGAAGAGTAATACCATGGCATGCTTTCCTGAGGATCTGTCAGCAGTTATAGTCAGAAGAGCTTATAGCTAAAGGGATTGGGACTTCTTGGTCTCTTTAAGAAATTTGTCTACCTTGCCAGATAAGTAGTTTTTCTGCATAGTTGCTACAGATTTGGGTCCTAAGTAAATTCATACAGCATTGGCAAGAGAGCACTGGCAGGAGAATGTCAGAGGCCTGTGCCAGAACGCCTGTGTAAGATCTGTAATCTTCTCTCTTCAGTTTCTTGCTCCACACCCTCACCTGGGGAAAAGTGGGTTTTGAACTAGCTTAACTTATAGATAACACTCATGGCTGTTACCAGGACCCAGCAGAAACTCCATGGCAAGGCAGACAGATCTCGCAGGAACCTGACCCAGTAATCAATTGCAGGTTTTTATATGTCCTTAGTAGAGATGGGCACAAATAAAAAAAATGACATTTCATTTGTTGTTTGGAGGGTCCGTTTCGGTTTGGTTCCTTTTTTGAGAATTTTTGCAAAAAATTCGCTTTCATTTTCATTCATTTTGTTACCATTTTGTTACCGTTTATTTTAATTTTTTGTGTTTTTTTAGCATTTAAAGCAGTTCACTTGTACTCCAGTAACGAAAACGAAACACACAACAAAATTTCTGGTGTTTCTGTTTGTTTCGTTTCATTTTGGAAACAAAGTTTGTTTGTCGTTTCATTGTGTAACGAAATGAAAAAACGAAAACGGAAATAAAAATTGTTTGTTTCGTGCCCATCTCTAGGCCTTAGAGTTTATCAGCCAGTATGAATACCCCACTTGTCCTGTTCAAAGGCAATTGGGAGAATTTTCATGAAGCACTCCAACTATATGAGATGATTTGCGCATAAGTAATAGAGATAATCTTCAGAATGCTTCAATGTAAGATCCACAGTTCAAAGATGCAATTGGCATCTGGTTGTTAGATCTAGGATTTCTAGAGGAGGCTTTCCTAGCATCAATGAATACTCCTCATAAAATCTAGATCTATCAACACTTGGCCCAAATGATAACTGTATGGACAACAAGATCCCAAAGTATCCGAAAGGCTTGAAAATAAACAAATCAGGATTATTTATACCCATTTATGTGATTTGTACTTTCTTTCAGCTCAAGCAAATCAAGACATCTTTTAACAAGTTGCAATTTCCAAACCAAGAAATTGCTCATATAAAAGCTACACTTCAACATATGGCTGACTTGATAAAACGGGGGATGTTAAAAGCAGCTGTCCTTCAAATCCCCACGACATACTGTAGAATGGCGGGGGGGGGGGGTCTCCAGGCAGGAAATATGGGAGCAGGAGATTTAACAGGAAAAGACTCAGTCTGTAACGGTCCAAGCTCTTCACAGCTTCTGGAAGAAATCATTCACAATCAGGCCTTTAATTTGGGTCAGATCCCAGGGGCCCTGGCAGGAAGCCACAAGTTAAGAAGTGTTACATAGGACCTTGATTCAGTGTTTTCAAATCCTGATTGCATAATTACAGAAGAATGGCAAGGAGACATATTGGAAGATTTCTATTCCCAGATTTTACCTGAAGCAGCAGCATGCAGGAAAAGCACACAGATGGAATATCTCCAAAAGTATTCTATAGAGACAGCTGTTTCTGATACTGAAGAGCCAATCCTGGCTGACGCTCCTCCAGCCAATTCTGAGTGCCAGATTATCGTTTACAGTTGGCCACTAAGGAGATCAAAAAATGCTTCAGCTTTGCACTCAGAAGTATGGCAGCTTATATTAGACACACTGCCGATGACTGGGATTGAACATAAAATGTTCTTGTGTATATCCTATAATGTCCACTATGTCAGGAGGCAGAGAGTATTTGATTTCTGCAGAGAGTAAGCAGACCCATCATTTTTGGAGACTTTTATATAAATTTTAACATCCAACAATATCCTCCAAATGGGGAACACATGCAATCACTCAACGATTAACTTTAAATCATACTCAGAACTGACTACACATGGTTTAGTAAACAGAATCCAAGAGCCAAAACAAAGATATGACTCTCCAGCCATTTTCATGGGGGGGGGGGAGGGATAATGGATGAAGGGCCCAAATATGAGCCTTGCAGTCCTAGCATCTGGACTTTCACCCATTTTAATATTTCATTTTCAGAGTCCAAATCTAAACAGCAGAGGGAAGAAAGCATGTCCTCCATTTGTACCTTCTCCTAATAACTTACCTACCCTGTGATCTCACAAACAAAACCCAAACTCAGAGCAACCAACAAAAGTGATTCCAAAGATAAGGGTCCCTTCTCTTGGCAATAGGCCTTCTAGCAACTATAGAATATACCAATCCCCTAAAGTGTAGAGCCATCTACCCCATCCAGCTGAATTCACCTCTGAGTAGCATATGGGCAACAAGTATGCCTCCTTGGTGGCTTGCTCTCAGAACTAACTATAGATAAGCAAGGAACAAAAACCATCTGGTGAATCTTCTGTCTTAGAACACTGCAGGATGGGGAAAAAATTGACTGTAAGAATCAACAAGGATTGCCAATGGAGAAATAGAGGACCATCCATCAGGGACCTCTGCTTTGTTGAATTTGATGATGGGGTGACAATGAAACAGTCAGAATGATCACTCAGCAGCATCTGTGAGAAAATGCATTTTGAGCTTTTCCTAACTTTGCTAACATATAAAATATTTATGCTTTAATGTATTGTTCTGTTGTGCTTACATCCGACAAAAATCTCATTTCTTTTGGCCATTGGTGTTGGCAAGGGAATAAAAGCTCTAAACTTCACACACTTAAGTTGTACTTAAAAGTTTCTGATATCACACACAACCAAAATTACCTGTCACCTTTCCTGTAGTCTGCAAATCAGTGGCTAAAATTCTGTTGCACAATTATGTAAAAAAAAAAAAGGCAATTTGGCATAAAATAAGAAATCTCTTCAGATTCCAGCCAGTTGTGTCAAGCAAAGCAGGCAAATTAGGCACAAGGTTTGGTCTGAGGCTTCAAACCAAACCGCACCAGTGCTTAGGAGCCTCGTGGCGCAGTGGTTAAATGCCTGTACTGCAGGTAAAACTGTGCTCATGACCTGGGGTTCAATCCCAGGCAATCAGGCTCATGGTTGACTCAAACTTCCATCCTTCCGAGGTCGGTAAAATGCCGGGGGGGGGGCAATGTGTAGCCTGCATTCTGTAATTAAACTGTAAACCACCCAGAGATGACTTGAAGTCATATGTGGTATATAAGCAGAACACTTTGCCTTGCTTTGCTTTGCTTCATTTAGGCAAAGTTACTAAACATGGGCAACCTCCGACTCATCCTTTTGTTTTTGTTCTATTCTCTATGCAGCCCATCCTGTTTTCCTAGACATCTCTATTTCATGTTTACAACAGACAGATTTACTCATTCCACTAAAGAGGAGCAGCTGTCTCAGAGCATATGTTAACCTTTTTAAAATGTAGTGGGTTCCATAATGAAAGCATGGATGAAAATCTGCAATGGAGACTTCAACTGTCAAAACATTCAGGTCAATGTATTTTGAAGTGTGGATGTCTCTCTTTGGCTTTCTCAGCCCAGTCCTTCCCTTTGTTTTTTACACAGACTCCCTTTTCAGTCCCTTTCTTCTTCTGTAAACCATGTTCAGAATGAATTGGAGCACAAGTGAACTTTATTGTTAGTTGACATTCTTCTTCTTCTTTTAAGAACCCCCTGTACACAGAAGAATTTTTCTGAAGGTGGAATGACCCAAAAGCCATACTTCCTATTATCAATAGCATGGCATTCCAGTGCAGAAAAATATTCAGTATGAAGAAATCAAATAATTGTGCTTGTCCCATGGGACTTTTTTTTGGAAAAGTATCTCAAAATATAGCATACACATACTGCAAGTGAAACACGGTTTATTCTCAGTCAATTTAAATTTTTTGTCATTGAGAAACTACTGCTTTAAAATGGTTTGAACAGATTGAATGACAGTCTTTTGCACACTTACAGTGCTGCCCAAACCAAAAAAGTATGCCAGCCATAGGGAGTTAGGATTAGGCAAATGTCCTTCTGTTAGCAGAGCTCTATTAGACAATCTGCAATACCCTGATATCATGAAAGACTCTAGAACAGTCTGCAAGCATTTAGAAAATATTGTGATTAGAGATGGGCACGGAACGAACATTTTTTCGTTTCCGTTACCATTTGTCGATTCCGTTACATAACGAAACAACAAGCGAAAATTGTGATGAAAATGCAACAAAACGAACAGAACCACAAAAATTGTGGTCGTTAGGTTTCGTTTCCATTAATGGCGACACACAATGAAATGAGCTGTTTTAAATGTTAAAAAAACGCCCTGGACATCTGTAAAAATGCAGCGATAATTATTTATATTGTCTGATAATACCTACCGGGGGGTGGGGTCCTTAAAACGTTTGTTTTTGTCTTCTCCCATCACGATGTATTTTTCTTTTCCCTTTAAAATGGCTGTCGCATCAGCCACAAAATGGAGGCAAGCCATGTGATGGAATCATGTTCAACCAATAGCATGCCCAGGTTGCAGACTGGGCAGGCAGGTCTGGCAGCTACAGAGAGCATAAAAAGGTCTGGCAGCCCCCATCCTCCTTGCAGTCTCTGGAGGGAGTTAGGGTGGGATTGCTGTCTCTGCGACTCTAGCTTCAGTCCTGCAGCCTCCCTGTGTGCATGCGTGCTGTGTACCTCTCGGTGAGTACCCTCCCTTGCCCCACAGTGCAGTCACTCTGCGGCTGCCTTGCACCCTGGGCAACGCCTGCCGCTGCCTTTGCAGCCTCCCTGCATACCTAGTCTATACTGTGTCTCTGGCAGCATCCTTTTTTTTTAGTGTTTTCCCTCTGGTCTGGGGCGTTGGGGGATGCCTGCGCACGGAAATGCTTTAAAAATCGTGCAAAACGCAGGTAGAAATGACAAACGAAAAAACGGTAACAATTTTTTTCCAAAAAATTCACGACAAACGGAAACGAACTGAAACAGACCTCTCAATGACAAACGAAAAACCGAAACACCTTTTTTTTTGTTTTGTGCCCATCTCTAATTGTGATGCTTGCTAAGACACACCATGAATTTCCTTAAAGCAAGGCATGCCAATCTAATCATATGCACAAGCTTGAACATTGAGAAGAATGCTGTGGATGTAGTGTACCTTGATTTCTGCAAGGTTTTCAACAAGATTTATCATGGTGTTCTGGTGTCCAATCTAGTTCAATATGGGTTAAATGTTGTTGCCGTTATGTGGGTTTAAAGCTGCTGTATGTAACATACTACTAGAGTGCTCAATAGTGGTTTCATATCAAGGAGCAAAGAGGCCAACTGGATTCTGCAGTGTTCTGACTTGGCACCAATATTGTTTAGCATTTTTATATATCATTCAGACAAGTCTCTGGAGGGAATGGTAATCAAAATAGCATCAGACCAGTTCAAATGATCAAATTAGGATTCAATATAGCCTTAAAAATTACAGAGGTGGGCCAACAGTGAGTTTCAACAGGAAAAGACATCAAGTCCTACATTTAGAGAGGAAAATTTGGGAGTACATTTATAGGATGGAGGAAATCTGATTTGGCAATAGCGTATATGAAAAAGGATTGAAGGGTCTTCATTAAACATGAATCACCCATGTGTTGCATCAGGGGAAAAAAATAAAAGGAATACTTGGTTGCATCAACAGAAATGTAATATCCAAATCAAGGGGAAAATAGTACTACTGTACTTTATTCTGCTTTAGTCAGGTGTCGCCCAGAATATTGTACTGAGTCCTGCATAAAACCACTTAAGAAGGATGTTGACATCCACAGATATACAGTACCAGATGAGAATGGTGAAAGATCTGGAAGACATGTGAGCAAAGATCAAGGGAATATGTACAACAGAAGGTACTGGAATATTTGGCAAGATTTACATTTCAGCCATTACAGGGTTAATGTGAATGTAGAGTATTATGGGCTGGATTTAATATGAAGAGCGAAGCCGATTGGTTGCTGAGATCACACCACCTGGAATGTTCTGATAGAAGTCTAGTTAGTGTGTGCCTTGTATTCTTAGATGGAGAGAAGCATGTTCCTGGCTTAGCAAGATGGCTGTAAGAATTGTTATAGTTAGAAATCTCCTGTGTACCCCTCCCTTCTAGTTAAATAAATAGTTTTTTCATATAGTAACACAAGAGGTTTCTCTCTGATTAAAGCGACTAAAAATAATCTGCAACCACCGATCCAACAAAGATCCCCAACAGAAGGCAACACAGTCATCTTTAAATACATGGAAGACCATCACATAGAAGTTAGAGGAGGCTTATTTCTTCTGGCTCCAGAGGGTAGAATTCAAGTAACCAGGTTCAGATGACAAGAAAGGAGATTTTAATTAAACATCAAGAAGGACATCCTGAGAAGAACAGCTTTTTCTGATCTCCACTGAAGGTTTTTAAACAGACATTGAATTTCCATCTGTCAGAGAGGTATCAGCTTTCATCTTAATGGGAGGGGATGAACCCTGGTAACCCTGAGGTCCCTTTTAGCTCTACTACTCTGTGATGATATTATTGTGAATCTCAAAGGATGTGAGGTCTGAATAGGTTTACACACAGGCATATGTAGCACCTGTCTTGTGAATACTTGGGCTACCTAAGGTTAGGAATCATTGTCATAAAACAGTAGAAAAATCTGGGAAAATGCATTAAAATAGGATTTAATTTTTAAAACAAATTAAAAATTTGGGAATTTATTCTGCCAGAGGGAGCCAAGAGTCAAGGAGACAAAATCCATGTGAAATAGCCAGAGTTTCTTAAAAGCAGGAATATTGCATATGTACAAGCATAAGAGTTTCAACATCACATCACAGAGTACACAGAGACAGCTATCAGCATTACATAGTACACACATAAAGCATGACAACATGGGTACCTTCTCACCAAAGGTCCAAAGGCTACTAGTTTATGGAGCTCTTTTATACTCATGATTAGAGATGGGCATGGAACGACCAATTTGTCATTACCGTTATCCGTTTACTGTTACATAACTGTATGAATAACGACCATTTGGGCGGGCCAGGCCTGAACAGAACAGAACCAAGAAAACCTTGGTTCTGTTCGTTTCCGTTACTGGCCTGGCCACCCGATAAGTCATCCACTCCTACCTGCTGCCAGTGCTGCTGCTGGCCTTCCTGGTCCAGTCTTCCATCTTCCGTCTTCAGGGTGGAGTCAAGAAGGAACTGAGATCCGGTCTCTACGCGCAGAGACCGGATCCCAGCCCCTCTTGCTGCCCTCCTCCACCATGGAGATTGACAGCCGGCCCACGCAGGGCTGTCAGGCTCCATGGGGGAGTCGGGAAGGACGGGGCTGAGATCTGGTCTCCTCCGGTGGAGGCAGGATCGGAGCCCCCTCTCGCTGCCCTGAAAATGCTCTGTGCTGGTGACTGGGCCATTTTCAGTGGGCTCCTGCCGCCCTGACGTGGGCTGGACCCCTTCAAAAATGGCCCATCTGGCACAAGGGGGTCCCCCTAGTGTCAGCTGTGCCATTTGACAAGGGGTCCAGCCCATGGCAGTGCAGCAGCATTCCTCTCTTCAGAGGGGACTGCGGGCTCGGCTGTGCAATCAGAGCAGAGCCCTCGATCTCCTCTCAAGTGAGGGCGGGTAGAGGGGTCTGGAATCCAGCTTCCACATGCGGAGGCCGGAACACAGCCCCCTCCCGACTGCCCTCCGCCTCCCCCCTCAGCCAGATGACAGCGCCGGACGCTGTCATGACTGGCGCAGGGAAGAAGAGACCCCCGTTCTGCCTCTGCATGCAGAGGCAGAATGGGGTCTCTTTAAAGGGATCTTCCCCGCAGGGATGACAGTGTGCCTGGCGCTCTCATCTGCCACGGGGAAGAATAACCCAAAAAACGGTAAACGGAAATGAAGTTTTCTAAAACTTTTGTTTCCGAAAAACGGTAAATGAAGGGAGATGGGCACAGTACGGAATGGAAACGAAACCCCATTTTTCCGTTTCGTGCCCATCTCTACTCATGATAACAAATCAGAAAACTGGTTACATCATGTAGCTGCATCTACCTTGCATCAGGACTCCATTGCACAAATCAATTTAAATGTACATATGAAACACCTATAGACAAACCTATTCTGTCTAATACAACATATTTTCCCTCATATCTGACAGTCCAATTTTTCCTTGGACACCGTAAAACTTCTTTCTTTCTTTCTTTCTTTCTTTCTTTCTTTCTTTCTTTCTTTC
>JAHTLZ010003526.1:40711602-40771361 GCA_023846285.1 Phrynocephalus versicolor
TATTTATTTATTTATTTATTTATTTATTTATTTATTTATTTATTTATTTATTTGATTGCCACTTGTATTATGAAATTGTTTTAGAACTTCAGTCACATATTAGGCTTCATAGACTAAGTGGAATGTTACTAAGAAAAAAAATCATATGTTTAAACAGATATTCAGATGCTTCCTTGGTTCATCCTGTGTTACAGATAGCTCACATACAACTTCAAGAAAGAGCAAGGATCCTGTCAAGTATTCTAGAGGCAAAGGTGATGGTATATTTGAATATGATTGGCTTTTCTACTGGCCCTATTCAACTGTTCTGAATTACAGAATGTGATCTGTTGTCAGGCTATTCCTGCCCCTGAAGTCATTTTGATCATGGAAGCAGTGGCATGCTTGAACAGAAGAATCCTGCTCCCATGTAAATGGCAGAGATGGGGACTCAAGTGACAGGACTTGCTATCAAGTAGGAATTAAGTCGCATCAGTGACTTGGCTCGGACTCAACTCAGGGTTTGTTTTTTTCAATGACTCAGACTCGACCCATGACTTAAAGCCCATTCAGCTGTCCCTTTTTTACCTGGGAAAAAGCTTACTTTCAACAGGGACTCAGGGCATGGGATTCAAACACTTCAGGCTTGTCAGCAAAGGCTTGCCAAGATATTTTGTAAATAATCCTATTCATTTATCCTCAGAACATAAATAATGGAAAATGCAGTATAAGAAATGGAATATAGTAATTAGAAACTAATTATATTTTGTATGTATTCCCATGGATGAATTTACTCCAGGCACTACCTCTGCTTTCACTTTAAGAAAAGTCACACTGGACATTGTTCCCATGGTTACATGGATGTGAGCCTGGAGATAGTGGAACACTATAAAAAGGAACAAGAAACACAGCACCTAAAACAGTTGAAGGGTCTTAAACGTCTTCCGTGCAACAGTATTTATCTCTTATCAGAACACTAACGATTTTGAATCTAATCATAAATAATGTGACTAATTAAACATTTTTATGACTAATATGATTCAATTAATTTTTGTGAGCTTTTATCAACTTTCTGAAAAGGTTTAAGATTTAAGATATGCTGAAAAACCTTAAGAAGGTTTTAGAACAAGTTTTTTTTTAAAAAAAGCTTCTCTTAAATGGGTCAAGGAAGAGAGAAGGTGGATAAAAATAAAGCTATTGCTCAATGCATAGTCCACAGATTTGAAAATAGCTTTTTGTATACCACTGGCCCCAATGTTTTGTTTAGCAAGCCTTATAGAGCTTAATATTTTCCATTCCCTTGAGAAATGCAACTCTAAAAACATTTTCACCTTGTAATTTTGCAGTTTATTTATGTTATTAAGAGTCAATTTATTTGGGTTACAGGGTCAGTGATTTCAGGAAGGCACAACATAGCGCCTCACATCTTTGCTGTAAATGTTATATTAATATACCATTTTTATTATTTTTCTTTCCACATTTCTGTTCTCTTGCCTCCCTCCCTCCCAGACTACATAGATCTGAGGGAGAGCCACCCAAAATTCAATCCCACTTAGCTCAACTTTCCTTACAGCAGAGAGTTCACTGTTTGGAAGGAAGGTGATTTTTAACAGTGATCTCTTATTAATATTCTGCACACTTTACTACTGCTGAACTGCATAGTGTATTTGATTACTAAAAAAAAGTCTTCCATAAAAAGGATTATGTACCCCCAAAATGAGGTGAAATGTCAAATCTATAGCATTCAAGAACATTTCACACTGCTAGAGTTGTGACAGGAAATTATGTGGGAGTATTTTGTTGTTGTTGAGTTGCTAAACCTAGCTACATTCCTCAAAAAACACCTCTGGGGCTTGACAGAGTTGCATGGAAGGATGGCATATGTGATGCAGAATTCTGACGTTCGTAAAGGAAGTCACATTTCCACATGTCTTTTGCCTCCTCTTCTCTTTTCTCCTATCCCACCACTCATTCTTCACTTCACAGCCACAGACCGGGAACAGTTGTTTTTGGACCACCTCTGGATTTATCTTTCATTTAAAGCAAGTAGATGAGTGACATTAACTTTGAGCATTGATGGCCATAGACATCCAATAAACTCTCAAGCCCCTAGAGTGCTTTTTTTTTTTTTTTTTTACTCAGGCACTTAAGAGTGGAGAGAGTTCATCAGTACAATAAGGCTAGCTCCCTGGACTCCTAGTTCTGAGAAAGGAATCATATGCAAATTTACTAATTAAGGCTGTGTGAATCCCAATAAATTAAGCTAAGCTCTCTAACCATTTCCTATAGCTACTTGGCATGTCTCTGAAGTAAGAACATTTATTTCATTAGGAGAAAATAAAAAAAGTACATGCACATGACAGTAGAGTAGCGTACTATATAGAAGTTATATAGCTGTTGGCCCTCCAGAGCTTGTTGGAGTCTGTCTCTCAGCAAACCAAGAAAGTATAATGAGATCTGTAGTTCAGGGGACCAGGAGTGTCACCATTGTCCCTTAGTTTGGGATCCAGGGTGTTTCTATCAACACCTCCCTCAAACCCTAATAGCTCCTCCAGAAAAAGGAGACTGCACTAAACCTTCCATTTTTGAGGTGACAGACACTTTATTTCCTGCAGATTTTGAATGCATAACTCCCCACTAGAGATGGGCACGAAACGAGCAATTTTTCGTTATTGTTTTCATTTTTTTCATTTTGTTACATAATGAAAACGACAATTTTTCAAAACAAAACAGAAACGAAAATGAAAATGAAAAATTTTGCCGTGTCTTTCGTTTTCGTTGCGGGAAATACATTGAACTGAAAAGAATGCTAACGAAACAGCAATTTTTCATTTTCATTTTTGGTTTTTTGTTTCATTATGTAACGAAAACGAAAATGAAAAATTTGCAAAAAACCAATGAAAAACGAAAACGAACCGAAACGGACCCCCTAAACAACAAACGACAAATGAAACACCATTTTTTTGAGTCGTGCCCATCTCTACTCCCCACTCTTTCAGTTCTCATTCTCTTTAGGTAGCAGCCTGGGTGAGCAGTGCTGTGAACAAACTCTATTTTCTCTCTAGGAGGAGGTAGATCTAGTTTAGGCCTAAATAATATAGGAACTGCAGAATGATTTTCCTCCCAATTTTTAATTGCATTTCTAGCCTCAAGTCACAACTCGGATGATGAGCTGTATGCATCAATTTCCCCATAAATAAAACAAAATATTAATGTAACTCTAGCTATGCAGGTCAGCATTGCTAGGGTGATGTGGAGTAGAATTACATTATGGATTTCAGGGAATCTGACTGTTGACTCATGTTTAGACTGTGGTCTTCCAAGATTCCAAGAATGTAGCTGTTGAAATGGTGGTGGATTTTAGGAGGACTCGTTCTATACAGCCACCTCTTATGATATCAAATAACTTAGTGTCAATAGTGGAGTCCTTTAAATTTTTAGGTACTGTTATATCTCAAGATTTAAAATGGTCATCTAATATTGAAAGTATTATTAAGAAAGCACGACAATTCCACAATAGATGGCAGATTAGTAGCAATATTTTTTTTCTGCAGTTCCACACGAGCTAAAAAGAGGGCAATGAAAATATACACAGATTCCACACATCCAGGACATAATCTGTTTCAATTGTTACCCTCAGGGCGGCGTTTTAGGGCATTGCATACTAGGACAACTAGATATAAAGATAGTTTCTTTCCAAGTGCTATCAAACTGTTGAATAATTATTTTTTACTTCTCTTCTTGCTTTTAAATAATGGGTTATATTGTACTGTACTGTGTTTTTATTGTTGACTATCTGATTTTTATATTTCCTTTTATATCGAGAGCATATTTTACCAAAACAAATTCTGGGTGTGTCCAACCACACTTGGCCAATAAAAGCATTCTGATTCTGATTCTGACTCGAATATGCTTTTCACATGTGATACTGACTGACCTGGAATTCTGCAGTTGCCCCTCTCCCAGTAAAGGTAGAACTTTACATTTTTCCCTGTTAAAACCCATTTAGCCCAATTGTCCATTCTATTAATCTTGAATCCAGATTCTGTCTTCTGACTTATTAACTGCCTCTCCCATTTGAATGCCATCCACAGCTCTGATTGGCATCATCTCCAGTCTTTAGAATGTTGCTGAACCATGGTTAAGGAGACCAGATGGGCAGTGATGCTTGCAGAACTCGTGTGCACGAAGACTCTTTTCTTATTTTTGTTACATAAAAAGAACCTTTGACAATGCTAGGCCATCCCAATTACATTTTGGTATGACCAGATACAGTCATTTCTTCATGCCTGTAACTCATTATTGTGGCTAAATAAATGTTAAATTATAGTAGCAGTTCTGCCAGTCATTTGAAATTGTTTGGCAACCTCCCTCTCATGTCATTAGATTTTTGGCTTGCCCCGTGGAAAACCTGAGAACACTTTTCCCAGCCAGATCTATTCAAATCTATTCAGTTTTGAGTGGTTCAGTTAGCTTCACTTAGTTGGCTATTCGGGTAAATTACTTAGCTACCTTCATGCCTATGAGTTTAATGGCAAACATTTAAAAATAATATTTTTGTCAATGATTTTGGATCCCATCCTTAATCCCAACATTACTATCCAGGTATAAAAACAGAACTTCTCCAGATGCAATGGTAACAAAACAGCTAATCTCTAGCTTCTTATATGGAACAGTTTATATTTCAAGCAGGTCCAATAATACCAGCTATATTATGACACATATTGAGTGTTGGAGTTTTTACAACTTCTCATGCTGCCTGTAGTTTGTTTGGCTGGGAGTGACTTTTCTGAACTGGAGTGGCACTAAACAATCATTCCTTCCTGCTTCTCAGTTCAAAGTGACACCCACATTTATACTGAGCATTCTTCTTCATTCTCATCTATTAAAGCCAGTCTGCACTTTGTTAGTCTGCCATTTAGTAATCCCAATGGTAAGTAATGGGACATTTTTATTCTCTTCTACTACTAATGCCTCTACCACTAAACCCCAGTTTACGAGATTAATCCATTCTGAGTGAATGCTCATGTCAGTTAACTTGTAAGTCAGGCAGCAGTTTCCCATAGGAATGCATTGAAAATCAATTAATCTGTTCTGGGTGAATGGATTTCAGTGCATTCCTATGGGAAACCACTGTTAAAGTGGGCATTGTTCATAATGTCTTTCAGCCATGGAGGCAAATGCTTGCCTGAAAGACATTTTAAACAACAGGTACCTTTCCGCTCCAACAAGGGTGGGTGAGGGGAAAAGCATGCACTGTTTAAAATGTCTTTCAGCACCGAGGCAAGCACTTGCCTCCATGGCTGAAAGATATTTTAAACAGCATGTGCTTTCCCTCACACCCGCCCTTGTTGGGGGGGGGAAGGCGCATGTTGTTTAAAATGACTTTTATCCACCAAGGCAAGCACTTGTCTTGGTGGATAAAAGTGATTTTAAACATAGCGCACTGCTTCTCCTGACCCCCTGTGGTGCAGGGGAAAGGTGCACTATGTTTAAAATGACTTTTATCCACCAAGGCAAGTGCTCATTTTAAACATAGCGTGCTGCTTCTCTTGACCCTGCTACATATGCAAATTTACTACGTGGACATTTTTAAAAATGACTTTGAGCCACTGACCCATGCATCTGGGTCAGGGGCTCAAAGACATTTTAAATTACCCACCGTTTCTCCCCCAATGTGCCATTGTTAGTCGAGCAAATCCAATCTTGCTCATAAGGCGGCATGGGGGGGGGAACCAAGGAAGCATGCTTGGAAGTTGGGATTCTTAGTTGTTGGGTGCGTTGGAAATCAGGTTACAATATTAAGATATTAAGTGCCAGTTAAGGAGGAAAAGGTGGACTATCTGGGAACTTGAAGCGATCCTTCTGCTGTGTATCAAAAAGGGAATTTTAACCAGAAATTCAAACACTTTGGAAGCATTAAGAAGCTGGAAGCCACCTTTCTGACTTACGAATGAGATATTAACCAGGTGGCCCAATAAGGTAGGTTTGGGCACAGCTGAGTATGGATTCCCTAAACAATGTAGGAATTTACCATATCATTAATTTCAGGGGAATTTGGTTACATTTTGGCAGCAGAAATAGGTGTAGTGTCAGGCAAGTTGCACAGCTTTAGGGCAGCCCTAGAAGATGGTACTGTTAAACAACTTCTGAGTACTTTTTACTTAGAAATTGCCCTAATGGTACACATGTGCTATTATTAAGATTTGCTTAGCTCACTCTCCTCTGCCCTTGGACAGTGAAAGACCTGCAGTAGTGGACAGAAGGTGGACATGCCAATCATTAGATGTGTGCTGTAGAATTCAGAAGTAGCCCCAGACATCATTATATTGTATTTATTTATGTAGGCTGCCCTGGAAATCCATCTGGATTGATTGATTCTTTTATCCTGTCTTTCAGTCCAAGAAACAAATATAATATACCTGACAAACAAGGCTGTTTACGTCCTTGTTCAACCACAACTTTCCTGGTTGCAAAAGAGTTTATTTTCTCTGAAGTGACCTTGAAATAGTTTGGATAACACAAGACAGAATTGCTCCTGTGTGGCATGATCCTTGTTTAATACTCAAGACTCTGTGCAGCAAAAAGCAGATAATTGCTTACAAGAGATATTGTAGGTTTGGGCTCATGTGGAATGGCCGTGGTTACCTCTGCCCATGCTCCCCCCCCCATACAAAATGGTGAGACACCTGGATTAAGAAAATTTTTGCTGAAAAAATATCCAAAAACACAGCAGCAAGTACATTTCTTCACTTGCAATCCATTAATATTTAAGCTGCATATGGATAAAATGTCAAGTGAGCTGTCCGAAAACATCTGGATGTTATGGTATCTAACAACTCTAATAGCCACAGCTAATGAGCCTAAAGATGAGGAAGCATTAGGTGGCTGTTATTTCAGCTTTCACCAATGAATATAAAAAGGCTTTCTGTGATCTTTTGTCCTACTAAAATGTAATCAAGCTTATTGAACTGGTGAATTACATTAACCATTTTGACACTGTATCGTTATAAATCTAACACAGTGCCCTTGTTCTGTACTTTACATGTTCAAAGCAGCAGCCAACAACATGAGGGTATGGAAACTATTTTTAATACCCCTGATAGATGTTGCTCTTTGAAGATCAAGCTGCAAAAGGTGTTTATTGTTATATGTCTCAGCCTTCTTAGTTATGGCATACACCACCAAACAGGCTCACCCAAATTCTCATGTACTCCTCTTGCCATCCTTCTCTGGATAAGCCCCATGTAGAAATTCTGGTTTCTCATGTTTCTACTTCATATTCTCAGGTAAGCAAATTAATGGACAGCAAGGAACAATATGAAGATTCTGAGGTGGCAAATGTAGGCATAAGACAGACTTGACTTGAAATCACATAATTAATTAATTATTGTTTATATTCAAGTGCTTTGCCAGTTTTATGTCTTAATCTAATTATGAATGTTGCATTTTGGTGGTATATTGCAGTGTTACATTGTAACACCAGTCAAGTGATAGCTAAGCTTATTACAGCCCTGTTGATTTCAGCAGAGAAATGAGCACATGATAATGGAAGCCCAAAATGTACTCCCATTGAAACAAAGGGAATTATATCAGTTGGTTGTGACTGATCCCTGAATACCTGAATTATGTTTTCCATTTCAGATAGTTCTGTTTCTGTCCTTATCTTCATACACATCAATGGTAATACTTTACCAGGAAAGAGGTTTTCTTTTAAACGTCTTTTGCAAGCCCATGATTCTTTGACTGACTGTGTCGGTTATTTGAATGGATGTTAATAAGCATATTAATGATATAATGAATATGAAATCAGAATATTATTTCATTCTGTTCTCATTAAAAATAGTTCCTTTGTTTTCAGTAATTGAATGGGCAACTGTGGCTCTTCCTTTTCACAAGACACAAAGGTTGATCCTGACCTCACTCTTTTCACTTGGAAATTTAATTTTCCACTCATTTCACTGAATCAATTTGGTTACGGTCTCTGAAACCTTCAGAATGCAACTGTCAGCACTGGCTAGATTGTCAGAACATTTCTGGACCATTGCTTGTACAATCATGTAATGCTGTTTGTAATTCCACTCCCCTTTCTCCCCACTATTACCTACTTTGTCCAGTCTGCTGTTTTTACATTCCATTTCTGCCGCAAGGATTCAGGATTCCAGGACACTGGTACTGGTAGCTCCATTCATTGTTTTAAAAGCTCTTTTCCTAAGTAAGTAGGACAACCTGCTTTTCATTTTTACATCTTTAACATTCACAGTCCATGCCTCATCTTTGCTCAGTTGTTTAAGTACATTGATGCAGAATGGAGAATGAGGGCAGATCAAAGAAATTAGCTGCTTTGCTTTCCTGACACTCAAGAAGCAGAGTAAATGAAATAATTGTATTCAGAGTATCTCTCCAGAGGAGCTGCATTGTTCTTCTTGACTCATGTGTTGCTACAGATGTGGGAAAACACTTGCCCCTAATGTAAAGCAGATGAAAGTAGGTTTTAGGTGTATAGCAAGTGAAAAGAGACACAAGAAAAGAGGTGGCAACGTGAAAATTACAAACAGCTAAAAAAATGTTCCTAACCATATTTCTATATTCTTTTCACAGTGGTAGATATGAAATGAATGATATGCTAATGTTCAATCCAAGAATGGGCAACTTTGCTGAGTTTCCATTTCCTTTACCATGACAGCAGGCTGTACCTGCATCCCTGCACCCTTTAAGTGGAAAAAAATGTGTTAACACTGTCAGGTGAACCTTAGAAGACTTAGATGGTATATCTGGATATAAATGAGTGATTTAAGGTCCCCCATGGCCACTTTTTGGCATGAAAATGCAATTTTAAGCATTGAGCAATAGAAGGTCAGTTATCTGGAAGTTGAGTCATGGCAACTGGACTCCTTTTCTTGAGAGATCAAAATGTTTCGCTACTCATCCAAGGAACTTTGTCAGTCTGGCCTGGGGTGTGTGAAAGTCGTCCCTGTTCCCCCCCCCCCGGCAACCCTTCTCAACACTCATTAAGTATGGGTCATTAGCTGTGGCCTTGCTGGTGGAGTTGAGAAGTGCTTCTGAAGCCTATTCAGGCCATTGTCCAACTTGGTCTATTCAGATCAAGACCATGTGAAATCAAGGTGAACTATAACTTGGAGGCCTCATCACTAACTTTCCTCAGACTGACAAAGCTGCTTTTTTATCTCTCAAGAAAAGAAGTCCAGTTGCCATGACTCGACTTCCAGATAACTTCACCTGTATGACTAAGAATGTTTACAAACTAGAAGGTGAATTATTCTCTTCCATTTTCTTTTTCTGATTGTTTGGAGGTATTGCCATCTTTGACTGCAGCCACTGTCCAAAGCTTTAGATAGGGTTCTTTCTCAGCTTTGAGAGTCAATCCCCAGTGCTTCCTAATTATTTTAGTTCCAAATCCTAAGCCTGGCCTTGCTTAGCTTTCAGTATAATGTGACTTCTTAGTTCCATCAGCCTTATGAAAGCTCTCATATATACCCAGGTACTGGGGGTCTGTGTCTTGCAGGCTGACTTTGGGGGGTTGATCCCACCCCATGCTCTCCATGCTGTTGGTATCAAGATGGAGGGAAGGTGATCTTCACCCCATTGATCACCTGGGTTGATATGTCTGACCTGGCTAGCTAGCAGGGTGCCCCCTTCTTTCTAATCATATGCATTCCTCCTGAAGCTGTGCACTCAGTGGAAGAGGATGATCATCCTAGATGGAAGAGAAAAGCAAAGCATAGCTAATAGGAGGATCACCCTGTTCTTTGGTCAAGGGTATGACTATCGGAAGATAGTAGCATTAACTATGGCTCCCCATGTATCACTGGGTTACAGATCCCATGAGTCCTAGATGGTGTAGCCAATGGTGAAGGAGCTGTGCATGACCATAAACATGTTAGACCATAAAGTTGATCATCCCCAACCAGCATATCCATGCTGGGAAGTCTACTTCTATAGCTCCTCTCTACTATGCTTCCTTTTTCGAGTAAGACCAGGCTATAAGGGAGCTAAAGAGGAACAAAATGGCACAGAGACTGTGAAGTCTCCCACACAAAATTTGCACAATTTTTCTTTTGTTTAAAATAAATCAATTGGATGTGTTTCTGTATCTCTGTGCAATTTTTTTTGTCTTCCCTTTGGCTGCCCAGGAAGAACATTGACATCTGATCCTGAATTAACTTGCTTTTAACTCTGAATACACATTTCACCTCTGCTATGAGTGTTCCGCATAATGCCAGAGAAGTTAAATGAATGGGCTAGCCATCAAATTGGAAATCATTTTTAAAACACATACTCTGTTGGTCTATAATTCTAATCTACAATTAAAGGACCTGTATTTTTAAAAAATTGTGTGGAGGGACATTTCAATTGAAAAGCCTCAATATAATATTTGTTTTTCTTTTCAGAACCATCCGCTTCCAGCTTTAACTGCAAATACAGGAATCTTTTCGGCATTCACATTAACAAGGAGCTATTTCAGTGACACAGTGTCATCTTTAGACATTTAAATTATAATAATTACAGTATAACACTTTTGCTTTGCTTTTCATTCTTTGGCCATACATATGCATCTCTACTTCCTGCTTGGCAGAGAATGTAGGTATAACATTATGTAAAAAACACAATTTCAGGTGAGAATATTTGCAGCATTACAATCGGGTCATTTGTTGGCAATTAGCATTTTAGATAGGCACTTTCAGTTGGCTTCTTTTGTTATTAAATCCTGCAGTGCACGCTTTGTATTTCATTTGTATTTGCCACCATTATAGGCTTGGGAAAGCTCCACAGTCATGGAGCAACTGGGAAAGAAAGGAATTGTATGCCACACCTGAATACTCAGTATGGAGAAAATCCCCCCAAATTAGCTGTGAGTAAGAATTGAGTAGGTAAGATGATATAAGTGTCATTGTCATCATAAGAACATAAAAACAGCTTTGCTGGAACAGGCCACAGCTCATCCAGTCCAGCATTCTGTCTCACACAGTGGCTCACCATTTACTTCAGGGTATTCCCAAGCAGAGGTCTTCACCTCAAGGGCACTAACCTCAAGGTGTTTAGTGGATAATATAGTTTTCCAGGCACTACAGTTGCCTGGCCTACAGTATGAGATAGCTGATGCCTGCAGATTATTGCGGTTCAGGTCGCTGATTCAGTATGCAAGGCATCAACCAGAGACACTGCAAGAGGAGGTATGGAAGTTTGGCAGGTAGAGCTCAACAGGCCCATGAGTTTTCATGGGCACTATGGACTAGGAGGATTTATTCAGCAGCTTGTGCCAAGTTTGCAAAGTTTGATGCCAATCAAGGGTTTCCTACATTGTGGCTCATGTTGGCTGAGCAGGTGATGCAGCTTGCGGCCCATTTGCATTTCAAAGGCTTATTGCCTAGGACCATTCAAGGTAAATTATCCGAATTGGTGTTTTATGCCAGGGCTCAGGGTTATGATCATCTGGGAAGAGGTTTTAGGTTAGTACTTGGATGGGAGACCACCAGGGAAGGTGCCTGGAGTAGGAACTGGCAAACCACTCCAGTATTCCTGACAAAAAAGCTTCATGGACATGGGGTCACAAAGAGTTGGTCACAACTGTAATGACACAACACGCACACACACGCACACACAGAGGTGCGCACACACACATGTGCACATGCACACATGTACACACACGATGATAGAGGATTGGGCAAAAGGGAATGTTCAGGTTCTGAATGTTAGAACCCCCAACCGCATCTGATAGGTCCAGCTAACCACTGGGTGGTGTCAAGTATGCATTGATGAGTGTGAGATCCGGCTTTTGAAGGCAGCAACCTTGATAGCCTTTGGCTGTGCTGAGAGTGAGTTGTTGGTTGCTTCCAAGTCAGACTGGTCACATACTTCTTGGCAGAGGGCTGACGAGGTCATGATGCCTGACCATGCTATTTTGACATTCTGCAAACCAGGAGGCCAAGGGTAAATCAAAAGGATTGATTACAGGTCGAGGTCAAAACACCAAGGGATTTCCTTCTCTCTAAGAGCTGCGCCTTGCAGAGTCCCTGCCCGCCTTCAGAAAGGCATTAAAAACTCTGCTTTTCAAGGAGGCATATGGTGACCTCATTTCTGTCTTTTTTTTTTAGTTCTTGCCGCTCTCTGCCGAGGGTTTTCCCTCTTTGCCATTTTTTTCTTTCTATTTTATCTTGCCACTGCTTTCCCGTTGTTCCCATTGTTCCTGTTGTTTTATCTGTGTTTTAACTGCTTTTATTGGAAACCGCCCTGAGTACTTTTTTGGAAAAAGGTTGCAGTATAGAAATACATCAAATAAATAAATAAATAAATAAAACATTTCAGAGGCGATACCCCTTTTGATTCCCCTTGGTTTTTTTAAAAAAAGCATTCTTGAGGCTATCTATTTAAAAAGTGTTTTATTTCTAGACTAAGTTACAAAAGAAAGTTACAAAAGAAAGAATCACTTTGAGTAATGATGCTTGAAGCAGTTAATTAGATTAGGGCTAATTAGATTAGTTAGAATGGCACCATGTAACCAGAAACAGAGAAAGAGAGAGGGCAGTTTAGCCTTTATTATTTTTAGGAAATAAATTATTTAGGAAATAAATTTATATTTCAGGTCTGATAAGTATTTTGGTCTTTTTTGAACCTTTTTCAAGTATAACTTTCTTTTCTGAATTCCTTTCTAAATCAGAAATTTTGGAGAGAAATTAATTGTATATTGACTAAGAATTTGAAAATCCAAATAGAATTAAAACCAGAAACTTACTTGTTAAACATGATAAAAGGGAAAACAAGACAAGAGACTTGAATATGTCATTATATTTTAGGTGCCGCTAGAAATCAAATAGAAAGAGAATGGAAAAGTGAGGAAGAACAGTCAGTTGCTGATTGATTAGTAAAATTACAAGAATACTGACAAAATCACTAAAGGGGAGTCTAGAATTCAATAACCAAATGGATGGTTTAAAGAAGTATTTAGAAATAAGATGGGGGAAAAGAAATTAAAATTTGAAATCGTTAGAATATTATTATTAGGAATGGGCAGGAAATGAAAACTGAAATGCTATTACGTTGTTTCATTATGTAATGAAACAAAACAAAATGAAATGAAACAAGAAAGCAGCATTTTGTTACAGATGAAAAGAAACAGCCATTTTTTGCATTTAAATGAATTGTTTTGTTCCATCATTTTTGGGCTCCTGCCAAGCTGCCAATGGCTAGACTCCTTTAAACCTGGCCCAGTCGGCACCAGGGGGACCCTCTGGCACCAACTGGGCCAGGTTTAAAGGGGTCCAGATATTGATAGCTCGACAGGAGCCCTCAGAAAATGGTCAGGTAGGCAGCACAATCATGCAGAACTGCCTACCCGACCGTTTTCTGAGGGCTCCTGGCGAGCTTTCATTGTCTAGAGCTCTTTAAACCTGGCCCAGTCGACACCAGGAGAACACCCTGGTGCTGACCGGGCCAGGTTTAAAGGGGTCCAGCCATTGACAGCTCAGCAAGAGTCCTCAGAAAATGGTGGGGTGGCCAGTGCATTCACCAGAACTGCTCTCCCCACCATTTTCTGAGGGCTCCTGCCAAGCTGTCAATGACTGGACCCCTTTAAGCCTAGCCCAGTCAGTACCAGATGATCCCCCTGGTGCTGACTAGGCCGGTTTTAAAGGGTTCCAGCTGATAACAGCTCAGCAGGACTCCTTTAAAAATGACTCTCGGAATCACGGGCACCAAATCTGTTGTCTCTAGGACCAAGGAGAGCCATTTCATTTCATTTCATACAAAATTTTCAAAATAAATTCATAAGAAATGAAACAAAATAAAACAAGGAGAGCACAAAATGAAACAAAATGAAATATTATTTTTCCGTTTTGTGCCCATCCCTAGTTATTATAACAAGCACAATAAGTATTTTCAGTTATGTATATATGATATAATCTATAATGTTTTATTCTTTTTATAAAAAAGGAATTGTAAATGTTAGGAATAAAAAATATTAAGCAAAGGTATTATTATATGTGTGAAGAAAACAGCAAATTAAAAATAATACAAAGGAAGTTAAAGAGAAGTATTTTTCCCTTGAGAACAGGAAAGAGTGTATTGTTATGCTATGTTATATAATATTACATGGATTTTTAATTTACTAATAAACTTTATAAAAAGAAATGTCTGTTGTTATGTACCATCAAGAAGTCAAACTTATTTTTAGTGACCCTAATAGGTCTTTGCTAGATAGTGAGATATTTAAGGAGTGGTATTACCTGTCCTACTCCTTCACTGAATTTCATTGGTTGAGCAAAGATTCAAACCCAGCTCTACTAAGCCTACTCCATCTTTCTTCATCCACATTACCAGACAGTTTACAGTATTTCTATTGTGCAAGATTTTTATTTGAGGCATGGCATATATTTATTGGTATTTTGCAAATAAACATGCTTCTTTTGTGTAAAGATTTAATTATGGTAGGGCTTGAAAATTAGCAATTGGGAGAAAGGGCTAGATAATTCACCAGAAAATGTAAATGTGCCCTTAGATATGTTTGTGCTATTCTAAACTATTGAATAGATAAACAGCATTTAAGGGATGACATTCAAAGAAATTCTTGATATTCAAATACTGTACACAGAAAGCTGGAAACAACAAATTGTACGTAGAGATTATATGGAATCCAAACAATGGCTGATTTTTTTTTACATGAAAATGTGTTTTCAGAATGATACAGGAAACCAAAGAAAGGATGGAAGGAAGAAAAAGGAAGGCAGATAATGAGAACAGCTATTCCACTGTGGGATCCATGATCTTTGTTACATGATGTTCAATGGCTTTGCAACAAACCATTTTACCTTGGGGATCTTTGAGCAGAGTAAGATAGTAACAGAAAGCTGTGGAATAATGCAAAGCTATGGAAAATAAGGAAATCTTGCTTTTTCATTATATTGAGAGGTTCCAAAAAGCATTTCGTAAAAATACCCCTGTATTAAATTAATGTAATACTAGGATTTTTATTTTATTTTATTTTAATTTATTTTATTTTATTTTATTTTATTTATTACATAGAGCATCATTTTTATAAAATGCTTTTTGGAATTCTTCATTATGAAGAAGCAGGGTTATGCTAGAGGTTGGGATTTGATTCCACACTGTGCCTCCTGGAAGAAGCAGACAGCCCATGTAGACTTAGGCAAACTCCATAACCCAAGAATGCAACCAAAAGAACAGTAAACCACTTCTGAATAATGGACATCTAGAAAACCCTGGAAAGAGTTACTATTAGCACAAATTGATTTGATGACATGCAATTATTATTCAAAAATACCAAACACAGTCAATCAAAAATATAAAAAACACTGGCTCTTATGTATAACAGATACATTTTTTTTTAGCCTAAAATCTAAGTATCTGTTCAATATGGGTTAGGTATATATGCTGTTCCTACTAATACAATGGTGGAGGGGTTTTTTTCGGGGGGGGGGTCCTTTTTTTGGTAGCTTTAAAGGATTTATTTCTGAGATCTGCAACTGCTTATAATACTGTGTTTAATTCCTCCATATTGCTCCCAAAGCCCTGGTGACTATGGTGACCACGGAAGTGTATTTCATCCACAAGTAAGATGTTTAGATTGTAGGTCCTTGCATTTTCTTACTTTTTCCAGTTCTTTATCTTCAGCTCCAGCATCCCTGGAATTGCAATATCAATGATCCACCCATTTCTTCACAAGATCGTGACTTAATCATCCTCTGACACATTTTCTGCCTGATATTCCTATTCCTATTCTGCCTTTTGCGAGACCCCCATTTGACAACCTCCGAGTTTCACCCTTGGGAGTGGTGCCCAAGAAGGCAACAGGAGAGTTTCGTTTAATACATCATCTGTCCTACCCAGCGGGGGAGTCAGTCAATGACAAGATCCCGAAGGAGCTCTGCAGCGTATGTTATACATCTTTTGACGCAGCGGTAAACATGGTGAAGGCCTGCGGCCTTGGTGCAGAGCTGGGAAAGTGTGACATCAAGTCAGCCTTCCGTCTCCTGCCGGTTCACCCAGAGGACTTTGAGTTGTTAGGTTTCCAGTTTGAAGGTTCCTATTACGTTGATAGGGCTTTGCCTATGGGGTGCGCTATTTCTTGTGCTGTTTTTGAATGTTTTAGCACCTTTTTAGAATGGGCAGTTAGGAGTAGGAGCAGGTCCCGGCAAATAGTGCATTACCTTGATGACTTTTTATTTGCAGGGAAAGCGGGAACTAGCCAGTGCGCTAAGCTGATGGCAGACTTTGCGTCAGTAACATCAGAACTGGGGGTTCCCCTAGCTAATGAAAAGACGGAGGGACCGGACTCTAGGCTGACTTTTTTAGGGATAGAGTTGGACACAGTTCAGCAAACCTGCTGGCTGCCGGAGGATAAGTTGCTAGAGTTGAAACACAAAGTTAGAGCCATGCTTGGCAAGGGCAAGGTCACGCTGAAGGAATTGCAGGTCCTCGTGGGGCACCTCAACTTTGCATGTTGGGTGATTGCCCCAGGCCAGGTGTTTCTACACAGGTTGTGCGATGCTATGGCGGGTCTGAAGCAACCCCACCATAGGCGGAGAGTGTCGGGTGGAGTAAAGGAGGACCTGCTCACATGGCTAGAGTTTTTGGATGGGTTTAATGGGATCTCATTTTGGCGATCTGATTTACTATTAGGTTCTGACCTGCAAGTTCAAACTGACGCCTCAGGCGCGTTGGGTTTTGGCATATATTTCAGGGGACGGTGGTGTTCTGGACAGTGGCCGGTAGCTTGGATAGAACAGGGATTGACAAGAGACTTGATGTTTCTAGAGTTTTTCCCAATTTTAGGCGCACTGTGGCTCTGGGGAGACCAATGGGCTAACACAGCGGTCACGTTTTGGTGCGACAACATGGTGGTGGTCCAAATCATTAACAAGCTGACATCGCGATCCCCCAGGGTCATGGTATTGTTGCGGGCCTTTACCTTGAGGTGTTTGAAATTCAACGTGCTGTTCCGTGCCTTACATGTGCCGGGAGTTCAGAACGAACTGGCTGATGCCCTTTCCCGCCGGCAGATGGCGAGGTTCAGGGCGTTGGCCCCGGAGGCAGCTGTCCACCCAGAGGAGCTCCCAGAGGGGGTTTGGAGGATTGGCGGGTGGAAGCACACTGAGCGATGAGTCTGACTTTAGCACCTAGGACCAGGAAGTGCTATGCAGCTGCATGCATCGAGTTCGAGCATTTTTGCATCGGAGAGGGTAGGCGGCGAGCGTGGCTGGTGGACCCGGAGATTTTGATGCAGTATGCAGTGTACCTGTACGGGAAGGGGTTAGCACCCAGGTCTATCCAAGGCCGGATGGCAGCTGTGGCCTTTTACGCAAAAGCAATGGGTTTTGCACACCCAACTGCAGATGGCAGGGTGGCGAAAATGATTGAAGGATGGGCCAGGGAAAGAGGCAGGCAACTGGACAAAAGGGTTCCGGTCTCACCGAAGGTCTTGAGTCAGCTGAGCTCTGGGTGGAAAAGTATATGCAGGGATAGTTTTGAGGTTACATTGTTCAAGGCAGCGATGTTGCTGGCCTTTTTCGGCGCATTTAGGATAAGTGAGTTGGTGGCAGCGGCAAAAGGGGATTCATCCGGCAGTGCGTTGCGGTTTAATGACTTGTTAATTTCAGAGGAGCAACTCATAGTGACTCTGCGGAGGTAAAAAACTGACCAAAAGGGCAAGGGTAAGATTATCCAGCTGGGTAAGTGTTTTGACCCGAGTCTGTGCCCTTATAGTGCCATGGTGGAGTATATGGCCCTTCGGGGCAATGCGGAAGGGTTCCTGTTTATGCACAGGGATGGCACCCTTCTCACTAAGTTCCAGTTCTGGCGTTTGACACTTGAGGGGCTGCGAAGGGCTGGAGTTGATACCCAGCGGTTTGGCACCCACTCATTCCGTATTGGGGTGGCCTCCACGGCGGCGGCCCTGAGATATTCGGTGCCAGAAATACAGTCGGTGGGGCAGTGGAGATCCCAAAAGTACAAAGCCTATGTGTGAAAGTTGCCAGAATACTAGGGCAGGTGGCTGGCTGGTTCTTTGTTCTCTGTTTTGCAGAGTTACGTTTCACCAGGGCCCGCATATTGGTTTGTGGACACAGTTTTGTTTACTGGGCGGCGGTGCACGCACGGAAGTCCAGCTGGGGTCGCGACCTGAGCCTGGGGTCGGTGGCGTGGATCGATTGGCAAGGAAGACGAGGCATGCGATGGGACGGCTTCTTGCCCACAGTTCTGCAGAGCTGTCCGGTGCACCATCCAGCTGTGTTGCTGATCCATCTCGGTGGAAATGACCTGGCTGTCCGGCCAGGCAAAGAGCTTATTCTACAGGTCATTGCTGATCTGAAGATTCTGAAGCACCGTTTCCCAGCCATGTGTCTGATATGGTCCGAGATAGTGCCGCGGATGGTTTGGAGAGCTGCCCGTCACCCAGGAAAGGTTGATTGCTCCCGTAAGGTTGTCAATCGAGAAATCCGCAGAGCAATGCACAACGAACATGGAGATGTTATCAGGCATCCGCAATTGCATTTTCGCAAGACTGAACTGTACAGGCAGGATGGAGTGCATTTATCCCCGGCAGGATTGGACATATTTTTGAGCAATTTGCAGGGGGGCCTTGCAGCCGTGCTCGGCTGTGTGGTGGGGGGCAAGGGGCATACAAGTAACCCCTTTGCCTTGGCGGGTAGTGAATAGGTTCGTTAGAGGGTTGAGATCCTGGAGGCATCCCCTAGGGTGCTTGTAGCCCTCTATTCATAAATAGGAGGTGAGTAACTTGCAGCAATAAAATCCTATCAGATAGCAGATAGAGGGCATCCCTGAGCTATAAACATCTATGGAGGTTGGAGGCATGCTGAACAGGTGGGCGGCGCGCCTTCAGCCAAGGATCTCAACTGGAATTGGACGGCATCAACTCCCTTGGAGTTGAATGTCACACCTATTCACTACATAGGCCCCTCTTGGTTATTTACAGTTAAGGTTGTTTAATAAAGTTGTGGCCCTATTTAACCCAACACCGTTGTCCGCCTCATTATTCCGGGCTGGGGGGGGCAAAGGACCCATATTGAAAACCCCTCTCTCAACAGTGGTGGGAATTCAGAAACAATATGTCTGCTACTTATCAAGCTGCCCTTTCAACAACCCCCAGACAAATCAGAAGCACTTTACACCTCCACTAGCAAGGCCATAGCTAACAACCAATACTTAATGGGTTTTGGGAAGGGTTGGATTAGGTGGGACTTTCATGCACCTTGGGCCATTGTCCACCTAATAAGCCTATTCAGGCCACTGTCCAACTTCTGAGCCTATTCAGACCAGGGTGATGTGAAATCAAGATGAACTATAAATTGGAGGATTCACCACTAACTTTCCTGAGACTGACACAGCTGCATGGATGAGGAGTGAAACATTTTGATCTCTCAAGAAAACAAGTCTTTAATAAATCTGCTTCTCCCTGTGTGAATCTCACAAGAACAGGTGCAACAATCTATTTCTTCTCACTTTACAAATTATACATCGTGCTCATGGGTGGGGTGGGGCAAGATCTTCACCTCAAGACTGAGGGCCCAACTATAATGTTAGAGCCAACCCATTATTAGAAGAAGGAATTATCTCAGAGATCATTTTGTGTTAGCATCAAAACAAGCTATTTTGCAGATTGGCTCACTTGGCTTTGTGTTTTGTCTTTAGGATGTAAGCATGTTCTTCCTTTGTAATTCTGATTTTGCAAACAGTGTTGGGTTATTTGCCATGTATATTTTGACATGACCTCAACAGTGCATCAGAAAAAGTGAAAATGGAATACTTCAGAGCTTCAACACATTCCTGCCCAAACCAAGAAAGGAAAAACACAAAAGAGACAAGGAAATGTGTTTTGGAAAAAAGTATATTCTTCTGTGTTTGAGGTGATGGATTAAAAATGACAGCCTCACAGAAAATAGGTCTGTCACCTAAACTCAGCTATTAAAAAGGGTGTAGGGTGAATAATGTGAACCATGCTGATTGCAAAGAATTAAAGTTACTTCCTCCAGTTTGGGGAGGTATCATTCAGGGTAATGAGAAATGATTTTCGAAATCATGAAATGAAATGAAAATGGATAGGTTTTCACACTGTGCAATACTGGTTTCTTCTAAAAAGTATGTCACACTCTTCAAATGTCTGCCATTTGGAAATAAAGATGGCTGAGTCACGTGCATTAGACATCTTTCTAAATATTAAATGCTAACTAAAAATCACCCGCAAGGTTTTCTTTCTGTGCTTCGTTGCTTTTAATGGAAAGCTGTGCCTGTTGGGGAATCTAACCATATGGTGTGTAATACATTCATATATTTGGGAGGGATCCCCCCCTTTTCAAAACCACATTAAATTATTATGCATGGTTACATTAACACAGTAGTGGCCCTCTGCATGGCTTGTGTAAAGCATATAAAACTACAAGCATATTTATGTTTAAAGAGGTATGCTTATAAAGCCATTGAAAACTGGATTTTTAGTTTAGGCAAGATTATTAGACAGAATTCCAGCCTGATTATTGGAAATTAACCTCTGACTTTCTCAAGGATCTCGCACTGAAGAAGACCTGGACTCTTCTCTCATTGAAAACCCTCACGAAATGCAAAGTTTCAACTAACTCTAAGCATAACATTACATTTATAAAATATAAACCTATGATGGGCAGGTGGATAAAACTCACTTTAAAAAGTAATGCTGCAAGAAGTTAAAAGCTGAAGCAAGAAACAGGAAGACATAACATAAAATAGATTAACTCACAGCTTTGATTTTGCCAGACCTGAGCAGGGCTGTCATCAAAAGGACCTTTTGGAGGTCACTAATTCACAGGGTCCACATCTGTTGACGATGACTCTATGCCACATAACAAATTTCTACAGTGAACTGATTTTTCTGGGCCAGGAAAGAGTGCTTATCTTCTGAAATAGGATTTATGGGAAAGCAAACCTGTCTGAAAATCACACTGCTTCATTCCTGCAGAGAGATTACCCAGTAGCCCAGTTATGAGCACGGCTTGATTGTAAGTCAGTTGGCAAGGGGGATATACAGACAACAGTGTTTTGCATATCTTCAGAAATGTTTTCCATTTCATGCATTCAAAAACCCCCAAAACAGCCAGTTAATGATGGAGATGTACTATACACAACTCTCTGCCTGTCTGCCCCAGAAATATACTGGACTTGTGTTAGAAATCTTACTCTTTCAGGGAACAGAACATCCATTAGAATACCCCATATATTATTTCTCTTCATAGACTATATGGTGGAGATGAGATGGCTGGTTGAGCAGCTGTTTCCTTTAGAACAGTGGTTCCCAACCTCCTTAATGCCGTGACCCTTTAATACAGTTCTTCATGTTGTACTGATGCCTTGCCCCGCTTAGAAGAGGCCACAAGCCCCCTTTGGTAGGCCATTGCTGCAGGTGCCATAGAGAACTTCCCTCTACAGGCATCCTCAGCCAATCGTAGCCTCTGGTGCCATTGACTGATATCCCCACAAGCCTATCAAACTGTAACTGACTCTTTCCCCCTTCCTCCCCTCCTCCAGACCCAGGTCGTTTGTTTCACTGGCTCATGGCAACCCCTGTGAAATGGTCGTTCAATCCCCAAAGGGGTCCCAACCCCCAGGTTGGGAACCACTGATTTATAAGATGCTGGGGGAGTCACTGGAGGCAGTGGTAACTGGTGGTCTTTAAGCCCATTGGAGTAGAAAGAAGCATATATAAGCAGAAGCAGAAGCAGAAAGCACAGCAATGGATGATAGGTGGATGGTTCTTATTTCTCTATTCAGGTTCACTGGGATGATGCTCTTTGGCAATGAGGTGGTAATTATAATCATTAGGACATATGTTATTATTTTCTCCGAACAGGCCTTAACCAACCATGAGGATCCAGACCACTGGTGATAGCCTTTGCAACTGCTTTATTTTAAAGCAGAGGAATTTGCTGTCAAGCTCAGTGAGGCCTTTTTTGTACCAATGCTGCCATTTTCTCTACTATATTAGTAACATCCCATGCCTGTCTTTGAGTTCTTGTCCTACCGCCTTTGAAATGAAAAATGGAAATATCAATTATCATCTGAACAGGTATACTTCTTTGAAAAAAAATCCAGTTCCATATATGCACACAGAAATTATAATGAGTTAGAAATACAGGATTGCTCAGAAAACTGATATAAGCTTAGTTTAGAATCCTCAGGCAAGCTACATGTATGGTCTGTTCTGACACGGTCTCCTATATTTTTCACAAAACTGTGTTGTTAAGGGAAAAAATGTAAAATTGTGCCGAAACTGTTGGCTGCAAAGTTGGCAGCTCGGCAGTTCGAATCCTGGGTGCCACACAACGGACAGAGCTCCCATTGTATACCCCAGCTCCTGTCAACCTAGCAGCTTGGAAGCATGTAAAGGCAAGCAGATAAATAGGTACTGCCATAAAAAGTGGGAATGTAAACAGTGTTCCGTGTGTTGAAATCCATTTGACCATGCTGACCACGGACTTGCACAACACTGGCTCTTTGGCTTAGAAATGGAGATTAGCGCTGCCTCTAGAGTCAGACACAACTAGCACACATGTGGGGGGTTACTTTCATCTTTTTATGTGCAGCTCTAAGCATGAAAAAATGGCAGTTTTTTCCTACACAGAGTATATTCTTAGGTAAAATTAGTATATGGGATTGAAGGTGTCACACCAAAATAAGATCCATAGCATTGTTCTGACTTGTGAGTGTGTGTGTGTGTGTGTGTGTGTGTGTGTGTGTGTGTGTGTGTGTGTGAGAGAGAGAGAGAGAGAGAGAGAGAGAGAGATACTGTGATATCTTGAATTTCCACTTCATTTTGGAAATCCTCCAATAATCTCAGGCAAAAAAACCCAGATATTTGAAATAGGCTATAAACGGAAGAGGAAAATTCTTAAGTCACCTTATCTTGTAATTGGAAAAAGGAAATATTAACTGATGTGAGGGACTCATAAGCTTTGCTCAACCTTGGTATTAATGTAGATTAGGTTGCTTTGTTTGGTAACTTGTCTTTGAAATCTGGTTTCATAAATGTGAAAGGACTGCCTCAATCACCTCTCTGCAATATTAATGTTCTTTTGGCTCTAATTACAGTCTGTTACGGTCTGTCTCTAACATCTGTTTCTGGCCCGAATATTCATTTGCCTTCATTTTGGTGTAGATTGCTGGCTGCTGTGTATTCCACCCACTGCTTCTCTTTCTTACTATGAAGATCTCCGCTCCAGTCTGCTTTGGAAATTCTGTGTGCCTCACATTTAACTTTCTGTATCATGGATAGTTGGCTGCAGTGAACTTACTTCTGGTTTTTCTCTGAAGTTATCCTGCCTGGATCCTACACACTGCTGTGTAGATGTTTGCATATCTCATATACTTCAGTTTCTTCAAAGGGAAACAGTTGAAATAAGATTTATATCCATGATGGACACACACAAGAAGAGATTAAACATAAGTCAGGGGTTCTTGAGTCATTATCATATTGCCACTTTTTCATGGACTCTAAGGTAAAAACTCTACACTGCCATTTTTTCATGTGCAGTTTAAAAACTTCCCAGCCTTAAACATATAAACAGAGGCTGGCCCGAGCCATTTAATCTTCTCACCATTTCTACTAATTAACTCTCCCTCCTCTTCTTCCCCCCTCTCCTCCTCCCTCCCCTCCCCTATCCAACCCTCCCAACTCTATATACTACAGCCAATGAATATCTGGTATGAAATGACTATCCCATCTCATATTATATTTCACACCTTGTTCTGCTGCTATATGTCTGAAGAAGTGGACATGTCCACGAAACTTTACATCAAAATATGAACGTTCGTATTTAAGGTGCCACGTGTTTGTGTCTTTTGTTTTGTTTTTCTTTGATTTTGCCTGAATTTCTTCTTTATGTGAAAAGAATTCCTATCAAAAGGCACAGAAATGTGGGCCTATAAACATTCATGTTGCGATGCAGGATAAGACTCAGATTGCCACTTGCAGCCTATGTGCCTCATTGTGCCCTTGTGCGATGTGTCAGTGCACTGAGATGATGAATACTTGTAGTGTGCATTTTAGTAGGGGTCCTATGGATCTGTAGAAAAGAGGAGGATGGATTGAACTAAATAGCCTGGGTTCGACCTATCATAGTTTTCAGTTATAGCTTTCATGAACTGCCTTCCACCTCGTCTGCATCACTAGGTGCCTTCCACCACTGGCTCTGTAAGCAAAACATAAGGAAAAATGAGACCTATTACCTATTGTTACAAGTTTGGCAAAAGGCAAAGACTAATGACAAAAGATGAGGGAGTCTGTGAAAAACGTGGCAAGGACAACAAGATTTTAAATTTCCATTTTGAACTCGTGGTAGCATTAAATGTTAATGTAATAAGGAGCCAATTTATCATTGCAGAGTAAGAATAGGTCCAATTCCTAACATTCGTATGCTCTTATGAATGTGCAGGGAATTGCAAATAGCTTTCGAGATGTTGGCAGAAGGCCTCCTGCCCTAGATATCTAAAGCAATTTTAATCTCTTCTTGCTCTCAGGCAGACTTCGTGATCTGCCTGACCCATATTGTCATGATGGTGCTCTGCACTCCCATAGGGCTCGCATTTGGGCAGTGTTAGCCATTTTGAATGAATGAATAATTCTGACAGTTTCAGAGCCTTGTGGGAATGCAAACTGTCAGAGATAACAGCCCAATCTGTAGAGCGTCTGAATCAGTTCTTGATGCTATGTTATCCATACTGGAATCCTCATCTTAAATTATAAGTGATTTTTAAAACACATTTTTGGCTGATGGAGATGCCCAACTGCAGAAGCCACAGCCTATGGTCTCTTGCCATTTTCTGACCTTCAATGGGCTGATATTTGTAACTCAAATGTGAATCCCACTGAATGCAACAGAATTTACTCTAACATAAGCATGCACTGGAATCAAATTTCAGCTCTCTAGGCAGCAAATAGTAAGATGACATAAATACAGTATTTTATCTGCATTAGATATGGTCCTGTGTCAGCTTTTTATAAAACTCAGAATACAATTTAATTGAACCCTTAACAACCTCTGTAATGAGAACTTTTCAGCAATTGACATTTGAACCAAACCCCTCACTTTATGTTACAAAAAAGAAGTTGTGGGAGGATACCCTTTTTTAAAACATTGCATTCATCTGGAGAAATCTGCTTCATGTCTTTTGAAATCTGAAGCTGCTGGGCTAAACAAATTGGATACAGTTTTCTTTTCATACTTGTCAAACCCCATGACGGAAAGAACACAACCATATGTAAATTGCACCAGGAGATCTCAGAAGGCAGCTTTCCTTCATGGCATGGGGCCTGCCTCTTTCGGAATTCAAAAGCATGCTACACAATGGCCTCTTGAGTCTTGAGTGAAGCATGTCACAACCCAGGAGGCAAATTACCCACTAACAAACAACCATCCTGAAAACAACATTTTTTCGTTGTGTTTTCTATTATTGCAAAAAGTTATAACCTTCCTTTTCACAGAATCATAGAAAAATTGGGTTGGAAGTGATCCAGCGGTATACTTGGGTATCTAAAAAGTTCAGAAAAACATGGAGTTCTCTCCTGCCCTTTGCTGCTGCAACTGCTGCTGATATCCTTGGTATCCCATCCCAAAACAACCCCAAAAGCTTTCTCAGCCCTCCCTAGCAAGCTTTTCAGGCTTATAGGGAGGGAGGGCCCTGAGGGGAATGGGTGTTGTCACTCCTGGTGGAATCCAGTGGATGAATGCTATTGAATTATGTGGATCCTGCAGCTATTATTCATGATGCATGATGTATCTCCCCCGCTTCTCTACTCAAATAATCTCCTCAGCCATAGTCACCACAACATACAATCACATAGATATTATTATTTCCTCTCTTCAGTCCATAAACCTCCACATCTGACAGAAAAGAAATCCTTTAGTAAGCCATTGATACCTTTGTCCGCTTTTCCCTCTCAGACTTCTGTTTTGTTGCTACATTTATATTATGCTTTTCCCACCAACAGCTTGAGGATTTATTTATTTATTTATTTATTTATTTATTTATTTATTTATTTATTTATTTATTATTTTATTTTATTTTATATTTGTACTTGTTAACTGTCTGACTTTCCCTCAGGATACTCCTCCTCTTCAGTTTATCTTCACAGAAAACATGTGAGGTAGGTGAGGCTGAGAAAGGAGGTCCAAATTCACACAGTTAATTTCTTATTTCAACAGAGCCTGACTTAATTACGTGGCCAGAGGCCTTTTCAATGTTGGCCATCCTGCTAATTCCCATCCCACCTCTGAGACTTTTGAATTTATTTTGTCTTTTGTCTGAGCAGAATTATTAACATGCGTGGGTGAAAAACATGTATGTGTAAAAGAAAAAAAGTGCATATTGCATATTGCCGGTACCCTTGAAAAATGTTTGTACCCCATAAATGCTACCTACCAGTTGAAAGCATTTGGGAAATAAATACAAACTGGGATATTCATGGAAACTAGGGATATATAGAGGTGTCTTTTAGACACCCCAGTGAGTTGCAGTATGAAGGTCAGGATTTTCATTTCCCACTGTGCCTCTTGAGGATGCTGTGTGATTTTGGAACGCCAGCAGAAGGAGGGACAGGTAAAACACCTTTGGAGGCTTTTTACCAAGAAAGGCATGTCAAGGATTGCCATACATCAAAACTGAGTTGAGGGCATGTAATCTAACCTAGAGATGAGCAGAAGCTTTCTGATCCAACCCATTCCCAAATAAAGGGTGTGCAGATCAGAGCCACCTCACTTTGTTCGTTTTTGGAAGCCTTCTGCCCTAGAACTTCTAAGCAGTGGCATAGGTCAGAAGATAGAGGGTGGACCACATTGTACAGCAGCTCTCTCCTGTAACATCATGTTGCTGTTTCCTAGCATCCCGGACTTGGAGAGCTACTTTTTGGAATCACATCTACCATAACTGCTTGGCTGTCAATGTTGTGTTTACATGCTCTGCTGCACCTGTTTTCTCATGGGACAGTGCCTATTGGGACCATCCCTGAGTTCCTCTAACATCAAAAGATATCAGTTTATCTTTGCAGTAAATAAACCATATTTGAACAATTGGTACAGGACAGGGTGAACCCCTAAGCTGAGTGCAGAGGAGTATCTGAATATACCAAAGGGCTAGCCTCTATGGATATTCTTCTCAGACTCCTGGAAACTGCAAGCGAATACTACTTCCACACTATTCTTGGGAGTCCCATCTTGTCTTAATTTTCATTCAGGATGCATACTGTATTTGAACAAAAATGCAAAAAACAGAGCCAAAGGTATTTAAGCATTCTGAAGTGAACACAGGGCACAACAAAGAGTCTAGACTTAGTAACAGGATAGAGTGGCACACCCACAGATCTCTCATGTTAAACCCAGCATTCATGCATCATGAAGAAAACTGGGAAAGAAATTGATGATATTTACTTTTACTGCTGCAAAGGCCTTTGTTAAAGTCATGTGGCTGCAGCTCCGCTAATTTCACATCTAGGGAACTGACAGAGTTGTGGCAAGGAGAAAGTGCAGAAACAGTGCCAAAAAGCTGGCTTTAATGTGCCCTTTAAAGAAGGAATTGAAACAGGTATACTTAATATCCTTTTGAAGTAACTTGTTCAATTCCTTCTTGGTGGCTGCCTTTGAAAGTCAGTAAGGACTTTGCCCTCCCAGCCCAGGAATAACGAGGCAGACAACGGCATTGGGTTAAATAGGGCCACAACTTTATTAACTTATTAACAAAAACTCAGGAACAAGGAGGCCTATGTAGTGAATAGGTTGATACAGAACCCATTGAGTTCTCTATCACAAAACATTAATGAGATCCCGGTTGTAAGCTCGCTGTCCACCTGTCCTGCGAGCTGCCAACTCCAGAAAAACAATATCGGGCTGCCCTCTGTCTTTGCTGTTTATATTTTATGACTGTATTAAGTGGGCATTACCTAATTATGTACAGAGGGCTACCAAACACCCATTGGATGCCATCGGGATCTCACAAAACTATCCTCAAGACCTATCCACTACCCGCCACATACAAGGAGCTACTTCGTATGCTCCTTGTCCCCCACCAAGAGGGCGATCTCATCGGCCAGGCCTCCCCTGATATCCTCCAAAAATATATCCAGGCCCACAGGAGACAAATGAACCCCATCCGGCCGATAGAACTCATGTCTTCTGCCCCGGAGCCGAGGGTGTGCAATCACTCCCCCGAGCCCGCCGTGCATAGCGCGAACAACTTCACGATTGACCCCTTTTCGGGCACAATCGACCTGTTTGGGGTGCCATGCATCCCTCCAAACCAACCTGGGCAGGATCTCAGACCAGACAAAACGCATTCGGGGAAAATGCTGCTGTAAAAACTGCAGGTCAGCCATGACCTGTAAAATTAGGGACTTGCCAGGGCGCCTGGTTAAATCATTTCCCCCAAGGTGGACCAGCAGGATGTCAGGTGGCTGGCCTGCGTACTGTTGCATAACGAGGGGAACCAAATTATCCCAGAGCATTCCTCTGCGGCCTTGCCAATCCAGCCATGCGGAAGATCCCAGGCCTAGATCCTTGCCCCATCCGGTTTTCCGAGCATGGACCGCTGCCCAATAAACGAAACTATGCCCACAGATGAGCACTCGAACTCGGGAACTTGGCAGCCAGCCTGCAACAAGAAAGAAACAGGTGCTGGCCAATGACCAGCCCTAACAGTTAGGCAAATTCCGCACATAGGTCCGATATTTACCAGAGGACCACCGCCCCACCGCTTGTATTTCTTGGACACTGTATCCTAATGCAGCTGCCGTCGAAGCCGCCCCAATACGAAACGAGTGGGTTCCAAATTGCATCCCATCCAGCCCCGCCAACCGTAGGCCCCGGGATGACAGCTGCCCAAACTGGTACTTTGTTAACGGGGCCCCGTCTTCATGCCGAAACAAGGGGCCTTCGTCGTCTCCCCGCAACTTCAAATAACTGGCCATCGATCTACAGGGGCATAAAGCAGCCTCCGAGCAAGGCCCCAGCCGTATAACCTTACCCGCTCCTTTCTGGTCCGTCTTGGATCTTCTCAGGGTCACCGTGAGCAGGTTTCCATCGAGCAGCAGATCCCCCCTCTGCAGTGCGTTACCGGATTTGTCCCCTCTTGCCGCCACCACCAACTCACCAATACGGAAGGCCCCAAAAAAGGCCAACAGGGAAGCAGCTCTAAACAACCGGACCTCAAAATTGTCCCTGCAAATCCCTTTCCAACCCTGACATAACCTCCTTAAAACTGCCGGTGAAATGGGCACTCGCCTATCCGGCACCCTACCCCGCTCCCTGGACCAACCTTCTATCATCTTGCCCACTCTGCCATCCTGTGTGGGATGTGGGAATCCTTTTGCCTTGGCGTAAAATGCCACCGCCGCCATTCTACCTTGAATGGACCGGGGGGCTAATCCCCGCCTGAATAAATGGACCGCAAAGCGCATCAATACCTCCGGATCGGCGGGCCAAGGGTGGCGAATTCCTACGCCTGTGCAAAAGCTGTCATACTCTATGCATGCTGCCGCATAACTCTTCCTGGTGCTTGGAGCCAGCGCCAGGCTCATTGCCCTGTGGGCTTCCACCCTCCAATCCTCCATACCTCGCTGGGCAGGGCGTCCGGATGTAACTTCGCCGCCGGGGCCAACGCCCTGAACCTCGCCATCTGTTGGCGCGAAAGGGCGTCAGCCAACTCATTCTCAATGCCAGGCACATGCTTTGCACGGAACACTATGTTCCACTTCAAACATTTCAAAGTGAACGCCCGCAACAGGGCCACGACCCGCGGAGATCTGGATGTCAATGAGTTGATGATTTGAACCACTGCAATGTTGTCACACCAAAAGGTGACGGCAGTGTTAGCCCAGTGCTCCCCCCAGATCCACAGCGCCCCCGCTATGGGAAAGAACTCCAGGAATGTCAAATCCCTGGTAATCCCTTGCCTGTGCCATTCCTCTGGCCACGTCCCTGCACACCACCGACCCTTAAAGAACATCCCAAAACCTAAAGCTCCCGAGGCATCCGTATGCACCTGCAGGTCAGCTCCCAAGAACAGGTCGGCTCTCCAAAAGGAGACTCCGTTAAAACCATCTAAAAATTCCAACCAAACCTGGAGGTCCTCCTTGACCCCCTTTGATAGTCTCTGCCGGTGGTGAGGTTTCTTCAGGCCCTTCATTAAGTCGCAAAGCCTGCGCAAGAAGGGTCTGCCCGGTGCTACCACCCGGCAGGCAAAATTCAGATGCCCTGCCAGCACCTGCAATTCCCTCAACGTCACTTTGTTCTGGCCTACCATACTTCGGATCCGTCCCTTCAATTCCAACAGCTTCTCGTCCGGTAAGCGACAGCATTGCTGGCTCGTATCCAATTCAATACCCGAATACGTCAGCTTATCTATCGGCCCTTCAGTCTTTTCCCCTGCCAACGGCACTCCCAGCTCTGCCGCCACTGCCTCGAACTCAGTCATCAGGGCACCACACTGCCCCATACCCACTTTGCCACAGAACAAAAAATCATCTAAATAGTGGACTACCTGCCTGGTCCTGCACCTCCTGCGTACAACCCATTCCAAAAATGAACTAAAACACTCAAACGCTGCGCATGAGACCGAGCATCCCATCGGTAGCGCCCTATCTACATAAAACTTGTCATCAAACCTGAAACCGAGTAACCAAAAATCCTGGGGGTGGACCGGCAACAGGCGAAATGCTGATTTTATATCGCATTTCCCCATCTCAGCCCCCAGACCACAAGCCTTCACCATTTTGATTGCCGCATCAAAAGATGTGTACTTCACACTACAGAGGTCCTTAGGGATTTTGTCATTCACTGACTCACCCGCCGGATATGAGAGGTGATGGATAAGGCGAAATTCGCCCGGAGCCTTCTTCGGCACCACCCCCAAAGGGGAAATCCTCAAATTGGGAAAGGGGGGCCTTGCAAAAGGCCCTGCCACCCTGCCTTCCTTCACCTCCCTACGTATCTTTTCCCTAACCACCTCTTCATGCCCCTGGACGGACTTCAAATTCCTGGGCGGATCCCCAACCGTAACGCCAACTGCGGGAATCCTGAAACCAACCGAAAACCCCAAACACAACACTTCTGCCGCTGCTCTGTCGGGATAGTCCCGGAGCCATCGGCGCAAAACATCAATTTTGACTGGGCTGGGCCCCCTTTGCAGCCGGACCTGCTCCTGGGGGTTTCCTGCCGGCTCCCCCGTCCCTGTTAGCTCCCCAGTTTCCCCGCCCTCGAGCACAGTGCATTGCTGGGTGAGGGCCGCTACACAGGGAGCACTGATGTTTAAATTTACACGGTCTGCGGGAACAGGCCCCTTTATTGTTGTAATCCCAACAGACCAGGCGGGGTTGAACCACCTGGCCCGCGCCGAGGCGGGGCACATTGGGCTGGCTGCTCCTTTGAATGAGATGACCACAGTCAAATCTCTCCCCGCTCACCGGCCTGTTGGGGGACATGATACGCAGCCAAAGCGCTTCGTGGGGCTTGCTCCAGGGTAAGCTAGGGCGCCTAGCCGCCCTCATACGAAAACCCTCATCGTACGCCAGCCACGCTGTTCCAGGAAAATCCGCGTGTGCCCTGTGAATCAGATCTAAGTACTGGAACAAGGCTAACGCCCGCTCTGGAAAGGTCCTGACTATCACCCCGGCGTAGACGTAAAACGCTGGGACCCAATTTCCCCAGCACCGGTCCGGCTTCCTGCGTTTGATCTTTTCCTTGTCTTTTTCATCCAGCTTCTCATACTTACCCTCCCCTATTTCCCTATTAAGTAACTCGAATACGTCTACGTAATCCCCTCGCAGTATCTTATCTATCATGGCCTGGGAAAGGTGATCCCCTAAGGGGAGGGACTCGTCCTCATCTGGCAGGTCACCATATGGTATGTTATGCTCCCTGTTATTAGCAGCTGCTAGGCTCCGCCCCGGCCCTTCCTGTGCCGGTCCATCCATTTGTGTCTCCACAGCGGAAGGCCTGGCCTCCACCGGCCCCGTCTGCGTAGCTGCCTCCACCCGCCTTACTTGGACCGTACCATGAGGAAGGGCCCGCACCTCCCTGGTAGGAGACCTAAGTACAGACGGGCGCCACGGCCAGCTCTCCCTGTGTGTGCATGGTGTAACCGGAACATGCTCACCTGAGGCCCTAGCCTGTGGAGGCACCCTGACCCGGTCAGGTCTGTCGGTCGTGATGGACAGGTCCATTGCCATCCCCGTCACGGAACCATCGGCTGCTTCTCCAGCTCCCGTCTGGGCATCCCTCGCTCCATGCACTTCCTGCTCATCCTCCAGGTCAGATGCCTGCACCGCTGCATGCTCCATTCCACTGGTCCCAGCGTCGTCGTCAAACAGCTCTTGGCTGCCAGCTGATCTCTCTCCTTCTAAAATGGCAATACGAGCAAGCATAGATTCACTGACTCGCTTCAAGTCAGCCAATTTCTTCGCCCTCGTTTCCCTCCTAGACTGCCGCCTACCAAAAGAAGTAGACATCCCAGACCCTTGGGCCCGCTCACGTTCCAAAGAGCTCAGCTTGTCTAAAATGGGCCGAAAATCAGGATAATCATCCTCATCCGAGGATGAAATCTGAGGTGCTGAAGACCGCGCCTGGGCCTTCCTCTTCACGGGCTGCTTGCCCTTCCCCCCAGACTGGCTACGTTTTGGCCCCATAATGCTACTACCACAACCCCACAGACCCCCAGGGGTCCCTGTGCAAGTCTGTGTTCCAAGGGAAGTGCCCGGCCCGATGGATGGGCACGGATTGAAAACCAGGCCTCGCCCACGAGGTAACCAAATCAAAATGGCCGCCTCCCCCAACCACCAGGTCCACCAAGATGGCCGCCCCAAAATGGCCCACACCCAAGATGGCGGCCGTCCGGAGGCTCCCAGCCAGCAGGCCTGCTCGTCACAGGCCTACAAGCCCTGCAGGCCCACGGCTGGCTAACCGGGCCTAGCTGAAACACCCCAGCCCGGGACCCAGCCCCAAGGACGCCGGCCGCGCTCTCGTCGCCCCTACCGGGCTTGCCTCCGCCCCTGGTAAGCGACCCACTACAGGGCGGATTGGAGGGGGAGGGTCGGCGCCTGCCCAAGGCCTCAGCTCCTTCGCTCTCTTCCCCCCTTCGCCCCTCCAGGCGCGGGCCCCTCGCAGCCTCTCTTGGCCCTCGGAGCCCAGCCCACGCTCGTAGAGCTCAAGGCCTTACAGGGCCGCTCACCGCAGCCGAGCCCCTCGGGAAAGATCCCCGCCCTAAGGCCCGACTAGGCCGCGCCGCCGGCAGACCGCCGGAAAGCTCTTCCCGCCGCCGACGGTACCCAAACCAAGGGCTCCGATCCCGGAGCCGCCCGCCCGCCGCGCGTCCCCTTCACCCAACGGGCTGCGAGTCCCCGCAGCCCGAACTCCGCCGCTCTCCCTCTTCGGGTCCCTCGCCGCCGCTCCTCCACGCCAGGGATCCCTCGCCGCCGCTCCTGCCCCGTCGGTTGGCAGCGCCAGCAAAGGAAGAGGCCAGGGTCCGAGGGCTCAAGGTACTTATACCCTGGCCCTCACGTGACCGGCGCTGCCCCTGACGCCTCCCTGGCGCGAGGGCAAAGCACCCTCGGCAGGGACTTCGCCCGCCGAAGGTAACCTTCTCCTGGTAGATGGAAAATTAATAATGCAAAATAGAAATTAAAAAAGAATGCCAAGCTCTGAAAATCCCATTGTCCTTACTAGAAGATGGGCACGAAACGATTTTTGTTTTCTTATTCATTATTCATTTCATTACATAACGGAATGAATAATGACCCTAGGGGCAGATTTAACATGAAGCGAACCGAACCAAGAAAAATTGATTTGGTTAGGTTTGTTTCGTTAATGGTGGGGTGGAGATGTCTCCTACCTGATGCTGGTCTGGAGGTCCTTTCGTGCTGAGCTGCATGGAGGGAGCATGCACCTTGTTGGTGCCATTGAGGGATGTGGCGGGCTTGAGCCTCAGCCCAGCCCCGGGAGGAGAGATAAGAAGCAGGCCGTGTTTAGGTGGCCAGAGCATCACGGCTTCGAAGCCGCCCCCTTGCACCTCCCTCCCATGGCCCGTTATTGTGGGGCTGATCGGGAGGGGAGATAAGCAGACCAGAGCAGCACAGCTTCAAAGCCACCCCCCCTTGCACCTTCCTCCCGCAGCCTGTTATCACAGGGCTGATCGGGAGGGGAGATAAGGAGGCTGCGCTTAGGCAGCCAGAGCAGCACAGTTTCAAAGCTGCTGCCCCCTTGCACTTCCCTCCTGCGGCCCATTATCGCGGGACCGATTGGGAGGGGTGATAAGAAGGAGGCCACAATTAGGCGGCCAGAGCAGTGCGGCTCTGAAGCTGCTCCCCCTCTTTATTCCTCCCACTCCCATTTGTAGGCACCCCCCAGCTCTGACTGGGCCCCAGGGGCCGTGCAGTGAACGCTGGGGGGGAGTGGGTAAAAACAAATAGCAAATTAATGAAACAACAAAATTATTTTTTCTGAAAATTTGCAAAAAGCAAAACTAAATGAACCAAACTCCTTAACGAAATGAAACACCATTTTTTCGATTCATGCCCATCTCTAGTCCTTACCCAAATCTCTTCTACTGTACCTTGATCTTCCCAATTGCTTTTCCTCATTTACAGAAATTGAGTCTTCACAGAGAACCAGAAATGCACAAATGTTTTTTTCTGCTTGGATTTTAATGTATCACTTGAAAAATACATTGTCTTGGGCCAGTCCTAAGTTAATTCAGTACATTCAGAAAGCCCCAGTCACCCCAGACAGCAGGACACATAATAATGAGCTCAAGTTCCAGGAAGTCAGATTTGGGTTGACTATGAAGGAAAACTTCCTTAGAGACAATAGAATCCATTACCTCAGGAGGTAGTGAGTGCTCCAACACTAGAGGCCTTCAGAAGAAAGTCAGGCAGCCATCTGTCAGATATACTTTGAAATGGATTCCTGCACAGATCAGGAGGTTGGACTTGATGGTCTTACAGGCACCTTCCATCTCCATTATTCTACGATTCTGTAATCTGTGGAGAAAGAAAACAAGCTGTAAAAGAACAAACCACAATCAGGGAAAATACATCAAAATGTGTGTTTAGCATGGAAGTATTCACTATGAGAGGACACCACATTAAGTCAATATGCAGTACAAATACCACCACTCCCCTCAGCGTCCTATAGCAGATCTCAGTTAGCAAATGATTGTCTGTGGAAAGCACGTAGAAAAAACTACATAATTATTGGAATGGTGTATTGTGAAAGCATTTCCTTTCCTTTTGGTTCTTTCAGTGTTTGAATGCAAGCATGTACACTATATGTGAACACTATACTTGAAATCTGGATGGAACAGCAAGAAATGCAAAGGAGAAGTACTTCTAAGGCATGTCTCTTGACAAACAGCTGAAGTATTCTGTTGTTTTTATCTTACATGCACAAAGAACACTTGATCATAAACCAGACAACAAAACAAATTTTGGACCAGTCTCATTTGTTTTTAAAGTTTCTAGTTGACAGGTGTCAGAGAGATTTCTTTCTCAAGAGAACGTTAACTTTCAATGTCAGAACAAAAGACACGATCACTGGGCTGAAAAGGGAAAGGAGTTAACTTGGATGACAAGATGGACAGAGAGGGATTGAATGCAAAATAATTCATCAAGTTGTTCTCCCATTTAAGTTCAGCAGCCTATTGATTATCATGATTGGTATCATAAATCATCGAGAAATATGAACTGAATTCTACATGGTAGAGGAGACAGCTGGTCTAATCCTTTGAGGCAGCATCTGTCACCTTTCTTCCCAGTGGGAACAAGAAGAGACAGCCTTGTCTCTATGGTGTCAGGCTATCATGACATCTACAGGCAGCTCAGGCTGTGGAGCTTGTGCCTTCTAGTGTTTCTGCAAGAGTGAATACAAAAGCACAATAGACACAAGGACCTAAAAATGGCTGGGATAGAATGTTTCATAGAATATGAATAAGGTGTCTGTTGGCTGGAGGTCATAATTAAAGCATGACAGTTTTAACTGAAATCCCAATTGGGCTCAGGGCTTTGTATTGTCAGAATGAGACCTAGATGCACATGTGGAAAGTGTTCTGACTATGTGACTTATTTAAACTATTGACAATTAGTTTTTTTTTTAAATTGAAGAGCATCAGATCAAACTCTCTGTACCAGGTGTTCTTTGAATTTTGGTTTGTTGCTGACTGCCTCCCTCCTGAAGTCCACAGTGCTATTTATTTGTTGGGATATCAGCAAATAAATCACCAATTGAGGTGATTTTACATACTGTATATGGGTCAAATGGGCATAATCTCCACATTGTAATCAATTTTTTTGGTGGAGTTACCCTCTCTTTTGTAAAACTGATTCAGAATTCAGAAGCGCTCTTTAGGAAGTCAACTAAAGAATGAGAAAATAAAAGAAAGAACATATTTTGTGATTTTTAAAGCTATGTGTTAACCTGAAAGCTCCATCTATAATGTCTGCACATTTGAGGGGGGTCTTCCTGACCACCAGAAAACACTTTTGGATAATATGGGGCTGCTACTGGAAGGGAAATCAAGTATCTTTAAAGCAACTTCCTCTGTGTAAACTATCCATTTTTTGGAATGTATTTGGAATTTGAAATTTAGTTCATAGCATTAAGAGTTTGAATCGATAACGGTAATTCCAAAAACGTGCAAAGATAACTTTGACACACCTTTAATTTCCATTTATTTCAATAAATTTTGTTATTGTTTTTATCTGTTGTAAACCGCCCGGAGTTCCTCTGGAAGACAGGCAGTATATAAGTATTAAAATAAATAAATAAAAATACAAAACAGTTATGAATATGCTTCAGTCTCCCACTGGAATTTATGGGGCTTAAAACTGCTGAACTTTGGTGGGGTCTTGGACACAGTCCACGAACAGGGCATCACAAGAACCACATAATTGTTTAGCTCATTTCCTCAGTGTTCTCAGACTCCCAGCTGCCCTGGAAACCTCTGGAGCACTGCTTTTCTGATATCAGAATTATGACATTGGAGTGTGTAAAAACAAGGAAATAGGAGATGGGCCAATAATATGATGGGAAAAGGTGATGGTGTGCAGTATAGATGGGCACAAAAAAGAACAATAGCATTCCATTTTGTCTTTCTTATTTATTTATTTATTTAGTTAGTTAGTTATAATTTTTATACTGCCCGTCTTCCCAAGGGAACTTCGGGTGGCTAACAACAATGATAAAAACAAATATCAGATACACAATACAACAAAACCAGCAAAAAAGAGATAAGATACTCAGCAAAATGGCAGAACAGAGTAGCAAAAAAAATGTTTCATTTCTGTAGTAGTTTTGTTTCATTTTGTTTGTAATGAATTTTTAAAGTAGTTTCATTGCAAAATGAAACAAAATGAAATGAAACACTATGCTCCCCTGGGTCCTGAAGGACCAAAATGGCAAGGGAACTTCCTCAAGAGATTATAGGTAACCCCATGAATTTTTGAAAGGTTTGGTGGTCAGGGAGCTGTGTGATGAAACTCCAAAGGGGGTGCCCCTAGGAAAAAACATAGTTGTAATTGGAATCAGAAACTTGGAAGCCAAGGCACAGGTGAGCCATGACTTGGCTTCCAATTTCCAATAGAAAGATTTATTCCTAGGGGCATCCCTTTTGGAACATCATAACTCAGTTCCTTGATCCCTAAACCTTTCCAAATTTCAGGGGCTTTCAGGGAAGAACTTGAGCTCTCCTACCATTGATTCCTCTAGGATAAATCATTTTATTCTAGAGGGGGGAAATTGCATTTTGTGACAAGACAAAATGAAACACGTCCTATCATTTTGTTAGGTAACAATTTGTTACTTAATTTGTTAGGTAATTTGTTACCTAACGAAATGACAAAACAGTTGTGGGAATAACTCCCACGTGGGAAGCCCCAATCTGTGAGGCTTGAAAAGTTGCTTGCCAACTGTAGGACTTAACTCCTGGGAATCCTTAACGTTTTAAGGATTGAGAAGCTTGGGAAGCCTATTTCCAAAATAGGCTTGAGAGTAAATGGGAACCCAGCAGGAAGCTTAACCAGCAAACCTCCCCCCAATGGGTTGGAAACTAAAGGAAAGAGTCCACACGTGTTTCTCTTGGTGCAAAATGGTGCAGCTCTCTCTCCCTTCTCTCTCTATCTATCTCTCTTCCCGCTGCATCCAGGCAGAGCCTTTTATTGAGAACCACATGACTACAAATCCCATATAGTTTTGCAGCAATCTCTCAACCAATTACAGACTTATACGTCACATAAAAACACAAATACAGACATTTCATTGTTCTAAGAGCTGAGCTCAATACGCATGAGCAAAACTTAGCTTGAGAAACTGATGAGAAGTGAAACATAGTGTCAGCATATCTAAACCTTGACTTTTCAGTACAATACGCTTGTGTTAAACTGTCCTAACTTGCTAGTGATTTTCTAGCTTTCTGATAATGGCGATGCCACAGAGGCACTGTGGGTGAGAAAGATTCCCGACAAACAGTGTACAGACTCTTGACAAAACAGTGTACAGAAAGTTTGGGCAAAGCAATGAAATTATAATATTAAAGATAAAGATATAGGGACAAGTAGATGAGTAAGATGCTTTTGTTTGTTTGTTTATCACCCTTCTGGCAGCAATGACCACTGAGTGGTTTACAAATGACAGCAAACAAAACAAAAAACAGCAAATAAAATATAAAACAACATAAAATATCTAAAGTTAGCTAAATTAATCCAAAATCTATAAAAACAGACATTGGAGCTAGAGAATTTATACTAAAAATTACACGGAACTAACTTATGCTAAACCTATATGTATTGGTAACTGTGATTTGCCTTGCAGCTGTTGTCAGAAGATTGATCACTACCAATGGGTTTGATGCTCATTCCATATCTGAATCCAGGCCTCGGCAACTTAACTTTGAACAGGAAAGGATACAGTGCAGGAAAAGATTTCAGGCAAGAATAGATCCTGATATCCAGACTTTTTTTTTTTTTTACAAGAGGGACAATTTCAAGAATAGATCCTGATATTCAGACTTTTTTTTTTTACAAGAGAGACAATTTCATAAATGTTTGTGGCCTGAATTGCCAGTAGCTAACCAAAAGAGGAAGTAGAAATATTGTTCCCCAGTTTGTACCTTCCCATCACAGTTCAACCCAATCAATCATTCTGTATCTAAATAATTAAAAATTGAGATAAATGGATCTTACCCTGATGGCATTAACAAATAGGGATTCTTCCAACAGTTTTTCACTTTCTAGTCAACACATTCATCCTGACTGTTTTTGTCCTTTTCAGTGCAAGCGACAGCAATGATAATTTAATTAGGATGGCGATATTTAACATTATCTAGTTTTAATATCACTCTCTACACCATCCTCCAGAACATAATGTTAATTTTCCAGCATATGCTAAACCTCTTATTGTAATGCTTGGGGGAGGGGGGGTTCTGAATTTCACCCCCTGCTCCTATCCTGTTGTTTAGTTTAATAGAGTCCAAGAATAAAACTGAATGTTTTCTATTCCAGGATAGCATTAAAGAAAGATACAAGTGGGAATGAAGGGGGGTAATGACTTCACCACAGATGGTCCCCTAGCAAAGCTATTGCAGACAGAGCTTCCTGGAGCAACAGATAATGAAGTGAAGCATACTTGGAGATTTGGGCTAGCCCGAGCCAAATTAGATCAGAAATGTTGGCTAGAGGGTGTAGAGTTTTTTTTAAAAGACCCTACAAGTCTTAAATGGGTGAAAAAATCACATTGAGGTTTATATTATTTGTGCTTGTGATGCTTTATGATGAATCCTGGCTCAAGAGATCTCTCTCATTGGCTGGGGGAAGGAACAAGAATGATGCCCTCCCATCTACAGAAGCCAATTGGACCAGAAATTCATCTTGAATCTACCACTAGTCAGTGTCTTCCCCCATTACCTGAAGGGAGGCAGTTAGTTTGCTAGATGGAAAGCAAGCCACCTGGTGTTAGCCCACTCTGTTCTCCAGTGCCACACTTCATTTCCCTCCTCCCCCTCCCCCCAGCATAAGCTATCAAAGGGAGTTCCCACGCCAGCCTATTAAAAAGTTAGGGAGAACACTTTTCCTTAACTCTTGCCGCCTCCCCCAATTTATTTGCTATTCACTTCATCTGGGGCTACCTATTGGGGCGGGGAAGAGAGGATTTATGGGGACTTTCAAATAGTGTGAAATAAACACTACTTACCTTGCCATTCCTGTGAAGAAAGGTCATCATTTTATAGACCATTTAGCTTCAAGGAAAGACATCTGAAGTAGGATCGGATAGAGGTTTATACAGTTATTCAGAACATGCAGATGATTTTTGCTGTCTAATAATACTACAGCTCAGCAGTCATTTAATGAAGCTAATTAGCCAGAGAGTTGGAATATATGGGGTTGGGGAGAGCAGTCTTTACATGACCCATCATGATAATATGGAATTCACTGCCACAAGACTTAGAGTGGTCATTACCAAGGTTTACACAAATCAGTAAAGGACTGTCTGCTCAGTATGCTATGTATCTGGCTGTGCAGCCAGAGGTTGGGAGTTCTATTTGATATTCTTCCTCCAAGGAGAACAGGCAGCCTGTGTAGCCCTGGACACTTGCAGAAGAAGGGGGGGGGATAAGCCTTGTGTTGTTACCACTAGTGTTACAATGAGTGTTTGCAGCTTTAGAGATCCAGTGTAGTTCTTATCCTCTTTCCAACAGTGAATATGCATTTGCTACTAAGAACTACACAAGCTGTGCATGCAGGCGACAATTCCCTTCCAGCCCCATAGCACAAGTACTGTGTGGTGTTCATGATTTAACCAGTACTCATCTGGAATTCAGAGAAATGCCGCAATCAGAGAAGATTTTCAGGAGCTCATAAACCATCCATCAACTAAACAATTAGTATTCTAGCATTTTGCAAAGTTAGGTTTAAAAAATCAGTACTCGTGTTTGTAAAGCAGATATGGTGCAAGTCAATACATCAATCATGTGGGACAGTTAAGAGGACTTAACTGTCAGTACCTTGGGAGGATTCTATTTTTGTAAAACTCTATTTTTAGCTCAATAATAAGATGGAACAACTGGCAGTCCAGTTTTCCCTCCTCCCTTCATCTGGTGGCCATGCATACATAAATAAGTACGCAAAGAACTATAACAGTAAAACAAAACAGAGGGAAAACATTTAGATATGAATATTAGAGAAGTTTCTAAAAATCCAGTCATATTTGTTTCAGGGACAGGTAATTATCTGATAATTAGATTCAACAGATTTGAAATCATGGAACTGGAAACAATGACCTCATGTGACATTTTTAATCTGGTGCATTGTTTGTGGAGGAATTGAATCAGTGTTTCTGCATAAGGCAAAATTGCCTATGATGAAGTCACTCTGTTCCCATGTTCTTACTTTTAGTAACCATCGGGTACTAAACCATCATTGTCCCGAATGCCTTCATCTGACAAGATTATAAGTATGTGTGAGTGAAAAATTAGTCCCTAAGTATTAGAAGCTACTTGGCGGGGGTGGGGGAGTTATTTTACACTTAGTTATCTTAGATTTCATACAGTGGACTCACTAACATCCATAGTGTTCAAACACAGCACACAAATAGCACTTGGTGACTGTCAAGTATCATTTATGAAAAGCTTATGGACTTTAGTTCCTCTACATGGTCTTTGGATGAACGTCCAGATGGCATGGGCATCTGCTTCTTCCTTTGACTGTTTTTTTTTTTAAAGGGGGTTAGACAACTTGCTCAAGGCAAGATGCTCAGAAAGAAACCCGGAATATCTTCTTTGTCATGTTATAAGTAGAATTGTAATTTAAAGGAGTTTTTAAAATTGGCTTGTGGGCCACAGTGATCAATGATCAGACTAAGCCTCAGACATCTTATGGAAAAACTACCTGACAAACTACAAGGCAGCTGCGTCAGGTAGTTTTTCCATAAGATGTCTGAGGCTTAGTCTGATGAAATGCATACATAGTTCTTTCATTTGCCATTAGAACTTTGGCACAATTTAATCAACAGGATTCTGGCTAGTGTTCTGATATGAAAGTATCAAGTCCTTTTAAAAATGTGTTGGCACTAGACATGGGCACGACTCGGCGAAATCCTTGTTTCCGTTCTCGTTCTTCGTGCTCGTTACGTAACGAGGAATGAGAACGACAATTACTCTGCTGCAACTCGAACACGACCCGATAAAGATAAATTGGGTCTGATTTGTCATTGTCGTGCATGGCATCACGGCGCCGGCGATCGCGCAATGCCAAGCGGTGCAGGCAGCACAGAAAAAAAGTTTTAAAAATAAAAAAAACCGATTCCCACTGGCCATAAAAGCAGGCGAAAATGTGCCTGCCTCAGTGAGGGCACCTACCAGAGAGGGGTGGTTTCTGGGGGGAACCCCGGCCTCCCCCCCTCTCCTGGCCTGGGCTGCTGGTACCAGGCTGGGGGGGGCATCGTTGTCTCCATTTGTCATGCGGTGGGGGGGATCCAAAATGGCGACAGCAATATTTATTTTTAAATCGTGCTCCAAAAACCCACCAAAGCACCACAGAAACATTGAAAATTAGGTATTTTAAAAGCCCGATTTTTTTTTTTGTAGCAGCAGTGGGTTTTTCTTGCAACAAAACGTCTCCATTGATTTTATTTTATTTTATTTTTATTTTTTACACCTGCACACACGCAATGATGGGCTGGCCATGGGATGGGATCATGCAAATTTTTGGAGCCATTCCACCAATCGCATGCCCAGGTTTTGCTGAGACTTCTGGATGTGCCAGATGTGGCATTAAAAGCCCACCAACCCTAAGCCTAAGCCCAAGCCTAACCCTAACCCTAACCCTAACCCATACGCCAGTACACTGTCTTCTTAGTGGGTCAGAGGCACCCAGAGGTGCAGCCCACTAACTCACCCTAACCCTTACCCCTTACCCTAACCCCAACCCTAAGCCAGATTCGTACGCAAGTACGCAAGTGTACGCAAGTGAGTCAGGGTGGTGCATCGAAAGGTGCCTTCAACTCCATACCCACTTCCTCCCTTGTTGTAACCCGTACGCCAGTATGCTTTCCTTCTTAATGAGTCAGAGTCAGCGCCGAGAGAGGTGCCTCTGACACACTACCCCCAACCCTGGCTAAATATGGCTGAGCTATAGCTATTAATGGCTATAATGTTCTTAGTGAGACAGCGAAGTGCCGAAGAGGTTTCCGGTCACACTAACAACCCAACATAATTGACAGTGGCTACTGGCTACGTGTTACGCTTCCCTTCCCTTCTGGGCCAACTCAGAGGGAGGCACCCAGAGAGGTGCCTCCCAGAGCCCACCCCTCCCCCTAAACCTGTACAAACGACAGACGACAAACGGAACGACAAATTTTTGAAAATTTTCACAAAGAACGGAAACGACCCGAAATGGGCCCTTCCCGACAAACAACAACTCGAAACGTAATTTTTTCTGGCCGTGCCCATCTCTAGTTGGCACTCTTTTGGAAGATGGATGAGTTCTTCTGGGTCAGGCATTTATGAAAGAATTGAGAACACATACATAGAAAAAATATGTCATAGAATCATAAACCACCATAGAGTTGGAAGGGACCTTGCAGGTCTTCTAGTCCAACTCCCCTCTCAAGGCAGAAGACCTCATACCATTTCAGACAGATGGCTGTCTAACCTTTTCTTGAAAACCTCCAGCAATGGGACACCCATAACATCAGGAGGCAAGGTGTTCCACTGTTTAATGGCTCTCACTGTTAGGAAATTTATAAATTTCTCCTTATTTCCAGGTTCTCTCTCTCTCTCTCTCTCTCTCTCTCTCTCTCTCTCTCTCTCTCTGATGAGTTTCCACTCATTGGTTCTTGCCAGACCCTCAGGTGCAACTAAGAATAAATTGATGCCCTCTTCCCTGTGGCAACCCTTCAGGTATTGGAAGACTGTTATCATGTCTCCCCTCAGGCTCAACATGCCTAGTTCTTATAGCCGTTCTTCATACGATTAGCCTCCAGTCACCTTATCATCTATGTTGCTCTTCTATGCACGTTTGTGTATTTATGTACAGTGGTACCTTGACTTACAAAGTGTTCGTATGTGGAGGTACCACTGTATTTATGTGTATTTATGTATAAATGTAGAAGGTATATTGTTTAAGACTTCAATTCTTAAGCATCCGCTCTTTGATATTTTCAATATATGTAAGTGTATTCATTTAAAAAAAAAAAAGATGATTCCTGTTTAAAATAATCCCATGCTTATGTGTGACTTGTGTAGTAACTATTTTTTTAAAAAATATCCATTTGAAACATTCTAAATCCAATTTAAATACAGGGTTGATGTTTTGTTTTGTTTTACATATGTTACAATGTTGTGAAAATAATTACACAGTAAACTTCATGTTTCCAATGATATTTGAACCCAAATCCCTGTCCAACCTTTTATAATTACCATGCCATACTACACTGACATTTTTATTCCACCAAGCACAATGTGGCTTCAAGCCATATTTACTGATAAACAAACTGAAGCATATTTGAGGTATAAAGTGAATAGACCACTGAGGCACCATGTTAACAGCATAGCATTCCTTGAGGTGGTGGCAATCTCTTGTGATGTCACAAGGCAAGTATTGAGAGTAGAAGCAGAACTACTTCTAGGTCAGCTGACTGTGGAATCAGATATAACTAATTTGGGTAAATGGTCCAGAATCTGGAAGAAATACTAGTAAGCAAGTAATATGACATGTAGAGAGACACCACTATTTCTCTCTATTACCATCTGGCCAAGCAGCAAAATGCAGGAGCTGCAGCTGTTGATGTCATCTCCTCTTGGTTGGTCATCCAAAGCAGCCTTATTTGCACCAAACTTGTCTTATGGAGAATTTAAGATCCTGGGCTATTGCTGGGGCTTGTACAAAACCCACCAGAAACACATTTTGGTGCCAGACCCTGTGGTGACACTGTTAGGGCTTGTGTAATAAGAAGGCTCATGAGTCATGATACTGGCATTCCGTTCCCTATGATGGTTCAGGTGTCATCATGAGTCTAAAAGCAGGTGTTTACCAGTTCTCTTCCTGTTCTCCCTCTCTCTTGGATTTTTGGAGCCACTGACATGGGAACACATGCTTGTTTGTCCCAGCTTTTTCTTGCCGGAGTCTATGCTTGTCTGTATGGATGCTGTTGCTATGTATTATTTTTATTTGATTTTTGTTTGTTTGTTTGCAGGTTTTTCTTTGTGTAAGTTGTTTGCTTTTTTCTTTACAATTTGTTGTACACCACCCAGAGTTCCTGAGGGAAAGTCGGATAGTTAATTAATAAGAACAAATATAAACAAACAAATAAATAAAACCCTAACAGTTGCAAACACCTGGTTTGTAAAGGGTGGTGTTATCTGGGAATAACTGAAGAAGGATGTCAAGGCTTGAATCCCACCTAACCAGCAAAAAATAACAGACTCGCCTCACGTCCATAACTCAAAAATAACATACCCAGAGAAGCACAGCAAGTCCGTGGAACCTCAGTGCTCTGACTGCTGTAAACCTTATGGCTGACAGTTCTTTGTTAGTTTCTCTCTACAGCACGTGCTGAGCAGTATGCAGCACAGCAAAGAAAGGAAATTAAACCTGGCTGCTGCAGTGCAAAGCCCAGGATGCAGCTCTAGATCTGTATTAACTATGTGGATATCAACAGGGAAAGCATCCGCTCAATCTCTCACAACTCCTGCTCATTAAAGTGCTGAAGCATCTTCGTTCTCTTCCACCCCACAAGCCCTTGGACGGCACACTGATCCTGCCTCTTCCCAAGACATTTGACTTCTTTGGCAAACCCCTTTTGTTATGCCCATGAGAATATTGTAATTACTCAGAGGAGGAAGAAAACTCAGGCCCCTACTGCTTCTTATCGACTGCCTGAGAACTGTGGTCGGTAGCACCAAAGAGCCTTCTAATAATCTGAGCCTCTGGCATTCCCCGGGCACAAGCTAGATAGCATGGCTATCATCAAAATGCTAGGCAAGCAGCACAGGGAGCTATTAGGATTGCAGTACCACTGGTATAATCACTTTCTCACATGTATCCATTTAATTCTGAGGCAGGTAAAGAAAAGGCTCCAGAAGAAATTGCCTGAAGAAAACACACAGCATCTAGTCCAGCACATAGAAAGGGAAAAGAAGCAAAAACAGAAGAGGCACAGCTTTCTAACCTCTGTCAGTAAACACTGTTTAGACATGGGCACGACTTAGCGAAATACCCGTTTCCGTTTCCGTTCCTCGTTTCCGTTATGTAATGGAAAAGGAAACGACAATTACTCCGCCAGAACTCGAACTCGAACCGACTAAAGAAAAATTGGGTGTGATTTGTCGTTGTCGTTCCTGGCATTGCGGGATTCGCAGCGATCGCGCGATGCCAAGCGGCACAGAAAAAAGTTTTTAAAAGTTAAAAAAAACCCGATTCCCGGGCAAAAAAGCAGGTGGAAATATGCCTGGCCTGCCTGAGTGAGGGCACCTACCAGAGGGGTGGTTTCTGCGGGGGGGGTGTCCCCGGCCTCCCCCCTCTCCTCCTGTCCTTCCTGGGCTGCTCTGGCAGAGTGGCGGCTGGCGGGCATCCTTCTTCATCGTCTCGCCAAAGTCGCCGCCTCGCCGGCTCACCGCCGCCATTCAAGCGGCACAGAAAAAAGTTTTAAAAACCCCAATTCCCGGCCAAAAAAGCAGGCAGAAATATAATTGCCTGCCTGAGAGTGCACCTATGGTTTTGGGGGGGGTCCCCCCAGCCTCCCCCCCTCTCCTGTCCTGGGCTGCTCTGGTGGGGCATCCTCGTCGTCTCGCCAACTTGCCTACCCGCCATGCGGTGTGGGCGGGGGATCCAAAATGGGGCGGGCGACCACAATCTTTTTTTTAAAATCGTGGTCCAAAAACACACCAAAGCACCACAGAAACATGCGAAAATTGCTATTTTAAAACTGCCAGATTTTTTACAGTAGCAGTGGGTTTTTCTTGCAACAAAATGTCTCCTCTGTCCTCCTCTCCATTGATTTTATTTTATTTTATTTTATTTTTATTTTTTACACCTGCACAATGATGGGCTGGCCATGGGAGTGGACCATGCAAATTTTTGGAGCCATTCCACCAATCGCATGGCCACTTGGCCAGGTTTTGACCAGAGAGACTTCTGGGATGTGCCAATCGGGCATAAAAAGCCCACTAACCCTAGCCCGACCCCTAACCTGAACCCGAACCCTTACCCATACGCCAGTACACTGTCCTTCTAAGTGGGTCAGAGAGGCACCCAGAGGTGCACCCCACTACTCACCGTAACCTTACCTGTAACCCTAAGCCTAGCCCTTGCGCTAACCCTAACCCTAAAGGCAGATCTGTGTACTCGCATTGCACTACACTAAAGTACACTTCCCTTCTTAGTGAGACACAGTGGGTGCACTGAGCCCATCAAATTCTCTCTGACTGACTGCTGCAGGGAAGGCACCCCAAAGAGGGGTGCCTCTGTCAGTCCACTGCTGCAAGCAGCAAGTCTGCATCTGCAACTGGTATGCATATCCATATGGCTATGCATGCCATTTTGTAGCGGGTGAGGAGAGGAGGCACCCACGGGTGCCTCCAGGAGCCCGCTTTCCCTTCATAGCAGGCCAGAGGAGGCACCCACCCCACAGAAGTGCCTCCAGGAGCCCGCTGCCTCCCCTAAACCAATACTAACGACAGACGAAAAAACAACAAACGAAACGATAATTTTTTGAAAAATTTTGCGAAAAACGGAAACGAGCCGAAACGGACCCGTCCCGAAAAATGAGAACTCGAAAAAAAAAAATTTCCTGGTCGTGCCCATCTCTAACACTGTTTATAAAGAATATGGCTAAACAGGTGGGGAGGTAAGTTAATGGAGTCTCTTTTATTTTCTTGGTCACTGTGAAAAGGGAACCATTTTTAAAAAAATTAAAAGATTGCTGTACTCCAAACTATTGGACCTAAGGAACTGTGGAAGAAAGAATAGCATAAAATGACTAAAAACTAATTTCCATGGCATTACTCCTTATCTTTCTTTGATATCCCCACTCCACAAATGGAGGTCAATGTACTTTGGTCCAGGGCCTCTGTTGCTTTAAAGAGCAGCAAAGTAGGCAAGAAGATGCAGGGTAGACATTTACAACACACATAAAGCTTTCCCTCCAATGATTTGCTGTGAATCCCACCCCACCTCCATAGTGCCATGTGAGGCAGACACTTCACCTTGTGCAATAACAGAGTCAGCACTACTCTGGTTAAATGGAGCCAAAGGCCTCAGGTCAGTATGTGTAAACTGATTGCACTCTAGATTTATGGACCTGAGCCTTTTACCCACACTCTCTTTCACTTGCTTATTTTTACATCCTCCAACCAAGCTAGCAAAACACATTTTAATAGCCACTGTTGTAACACAGTTTACTATTTCAGCTTATTGGTACAGAAGAAAAAAAACTCAAATACAAAAATGTAACAGGTGACACCTTTAGGCTACTAGAAAAATAACAAAAACGTTGCTACTATTTCAGGGGTGAAACCCTCTTCCTCAGAGCAGTACCAATAGGTTACAACATGGCAAAAGATGGATTTGCTAGGAGTTATTTCGTAGATGTAAGGTGCTTGGCAAGATGGGGAAAAAAGCCAGGCAGTTTCTGAGTTGAGGCTTGGAGCTTGGATGTTCTTAGGCTGCATCCGAAAGGAAGGGAGAGAGGTGTTTGTATTATCCCAGTCCTTCCAAAGACATGTCATGGCTCACGTACACACATTCACACCTCTCCTCAATGTGGTTCAATGTGCTCTAAGCTGTGGGAACTGATTTCTGGTTCAAAGTCAAATGCTTCAGTCCCTTGCCATCACTCTAAACTCAATAGCACTAATCTGTAGGGATCAGGTTTAGCCAAAAAACACTGCAAGAAAGGTATGGGTGGTTTCCCCCTCTTCACTATTTCTTTTGATATCATAGTATCAATAGGGTATCAACATTAATAATAGGGTATTCAAGTAATAATACAAGTATCCACAAACACTGCATTCTTGTAGCAAAATCTAATATATTATTTTTGCCCTAAGTCGTTGTTTTCCAACCTGTGACATCCCCACAAAGGGGTAGGGTCACAAAGTTTTCTAGGTACAACACCTTCTATGTGTTGTACCTTTAACAGTTTGTTCCTTTACCTTTTAAAGTTAATGTGCATGTATGAGAACATAGTCACTCTGTATCTGCTCCACTGATTCCACTTAGACTTAACATGCCCTTGGGGGTGGGGAGAGAGAGAGAAAGAAGCCTCTAGTTTCTGAGAAAGGATGGCTTTAAAAAACCTTTTTAGGTAAACATGGCAGGGGGTTGTCACAGGTTATGTTGCTATTATAAAAGGGGGTCACAAGGAGAAAAATGGTTGGGAACTACTGCTCTAAGTAGTCAATTGAGGAAGAATGAACAAAGGGGCTTTGCAAGAAACTAATCATTATTGTTTTCCCAACAGGAACAGCCACCAATGTTCAACTCATTATTTTATTATTATTATTATTATGAAAAAATTAAATAACACATATATCCCCCACAACACATTTGTGCTGAATTGCCCTCCACCCTCAGGATTATATAACAATACATTGCATAACATTATACAACATTACATTCACTACATTTACATGTTTTATCTCATACATCCCATCTCCTTCCAATATACTTTTGTATATTACTACTTGATTTAACGTGTGTCTTTGGATAAGTCTTTCAAAGTTCCCCACTTCCCAAAATTTGATTAAAACAATTCTTTCAACAGCCCGTTTGTAACTTTCAGTTCACAAGTCAGTTTATCATTAATGGGTAAACTCCACATTTCATCATACCATTCCTCTGTACTTGTTATCTTTTCAATTGTTTGCCATTATTATTTTTTTCTTCGGGCTAGCTGAACTCTCAGGAAAGGCAACCAGCAGTCAGCCAAAATGTTTCAGGTCACCAGATCATGGTTCAGCCTCTGCTGAATTCATTATGAAGAAAAATACCACAAGTAGTATTCTGAAATTTCTAGGTTTGATTGGAACTGATTTGTTGTGTCAAAATTTGTCTTCATCACATATTGGAAACAAGCCTTATCCAAGCATTTGAATAGAAGTAAATCTGAAAAGGTGAATAGGGAGAGCAATCTAGCTCTACCCATTGCTGTATCTGCATGAAGAGGGACAACCTAAAGAAAGTCTGTTACACTGAATCCTCTCCATGAGATCTGAGGGCTAATTTCCCCCCCCCCCAAAAAATGATACCCTTCATTTGGGCAGCCTCCAGGCATAGCTGAAGCTTTTCTTTCCAGGCAGCCCCTCTACTATGGAGCCAGCAACGTGCAAGGAATGGGGCTAGATCTCTCTATTTGCTCAAGCAGCTTATCAAAATGTTTAATAATCTGAATTGAACCTTTTATAAACATCTGTGTAGGACTTCATTTGTCCATCCAGTTTTTCTCAAATGCATCAATTATCTGGCAAGTCTTTATCACTTGTTTTTAAAAATGTGATTAGAGATGGGCACAAAATGCAAAAATGGCATTTCATTTCATTTTTGTTTCATTTTTTCTATTTTGTTTCATTTTGTTTGAAATGGTTTTTTTTTAAAAAAATTGTTTCTTTTTTCATTTTGTTTTGTTGTTTATTTTTAATTTATTTTTCTTTTTTTGACAACTAGTTGGGGCCCTGCCGGTAATTGGCATTTTGTATTTTTACAAGCACCAAACAGCTGGAGTGTGGGGCTGTATTGGCAAATGGTGCTTGTTTTTTTCTCCAAGCGCCAATCAGCTGGCATGCGGGACCCAGTCGGCAATCAGCACTTTTTTCCAAGCGCTGATCAGCTGATGCACGGGGCCCATTCACCAGCTGAACAGTGCTTATTTTTATTATTTATTTTGACAAGTGCCGAAATCAGTGCTTGTCAAAATAAGTAATAAAAATTAAAAAACAAAAAACAAAATGGAACAAAATGAAAATTTCCATTTTGTTTCATTTTGTGTTTTTAAAGGCACTTTATTTTTTTGTTTTGTTATGAAACTAAATGAAAACAAAAAATGAAATAAAAAATATTCATTTTGTGCTCATCCCTAAATGTGATTCCCTTGGAATTCAGAAGGATGAAATGTGTGGTCCCTCCACTCCCATCATGTACCCTAATGGATGTAATTACTGGGGGTGGGGGAATGCAGTTTTTCTGAACAGGGTCCTGCCACATCCTACCTATTCTTATTCTGACAGTTTTCCCTAATACTACCCAGGGTACAGTTATCAACTGTAGTGTGGGATGGGCACATGGCTGTTATTGGATAATAAGGAATAGCTACTTCAAAAGTCACTATTTTTGAGCGGATTTGAGGAGTATGTGGTAGGTATTGTACATGGCAGACAATATAATGAGTGTGAGGAGTGCATTAATGAGATAGGATAAACTTATTAGCAAAAATGTATCTGACATATAGTTGTGTTAGCATTCCTCAGTAATAGTTTAGTGAGCTGAAATATCTGGTTAAGTTGGATGTTTTATTCATCTCTGTGGTTCTGAGGCGAAACCCAGAAAGTTTCCTGGTCCCAGACGACCAGCAGATCAAATTACAACATCTGCACAAACTGTACTCTCTGGTGACAATACTCTTAAGAAGGTTTGGGGACTGGACAAAGCTAGGCCACAAATCTTCAACCCAGAGAGTCACCCCCAGAAGATATCATGGTTGACAGTATTAAAGTCTGTTGAGTGGTAAAAGAGGACCAGCAGGCACATTTTCCCCTTTCAGTCTCCCTTAAAAGACCATCTTGCAGGGTAACTAATGATGTATCCATACTATGACTCAGTCTGAACATGTACTGGAATAGATTGAAGGCATCAGTTTCCTCCAGGAGTGCCTGAAGCAAAGAGGCCACTACACTCTCCACTAGCTTGCTTATAAATGGAAATTGGCAATCTTTTTATCATTCTTAATGCCATCTGTTGCAAAGTTTGATTTTTATGGATTGGTTTAATTAGTGTCTTCTTGAGGGCATAAGGGACCCTGCACTCCTAGAGAGTCCCATTAATGGTCATAGCCCATTCCATCCTTACCAGCCTGGCTGCTTTTATGATCCAAGCCGGGCTGAGATCTAGGGAGGTAGCTGCAGCCCTACAATGATCAAGTCCCTTTCAATCTCAGTTGACATCACAAACTGTGTTACAAAAACTGGAAAAGGTGGCACAGTGGATGTCTTTGCTTGATCTACTAATAAACAATGGAGGTCAAGGTCCTGGCAGATGTTCTCCACTTAATCTTTTAAAAATGCTATCTCTCCTCCTCTTACTCTGTTTCATTGTTCAAGGTTGTTAATTGTAACAAGAGGATGAATGGACTCAGCATAGGAGGGGGCCTCTGGGTGTAATCATATCAGGTCTCCTGGGCACAGCAACATACAGTTCTTCCACCAGAGCTTCAACAGGAGTGCCAACCCAATCAGCCCATGCATCGCATCTTGGAATTCAATTGGATCCAATAGCCAGTGGGTCTCATCTTCCAATGGGGGGGGGAAGCACCACTGATAGGATGCATTTTATCAGGTGGTGATCCAAACATGACAAGGGGACTATCATCTGCTCAGTCACCTTCATGTCATCTTCTCCCTTTCCGGTCAAAAATACCAGGTCCAGCACAGGGTCCACCATGTAGGTGGGACCATTGACATGTTGTGACATGTCCAAGGAAGCCATGGTTTCCCAGAGACTAGAGATGGTCCAGCTGTCTCAACTTCCACTTGGAAGTTGAAGTTCCCTAGCACAAGCAGTCTGGGAGATATCAACAGTGCCATGGAGATGAAGCCAGCCAGCTTCAGAAAGGGAAGTTCTAGGTTGCGGGGAGCATGGTAGACCAGCACAATGCCAAATCCATCCCTGGTCCCACTAACACATGAATGGCCTCTAGGCCAGGGATGACTTCTTTTTGCTGGCTCTTCTTTGTTTTAAAGCAATGGTGGTGAACCTTTGACACGCCAGATGTTTTGGACCATAACTCCAACAGTCCTTTGTCATTAGCAATACAGGCTTGGAATTCTGGGAGTTGTGGTTCAAAACATCTGGACTGCCGAAGATTCACCACCACTGTTTTAGGGGCTCTACATTACCTGTTAAGAAACAAACTGGTGATACAATACTACAAACGTTTTAAGAAAATGGCTCAGTTTGATTTCACACAAAAGCAATATGTTATAGCAGATTCATGACTAGTTAACATGAAGTGTTGTTATCTTTTATTTCTCAGATGAAGAATATATGAAACACATATAATTTTAAAGTTCTGACACTTCCAGTACAAGCAGTATCCACTCTCTTCTCACCTCTTGTCATCAAAATAATTTTAATACAAGGGGGAGGGAATCTCTTGAGGTCTAATTAGCATCCAGAAGTACTTAGAGGTTCAGATGCACAAGTTGTAAAAGTACTTTGTCCGAAAAGAAACATAAGATCAAGATCCTTAATTGGTTCTAACATGGTTCATAAATTGCCTATGGGCTTTCATTTGTTCAACTAACCTCTGAGGAAAAGTCCAGCCATCCTACTAATGACTATGAAGATTGTAATGCTTATCAGCTGTTCAGTAATTTAGCTTACTCAGGATAAACTTCTATATCACCTCTTCCAGTTTTCTCTTTTACATATGTCTCTAAGCCTTTAAGTTCATTGCTTCTTGTGGATCGTATCTGACAAATGCTCCTGTTAACAAGGAAAAGCAGTGAGTGTAATGAAGGGGTAAACTTCCCCTGAGATTATATGAAAGAGATGAGTAGCCCTGTTTTGCTTCTAAAAAATCCTTCTGATCTGAAAAGTTTTTCCTTGCAAACCAACAGCAAATTTAGATGTTTGAAATCATCAGTCATTCAGGATTATGATCACAGATGGAGACCCTGAAGTAATATGTTTACTGATTTGTGTTGTACTGAAGGGAAAAAACCAACAACATTTCATATACAGTGACAGAGATCTAACCTCAGGAGGAATGATCTATATGACTGAGTAAGAAACTAAAACTATACATTACAAAGTCAAACAACAACCTTGAGCTGAAAAGCAACTATTGGAAGTCATACTAAACAGAAATTTTAAAACCCGCAAGCTGCAACCACACTCGGTTAAAACTGTTAGATTCACAGCTGCTCTAAGCTGTTTTGCTGCCTGAGATGAAGTAACAAATAGTTCCCTTCCCCCAACACGTACACCAATTGGCCTAAGAGTTCTATCCCATGGCCGGAAGAACAGGCTCCTAAGAGCAGGCGGATTCGCTCTGCCAACAATCACGTGATTTGGAATGGTATTTTTTATGTCCTCATGGATGGTGCTGTATTATCCACCTAAGTTTTGTCCCCAACACCATGATGCACATCAAAATGCCAGCTTCCATGATGTTTCCCTGCTTTTCTGTTGCAAACAATATTTTAAAAGTTTCTATGCTGACATATTGCCTTCCTTGTGTCACTGCGAACTCTACGGTAATGTGTGCAATTGTAATTGTTCTTACATCATAGTGTTTAATAGGGACATTTTCAGTAATAGGGAAATTTTCTGTAATTTCAGTAGAATACAGGTCAGCGCATATGATGTGGGCTTGCCAGTGTATCAATAGCCTGAAACCACAAATTAAAAAACAACAACACAGGAAGTAAGCACAATGGGGGACAAGAGAAAAAACAAGGGTGTTTCAGAGTCCCCACTTAAGTTTGCATCACATTAAAAGATGCATCAACAGTGACTCAAAAAAAAAAAAAACCCAACAACCAAAAACAGTAGCCCCAGAGGTAGTTGCTGGAAGACCCACTGGGATCCACTTAAGAGACCATGGTTGGGTGTTTTTTTTTTTTTTAAGCTGGCTGCTTGTGCGAGCACAATTTTTGAAGACTGGTTTTCCTGCATTTACAAGCGCTTTTTAGCAGTTGTGGGATAAGGCTCAAAGTAAGCCTCCAGCTATATGGTTAAATTTTATTAGAAAGCTGCATCAAAATATTTGGAGAGGTGGTAGTAGTAGTAGTAGTAGTAGTAGCAGCAGCAGCAGCAGTAGAATTCTTCATCGTTGTAGCAGTAGTTGTAGTACTGGGCAAATTTTTGGTCTTGTGTGACTAAATACAAATTAAAAACATTCTGGACCTAATATGAATGTGAGGCTTACAGTTCCCCAACACTTTGATTTTATTTGAAATAAAAGATAAGGATATATGTATGCCAAGCAGTAGAGAAAATAGAAAACAGAGAACCCTGTGGAATAGAACATGATCCATACCTTCTGGTGAAAAAAAGTAACTTCAACCCACCTATGCCTATCTAAAGTTTTAAATAAAGCCATTGGCAATGCAGATCTTATTTGAGAATTCTTCACACAAGAAATAACTCATCTTCATAAATCTGTTTATTGTTCTGATGAGAAAATTACTGACTAATCACCTAATTACCTGCAGTTTACACATTGTTTACATTAATCATTTCTCTAAATAGTTATAAATGTCTGGGGTGCAAATGAATCTTAACAAACTAAATAGGAAATTCTATGGCTGCAAGGAATTCATTCATATTGAATAAGGTTTGATTTAGCATTTTCTTATATTGATTACCAAAAGGCATTTGAGTTTGTGCCTTATTCATGGACACTTACCATTTTGAGGATTGACAAAATTGAGTATAGATTGAAATTGTACAAATAAAAAACAAATTACAAAATTCTTTTAAAAATCGCTAATTTGTCAATTTTTAGACAATTGTCGGGGAAGCCTTCTTGAAAATTTGGTACCTCTAGGTGCCTTGGAGGACATTTTATACAGTTTTAATATAAAAATCTCACAAAATTTACAAATTGATTCATCACTTCACTTCATCAGAAAAAAATCATAAATTCATTTTTGTGATTTATTGACCATAAATCAAAATGAATAACCATTTTTTCTTATTTGTCCCCATCTCTATAATAGATTAATTCCTTCACTATCTAAAGGTAATTGCAAATGGGAAGAGAAATTTAAGGAGAGGCCTTCTCTTTACCAAGATCCTTCTCAGAAGAGGTATTTTCCAGGTGATTCTTTCAGCCCTTTGTAGTTCTGATAGGTTTTAAACCCCACTACAAACCTAATTGTGGAAGAAACTAGCAATATTTCACAGATATCGTATGAAACTCTCTAAATAAATTTAATAGGTCAAATACTAAATTTTAAAACTACTTCCATGGTAGCATGGTTTCACTTCATCAGATGATAGTAGAAAATGATAAAGGATTGACAGTATTGCAATATGTGAGAACACCACCCGACATTCGCCTGATTCCCTCACTGAGAATTTTCAAACAATTTCTGAAGATCTGGATTTTTAGATCTGCTTTTTCTACAGATAACATTTTGACAGTACAGTTGTAGTTTCAGCCATTAACTTCATCCCACCATCTTGCCTTGTAATCTGCTGTGTTAATATTGTTCTTGCTGTTTGGCTATGTTTCTTATTTTGACTTTTATTGTTTTAATTTGATTAGTAGGGGTTGTAAGTTGGGCCTTATTTTATTTTGTTAAAATGTATTGCTTGTTTTTAGTATTGTTATTTGTTTTGATTGTAAGCTCAGAATAAGTACAAGGATGGGATATAATTGTGATTAAATATGCACAGGATCAGACTAATGCTGAACCTAGCTTTTCTGTATTTGATGGTTTTCACGTGTATTTCTTGATAATGAACTACAGCAATGAACATGTTTTTATTTAAACATGAAAGCAGTGGTTTCCAGCACGTGGTCTTGGACTATAACTCCCAGAAATCTTCACCACTAGTTGTGCTGGCCAGGATTTCTGGGAGCTGTCTTCTAAGAACATCTGGAGATCCAAAGTTGGGGAGCATTGTATTAAAGCTATTAATGTTATCTATATTAACCAGTAAGACAAATGCATACTATAAACTGGACTTCTCTTTACAACATCCTCAGCCTAGCAAATGTAATTAAGTCAATTTTTTTAAAAAAATGATTGTGGAAAAAAATAATTCCTGTGTTGTATTTCACTTACACTAAAAAATTAAAATCTTTTGCTCTGGGTTAATCTTTGAGCAACAAATGAAGCAGAAAAATCTTATTATGGAGGCATTTTTACATTTGATAGGTTCCCAAGCTCCATGAGCTTGATAAGATTATTTTTGGAATATTTGGCTGCAGTCTTATGTAGTCACACTTGGAAGACCCATTGAACCAAGAGGGGCATCTTCCACATAAACATGCATAACATCAGTTTGGAAGGTTTTTGGTAGAATAACTGTTACCTTGGGCAGGCGCTGTCAAACATAGTAGGCTGCCCTCCATCTCAGCCAGAGCACTGTCCTGTCTAGCATACTGCCTGCAATATCTAGCAGTAACTTTCCAGAATTTTAAACAGGACCCTTTCTGAGCCCGGTCATGAGATGTCAAGGATGTACGTACGGATGGAAAAGAAATGTGTATAATGGACATTTTGCAAAAAATGTATCCAGTTTGTCATTGACGGACTGGAGTTGACAGAGCCAAGGTGAACCCAAGAAAATGGTGCTTTTCCATCCAGTGCAGGGAAGACCAGGCAATGTCACACTTGTGTCAAAGTACTCTGGGCACAATGGAAGATTTGATGTTTGCTGCTACAAATACTCTTGATGCTTTTCACTATTGGGCAAAAGTTATCTGACATATTTAGCCATTCTGTAGTGCATCTGAGACAAAGAAAAACTTTGTTTTCAGCAAGCAGCAGAGTTCCCCACACCCATATTTCCCTTCCAAGTTGCATAAATGTGCATAACTCAAAATGAGTATCTTTGAAATATGTATACAATACATGATAAGGTAAAGGTAAAGGTTCCCCCTGCACATGCATGCTAGTCATGTCCAACTCTAGGGGCGATGCACATCTCCGTTTTTAAGCCAAAGAGCCAGTGTTGTGCAAGTCCATGGTCATGTGACTGGCATGGCTGAACACATTTCAGTGCACAGAACACTGTTTACCTTCCCTCTTTTTTTGTACAGTGATAGCTATTGGCTATCATTGTGGATGCCTAAGGGCAGCCTCTGGGTTGGAAAGAGAGGCAGGATATCTCAATGCCATTTGCGGGGAATCATAAGCAGGTGAAGACATCTGTTTGGGAATACCCTGAAGCAATTGGTGAGCCACTGTGTGAGACATAATGCTGGACTGGACGGGCTCTGGCCTGTTCAAGCAAGGCTATTCTTATGTTCTTATGTTTATCTACTTGCATTTACATACTTTAGAACTGCTAGGTTGGCAGGAACTGGGGTTAACAGCGGAAGCTCACTCTACTGTGTGGCACCCAGGATTCGAACCACCAAGCTGCTGATTTTGCAGCCAACAGCTTCAGAACTCTAGCCCACAAAACCCCCACATATCTATGATAAACTCTGAGGTGCCAAAAGGCCCTCCAGGACTCCTGAGGGGAGGCACCCCACCCAGGGTGCTGGTAGTGACTCCCCTCAAATTCTCATACTGATATTTTGTTATTGTAGTCATTAACAAAACATCAGTATGAGAATTTGAGGGGAGTCACTACCAGCACCCTGGGTGGGGTGCCTCCCCTCAGGAGTCCTGGAAGGCCTGTTGGTGGGTGGCAAGCTCAGGAGATGTAGAAAAGGAGCAGGGTGATAGAGAACAGCTTGGAGACATGGTAGGGGCTGTTGCCAGCTGACAACACCTAATAAAAAGGGAGGTAGAGAAAAAGAATGGAGACAGAGAAATAGTGGTGGTGGTGGTGGTGGGTGACTGTAACCTCAAAGGACACATTGAATGAGGAAGAGACCTGGGCCAAGGTGACTGACAACCTGGAGTCAGTTGTTTGTGCTGAGTAGAAAGTACAGTACCCTCTGGAGAAGAACCTCTGGACCAACATTTACCCAATGCTCATGGCCAATGAGTGCAGTCTGTGAGGTGAGGGGACCTCATTTTCAACTTCCCACTTGACTCCCTCACCCACAATCCCTTGGCATCCTCCATGTCCAATAGGTCTCAGAGCCCCTAGTCCAATGCAGCAGCAGCTTTAGAGGCACAAATGTTAAAAGGAGAGGCGCTGCCTACTCCAGGAGGAGTTGAACTCCACAAGCCAACAAGCTTTACAAATTATTCCTGTAGGGAGTTGGTTGGCTTGGAATGATTCTAAGGCCCCAATGCAAGAATGAGACTGTGGATTTCCTGATTTCAATGGTGGTAACTTGGGGCCAAGCTGAAGAGACAATGACCAGGGGACTAGTGCCAGAAACTCGCACCTCTGGAAGGAATTAAAGAATGCCTAGACGGAGTCAGTGCCATTTTGTTTTTCTTTATAAATTATGGGAGATGCAGTTCAAAGACGTCTGGAGGGCCACAGTTGTCCATCTCTGACTTAGAAGATGAGATTGCAAATGATACAGGAACCCACAGGAGCATAGTTTAACAATTGATTTGTACAATATGACACATGTAGAATCTAGGGATGTGCTCAGGATTCAGAATTTATTTGGAAATTCTGCAATATTTGTCTATTTCTGAAGTTTTCAAAGTGCCAAATATCACTTCAGACATTAAAAATTGTGAAATATGGGGGTGAGTGCCACTGAGTTTATTGAAAAATAAATTTATTTATTTATTAATTTTATTTTAAACATAAAGAAAACACAAAATAACAATGATAAACAATTATATATATAAAAAAATAGACAATCATAAACAGTACAAAGTGCCCCCCACCCCCCAGGAAACCGTCCAGTATTCTTGCATCTTCTCTT
>JAHTLZ010003526.1:40771371-40783847 GCA_023846285.1 Phrynocephalus versicolor
GAAACCGTCCAGTATTCTTGCATCTTCTCTTTCTTCTTCATCTTCTTTTTTTTTCGATAGGCTTCTTAAGGTCCTTTACACCAGAACTGTGTTGGATTATAAGTTGGTTGTATCCCTTTCCCTTTTAATAACACATGGTCTATAAATTTCCCCCAAACGTCATAGAAGATATCTTTTTTCATTTCTCCTCGCAAAACTTTTATATTACAAGACAATTTATCATTTAGTGCTATATCCCACACTTCCTTATACCATTCAGCAATTTTGAGGTCTGATTTGAGTTTCCAGTTTCTGGCAATGATCAGTCTTGCTGCTGTCATAAGGTTTGCTATTAATTCTCTAGTTTTCACATCATATTCATTGATGGATGGTAATGATAGCAATGCAATTTCAGGTACACATTTAATATCAGTTTGTAGTATCTCTCTTATCACCTCAAAGATCTCTTGCCAAAACTTTTGAACTATTTCACATTCCCACCATAAATGAAAATAAGTACCTATCTTTTTTTCGCATTTCCAGAAAAGCTTGGAATATTTTGGATTCATTCTATTCACTCTGACTGGAGTCATATACCATCTTAAAACTAGTTTGAAATAGTTTTCTTTTATTCTAACTGATAATGACCGTAAGATCCTCAAATTCCAAATTCTTTTCCATTCATCATTGTTTATTTCTTTCTCTATGTCTTGTTTCCATAGCTCTCTTATTGCGTCCTGTTCCCTATTCTCGAGTGAATCTTGAATTATTTTATATATTTTGGCAACTGCGCCTTTACCTGTATTTCCTTTCTCTGATTCACATGTTGTCAAAAATTGCTCAAATTTTGTATATCCTCTGAGTTGTATATTTCTCCTAGTCCATTCTTTCGTCCAGCTTTCTAACTGGGCGTAATTCAACCAGGACAATTCCTGAGTTTGCAGAACGCGTTTAATTTCTTGTTTTGTTGTCATCTTTTTAATCCAGTCTTTTAGTCTTGCCACTTTCCTTAATTTAAATAGATCTCCCAGTTTCTTCATGTTTGTGGGGAAATTTGTCTGATCGATCACCGCTCCAAGCAGGGAACCTTCCTGTATCAATTTCTTTCCATACTTTTTCCAAGTGAGTAATAGGGAACTCAGAAGTGGGTTTTTAATTGGGTGACTTTTCCTATTTAGGGGGAGGGTAAATACGTAATTATTTATGTCTTCACTTAGCTCCTCTGATTCAAGTTCCCACCATATTAATTTTTGAGGTTTAAATAGTATTTCCCCCAGAGAACTGACCTGATTAGCTGTATAGTAGATTCTAAGATTAGGTATGCCTATACCTCCCTCTTTTTGAGATATATACCATAAGCTTTTATTTATTCTTGCTTTTTTCCCACCATTGCAGAATCTATTTATAAGATATTGATAAACTTTGATTTCAACTTCTGTGTATTGAATAGGTAACATTCTAAAGAGAAAATTAATTTTAGGAAGTATTTTCATTTTTACCATTGCTATTCTACCAAACCATGATAAGTTTAGTTTGGAGTAATTTTGTAATTTATTTCTAATCTCTTCCTTTATTTTTGTATAATTTCGTTCTTTCGTTTTGCTGATATCTTTATCTAAAAGTATCCCTAGGTGTTTTATACATTTACAAACTTTCAATCCGTAATTGGAAATCTCCTCCATGTCTCGGTTATTCTGATTGAAGATCATAATTTCTGATTTCTGCCAGTTGACACATAATCCGGTTGTTTCACCGAATTCCTTCAGATGTGCTTTTATTCTTAATATGCTTTCTACTGGATTTTTTATTGTTAACAAAGCGTCATCTGCAAATAAACTGATTTTTATCTTACCTTCCTTACCCATACCTTTAATTAGTTAATCCTCCCTTATTGCGATGGCTAGTAACTCTATCACTATGCAAAACAGATCTGGCGATAAAGGACATCCCTGTCTTGTTCCTCGGCCTAGGCTAATTTTTTCTGTCATCCCATCGTTGACAATGATTGACGAGGTGCTATGAGAATATAGTTGGTTTATTACACTTAGAAATTTTTCTCCAAACCCCCATTTCACTAATAGAAGTTTTAACGCAGGCCATTGAACACAATCAAAGGCTTTAATTAGATCTAAAGACAGAATGCATGCTCTATCCTGTGATCTTCCCATCTCATAAAGAACATTCAGAACTCATCTTACAGTGTTTGACATTTGTCTGCCTTTAATAAAGCCCGTTTGGTCTTCTTTGATATATTTATCTATAAATGTGTACATTCTTTTGGCTAAAATTGCTGTAAAAATCTTAGCGTCTTTATTTATAAGTGATATTGGTCTGTAAGATCCAACATCCATTGGGTCTTTATTAGGCTTGAGAATTAAGATAGTTAAGATATGTTTCCAGGAGGAAGGAACTTGCTCTCCCTCCAATATCTCATTATAAAGCTTCTTTAACTTAGGAATTAACATTGATTTAAATGTCTTGTAAAATTCTGGTCCCAATCCGTCATCTCCTGGAGTTTTAGCATTCTTTAGCTTATTTATGACATCCTCTATCTCCTCCTCTTTAATAGTTTTTTCCATTTCAAGCCTATCTTCCTCCACTAGTCTTGTTTTTAGATTTTTGTCAATATATTGTTCCATAACTTCCTTGCTACTTCTATTGGCTGTATATAACTTTTGATAGAATTCTTGGCTAGCTTTTAATTTTTCTTTCATTTGAGTACAGATATTGCCGCTTAGATCCTTTATCCTTCCTATCATGCTTTTTTCTTTCCTTTTCTGTGCTAATTTTGCTAGCATCTTCGAGTTTTTATGAAAAATAAATTTAAATAATAATGTAACACAACTAGGAAATCTAAAGCACAAGGAGATTTTCAATTCAGGTAGCAATGAGAATCCCAGGTTATCCTGGAAACTCCAATCATGCAGCACTGGAGAGGTCTCAGTTTGATTAGATAAATTCCTCTGTCTCTGTGATCAGTGACCATTTTGTATCTTGACAGGGCAAGGGTAAGATGTTATTCTGTTATTGTGTGCTATTTCATCACTTTAATTATTGGGAAAGTGTTTATATATTTGTGGATTGAAGAATAGAGATGGGTGTTTTCTTTCAGTTCTGAAATGAAATACGCCAGCACAGCTGGCACTTGGAACCCAGTCCTACCCTCTGGAACAAAATCAACCACTGTCTTACCTCTCTGTCTTACCTCTCTGTGGTTTGTGCTGGGCAAAATTCAAATCAGGAAGCAGTCTCCGATGTGTCATCTTTCCCTCTCCCTGGCACTGTCCAATCGGGAGCTGTGCAAGGGCATTCATCATCCCACCTCCCTCCCTATTGCAGAATATTTTTCTTTTAGGTCGCTGCAGATCTCTAATCAGCTGAATGCTTGTGTGCTCTGTATTTTGGGTGTCTTGTGCAGGAATGTGTTATGACACAATAGCATCAGGAATTGGAACTAAGTTAATTTGCTCCCACCCATCTCCATTTTGCACTTTTAAAAAGATGCATGTTGTAACCTTTTAGTTTCACAACACTCCTCCTCCTCCTCCTCCTCCTCCTCCTCCTCCTCCTCCTACTACTACTACTACTACTACTACTACGAGTGTCTGTGTTCCAGGAGTGACCTTTGAGCTTCTCAGGGAAAGCCTGGTTTGGCATATTTTGTCTTTGGGGGCTCCAATACAGTTCAAGCAAGCAAGTAGCACTTTATTTCCCATTACGAGCTAGCCATAAGTTTTATTTTTCTACTGAATTTCATAGAAATAAGCTAAAATGCTTTACAATGCCCCTTTACATATCAAACTGAATGGGCTATGCATTGGCTGAAAGCAATCTGGTTGTGTTATTATTTACTACTTATTTTTTATTTGCACTTATAAACCACCCGACTTTCCCATTGGGAACTCTGGGAGAACATAATGAGAACATAATGAGAAACAACATAATGAGAAAAGAACTGCAAAATATACACAATATACAAAGTAGATAAAACCAGACCCCCCCCCCCAAAAAAAATACAAGAGAATACAAGATGGCAGTGAACCAACGAATAGGGCAAGACAAATGTTCTGCAAGACAAATAATAAAGACCCTTTTGGCACCTTTTACTGGAATCTGAATTTCCCAACATCAACCATATATTAGGTGCTCCATTTACAGAGTTTCTCTGGACTGTGCTTAACAAAACTGCAAATTTTAAAGCCAGTTTGACTGAACTCAGCAGGACTTACTCCGACAGATTTATTCAAATAATCATTATTAATTATCACAAATAATTATTGAATTCACACACATCCCAGTTTAGGAATGTTGGAAATTATTTAGACCAAATCTATTTGTATTATTAGACCAAATCTACCCCTGTAGTCCAGGGGTGGTGACGTTTTGGATCTTATTATGTTTTGGATGTCATCTCCCAGACTCTCCAGACCAGGATATATTGCCAATGATAATGGCACAAGACACTTCTGATCATTCCAAACCCACTGCAGCTGGCACATAATCCAGCTTGCAGTGCCTAATCCTATACAGTGGTACCTTATATAAAGGAATTAATTTGTTCCAAATGAAATTATGTTAAGCAAATTTTCCTTTATACAAATTTCCCATAAGAATGCATTGAAAACAGAGTAATCGTAATCACGACCATTTTTATGTTGTACGGATTCGCCCAATAGACAATTCTGTTAAGCAAATTTCCCCTATCTCCCGAATTTTTTATGTTATACAAACCGTTTGTTATACGAGGGTCCACTGTAATTGGTGGTGATCTCCTCTCAAAAGGGTATAGATCTGAATCATACACAACCACTACAGGTCGGACCAGCCACAGATCTTTTGTAAGTATTTTGAACATTAACTGCTGTGTGAAAAGTTGCTTCTCACATCAGCTCCATCCTCTCCCTTTACAGCACTACCATACAGGGGATTATATTATTTAACTGCTACTTCTTCAGCAGATGGTAGCACTCGATTAGGCATTAATTTATTAGTTATGAATTATAAATGTCCTGGGCATATGTTTTACAATCCTTTGACTTAGTCTTCTTTGCTTTCTGGGGATTTGGAGAGTGCATAATGGCACATTGCTTTCAGGGGACCCAATGTTGTTTTCAGGTCATGCAATGATGATGTTTTAACAACTGTGTGTCCATTATTAGAACACAGAGAGAGAGAGAGAGACTGACAGGGCTTTTTCTAATGCCTCTAAATTATTTTAATGAAACTGCAGGCTGACAGGGAGCAAGAAATGCCACATTCTAGGCTAGAAATTCTCAACACCCCTGCTGAGAGTGAAATTGGCAAGGAGAGTGTGATCTTTATATGTTTTACTAAGAGAGGCCTCATGACAGAAGGGATATCTCCTGCTGCAGAAGCACATTCCCTTGTTTCCCTTTGAATCTCACCTCATTCCTTCCATTTTTTTTTTAAACTGGAAAATGATGCAGAGGTAATTCCATACACTTCTCTCAGGCCATTGGAGCTGAGGAAACACCTCAAAACCCCACTGTATGGGAATCAGCTATAAACCATGCACTCAGGCAGTGTAACTAGAGGTAGCATTCTTTGACATGGGAACAAAAAGTGTCCCAAAAAGTTTTCTGGCTTCTTCTTGCTTCTGCATTAACTACTTTCAGTTAGTTTGTATAAAGCTTGATGTTAATAATACATTAAAAGTGTCTTGTTGCTTGCTCAGCAATTCCACCCTTCAGCCTCTTAAGAACTTTCTGAATCTGTGAATTGTTGTTTATCGCATTGCTGTTCTTTTATAATTAGTACCATAACCTTTTTTTGTCACCTCTGTTGGGCGTAGGATCTCTAAAACATTGCCTGAATAAATTGGTTTGGAGGCAGATATCTCTAGCATCTTTTATGGGTGGGGAGTGCGGGTGGAGAGCACATAATTTGGTTAGTTTCTCTAAACCATCCATTCCTTCTTAGTTCTCTCTGTACACACTTCTGTGACTTTAGTACTTCTGTGTGTGTCTTGCTCTGCATATATTTCAAGAATCAATTATTTTTATTCTTTACAGTAATTTGATCCTCACATTCCTTCTTGGCCTTATTGCAGATTTCATTTCATTGGTCACAGTTTGTGCTTTTCACTGTTCTGTAGTTTGGAACAGACTCACACCTAGCCGTCTGGGGCTACTGCTGAATATTTATGTAGACCACGCATGTTGCTTGGTGCTGTATGGAGCAAACAAAGGGCACAGCCCTCTTCCCTCAAAGGGCTGGCAATTTACATTAAGATAGATCAGGTAGAGAGTGTGGAGGTAGAAAAGAAGGATTTAGTGATTGCTATGCAAGGGATGAACGATGACAGTAAAAAAGCAGTTAGCATGCAGATGATACAGAATTTATGGGATGAAAGGCATGGCTGTGAGGTCAAATGTCAAGGAAGCAGGAGTTGTGGCCTAATGAATAGAGAGGGGGGTTCAGTTTGATACAAAGTGACAGCAGAGGTGGAAGTGAGAAGTAAGGAGACCCATGGGCAATGTTGGAATTATGGGTAGTTCAACATGCAAATGAATGCATGATCACCTGGGAGGAAGAAGGTGCTTGTAAGACTAAGGCAGCTTGTATGACCCCCAACCCCAATCAATTAACTAACACTCTTTATTGGGCAGGGAAAGATGATTCCTCTCGACTTTGTGTTGTGAGAACCTTTTGGGACACCAGAGAGGAAGGTTGCTCCTTTGATCCTCTCCTATGCTGATGTCCACCATTTTCTCTCACACATATTTGGCTTGAGAGGATCCATTTTTGCTATTTTGAACTTTTCCCAGTATTCCTTCTATTAGTTGTTGTGAGTTTTTTGGGCTGTTTGGGCATGTTCTGGAAGTTTTTCTTCCTGACGTTTCACCAGACTCTGTGACTGGCATCTTCAGAGGGCATTATAAGTTTTGGGTGTGTCCTCTTCTTTCCTTGTGATCCAAGCTGGAAGTGGGGTGGGATGGGGCAGGGAGGGAAGAACCGCACAAACACGCAAACCATTGGAATTAAAACAGGCCACTATTTGATTTGCTGCCAACCATCCTGGCCCTAGCACAGAGAACGAATCTGCATCATCTGAACTGATTGCTGGTGACTCAATGGTGATAGGAACCTGAGGTTAACCATATGGGCATTTGCCACTGTGGCACTGCCAGCCATCACACAACAGAGTGTTCCAAACCAAGCCCCTTATCCTCATTTGAGGTAATCTGTCCTCATGCTTCAAACATCCTCCAGGAAGGCTGCAACAAGGTAAACCATGATCCATATTCCCATTTTATATGGGCTAGACAAAACCTAACAATTAAACAAGAGAAGGTGGACAGGAGAACATCTGAAGCAAAATGGCTGCTCTGGACCTGGATAGCCACCTTTCTGTCCCAGAGGCAGACTGGACTAGAAACCTCTCCAGTCCAGTCTGATTGCAGGTAAAGACCACTTCCATGGCCAATCTGACTGGCTGTGAGTTCTGGCACACAAAAAGCCTACAAAGCAGTACACCCTGTCCTTGGAAGGAAATAGCCCACAGCTCTTAAAAATGGGGACTGCCACATTATCCATCAACACTGCTGGGCGACTATAGAGCCACCTGGTGAGTCAAAAGTGTTCCTTTTGGTCCTAGCCACTTCCTGTGTACTTGAGGTTTGTTTCACATGAGGCAAAGACACTAGTTCTGCATGGAAATGTTCTGTAAAAATTAAGTTTCCCAGCCTTGCCTTTTTTCTTATGGTGGAGGTGAGAAATCCCTCAGTGGTCAGCAATCTATCAGCCGGCTGTCTTACTTACTTGAGCACGTTTCAGTGAGCATCAGCAGTTTTGTCAGAATTTTTCACATCCCTAAGGTCTCCTCACCAAACTAACCTCTGAATGCAGAGAATGGTGATTGGGAAGGTTTCACTAGGGCAAACGGTGGGAAAGAGATTCATTGTATTCACATTTCCCCTGTGTGTGTGTGTGTGTGTGTGTGTGTGTGTGTATGTGTGTGAAATCAATATTTGCAGGAGAAAAAAGTAAACTTCCCTTGGGAAATCCATACATTTCTGATACTCAGGATTAGAGATGGGCACAAATCACTTTGTGCTGAATCATCATGCATCATTGGTACAGCACCAGAGGTGCAACATGTTTCCTTCCCCTACCCCCAACCAGCTTCTCCACTCACCACCCAGCACGTGCTGTTCTTCCTGATCTCTTCAGGCATTTGTCCAATCCATGGAAGAGCATTTGCTTCCCTCCTCCACCTCCACTGTCAGCTGCCCACTCAGATGTAGAGGAAAGGTCAGGGATTTGAGGGAAGTGCTGCTGGAGGAGGCAGAGGAGGGAAGCAGACACCCCTATGGCCATGGTCTCACCAGCATTTTCTGCACATTTTTGCTGCACTGAACTGCACAGTAAAAGATCGCATCCTAACTGCGAAGGGAAGTAATTTGTTGCCCCGACCGACCAAACCTCTGGAAGCGCATTTTCACTGACGGTTGTTAAATCACTGCTAGGGGTTGGTTTAAAAAAACTTCCCTTAAAAATGCACAGTTCTTTGCTACTCTAACGAGGTGCAACCCCAGAAAATACGCAGTAATAAGCTTCGTACCCCTTTTCCTGCCCCTTCCTGTTGGTCCGGCAATGGGGACTTAGAAAAACGACCCAGGAAAAAGGGAAAATATGTGCAGTAAGCAAGTAGAGACGGGCACAGAGCAGTAAAATGCTACTCTGTCGACAGGACACTAACTGTGCATCAAACACCACGTCACTGCCCCCCAAAAACTGCGCATCAAATTAAGATGCACACAAAACTTTAGTGAGACCGCGGCCTCTAAAGACTTGAAAAATGTCTGAAGAGAAGTGGAAGAACAGCACATGCCAGCTTGTAAGAGGAGAAGCCAGTGGGTGTGGTGGGGGGAGTGAATGTGAGGCATCTGTGGTGCTGCAGCAATGAAACCAATGACCCAACGTGAAGTGATTCATGCCCATTTCTACCCAGGATGCATTTTGGTGGGGAGAAAAACCATAAGAAAAAGCAAATGTAGCAAGACAAGCATAAATTTGAATAATGTGCATATTCAAACACACACACACACACACACACACACACACACACACACACACACACACACACACACACACAATGTGTACAAGCATGCATTGATTAAATGAGAAATTACTTTCTCTTATTTGTTTGATATCTAGCACCCAAAATTTTCATGGAGTGCCCCCTTGTTCTAGTGTTGTGTGATAGGAAAAACAGTTTTTCCTTTCTACTTTGTTCACACCATGTATGATTTTATAAATTTCCATCAGGTCTCCTCTTAGGCACTGTCGTTCAAGAGTGAAGAGGCCCAGATGTTGCAGCCTCAGATGGTAAGGAAGGTGTTCCAGTCCCATAATCATTCTCGTTGCCCTCCTCTGCACTTTTTCCACTTCCATAATATCCTTCTGGAGGTATGGTGACCAGAACAATACACAATACTCCAGATGGTGCCTCACCATAGATTTATAAAGAGGCAAAATGGCACTTGCTGACTTATTTTCTACATCCTTCCTAATGATCCCCAGCATTGAGTTTGCTTTTTTCAGTGCTGCAGCACACTAGGTTGACACCTTCATTGAGCTGTCCACCAGGACACCAAGGTCCCTTTCCTGGTTTGTTTCACAGAATTCAGACCCCATCAGTTTATAAATGTAATTGGGTTTTTTTTGCCCCAATGTGTATCACGGTGAAACTCATTTGTCACTGGTTTGCCCACTCCCTCAGTGTCAAGAGATCCTTCTGGAGCTCCTCATAATCTCTCTCAGATATTACTACCTTGTATAATTTAGTGTCGCCGGCAAGTTTGGCTACCTTGCTATTTATTCCTAGATCATTTATGAAGAGGTTGAAAAGCAGGGGTCCCTGTACAGAACCTTGGGGGACCCCACTCTTTACCTCCCTTCACTTGGAGAATTGTCCATTTAGTGCTACCCTCTTTGTCCTGTCCCTTAGCCAGTTGCTGATGCAGGACAAGACCTGTCCCTTTATTCTATAATTGGCAGGTTTATTCAAGAGTCTTTGGTGCGGGACCTTGTCAAAAGCCTTCTGAAAGTCCAGATAAACAATGTCAACTGGATCTCCCTTATCCACATGCTTGTTGACACTCTCAAAATATTCCAACAGATTAATGAGGCATGATTTGCCCTTGCAGAACCCATGTTGGCTGTCCTTCAGCAATTCCTTCTCTTCTATGTGCCTATTAATTTTATCGTTTAGGATGGTTTCCATCTCTACCTGGGACACATGTCAAATCCATGCCAATATACTGTTTTGGAGAAAATAAATTGCAGGATAGCCTGATTTCAGGATAAATATAAATTTGTTCCATGGCATGGGTGGTGAAGGAAAGTCATTGGAATACATTTGTTTCAGGAAAAATGCCACAACACAAGGATCCCACAACATAATGAGAATTTTCAAGTATCTTATCTTCTTTTACTTCATTTCATTCTATCTTGGTTTTTGGCCTTTGGGAATGTGAGTGGACTGCCTTTTCCTCTGCAAGTACACTAGCAGTCCTTTGGACATGGAGCATTTATATCTTTTGCAACACATAGGAATTCTTATTGAGGTCATTAAAAAAACAATAGTCCATAGAGTGTCTTTTATTCTGGTGCATGAGGGTTACATTTTTAAAAAATCTGTTGCTGTCCAGATTGAGTTAACAAAACCCCACTGTTAATCCAGTTTAAAATGGTCACATGGTGATGCTCCATGAACACATGCGCTCTAAAAAGTACCACACAATTTCTCCTTGAATGGCTAAATCTATCCTAGAATGAGATTTCACAAGTGGTCTCATTTTTTTAAAGGACTTAAACTGAACAGTTTCAAAGTCAGCACACAATGCGTCAGTCTCTAATGGCCATTGCTTCTGTGAGGGAAAAATATCTCTCTCTATAGTGTGCTAGAGCAACTGGTCTGCTGTCAGCTTCTATTCAACATCAAACCCGATTGAGGTGACCTTTGATTAGCCTGATGTTACCCTGCAACTAAACGAGTTAGTGGCTATTAAAGATGAAGCACACAGAGTATGAGGCATTGTGAAGGAACATGTAGCATTTATTCAGCTATAGAAATTTCTTAAACCAACATATAAAGCAATGGATTTTATTATAGAACTAGAGTTTTGAGCAAGTTCTTTCCCCTTTTTAATGTGCTTGTTGCCTGAATGACTTTCTGAGCCATTTTCAGTAGATACTTATTGAGATTTTTTCCATTCAAGAGCAGTAGCTTTGAAAAGTGGGTTAGAATACTGGACCAGCACTGAAAAGATACCTACGTTTAAATCCCTGCAACATTCATTAGTTTCCCTCAGTCATTGTCCCTCAGACTATCTAGCCTCATAATTATCTAATACCATCTCGTGCTTCTTGGATGGGGTATAAATGTGACACATACACTATATATACACTTCTTATTTTCCATACTCCCACAAAGCTTGTTGCAGCATCATGAATGAATTCTGCCTAAGGATGGGCATTCAGGTTTCAGTGGTAGAGGTTGGAAGTAAAAAAGCTTCACAGAACATATAATGAGACCTAGACACAAACGCTTTATAATGAACAACATTGTCAATTAAGTTTGATGTCTGCTCATATAAATGGGCCACTTACTTTAATTGATTTTTTTTTTAAAAAAAGACATGTTTCAAAGAGGCCCAGGCTTTTGTCCTCCCCACACCCCTTAGAACCATGAAACTCATGGGGCTACCTTGGGCCAGTCTCTCCCTCTCATATAGATTTACCTCAGAGAGTTCTTGTTGTGAGGAGATAAAACAGAGAGAAGGAAAACAATTACAGTGCCCTGAGCTCAATATGAGAAAGGGAGGGTATTATTTTAAACAACAAAGTTATGTGAGCATTGCAGCAGTAAATAATGTACAGTTCTTTGAATAAATTCTAACCTAGCATGCAGAGGTGTGTAATAAGAGGTTTGTAACTCTGGACTGATCTAGGAGTTGCTTGGTGAATACCCCCATGGAAAGGATATGTAGCTAAGTCAGGGTATTGAACTGGAGCTTGGGAGACTGAGATTCCACATCACAGAGCTATTAAGCCTACTGACTCAACATGACCTTCCTCATGGAGAAACAACAAAAGCACCCCACATTGTAGTCCTTGAAGAGGGGGGACTGCGGGTATTCCATACCCCAATAGATTGAACCCCAAAATAACTTGGCAGCACCAAGGCAGCCTTAGGCCCTGGATTTCCAGAGACCAAGCAGGAACCTGGTGTGTTGAGCTGACCTGGAGCTGACCTCACTCAGGAGGCCAGTGAAACAATGGCACTCCCAGATATCAGGATATCAGGTACATCTGGTCCGTGACCAGCCCAAGGCCCCTTCCTCTCCCCTTATCAATGAGTTCTCCTAGCCAGCCTTTTCCTCCTAGATAAGGGTGCATACTCCCCCCACCAATGGAATGTATTATGTGACCAAAAGACCATCCTTCCTCTGTCCTATTATGTACTGTCA
>JAHTLZ010003526.1:40783857-40815382 GCA_023846285.1 Phrynocephalus versicolor
CACTCAAAGAGTGTTGGGTTATGTCTTTATTGAAGCACAAAAGTATCATTTAGAAATAAAACATTTCAAGTCCCCAGCTGAATATCACAGAACCTGAGGTGGTCTTGGGGAAGGGAAATGGGGGGAAATAGAAAGAAAAAAAGATAAAAGAAAAGTCTTGCCTTGATGCTACAGGATCTGATACATTTAGGATAAATTCAATCAGCAGTTTTCCTGTGGATCACCGAGTTACTGGGGACTAACACTGGAGCAGCTTGAGGTTAACTCAGCCTTCAATTCTTCTGGGGTCAGTAAAATTGAGCACCCAGCTTGCGGGTCGGAGACAATGTGCAACTTGCATAATTAAGTTGTAAACCCAACAGGAAGTGTTTTAAGTGCTATGAGGCATTACATAAACAGCACATTTTGTTTAGAGGGTACATGAAAAAAGGGATTATGAATAATCCATGTAGGTGCTTCTTTGTTCTTAAAACAATAGTGAAGGGAGGTGCAAAATCGTAGATTAATTTTTGTCTTCATTCCGGTAAAGCTTTTAGCTTATTAAAAGCTTTACATAATGTAACTTCAATTACAGTTTCAAATTTACATAAATGTTAAAAGTGTCTAATGGTTTAGAAGTGTCAGTGTTCAACAGCCATTGTACTTTTTAATTATTAACTTAATGTGTGACCCTTTTGCACTGACTTTCCCAGCTCTGTTGTAACTGCTTCCTTTCTTTTCTGCAATAAGGAAGGTATAAATACACTGAATCATGATTATAATTTAATGAAGGGATGACATCACGTCTTGTGTGGTGTAACTGTAATGTACAGTTAGTTTCATTTTTTAAATAAAGTCTGCATGACAAGATAGTCCCCAGTTTGGGTGACCTTATGCTTGACTGCTTAAACCATCAGGAGAGGGCTATCTCTTTATTGTGATTAGAGATTGGCATGACTTAGCGCTATTCCCATTTCCGTTTCCGTTACTCAGTTCCGTTACTCTACGGAAACGGTAACGGGAATTACTCCACCAGAATTTGAGCTCGAACCGACGAATGAACAATTTTGGTCTGATTTGTCGTGCTCATTACTTGCATCGCACGATCGCGCGATGCCACGCGGCACAGAAAAAAAAGTTTTTAAAAGTTAAAAAAACCCGGTTCCTGGCCAAAAAGCAGGCGGAAAAATGCCTGCCGTGCCTCAGGGCACCTACTGGAGGGATGGTTTGTTTCTGGAGGGGGGGTCCCGGCCTCCCCCCCTCCGTCCTGGGCTGCTCTGGTCTGGTGGGACTCGCCGCAGGCTCGCAGCCAGCAAAAAGCCCAGTCTCGCCGCCAGCCGCCGCAATTAAAGCGCAAGCAAGCGGCACGGACGGCACAGGAAAAAACTTTTAAACTCTCCCCACACCCATTCCCGGGCCAAAAAGCAGGCGGAAAAATGCCTGCTTGACTAAGGGCGCAGGGCACCTACCGGAGGGATGGTTTGTTTCTGGAGGGGGGGGGTCCCGCCTCCCCCCCATCCTGGGCAGCCGGACTCGAGTCGCCATGCCATGCGGTGCGGGTGGGGGATCCAAAATGGGGCGGCGAACGCAATATTGTTTTTGAAATCGTGGTCCAAAAACACACAAGCACAACAGAAACATGCAGAAATTTATAAACTGCCAGATTTTTCACTGTAGCAGTGGGTTTTTTCTTGCAACAAAATGTCTCTCCTCTCCTCCTCTGTCCTCCATTGATTTTATTTTATTTTATTTTATTTACACCTGCGCAATGATGGGCTGGCCCAGTGGCCATGGCCAGCCATGTGGGAGTGGACGACCATGCAAATTTTTGGAGCCATCCCACCAATTGCATGGCCACTTGGCCATGGAGACTTCTGGGATGTGCCAAAAAGCCCCCTAAAACCTGCCCTAGCCCCCTAACCCTAACCCTAATCCTTGACTCCTTACCCATACGTCACAGACTGTCTTCTTAGTGGGTCAGAGAGGCACCCAGAGGTGCAACCCACTAGCCCACTGTAACCTTACCCGTCACTAGCCTAACCCTAGCCCTTGCACTAACCCACCTTAACCCTAAGCCAGATCTACTTGCATTGCACTACACGCAAGTACGATTCCCTTCTTTGTGGGACATGGCAGGTGTGACCCAGTCGTCCTTGATGGAGGGTCGTACCAGTGGACTGGTCTGACTGTCTGCAATAGTGGTATGCATATCCATATGGCTATGCATGCCATTTTGCAGCAGCAGGTGAGGAGGGGAGACCCCCATGTTGAGGGGTCTCTTAGAGCCTGCTTCCCCTTCCTAGTGGGTGAGGATAGGAGGCACCCACGGGTGCCTCCAGGAGCCCGCTACCCCCCCAAAAAAACCAGTACTAACAAAAATGAAAAAATGAACCGACTAATTTTTGCGAATTTTCACGAAAAACGGAAACGAGCCGAAACGGAACTGGCCCGACTAACGACAACTCGAAAAAAGAATTTTTCATGTCGTGCCCATCTCTAATTGTGATAATTACACAGGTGCATTTGGCAGGTACATGGAAGAGACCTTCTCTTGCTGCTCCTAGGCTTTGAAACTCCTCCCCACATGAAACTAGGCTGGACCCATATTTAAAGACTTTAGTCTTCAGGCAAGCTCTCCCTTAGTGACTGGCTGCATGAATAGATTGCTGTACATTTTGCTTTACATGTAATTTGAATGTTTTTAGCAGGGATATTTGATGCTTTTTAGTACAATATGTGTATAATAACTGTGATTAGCTTTAAATACTCTCTTTGAATGATACAACCCTTTTAAAAAAGAAAGGTGGTGTTAAAATATTTTTAAAAGATGAATAAACAAATCACCGAATCTTCGTGATTACTAGAAAGGTCTCTCTCTCATTCTCTCCCTCCCTCCCTCTCTCTCTCACACACACACAGATACACACATACTCTCTCTCTCTCTCTCTCTCACACACACACACACACACACACACACACACAGAGAGAGAGAGAGAGAGAGAGAGAGAGAGAGAGAGAGAGAGAGAGAACAAAATTAGAAACTGAAACTTAAGAGACTAATTATACATGACAGGTAATGTATCATTTGAAGATTCAGTCAGACTTCCATGTCTGTGAAATGAAAAATGATGTACAATTAAAAAGCAGACGCACAAAACAAAGTTATTACATCCTAGTAGAAATATAGGATGATACAAATAAAAATGCAAATACAAAACCCAATCCACTGTAAAAAAAACTGAGAGATTATTTAATATGTAAAGTATAGCAGTACCTCTACTTAACAGTGGCTTGACTTAAGAGCAATTTGACTTAAGAGCAGAAAACAGTTGGCATTTTAACTGCTGCCTTACAAATTTTAGATGTGATCTGCTCTACTTACATTTTTTATTTTTTTATTATTTATTTATTTACGTATTTATTTATGTATTTATTTGGATAGGGTTCTTCTCCTTAAGAGTTGTTCGACTTGGAGCATGCATTCAGAATGGATTAAATTTGTAAGCAGAGGTACCACTGTACTGGATATGTCTCTCTGTACAACAAGCACTTCAGACAATGTACAAATAAAACTAGTAAAAAGAATGAAGCTCATAAGTTAGCCAAGTTGGTACTAATACTACTAGATAATGCTTACAATTGCAAGAGCAGATTTTTACCCGTCAGTTTAGAAACCAAAAGAGAAGCAAAGCATACCATTTGACTATATGAGCAGATGAATGCAAGGTAGTTTTAGGGCAATTCATGCACTTGTCACCTCTAATTACTTCACTCAGCAGTTCTACTTAGCTTCTTATTGCATCCCATCCATTATACTTCCAACTGGACTTTGGCCATCAACCAGTTTAGATGTACATGATTGCTTCCAACAAAATTTGCCACCATTTGGATAGTTTTTGAACATTTATGGAATTTTTCCATAATGCAGCTACTTTCCAATTTACAAGCAACACTTACTTTGACTCTATAGAGCAAACGTTTCCTTTTATCCAACCTTGCAAAGCTACAGATGTGATTTTGGCATTAAATGGATTATTTATGCAGAAATAGGAAACATGTCCTTGTATTAAAATGCAGAGAGGAGGTCAAAGCAACCAACAGGATGTAAACAGATGGATATCTATAGACTGAATTGTGCATAGGTTTTTAGAAGTCACAAAGAATTACCATGTGTATTCCTCATTCTTCAGATTTGTCTCCTTGCTCTCTAAGTGAATTGGTGCTCATGAGAGGTAGTAGATTGAATTCACTTTACTGATTAATAGAATATATCAATCTTCAGCACCTGGCTTGCTGTGGGACCAATGGCACCTGTGAAAGCTCTCTCGTTTCACTTAATTTTGTTTTGTTCCTTTTAGGAAATTCATTTGACCCACAAAAAGACAGATCATTTTTTTTAGTGTATACTCATGAAGGATTTTATGCTAATGTTTGCAGCACTGGATTTGAAAAAGAAACATAAAAAAGCAGTGTTGGAAGGGCAAGATACACAAAAGGCATTCAATCTAGAGAGAAAGAGAGACATACTTTAATACCAATTAGTTACCAAACAGTATCTTCTTCACTATCGACTTGATCTGGAAACATGTGCAATAATTGGGGCCATTGATTCTGTACTCACATTTCCATAATTCTAGACAGGGGACACCATGCTGTGTACCCAGCCTCTTTCATATGGATATCCCGACACTGAACAGTCTGACAGTTGCTGCCAAGTATTTATTTATTTATGTATTTATGTGTTTATGCGTTTAATCAATCAATCAATCAATCAATCAATCAATCAATCAATCAATCAATCAATCAATCAATCAATCAATTAATTTATAGACCCGACGATCTAGCAGAATGCTACTCTGGGCAGTTTACAAAGTATCATGAGTTCTTGATGGTATGTGTGTAGGTTTTCATGCGGCAGTGCATATATATGCACATGAATATTCTAATCATGTGAACAGGACTGATTCTGACCTCTTTTACCTGATTGTCTGTTCTTCTTATGGAAGGGTGCTGACGGAGTAAACAGGATTCATGTAAACAACCCAACTCAGAATGTGGTCTACATCTTCAGTACAACAGGGCTGTCAATTTATCTAGTGAGTGAGTGTGGACCATACAACTTGTTCTTCCATGTGATTGCTTCCTGCAGTTGAAAAGCTACTATAGCAATGATAAAAATTCTTTTGTAGCCCAGTCCCCATTCTGTCTGTTTTTGGGTGGTGGAGGTGAAAAGTGTTTGTTTGTTTGCACATCCAAAAGCACATTCAAAACCTGGAGGCAAAAATCAGTACATTACGTTGTCTGACCTTCCATAATTAACGCCTACTGTGGTTCCTGGGTGATAGTGGAAGTTGCTGCTGTGATGACATTTCCAGACCAACAGAGCCGTCTGTCTCTCATCTTGTCTGTTATTGATACAGTACCACACTTAGGTACTGTTGGATAATATCATTTGAGATAAGGCTGAATAGGAGATACTCAATAGAGATGGGCACGACTCAGCGAAATTTTCATTTTTGTTTTTGTTTTTTCATTTTGTTTTGCACCGAAAACAAAAACGAAAAATTTTTCAGAAACAAAACGACAACGGAAACGAAACGGAAAATTTTGCCGTGTTTTTCGTTTTCGTTATGGCAGACACATTGCATTGAAAAGAATGCTAACGAAACGGAAAATTTTCATTTTTGTTTTTGTTTTTTCGTTTCATTTTGTAATGAAAAGGAAAATGAAAAATGTGCAAAAAAACCCCGAAAAATGAAAATGACCCAAAACGGACCCCCTAAACGAAAAACGAAAAACAAAAAATTATTTTTTTGAGTCGTGCCCATCTCTAATACTCAATATCCAGTGCAGTATATTATTTCCATGGCATGAAGGAGCCTCTCTATGCCCATTGTTGTTGCCCAGCACTCATTGCAATGGGGGATTATCATCTTTGTAAATATTGGATTTGTGACATATTGGCATTTGTTTGTAGCCCACTGGTGAGTTCTCACCATCACAACATTGCTCACATGTCACCACTGATGCCACCATTGCCTTGAAGATGGGAGCCAAGACGCCAGAAGTCATCCACCTTCTTTGGGTTTTCTCTATTTATTTGGAGTGTTCCAAATCAAGAATTCATTTTATTATTTCACAATAAAACTGCTTGGCTCAAATGTTTTTGGGGCTTAAGGTTAGACCTGGGAGAAGAAATGTCCAGTAAAAAGAGTGATTAGTCAGCAAGGGCTGGTCTCTTTTGTTTTATTTTGTTTAAAACACTGCAAGGTCACTTCACTGCATTATGCTAATGCCAAGTGAGGTTCTGTATCTCCATTTCAAAGTCCTACCTTGAAGGTATCATGAGAGTGAAGAGAGTCCCCATTAACAAGGAAACAAGGAAGTAAGCAAAAAGATGCTAGTCTTGTGTAACAGGCCCAATGTCTCAGACTTGATAGTAGCATAAGAACCCGCAGCAATCCCATCCAATCCAGTTGCTCTTGTGAGAGAAGACCGTATGTCATCACAGGGGCATTGAGACTGAAAGATATTCTAAAATGATCAGCTCAGTCCAGTAGGCACCCTCCATGTAAGCCATAGAAGAAAAATGCACACATGGCAGCTCAAAAGTGCTATGAATATGTGATAGTCTTCTGAGGAGCAGGCAGCCCCCCCAAAAAAAAACCTTTGAAAAGAAGTGTTCATTATTTATGCATGTGCTAAACGTTGCTTCCTCTCTCCCACCCTCTGCATCTTGACTTGAAGAATATGGGATTATGCTGGATCCTGAAGGACCCGTTAGTAAGAGGAATAGTGAAATCCAACATGACACAGCTAGTAACTTATTTGGAAATAAAATGTTCCTAGTGATAAAAATGTTCAAGGGCACTGCCAAGTTGGAAAACTTTTAGGAGACAACATTTTAATGTTATGGGATCTAGAAGAAAAACCAGATTATTTAAAAACTGGCCAAGTTTACTGCATCAAAAAAAAAGGGATTAAGGACAAAAATGTGTTAATCAGTTTAGAGCTTGTTGGTTTGAGAGTAAGCCATGTATCCATGTGCTCCCCCCCCCCTTTTATCTGCCCTTGTGCCTTCCTGGCTTGATAAACCACAGTTTCTTATAATATTTGAATTGGTAAACAGTGGTTTAAATACTGCTCAAAACAATACTGTCAACTCAGAAATTTTAAGCAAATTACCATAGTTATTTAGCAACCGAACAATCTGTCCATGGCAGAAGTGGGAAACCTTTTCCATCCTAGAGCCGATGTTCCAGGTTAGGAAGGGTCTCAGGGGAGCATTCCCACAGTGTGCAAAGCTAAGTGCATGGGGCAGATCCAAGTCAAAGGAGGATTGCCAGTATAAATCTTAGCAGTTTTCTCAGAGGAGCAGTTCTCAGGCATGAAAGCATTTATGAGTCTTTCACCACAACTCCAATACCACACAAATCCTTGCCAGTCTGCTAATGGGAATTCCTGTGCCACTGAAAACTTTCCCAGTCTGCAAATGGGAGCATCTGTGTTATGCAAAACCTCAGCAATCTGCAAAGCGGAGGTCTTGTCCAATGCAACAGCTTGCCTGCTTGCACACCTCAGTTCCTGTGCTATGTGACACTGTACAAGTCTGCAAGAGAGCACCTAGATTCTGAAAATGAGATTCTATGTGTAACGTGGAGTTCCATTCTTCTGACATTTTGAAGAAAAGGCTGGACAGGCAATTGGTTGAGAATGTTTCAGGTGCAGCTTATTCTAGCAGCACGGTACAGCTCTTTGAACCACCTTGCAGTTCCGTTCTGTAAGATGAAATTTAGGCATGTTTTAAATTATTTATAAGCTGTGGGAGGATCCTGAAGAAAGAAGACTTGAGTCCAGTTGTCCGACCAGTGGCCCTCCCGCCCCTTGCCATCGGCACATTTTATTACAAATGGTTTACATCCAAGAGTATGCATAACAGCAGTGGTTTGTTACAAAAGTAAAGGTGGCACAAGCTGGTTGGGTGAACTATAGGTAATCATCTCGTGAACAGAGCATGCTTTGCACAGTTATTGGTTACAATAGCACATGTCCTTGCTGTTTACAGATTGAAGGTGAGTAAGTGAGAAGTAGACGCATGACAAATACTGAAACCTCCCTTCCATCTCTGTAATCCAGACAAATACATTGAAGTCAATATTATGCAGAAGTCAAGCCTGCTGGAATGTACTGGTAAAAATGTCTAAAATATATAGTTATTTTAAACTATAGAGTTTCCTTTGGCTTGCATTTGTGTTTCTACTTTCATGTTCTTGACATAAACCTATATGGATCTGAACACCAACATCTCTTCTAGACTTTGCTGTGGAAATATAGAGACTGGTTTGGGAACTGTTGAACTGCTAATGAATCCCAGCCCCCCATTTTCCTCCTCATTTGCCATACTTTGATCTGTCAGGAGAAGCTGCTGAAGCACTGTTGATTTGCCCTCAGCCATGCCTGTGGAGTGCTACACAGCCCTCTGGCCAACAATCAGAGCAAGCAGATTCTCCTAAATTCTGCTTCATTGCATCTGTTCCCTGTGCTGCCATGCACAGCAAATTAGCAGTCTTTTTTCTAAAAAAAGATGTGAAACAGGTGTTCAGGTCAAGAGCTGCCATTTTAAAAATGCATTTATTTCATACCTTCTTCTGTTGTTTTCACTCAGAACAAATCCTTCCAAACCAATGTGGCGTTCCACTTATTAGCTAATTCATCAAGATGGCATGGGCCTTTATGTGGAAGTGTGGGGTGTTTTCAAATGAAGCAATATATGAACCTGCTCATAAAAGAACAAAAATGATGACATAGAATGTTCTAATGTGCACATTTGAGACACATTTTATTTAAAGATGTACTGAAATGCTATTTAATTAAACATGACTCAATAACAGAATGCAACGGATTTGAAAATTAAAAATAGATCGACCATTAAGATCTTACTCATCTTGGAAATTCTAATTCTGGATATAAGCAAATGTCTCCATGTAATACTTTATTCCTTATAACATTCAGAACTGGATAGAAATGCTCAACCTTGTCCTAAATTATTGGTGGCTGGATCACTTCATAGGTAGAGCACATATACAAAAACACCAGAGACAAAACTAAATATGTTAGAGAAGTTCATTATTGAACTGTGCATACTGAATTGTATATATATATGCTAACTGATATATATTATATAATTTATTTATTTATTTATTTATTTATTTATTTATTTATTTATTTATTTATTTATCTTGCTTTAGGAAAACATTAGCATTATTATGAATATTTTCAATCATCCAGGTGAGGTTATATGGAAGCTGAGTCATAGCAACTGGATTGCTTTTCTTCTGAGATGTTTCACTACTCATCCAAGCAGCTTTGTCAGTCTGAGGAAAGTTAGTGGTGAGGCCTCCAACTTCACATCACTCTGTTGTGGATAGGCTCATTTGATGAATGATGGCCCAAGTAGGCTTGTTAAGTGGACAGTGGCCTTAATAGCCTCATTAGATGTAGAATGGTCAGGGGTGTGTGAAAGTCCCACCTATGCAACCCTTCCCAACACCCATTAAGCATGGGTTGTTAGCTGTGGCTTTCCTGGTGGAGTCATGGCGTGTTTCTGATTTGTCTGGGGGTTGATGAAAGGGCAGCATGATAAGTAGCAGACAGATTGTGCCTGAGTCCCCCACCTCTGTTGAGGGAGGAATTTTCAATACACACGTGAATGGTTTCCCTGACCCCTCTCTTGAACCACCTATCTTCTCTTTCTGATATGTGTGCATCCTCATCTCTAAATAAATGTCCTTTATTCTTCAAATGAAGGTACACTTTTGATTCTGGTCCTGAGCTGCTGCTCCTCCTGCGTTGGGCCATCCTCCTGTTTAGTGGCTGTTTAGTTTCCCCAATGTGGAGCACGGCACACTCCTCACTGCCTTGGCATTAGCATTATTAAAGCAATTATTATTTGCTATTCACTTGTGTCCATGTAGTTGAACGCAATTTTAGCAGGTTCAATGGAAGGATCCAAACATTTAGCAGTGTACCAATATGCATCCCTCAGTTTCAAGTGCCAGGCAACATGCCAGTTGTGTTTGTAGGGATTACCCCTCCCTTCCCTTTTATGACTCCTGCTGGGAAACTCCCTCTGATTGCTTCAGTTTGTCATGTGCGTTCCCTACCATCCCTGGAGACCTCTCACATTGATTTAAGCATTTATTCCTTTCTATGTGGTCTGTTATGGCACCAGTCTTTTTCATCATGCTCCGCTTTGGTTGATTAGGCTCATTACTGTGCACAGATGTCCATGGTCATCTTTCTAAAGAGTTAGCTCTAACTCAAGGTCAATATTCCTCAAAATCAGCTTACTTATTTCTTTTTCTTAGCGTGCACTTCAAAATAATCTTTTGGATTTCACATATGCAAGTGTAAGAATTTCTCCAGAGTCCCTTTTCAAAGGCAACTCTATACAGTAATACTTTGGTTTAAGAGTAATTTGGTTTAAGCAAGCAAATATTTCTTCTAAATTTTGCCTTGATCAACAAGCAATGTCTTGCAATGCAAGTAACTGGAGAAGGTCACATGATCACAAGTGAACCAATGGTGGCTTGCTCTCTCCCCCCTGCTGGATTGTGGGTGATTGTCTGGAATGTTCCCCCTCAGGGAAGCCTCCAAAGCAGAGGGAGGAGAAAGAAACTGAGGTCTGTTTTCAAAGGGAGTGCAGATTGGAGCTTTGATTTATTTTTCTTTATATTTTTCTTTAATTTGTTTTCAACATCCTTTCTTATTTTTCAAACCATTTCTAGTCATGGGGCAGATAATCAAGTGTGTCTATTGATACAAATTGCATTTTATTATTGTCACATTAAAAACAGAGTAAAATCCAGTTAGTCCCAAGCAGAGCAGATTCTGCAGCCAGGTCCCTAAGTCATGTCATGGACATGGACTTCTAGCCAACTTCTTTTGTGAGTTTTGGCATTTTGTGTGTAAAACATGGGGCCCCAGAACAAATCATCTGAGTTTCCATTATTCCTTATGGGGAAATTTGCTTTTATATAAGAATGTTTTGGTTTACGAACATGTTTCCAGAATGAATTATGCCTCAAGACCAAGGTATTACCCTATGTAAGGACCCTAGAGGCACATTTTAGGAAAGAAAGTGACTTTACTTTAAAAAAAATCTAGAACTGCTGGGCTGAGCACTTGACGAAGAATCCAGATATATCAACTTGTCACTTATTTTAAAGATGTCTAGCAAGTGTAATGGGACTCGACATGCTCAAATTAAGTCCAAGCTCCATGAGAAAAACTTGCTGTATAAGAAAGCAAAGGCCCATCCACTCTAGCATTTCACCAGCACTACCACTACCACTACCACTACTACCACCACTACCACTACCACTACCACCACCACTATCATGCTAGAACTGCTGAACTAGAAGGGACCCTATGTATCATCCAAGTTCATCATCAACCAAAGAGTCTACATTGTCTTCCTTGTGTAGAATGTTGAGGACAACAGGTGAACCCAACAATAGATAATAATGATGACAGATTATTGTCATCTTCTAGAAAAGGTAGAAAGTTAGCGATGTTTTTGTATAAATTACCTGCAATCCGTAGCAGGATCTAATTTGTTTTAATGTCAGAAAATGAATTCTTTTAGCACTGGAGAATAAAAATCTTGATGAAAATATTGAATTTTGTAAAACTGGAGTTGTGTTTCTTTCATACTTTAGAAAATAGACTTTTTTCCACGAAGAAATTATATGGCTGAGTAGGGGAGTCTAGCTTCATCAAACTGTGGTATTTTTCAAAGATCACATGCAATATCCTTTAAAAACCTCTTAACGTATTTCTTTCTGAAGGAGTGGTGCAAATGTCCTAACATAGTTATATGATGCATATTCCTGAACTCAGCAATGGAAATAGAACTAATGAACAAAAGCAAAACACACTTAATGAAGTTATCCAGTTTGTACTTAACAAGGAGAAAGGGATTTTTGTGACACAGGACTTCATAAAGAGTCTGCCAGCTAAAATTTCATCCAAATAGATGTTTTAAAGCTACTCTTCCATTTCTATTTTTTCTCTATGAGATTAACACCCCCCCCCCCCGCATACTCTATGTTTAATGGTTTTTGACACAGGTAGCCTGATGTTACTCAGGTCTGATTGGACTACCAAATCTATTAATCCAATTCCTTTCCTGCCTCAGGGAGCCATTAGATTTAATGAGGCAGTCATCATCACATACTTGAGTCACACTGGCAATGGTCTTCCTGATAATTGGATTAGCCAACTATTTCAGGATTCACTCTTATTTTGCATATTTATATAGGAGTTATTTTGCTGTGATGCACAGTTTGTACAAAGTGCTGACTTGCCAAAAGCCAGGTTTATTTGTGTAGGGCTGTGCTATCATGATCATAAAATGGGTGAACTGATTCAGATAACCACAATATATATGCCAACTCTGGTCTTTTAACAGTGTCCTTCTGTCAGTTCACACGAATGATGAGGACAGAAGGGAAAACATTTTGAAAACCTAAGCCTGCCAGTTGTGAAAGGCACCATTTGAGTCCTTTCAAAAAGTAGTATAACCCCACCCCCTTTGTCTCCTTTCTGCCTCACCACACAGGAGTAACTAGATAAGCATGAAGAGTTCCTTTGTTTGAAAGCATATATTTTAATTATTGAAAAATGGGCTTAACCAGGCTTCCCTAATATCACACTCTACAAATGTTTTGACTAAATCAGTGGTGGCGAATCTTCGGCACTTCAGATGTTTTGGACCACAACTCTCAGAATTCCAAGCCTGTATTGCCAATGACAAAGGACTGTGGGAATTGTGGTCCAAAACATCTGGAGTTCCAAAGGTTCACCACCACTGGGCTATATCAGCTAGAATCCATACCTGTAAGGGGTCATGTTGATAGGGGTTAAAGTCTAAAGGGCTCTTGACTCTTCTAATACTCTTTAACATGCTTATAATAAAAGAGCAAGGCAGTGTGTACCATCTCTAGAAATAATCACTGAGCTACAGAATCCTGACCAGTAGAATGGGATGTCATTGTAGAGATGGGGAGCACCAAGAGTTTCCAGCACAGCTAGTCATTATCATGGATGAGAATGCATCAGCATAACAATTCAACAGTTTATAAGGCTATTCTAAAAATGGGAGCAGCACAAATAAACCATTATACCTTTGAAACTGGCCTTTGGATCAGCTCTACACAACAGCAATTTGTATTCCTGGGGAAATGAATGAGAATCATGAGATATCCCTGGGGATATGAAAACAAACCATCAGAGATGCCACAGAGAACCGTTTCCTGACTCCAAAACCAGCAGGTCCACTCACTGTTCACTGGGTGGTACGTGATTCTATTCTGGTCATTTATGTGCCAATTTCCGCATAGCCAACTTCTGCAGGATGGAGGCAGGATGGGGAGTGTCCTTGTACAGCTGATGAGTGGTCAGCTATTTGGAGAGATGGGGAAGAGCCAGCTGGGCTTCTTCCACAATTGGTTTGACAATGGCTGAGCATCACACAATGAACAGTGACTGGACTGGCTGGTTTTATTGGGGGGGGTGAATGGGTCTCCATGGCACCTATGGAGATGTGATTTGTAGTCACCCATGTCTAATCAGCGCTAAATTTGGCACAGTAGAAGTGGTCAGTATGATGAGAAAATTCCAGCCGCAGACTCCTTTTCCCATTAGTTAGTTACTTCTAGCACAAACACAAAGCAATTGTCATGGCTGCTTTTCTACAAATGAGAATGGTAATTAGCACAAAAGGGTATCCTGTAGAGCAGTGGTTCTCAACCTGTGGGTTCCTAGATGTTCCTGGACTGCAACTCCCAGAAATCCCTTCCAGCACAGTGAGTGGTGGAGACTTCTGGGAGTTGCAGTCCAGAAACATCTGGGGACCCATAGGTTGAGAACCACTGCTGTAGAGATTATCTTGACCACAGCAGTTCAGGCTGCCCTTTGCTATGTAAAGCTTGACATCCTTTTTTTGCTGGTAACACTGGCATGATATTGTGCACCAACATATTGCCATTTCTTGCCATTTTGAGTGATAGATACAAAAGCACAATACAGTGCCTATCGCGGGTGTTAGGGACCCGACCTGACCCGTAATAATTGAAAATCTGTGATATACAGATGCAGGTCATATATGGCCTGGGGGCCTAGCTGGGGACTCTTGTACTTAACACCAGCCTGGTGCTACCCTGAACAGGCCTACAAGGGCCTTCCTGGTCCCCTCAGAGGCACCAAAGGGCCTAGAAAGGCCCTTAGAGGCCTCAGAAATGCTTTTCAGCAATCTGGAGGTCACTTCCGCTTTACCAGAAGTCACTTCCGGCTCATGTGGAAGCCATTTTGAGGCTTCCCACAGGCACGGAAAGGCCCTTGCAGACTCATTCGGGGCAGCGCCAGTCCTGGGGTAAATACAGGAGGCCTGAAACAGGCCTTTCCACCTTACACCTGGGGACCTTTTTTCATATACTGTGGTCCCACCACAAAAGGGTTGGAGTTACAGTATCCCTTATTCATACAAGATTTTTTTTAATGAATTGAATTACTATATAAACAGCTCTCAGCATTCTGTGCAGCCATTGCACAGGCAACACAAGCTGTGTGAACTGTCCATTAAAACAATTGATTAACCTCGCTGTATGAACAGAACAGCCTACTTGTGTGTATTAGATTTTTTTAAATGGGGGTTGGATCATTTGGTCAGTCGTCTTCTCTGCATTTCTCTATGAATGTAAGCAAAATAATTAATACATGCAGATTTGCATCAGCCATATTTTTGATTCTAGAATGGATGACATCTGGATAATTGAACATATAATGCACAAATATGGATATTATTCAGAAATGACGTGGCATGAAATCAAAGCAGCATTATTCAACTGAACTTAGTGCACGCTTTAGCAGATTGATAAACAGATATAATTTGTTGATTTAAATTTGTCTCTGAGCCTGAAATAACATTACTCTTTGAGATTAAGCCAGGTAGGATTGTATATGGAAAGCTCAAAAAGAAGGTCTTGCCCCAGCTAATCTAACACTCAGCGGAATGGAACAATTTAGAGCAAATAGGCTGTCACTATGCTGCACAACATCTTATGCCCTTAAGTAGAAATGAAATATGATCCACAAGATAATGACTGAATAAACAAATAAAAAAAGAGTCTCGATGGGGCGGGTGGGAGGTATATGGCTTGGAACATTGCTAATGGCTGACTTCACTGCATTACACCAGGGAGCCGAGGTTGAATAAAATATGTTTAGCCTGGATCCAAACTGCCAGCCTCCACCCTTTGATTAAAAATAAAAATCGTTGTATCATGACATTCAGCTTCCTCAAATCTACAGCCCTGATGAAAAAGCATTTTATAGAGCGCTACACTGCATTACATTTCAGACATAATGGGTTATGCCTAGTTTTCTCCTATGTAAATGGGTGTTGTAAATGATTGTTTGCATGCAGCTTGATATCCCTTATGAAATATTATGGAGAAATAAGTAAAAGATGAAAGCAGCAAAATATATTGCTTAGCTGATACTAGGCATTGGAGCTTCTAATGAAAAAGTGCTGAATCATTATCTGAGAGCTGACATAATTTTAGATTCATAACTTCCACAATTTTATGCTTACAACCTACTCAGAAGAAATAAGGCTGCTTTTAGAGTTCAAGGGAATTATGGTATAGACTTTTTTCGTCATGGGCTGTACCTTGCTGATGGAAAATTGCAGTATAACATGTTGAAATGCATATATCTGAAGCTGAGTACTTTGAGATTTATGACACTGAGTGCTTATAGAAAAGGCCAGATACAACCATGATACACTATTTATTAATCAATTAAAATATTCTTCATCCTGATGTACTCTTTTAGTCAGATTTAGTACTGCCGCTTCCTTCTGTGGTAGAAACTTGTAGTTTGGAATGTACTAGATTTGAAAGCAACATGGCTTTAAGGAACATACATTACAAATGACAAGCAATTGTTAATTGAATTCCACTAAAACCCAATATTTGTGGTGATAGATGTGCTCTTAACAATAGAAAACAATGACTCATTCCAAAGCATGAGAGGGCTGGTGAACAGTACAATTAATCTTTCAGTTTAAGAGTTTTGTTGTTGTTGTGCAATTGCCCCTCTGGTCGTGAGCAGAGAGAGATCATTTCAGGTGTCACTCAAACCAGATCTTTATTCTGACTCAATATTAATTATTTTGACCTAACAGTCTCCTCATTTTTTAAACTTTCACATGAAGGTCCAATTACCACTGACACCTGCGGCTTTATCTTTAATCATGTTTACTAGGCACCTCAGATTGCTTGCTTATGGCATCAGCCATGGACACACCTTGAATCTAAAGCACTGTCATCTCTTCTTCCCACAAGAATAACTGCATATTTTAAAGCAACAAACAAACAAACAAACAAAATAGCAACATGTGCTGCTTATATACTATCCCATGGAGCTTAAAGAACTCTCTCGGCATTTTACAAGTTAATAATGCAGATTAAATATTGCCTCTTCCTGTGAGCTGGGTACTCATTTTACTGACCTCAGAAGGATGGCTGTCTGAGTAAACCTTGGGCAGACAATCTGGGATTGAACCCTGGGTCATGAATAAAGTTTGGTTGCAGTACAACCGTTCAACCATTGAGACTTGCAAATAAGGGGCAAAAGGAGGTGCCACCCTTAATATAGTGTTGTGCTTCAGTGTTCATCAGTCCCAGGCTTGTTGCTAATGTTGAAGGCTTTTTTTCATAGCCATGCTTAATCTTGTCTTAAAAAGCATAAATTCAGCCATGCTGGATCAGAACCAAGGCCTTTGGATTTGCAGTAGCCTACCAGATAATTACGTCTGGCAATGCAACAAAATGGTCCTGCTTTGTTTTCCCCAGGAAATGCTATACAGAAAAGGCTTCTGTACCTTGTATACCAATCTTTATCCTCTGTTATGCTTGTACTCTGATCTTTATCTTTTGTGGTGAGTATCAAAATGGGTTTTGGGGAAAACTCTTATCTACAGCCAAACTCTTGCACAAAATAGACATTTTCATGTAAAACCATTTTAACATTATATTCTCCGTATGTGATGCATCTGAACAACAACCACTGTGTTGAAGTAACTCACCCACTTGTAGGCTTCCTTGGGATATCAACAAACTTCCCATGCCTGTTAAATTGCCACTTTTAGATTCCAGGAAAAACTTGCTCTATGAGAGAAAAGTTTGTGGATCAGGGCAGAGCAAGAATGAGTTTTGCTTAGTAAGCCATAGGTAAGATAGAAGAAACTGGGAAGGGATGAGCTAAGGTACAGAGGTACTAAAATCCTGTTGATTAGTGTAATAAATTTTGGCTAAAGTAGACCCATTGAAAAGAAAAGCAAATACATGGAGGACTGGTTGCACTAAATTCCCACTAATTCCATGGGCCCCTCTGGTTATGACTTACAACACTAAGCAACATGATTTCATTGCAAATAATGGAAATGCTGGATAGGGATAAAGCCTGGCAGACTGTAAAGGCTGACTGGGTTTTTCAGATCCTGAGATGACTTTCCGGGCAATTGTATAAGCAAGGTCCATCCCTCTGTAGCAGTGCCTCATGTATGCATGTTGAAGTGGTAATGGTTCTGGTGTTATAAATAGAGATGGGCACGACTTGGAAATTTTTTTTTCCGAGTTGTCGTTTTTCGGGACGGGTCCGTTTCGTCTCGTTTCCTTTTTTTGCGAAATTTTTCAAAAATTTGTCATTTCGTTTTTCATTTTTTCATTTGTCGTTACCGCCATGATTTAGCGTGACTTGACTTCCCAGAGCATGGGGTAGGGGGTAAGGGCTAGGCTTAGGGTAACGGTTAAGGTTAGGGTGGGTTAGTGGGCTGTACCTCTGGGTGCCTCTGGCCCACTAAGAACACAGTGTACTGGCGTATGGGTTAGGGTTTGGGTTAGGGTTAGGGTTTAGGGTTCGGGTTTGTGGGCTTTTAATGCCCTCTCTGGCACACCCAGAAGTCTCAGCAAAACCTGGCCATGCGATTGGTGGAATGGCTCCAAAAAATTGCATGGTCCCATCCCATGGCCAGCCCATCATTGCCCGTGCGCAGGTGTAAAAAAATAAAAATAAAATAAAATAAAATAAAATCAACGGAGACGTATTTTGGCAAGACAAACCCACTGCTGCTACTGTAAAAATTCAAGCATTTAAAATAGCTAATTTTTGCATGTTTCTGTGGTGCTTTGGTGTGTTTTTGGACCACGATTTCAAAAAAAAATATTGCTGTCGCCATTTTGGATCTCCCCGCCCGCACACCGCATGGCAAAGGCAGACGAGACGATGCCCCCCCGCCTGGTACCAGCAGCGCAGCAGTAGCACCAGCCAAGGAGAAGGGGGCGGGGAACCCCCCCCCAAATAAAACACCCTTCTGGCCTGGCAGGTGCCCTCAGACAGTTTTCGCCTGCTTTTAAGGCCGGGAATCGGGTTTTTTTTTAACTTTTAAAAACTTTTTTTCTGTGCCGCTTGGCATCGCGGGATTGCCGCGATGCCAGGAACGACCACGACAAATCAGACCAAATTATTCGTTCGTCGGTTCGAGTTCGAGTTCTGGCGGAGTAATTCCTGTTACCGTTTCCGTTGAGTAATGGAAACGAGTAACGGAAACGGAAACGGGAATTCCGCTAAGTCGTGCCCATCTCTAGTTATAAATCATGGGTGGCCACATCTTGTGGCTTCTGGGTCCCTCTTGGAGCTGCCAAACCTCTGTAACTGAAAATGAAGGCCATCAGAATAATGCTTCCCTCCATTCCTTACTCCAGATAGTTTTTAAAACATAGCTCCCTTATTTTCTGCAGAAGGAAATGAAAAGTACAGCAGCTATTGCTGGAGTACTAGTGTGTGGTCTTCTAGTTAGAATTCTAAAACAGAGTTCAAGAGACATTGGTTCAAATCCCCACGAGACCCTAAAACTCACTGGTTGAACTTTGGGCAATCACTGCTCCAAATAATATTCCTGTGAGGATATTATTTATTATTATTTATTATTATTATTATTTGCATTTGTATACCGTGACCAATTTTCCCCAAAGGGAACTGCATAAGCCCTTCTGAGCTCACTGGAAGGAATCAAGAATATTAAAGTAGCAGATAAACAAATACTTCTGCTAACCTTAGGGTCTCCCATTTCCCCCCTCACGGCAAGTCTTTACTGCCTCCTATATTGATCAGTAAAAACTACTACTATTGGAAGCAAGAATTTCCTTTGGTATAGTTCATTCATTGGTTGAAAGGCAGGTTTGGCCTCTAGGTATAGCAACTGATTTTAAAAAGGTACTAAGTATGGAGAAGAATATAAATAGGCAGCAAGAAAAGGTCTGGTGGAAATTGCATAACATTTCAATAGGAAGGCAAAGAAAAGGGAAGGGAAAATGAGAGATGACAATCAAGACTATATTAGCCTTGTCCATTACTTACGATGTGCTGTTGCTTAATTACACCCTTTTCTTTGACGGTCATATTCCCCAGACAACAGCAATATTATAGCAAGGGGCCATGAAGCACGCCAGAGAGTAAGTGGCTTTTTAGGGGACGATATTTATGCTTTTAGTGCTGTGAAGTATTCTTTTCAGAAGTGTATAGTTCTGGAAATGAGACACGTGACCACTCTCTGCGGCTTCTAAAATTATTGCTGCTGATGGGCTCGCAAAGCCAGCTCAGAGGAACCAACTTAAAGTGTTATAGCAACATTTTTGCCTTCTGGTTTTATAGGAAGAGGAAAACTCTTCTATTTCCATGGTTAGCCACTAGATTCATTCATTTATTCCATCTACAGTTTGGGACAAAACTGCACCTCCCTTCCCCTCTCTGCTGTCCAATGCATTTTGTAGATAAAAATACCACCCCCCACCTTCCAAGAAACAATTACCAGTACATCTATTACAGTGTGGAATCTGGAATTTATTTTAAATAAATGATGCAAGCTAAATTAAATGAGGTTTTTGAATCCTCCAACTAAAATATTCAGCAGTTAAGTCTTTTCTACCAAAATTCTACCAAAGTTCTATCTTTCTCTTTCTGCAATTCAAATTGAAATTCAGAAATATAAATTTGCATGCCATCTGTTCATTTTCACTGTGAAAATTAAATGGTTGTAATTTCTACACAGAGATATGTGTTTATTTGGTAGCTGCTTCACATTGGAATGGCCCCATAAATGCCAGTACATTTTTTCCATTAACCACTTTCAAAGCTTTCTTTTACAATTAGCTATTTTTTATTTTAAATAAATAAATAAATCTATCTTTATTGCTGTATGGTTGCAAAAAGTCTACCAAAGTACCTGCTTTTAGTCAAACTAGTCTAATTATCTTATCATTTTAATTTTACTTTATTTCATATTGAGCCATAATTTTAAATTGTGCAACAATCTGATACAAATAATGTACAATATATTTTACTTCCCAATACGCATATCTATATCAGTACAACTGAGTGTCAAATCCAAAATTAAGTAATGAAAAGCTTGTTTGAATTAAGATAAATAGGCAGAAGTTTGTTTTGCTTTGTTTGCTAACTCTTCCATTCCAAGTATTTCTCATTAAGTTCCATCTTTCAGTAAACCAATTGTTCCACTGAGGGTTTAATTTTCTTTTTAAAATATGTAACCTCCTCCTTGCCTGACCTGTTTCTGGACTGTCAAATTTGGGCATGGCATATTTTGGCCATGGGAAGTAATGAACCAATCCTTTGCATATCAGCACTCTCTAACATTATCTTCAACATACATAATAATATAGCCTTTGGGTTTCTTGGCAACTGTAGCAAGATGATGTACTATCAATAATAAATGAGTTCCAGAATTATTTTATTGTACTGCATTCCACCCAAAATAAGATGATAATCGCCTTTGGGAGTTTCCCATCTCCAGCAGTGCACTGCAGTGTGAAATATTTCAGTCAATTTATGTGTACTGACACACTGTGGGTAGATTGATTTATAAATATTTTCTTTGAGAATTGAGTTTATTAGTAGTTTTGGAAAAGATCCAAAAAGCCATTTCCATTCCATCAGCTATTCTGAGAGATTACATCTGTTTAAGTCTATACTCCATTTATCTTGATAGGCTGGGCGGATACAAGATAATTCTAAATCTCCAAATAAAATATGAAGGTATACTGACTGCTTTTTCTAAAGCAAGATTTAAAAGAAGTGTCGCAAATGAGGTACATGGGCTACACACATCGTATCTTATTTATTACTTACTTCACAGTGTGTTAGAGTTGAAGATATTGAAAGAATGGTGTGCTTACTTGACTTAGTTTAAATAACTGGCTGTTCCTACAATATTATATGTCTGTAAATAATTCAACTAGTGAAATATAGTATTCCTCCCCAGACAGCAGTATTAACTGTCCCATAAATCTTGGCTACAATGCTGAGGGTACAGAAATCAACATACAAAAAGAGTAGATAAATTATTGAAATCAAAGTAAAATAATTCGTATGCAAGGGCTTTGATGTATAACCAATTAATCTCTTTTAAAGGCCTGGAACAGAAACATCAGCAATACTAACTTGATCCAAATGAAACTCCTAGTGGTTCCTGTGAATTTTTGAGTCCGAGCTGGCAGAGATATAAGAGATGACAGATGTCTTTGGGCTCAGAGGCCTTCAGTGGCAATAATGCAGCTTTGGTAGTATAATCCAGCAGCAGGCCATACTCAACTCTTCTATGAATGTGAAATGATCAGGGGCCAAGGTTTCATCTCTCCAGTAGGGATGCTAGAAAAGCATCACACTTAAATATACACAACCATCACATAGCAAGCTTTTTTATATATATTTAACATAACAAATGCAATTGTGTTTTACTTTATCTTAGGAAGTCACCCCTAGAGTAAGACCCATTTGAATCAATGGGACTGACTCTACGAAAAAGCTGACTCACCAAATCCACAATGATTCAATAGACCTAGGATGGCTTATTACATACAGTAGCAGGATTTCAGCCATCCTTTGAAACGAAGGAGTTGCGAAGGTAATCCATCTATAGAAACCATGGTTCTAAGACAGATCCAGATGCAGGGATCAGTCTCCTTTGCACTGGGTGGTCATGTTTATGTATTGTAGGGTGAAGATAAAACTGTGGAGTCTTCTCATTTATTTCTGGCAGGGAATCCTAATTATGTGGTTAAATGTAGCCCTCAGAAATACCCTCCAGTATAATCTGCATAATCTTTTGTGTATTTGATGTGGGGTCTGAAGAACATGGTTCATAAAGTGCAGTATTACTGAACTATTAATAGGCTTTCCTGATAACTATAGAGCTTCCTCTCACAGGTCATAAGTGCACTACCCTTATCATCTGGTTTACAGATTGCTGAAGCTATCTAAAATTGGTTTCTTTTTCATTCTTAAATTACATCAGACCTGTATTACATTCTGTTGATGACTCTGAATCTTCCTGGTTCCTCAACAATAAATCTTTCTGTCACTTGAGGAGGGGTTAAATGTAGATTTAGGCTAGGTCATCTCTTACCCTAGGTGCCACATCCTGGCCTTTGAAGAAACCAACAAGTTAGATTTGCCTAAACAAGCATTGTAATTCATACTAGTTTGAAAAGAGTCATAGATAGGGGTTGGTTCAAATGGCAATTCTTACACCAAATGGCCAGAACCCTACTTGACATGTGTAGCATAAACAAAACATTTATGTGGGTTGGAATATTCATTCCAGCTATCTGCCACATTCCAATATACACACAACTAAGCCTCAGTTGTGGACTCAGTTGTGTGTTCAGTGCAAAAAAAAAAAAAAAAAAAAACAAATATTACAACCACAACAACATATACAATAATGAACACAACTCCAAAGGTTTGTGCAAACTGCCTTACATGTGTGCTATTTGGCAATAGGCTTCTGGCCAATATTTAACTAATGAGTACAGTCTGAGTTCTTAATATATTGTGTTAAACATGTTCTGAGCATAGGACATAGTACTGAAAGAAGTCACTTGTATTTTCAAAGGCTTTCACGGTTGGGATCTAATAGTTGTGAATTTTTCGGGCTGTTTCGCCATGTTCTGGAAGTTTTTCTTCCTGACGTTTTGCCAGACTCTGTGGCTGGCATCTTCAGAAGGTAAGTAGCTCAGGGAACTAGGAGTTCTCTCTGTGCTCTGGTGTGTAGAGTGAGTGAGACTGGGGTTTTAGCCAGGTATATATTGGGACCACAAAGCACAGTATCCAGACCAGAATCAAAGAACATGAAAGACACTATGGACTAAAACAACCTGAAAAAACAGCAGTAGCTGAACATACCCTGAAACAAACAAGACATGAAATCCTCTTCCAGGACACAGAGGTACTAGACAACACTACCAGTCACTATGCCAGACTACACTGGGAAGCCACTGAAATCTACAAACATAAGCACAATTTCAACAAAAAGAAGAAAATCTAAATATGAACAAAGCCTGGCTTCCAGTACTAAAAGCTCCAGTCCAGAATGCAAAAGGTCAAAACTAAATGATTCCCACCCAGTCACAAGCACCTAGTGATCAGTTTACACAATAGAACAGCTAACGACACCCATCAACTATACAGAAGGATTGTTGCTACCCCTGATTGCATTGAAACTTCTTAATCCCCTCCTCACAATGCAATGACTAACACCCATTCTCTTGCATAGGACAAGTTTCCTCTTTCCCACAACTTAAAACCCCCCAGTCTCACTCACTCTATACCCCAGAGCACAGAGATAACTTCAAGTTCCCTGAGCTCCTTGCCCTCTGAAGATGCCAGCCACAGTCTGCTGAAATGTCAGGATTGAATAACTTCCAAAACACAGTCAAACAGCCTGAAAAACTTACAACTATCTCTTTTACTTATTTTTCTTCAGATATCCACCACTCCCAAATAATAATTATTTATTGCATCACATCTTTCTCTCCACCCACCCTTTGTCCTGCAGTTATTACCTGTCTGTTTCCATGTCCCCATTTCCTTGATTCTTTGATGCAGATTTCCTCCCCTGGAAATGGAATTCAGTCTTTTCTGTTCCTGCAACACTAATCAGCAGCACATCAGAAGACCACAGCATGTACTCAGTTATAAGAAAACACAGCAGAACCAATATTCTAGCAGCCTTATCCAATGCTTTAAATCAGGGGTGTCCAAATTTTTTGCAAGAAGGGCCAGATTTGGTGAGGCTGAAAATGTGTGGGGGCCGACCATTCAGCTGCATTTGTCCCTGGGCCAGAATTTGAACAAGCCTCTAGGACATGCAAGGAGGTGGGGAGAATGCTATAGCAATGGAGCCAGGGATGAGTAAACTGGGCAGGTGGCTGGGAGGGGGGGTGGATGGAGGCAAGGAGGGCAGGCATACTGTAAAACTGTAAGTGGACATCTCCATCCTGTTTGGGAAAAGGCCAGCTGGTAGGGATGCACGACAGGCTGAGGCAGCAGGGAGAAGAGGCTGCGGGATGCTCAGAATTTGAAAACGGGCCACATTTGGCCCGCAGGCCTGACTTTGGACATGCCTGCTTTAAATGTTTTAAATTCAGACATGGGCTTCAGTTCCTTTCTAGTACAACTCCTCTGAAATCATCAGAGTAACTCAAGAGATACTTTTGAGCCTCTCTACCTTCAATCTTTTATCAGTGGCTCTTACCAGTATTCTTTTTAAAATCCACATAAAGTCATTATTTCCTTGGAAATGGGCTCAGAAGCATAGCCTTACCAACACATTACAGATAGTTAACTAACTACTGCTTGGCAAATTAATCAAGTAAATCTTGCCATGCTGTGCCTTTCAGATATCTATAAAAGATAATGGACAGAAAAAATGGACAAGATGTTAAATTTCGTTTAGATGCTGGTTTATTGCCTACTTCACAAGAGAATGTAAATAAAAACCCATTCTCCAAGCTATCATATTTCCCATAAAATGGTCACAATCTGCTGATGCAAGAGCTTTTCTCTCTAGTTCCTTGCATACATATTTTACCAAATGCTGAGGATAACACTGAAACGGCTTTACAACAGCCCCTGTAAATAAGTTACCCCTTCAAAAGTTTTGAGGGGTCAAGATCTGGTGGGGTGCAAAACCAATTTTACTTAGAAGTACAATACAAAGAGCGAAATGAGAAATGATGCTTGCTGTGCTTGCTTCCAAGTATCCCTGTTCTTTGAGATTATTGTTTCAAGAACAAAGGCTGGGACTAGAGATGGGCATGAAACGAGCGATTTTTCGTTTTTGTTTTTGTTTTTTGTTACATAACGAAACGAAAAACGAATTTTGACTCCAAAATGAAATGAAATGACCCGAAACACGAAAAATTTTGTCAACCGCTTCGTTTTCGTTACGGCAAATACATTGAATTGTGCTAAATGGTAACGAAACAGCAATTTTTCATTTTCGTTTTTGTTTTTTCAGTTCATTACGTAATGAAACGAAAACGATTTTTTTGCAAAAAACCTCACAAAAACGGAAACGAACCAAAACGGACCCCTAAACGACCAAACAACAAATGAAACACCATTTTTTTCGGTCCTGCCCATCTCTAGCTGGGACACTTGTATCAGACCTGGAGAACTACAAGAATCAGTCTTGTGGTTTATGAAGTCTGTGTTGAAGCAAGCTTCTGACATGGCCATTTATCTTCATGGGCACAATTAACTTGGTAAATAAATGCCAAAACTGGGGAGTACAGAACATGGGAACGATAATGTTCTGTGTCTGGCTAATGACATGGAGATGGTAACACTTGCAGCTTTAACCTCCTGGGAAAGAAGCTTTCAAGGCCATGCAGTTGCTGAGAATGATTTCTACTGTGAGAGAGTTGGAAGGGAGCAGAAAATTCTCTTGACTTCTGGAATGTTTATGAGAACTTGAACTCTGATTGATGGTTTATCAGGAAGAGTCCAGGATTGGATGTTTATTTTTTTAGCATTTTTAATAATCTTTTTAAAAAGGGCTACAGAAATTACTTTTGTTCAGTTGGGTTGACTTTTACATGTCATGTTCAATAGTTGTCCTGCTATGGGCTGTAGTGGAAGGTGCCCCAGAATCATGCTACCTTCCATGCTAGTCTGTCAGTATTAGGCAGAATAGTTTTGCATTCTTATAGTGGTATGTCTTCTTGCTTGTGTTGGCTTTCTCTCAATTGTATTTGTACTTTATTTGGATGGGGTCTTTTTAATATATTTTTAAAATCACCAGATGTCTGGGGGTTTGGCTCAAAAGACTGGGTAATTAACCTAAATCTTGTCCTTGGCTTTTGTTGTTCAGTCATTCAGTCATGTCAGACTGTTCGTGACCACACGGACCAGAGCACACCAGGTCCTTCTGTCTTGCACTGCTTCCCGGAGTTTGGTCAAATCCATGTTGGTTGCATCAGTGACACTGCCCAACCATCTCGTTGTCTACTGTCCCCTTTTCCTTTTGCCTTCAATCTTTCCCAACATCAGGGACTTTTCCAAGGAGTCCTCTCTCCTCATGAGGTAGCCCAACTATTGGAACCTCAGCTTCAAAATATGTTCTTCCAATGAATATCCAGGGGTTATTTCTTTCAGGATGGATAGGTTTGATCTCCTTGTAGTCCAGGGGAATCTCAAGACTCTGCTCCAGCACCACAGCTCAAAAGCGTTGATTCTGGGGTGATCAGGTTCTTTATAGTCAAGCACTCACTTTCATATATCACTACTGGAAAAACCATAGCTTTGACTATCTGGACCTATGTTGGCAAAGTGATGTTTCTGCTCTTTAAGATGCTGCCTAGGTTTGTCATTCTTTCCTCCCAAGAAGCAAGCATCTTTTAATTTCATTGCTGCAGTCTTTTGTGGATGTGGCAGCAGCTTAACCTTGTAAAAAGAGCATGCTGGTTCCAAGTGCCTAACCTTGTGAGGTTTGGGGTTCCCTGGAAGTACTGCCAGTTATGGGAAGACAGGAAGTTGGGAAGTGCAGGTGACAGTTTGAGGAAGAATTTAAAAATGGCAATTCATCAAAATTTGTTTGTCAAGGTTGACAAATTGACATGTCGAAAATTTACAATTTTTCTATGAAGAATTGATGAATTAATTCACTGATTCATCTCCCCTTTAAAATGTTATAACTCCCCCCCCCAGCATCTAGAGGCAGGAAATTTGCATGGAAACTTCCCATGACTCTCCTCTACAAGCCCTGCAAGTTTGGTGAAAATTTGTGTTTGGATCCCCAAAGAGGCCTGTAAGGAAATTAGGAATGATGGGACATAGAGTGATTTCTTAAGCATGGAGCACTTTCCCCCTTGCAGTAGAAAACCTATCTAAAGAATGCACCTTTTTGACATAACAAAGTGTCCAGAGGCGAACAAGAGAACTACAATTGGACAATACACATCATGTGTCATCCTTCGCTTCAAAACTTTGCAGAAGAAGAAAGAAGCAAATTGCCATTATGGATTGAGTCAGCCTGCTTCTAGCAATGCTGCCTAAATAGTTAGATAGTGCTAGAGTTAGTTAGATTATGCAAAATGGATTCATGTAACCAGATAGAGAAACCTAATGTTTGTTATTTTGTAGGCAAGTAAGTCCATACCTTAAGTCTGTTAGGTATTTTGATGTATTTTTGCATATTTCCCAATTTTATTTTACTCTGCATTTTTATTTAGAAATAAAGTTCCACCATATCTTACCTTATGGATTTTGGAGAGTCATTTTAAGCTGATAAACATTGTAGTTTTAAGATTTTAAAATAAACCCTGCTTAGCTGGTATGTCATCGGAATGATAGCCTATTTGTTATCAAAATCCAGCATGTTTAAAGGCAGAATTCCTTCACAAGGTTCACCCCAGGAAAGTTTCCCCCTGGCACCCAAGGACATCAAAATCACACAGGAGCTTCCCTGACTCTCCTCTAAAAGCCCTCCAAATTTGGTGAATGTTGCATTTCCGATGTCTGAATTATATACCCACCAAGGCATGGGGATTTGAGGTAGGGCTTGCCCCAAGGCAGTAAGGCATTAGAGGGCATTGACAAATCGAGGAATAAAACCAGATAAAAATGCATCCCTTCGTATTTGTCGGGGTCCAGTAAATATTGACTACAAAGTCAATTTTTTACGAATCAGAAAAAATTATCAAAAATTGTGATCCATTTTCCTTTTAATCCCCATCTAGTTCTAACTAATTTCAGTTCCCTCAGGGCGAACAAAGTTGTTTGGAGAATGGCTAAGGAAGGGTCCATTGGACCCGGGCAATCTTCATAAACCTGTTTGTTTTTAAAAATAAAAGTTTAGAGGGTTTTCTTTCAGCTGCATATCCTTAGTCCAGGCATGCCCAAACGTCGGCCCTGCAGATGTTTTGGACCACAGCTCCCACAGTTCTTTGCCATTGGAAATACAGGCTTGGAATTCTGGGAGTTGTGTTCCAAAACATCTGCAGGGCCAAAGTTTGGGTATGCCTGCCTTCGTCAATTGTGTTTTGCTAGTCTTTGTGATGTCCTAATTTGACCCCAAAAAGTCCTTCAGGTCCCTCAGTTCCCCATTCCTCTTCTGTATACCTTCATTTCATGCACTTCACAGTTATTTCTGCTAATGATGCTGGCCTGGCTTAATTTTTCTTCCTCACACGAACCATTCCAGTGGCATTTGCAGCTGGAAGGGAGCAAACCTGCCTAACAACAAGGAAATAAATTGCCTCCAGTTGCTTCTCTCCAGATGGAAGGAAACATTAAAAAAAAAAGATTCTCAGTGTAGAAACAATATGGCTGTCACGTGCTCAGTACCAAGCATCCCTCTTCATTTCTCTATCTTTTTCCCTGGTATCCCGATTTCACATGACCCAAGCTTAAGAACAGCAAAGCTCCTGGTACCAAAATTGCCTGTTACATCTCTGTTTGAATCACTGACATTTGGTAAGAGACATACTAGCATATGAGTTGCTACAATGATTGGGTCATCTATCGTTCCAGATAAAGCAATACAACCAGGTTTATTTTATAACAAGATTAGAATCCTGTATTATACATGGGGCTGTTTCAAAGCAAGTGTTTTTGTGTCTCACAGCCCTGGTAGCTGAAACAATTTGTTAATCCAAGAGATAAAAAGATTTATACTTTGAGGGATTTTTTACCACCTGTCACTCCAACAGGGGACTTATCTGATTTTGTACCCACACTCTTTGTTGTAGAGAAGACTGACTAGCATAGCCCTAAGGCAATGAATTGGTGAACATAAGAATAGAATTAGAACCCGGGAGGCCCTTATAATATCACCATTTTAGTACATAATCACTCACTTGATGATAAAGGTTTATAGTGGTAGAACAGGTTCATGTTCACATTCAGAAAGGACAAACTCCTCATATCCTATGGCCCAAAGAGAGACATTCTGCATCTTTATTAGGGAAACAATAACTCTTTTTAGATTAATTGGTGGGAGGGGGGAATTTGATCTGTCAGTACATTTCTAATGAGAGTAAGCAGAATCAGCATCTGTTTCCAGTCAGACATGCCTGTGCATATTGAATTAGCAGCAGTATTTCTGATTTTCTTGTTTTGATAAAGGAGTGATTTGAGTACTACAATTCCTGAGCCTGCTTGCTGGGGGAACCTGGGAACTGTAATTCCAAAATCCCCAATTTTCCAAGCTCTGATACATATGTTGCTCTATCTGATGTTGTACTTATGTTTTCTTGGGTGGCTGTCAAAAAGAGCCAAGAAGAGAAAGGCATTATATTTGGACGTTTTTGCGTAAAAATCTTCCAAGTATCAACATCTTTTTATAATTGGAAGGAAGGTGTCATTAGATTTGTCAAATGTGTGAGTCCCTCCAACTTCTGGCAGGCTAATGCAGTTCCCTTCTTCCATTTCCTGTTCCATAAAAAAGGACAATAGAATTCTCAACCAAAGAGGGCTTTATTGAACCAGGAAAGGATTTCTTAACAACAGTGGCATCTAACTGTCCCAAATTAGTTTCCATCACTGTCTAAGTGCTGAGTTTATCTATTAAGTTGCTTTGGTCAGTCCAGGCTTGAGGGGACACAACAAGGATGGGTTCTAAGCCCACATGGAGTAAAAACCAGCAAATCCTCATTTTTTGCTTTTCTCTGTGCCTCTACTGGTTGAGTCTGGCAAGCTTTTCCTCATGTCCTTCTCCAGGTCTACTAAATGTAGCAGTTGGTTCCATAGAGATTCATTCATGTCCTCTGCAGCATTTCTTTCATCTCTCTCCAATAAGAAGGCTTTGGAGATGTTGCAGTTAAGGTGTCTTTCTGACTCCTCCCCAGGAACTCTTAACAGTACAAATACCCCAGACCATCGGTCTTCCTTAAATATATATATTCAGTTTTCCCAACAGGCTGGATTTTAATGTGCATTCAATTTTCAGGAGACAAGATCCTATTTTGGGTCCTCTCTGGCACAGTCCTGGGTCTCTCCTCCTCCTCCTCCCAAGATCAGGGATGGTAGTCATGCAGAAGCATCAGAGTTGCCAAGTTCTGGTTCCAGTCATGTTGCGGTGAGACAACTGAGATAATCCTGTGTCTTATCAGGTTGAATTTCTCCAGAGAGGTTGTGCCTGTTTCAACCACAGAAAAAGCCATGGCAGATTTCCTTTGGTCCAGGAAATGCCTTATCTCCCACTGTAACAGAACCTTAAAGGGGGGTTTCGCTCCTCTACCCAGAACAAGTATCTGGAGGAGTTAATTGCCCTCTTTCTAAGTGGGTCCTTTAGTAATCCCCCAACCTGGCTGCTTTTATTATTAAAACAGTCATTCACCACAGGCACCTTCATTTGAATAATGAGTGTAAGCTTTTATTGAACAGATGATATTGTCTTACTAGAAAATAAAAACAAATGTTTTCCCTTCATAACATTGAAATGTCTAAAGCAAGCTTCAGAAGCTTCCCAAATCCCTTATAAAAACTACATGATTATGCATAATCCATTAGTCCATATGCAGAAACCATTCCAGAAAAAATAACCCTTCTCTCTCTGTCTCTCTTCATAGCATGAGAAAACAGTCACATGTCCTTTTAGGCCAATCAGAGTTCATTTGCTTCTTGGATGGAATGCATCTTTGGCCTTTGCTTACATTCATTCATGATTTAGATCTACAACAGTCTAGATTTTTCAGCTTAATATTAATGATGTTTGCATTTTGCCTTTATGACAGGCTTCTTCACTCTCAATTTATGTTACACCCACTGGAAGAAAACCAGGTGCCATTAAACTAAGTTGATGGAGATGGTTGAGCTGTTGGCACTGGGCAATTTATAGCTGTATATTTTGGGGCTTTACTGTCATGAGTAAAAACTGCTCTCTTCCCTTTATTTCTCCATGTGAAGTTTCATCTTAGCGATGTTTGGCACTCTCTTTCTTCAAATAAGCACTAACCTCCTATCTAAAGGCTTTCAGTGACGGGAGTGGTTGTGTGAAAGATGGAGCTACGTGAAAAAGTGATTGCATTTTTTTTCCTTGTTGGTTTTTTGGGCTGGTAGAAAAAAATCTTTAATAATAATAATAATAATAATAATAATAATAATAATAATAATAATA
>JAHTLZ010003526.1:40831903-40856275 GCA_023846285.1 Phrynocephalus versicolor
TTTTGGCCCGGGAATGGGTGGGGGGAGAGTGTAAAAGTTTTTTCCTGTGCCGTCCGTGCCGCTTGCGTTTGCGGCGGCCGTCGGCGTCTCGGCGAGAGTGGGCTTTTTGCGAGCCTGCGGCGAGTCCCACCAGACCAGAGCAGCCCAGGACGGAGGGGGGGAAGCCGGGACACCCCCCCTCCAGACCAGAAACCCCCCCTCCGGTAGGTGCCCTACTGAGTGAGTGCCCTTAGTCAAACAGGCATTTTCCGCCTGCTTTTTGGCCCGGGAATGGGTGGGGGGGAGACCCGGGGGAGAGTTTAAAAAAGTTTTTTCCTGTGCCGCCCGTGCCGCTTGCTTGCGCTTTGGCGGCCGGCGGCGAGACTGGGTTTTTTGCGGCGGGCGAGTCCCACCACCACACCAGAGCATCCCAGGACGGAGGAGGGGGGGAGGCCGGGCGGGGACCTCCAGAACCCACCCCTCTGGTAGGTGCCCTGAGGCACGGCAGGCATATTTCCGCCTGCTTTTTGGCCGGGAACCGGGTTTTTTAACTTTTAAAAACTTTTTTTCTGTGCCGCTTGGCATCGCGCGCGATCGCGTGATGCAAGTAACGAGCACGACAAATCAGACCAAATTGTTCGTTCGTCGGTTCGAGCTCGAAGTCTGGCGGAGTAATTCCCGTTTCCGTTTCCGTAGAGTAACGGAAACGAGTAACGGAAACGGAAACGGAAATACCGCTAAGTCGTGCCCATCTCTATTGATAACACATTTGCCCATCAGGGCCCCCACTCCACAGGACTTGACTATATGCACCATAGCATCAAAAGAAGTGTACCACACTGAGAAAAGCTCCTGTGGAATCATATCAGTAACTAACTGGCCCTCTGGGTAAAATAACTGATAGATGAGTCAAAACTCAGTTGACACCTTATTGTGAAAAATGCCTAAAAGGGGGGGGGCAAAAACACAGAGTCGGGAGGTCATCAAAAGGACCCCAAATTCTACCTTCCTTAACTTCCTTACCAATCTGGTCCCTGACTTTATGGCCTTTAACCAACTTCAAATTCTTTGCTAACCTTGCAACACTAACACCAAACCCAGGAATCCTAAACCCAAACCAAGAAATCATCTAACAAGTACTGAGCAGCTCCATCAGGGCACTTACTCAGCCATTTGGCTAAAGCCAGGATCTTAACTGGACTGGGTCACTTTTCCAAATGTGTTGGGGCCTGGGGGGGGGGGATTCCTCTTGTCTCCACCGTCTTTAAATCTGCCTCCTGTATTTTTCCCTTAAAAAAAATTAAACCAGGGCCCTGAAGGAATAAAACACCCCCCCCCAAAGCCTTCTCCTGGACCCAACCAAAGGGACAGCCCAAAACACCTGAGCACTGAGTGTTCTGTAGCCTGGTTATAATCAATACAAGTAATGGCCACTAATTCATTCTGCTGCAAACTGCCCCAGACAACTATCCCTCCAAGAGGATATACTCCATCCCTCACACCTACCCCTCCCTGTTTATGACCCCCCAGCAATGAAAGCCTCAAAAGTGGCAGTAAAGTGAACTTTTTAAAAAAAGCTGCAGAGGCTAATGATACCCTGTGGGCCCTACAGATGCAGGGGCCCAAAATCCACAGTTCAAAGAGAAGCCCAGCTGAGATCACTCAGGTCTTTCACTGATCAGAATTAAAGTCATCCAATCTAGTTCTCTTGCTCCTGCAGTCTCAAAATGGCTGCTGGCACCAACAAAATGGATCCCAGCCACTCTCGGCCTGTGCAGTCTTTCACAGAACAGCATGAGTCAAAAGAGGTAAGGAACCCTTCAACAGAGCCTTATATAGGATCCTAGCCTGACGAACCACATAGCCCACAATTTGCATGTCACGTCCAGTGCATGGAGCAAAGATGGACCAGACTATATGGCAAAGAAGTGAAGTTACACAGAAATGCGGCAAAACACATTCAGAAAATTGGGGTGGGGGTGAGCATTGGTCTATGTCACTGTGAATATTGTTTCATTGCAACAACACAAGACAGAGAATAAGCCAGTACCTAACCCCTGTGATACTTTTCCTTCACTATATGGGGAGCCGCTCTCCTATAAGAATAAAAGTATTTATATGGTCCCAGTTACCATTTTAAAAAGGCGTGACATTTTTCATTGTTACATTGCAATTGCATTGCAATTATTATATGTATTTGCATTATATGCATTTATTATGAGTAAATACATATTTTAAGTAGTTGCTTTTTCTTGTAGTGGAGGAAGAAAATGCAAGGATATAAGGAAGGTAAATGGTACTTGGGATGAAATTATGTAGCAGAGACAGCACAGGATTAGAAGTGGGAATTTTATAAGTGCTAGAGCACACCTGTCTTAGCACATGCTTTCACTCACTCCCCAGTATTTTGCAAATGAACTTTCTTTATCCCATGGCTGGAAGAACTGACTCCAAAGAGAAGGCAGATTCAACAATCACATGATTTGGAACAGGGGTTTCTGTGCCCTCACAGACGGTGCTGTCTTCTCCACCTAAGTTTTTAATACAAATTTTAAAAAACCCACAGGAAGTAAGCACAATGGAGGACAAGAGAAAAAAACAACAGCATTTCAGAGTCTCCACTTAAGTTTGTGTCACCTTAAAAGATGCATCAAAAGCAGTACCCCCCAGAGGTAGTTGCTGAAATACCTGCTGGGATTTGCTTAAGGGGGCATGGTTGGTATTTTTTTTTTAAGCCAGTGGCTTGTGGATGCACAATTTTTGAAGATAGTTTTTCCTGAATTTACAAGCACTTTTTAGCAGTTGTGGGATAAGGCTCTGTTCCCAAGTCTGATTACTCAGAAGCTACTCTCAATGGAAAAATTAGCAGCAATATCAGCTTTTATGTTGTCTACTTTGACATGCCAGAAAGGGAAGGTGTATACAGTGGTACTTCTATTTATGAGCAGCTCTACTTCCAAGCAACTCAACTTAAGAGCAGAAAACCATTCGTGTTTTAACTGTTCCCTTACATATTTTAGATGCGGTCTTCTCTAGTGACTTTTTATTTTATTTTTATTTTTTAGATACGGCTGCTCTACTTACAAGTTGTTTGACTTATGAGCATACATTTGGAATGGATTAAACCGGTAAGTAGAGGCACCACTATATTTCTTTCTGGTTTTTATATTAATTCAAGCTAGAGATTCACTGTGGGGTGAGTTAAGCTTGCCTTGCATTACAGTGGTCCTTCAAAGCTAGCCTAGAAACATTATTTCAACTGCAAGTTGATAATTTTTGCAGCTATGATGAGAGAAAAGACCTGATTCCCCAAATTCTCTAGAGCCGACAATCAGCCCTTACGCACTGCGAGTATCACCTCAATTCCTTCCCAGCACCACTGATTATAAGAAGGAAACATTCTGAAGCTGGAAGTAAGCCATTGCTAGTGAGCACATGTTAATGACTCTTTCCAATGCCACAAAGTGGCAAACGGTCAGCAAGGGAGAGTTCTGTGAGGAAGATGCAAACAGAGGGGAACCAGGAGCAAGCACTTAATTTATTAGTTTCAAAATGTCAAGTTGTCTCACACAGTAGGCACTCCTGAATTCTGTATTGATAATAGCTAATGAAAATGTTACCCTTCTCCTTTCTGCTAACTGCAGATACAGAAATTAGTCAACCTTTCCTTATTCAAATTAGACTTCATTTCATTCTTCCCACCACCTGTTCCTGATACTTCACATGAGATTTATATGAACCTTTCTGAATGAGTGGCTTCCTTGGCAGTATAAAAGAACTGTATGAGATAGAGACAGTCCTTCACCCTTAATGGCATCAAGCCACTCAGCCAGCGTATAAAACAGAGACATGGACAGCGATGCTTTGCTTACTGTAAGAGAAAATGCTGGTACAAGAATCCAGCTAGGATTTAACATTCACAGTGTTAATTTGATAAATAATATCTGCTTGATCATAGCTGACTTTCAATGTTTCCTGTTGAAAGAAGAAAACTTGCGTGCTGATGTTAGTCACACAGAATATTGCTTATCAAAACTAATGCATCAGAGGGTTTTTTGTATGTAAAGCCTTATGCTCAATTCATGGGAGTTTGGGTGAGAGCAGAACTCAGAAGCATAACCCCTTCAGATACATGGACTCAATTTCCCATCATCCCCCAGAATGATGGGATTTCTGCAGAGACCACTAGGTTCGTAAGCCCTGCTGTATAGTCTCACTGTCAAATACTCTTCCTGATTATTTCCTTTGCTTTCACCTGATGAAGTTAAATTGTCTCATCACGGCAGTGACTGTTTGCCATTATTGCTACCACATGAAGGACACGAATATTTGTCGTGCACCCCATTTCATTACAATGAAGGCAGGACAGCAAGTGGCAAGAATGATGGGACCACACTGAGGCATGACAGTAGCAAGTGACAGAGTGGACAAAGGAAAATAGGAAAAATAAGTTTATTGCACTTCCTAATATTTTGGTTCAAGGTCTCAGAACATCTGGCTTCTCCTAAGCCAGATTGTCTCTTAAGGGAAGCATTGATTTCCTCCTCTTCTAACATTATCCTTTGAGAAACACAAATATTCTGGTTCTACATGCCTCATACATCAGACATGCAAAGCAACTGTCCCTTGACTGAGCATTTACAAAATAAAAGCAAGATAATCTACCAAACCCTGTCTGTGGCAGGCTTGATCTAGAAGAAACAAATAGCCTTTTCCTTCTAAGGACACAGTACTTCTAGAGTAACACTATCTCATCAATGGAGACTCTCTGTAAAACTGCTTCTTATTCTATAGAGTCCTATATGATTGGGTTCTATGCTGTGTGAAGGACCATATCTCACCATATGAGCCTTTTTGCCTTTTAAGACCTTTGGAAGAGACACTGCTCTTTATCACACCACTTTCATAGCCATGTCTGGTGGGGATGTGTAACCTGTGGTTGCTCTCAGGTTGTGGACTATCTTCTCCTGGGAAGCTAAGCTGCTTCCCTCCCTCTTGTCCTTCTGGTGACAACTGAAGAACATCTTTTGTAGACATGTTTTTATCAACTATTTGGGCAGTTGTTAAAAGCCAAGCAAAATGCGCTGCTTATATACCACCCCATAGTGCTTAAAACACTCTCTGGGAGATTTACAGTCTGATTATGCACACTACACTTTGCATCCCCAGTGGTTGGCTACTCAATTTACTGACCTTGGAAGGTTGGAAGGCTGAGTCAACTTTGAACTGGCTATCTGAGCACATCAGGATTCAACTCAGGTCATCATGTGTAGTCTTGACAATTGTACTGCAGTTTAACCACTGCATCAAAAGGTTCCTGAAGTGTCATGTGTGTCATTGTTGTGTTTTTAGATGTTTTCAAAAGCTTTAACTAATTGTTCTAATAACTTGTGAGCTGCCTGAGGTCCTACAACTGGCTGAAAGATGTCAGATAATTGTAAATAATAAGAAATAAATAAGCAAATTATCGTTCATGAAACAGAACTAAAGTGTAGAGATGGGCACGACTCAGAAAAAAAAATCGTTTTCGTTTTCGTTTTCGGCTAGGGTCCGTTTTGTTTCGTTTCCGTTTTCGTGAGCGAATTTTCAAAATTTTTCGTTTTCGTTTCGTTACGTAACGAAAACGAAAACCAAAAACGAAAACAAAAATTTTTTCGTTTCTCCCCATTTAGCTCCATTGAGTACTTTTCCAGTAACGAAAAACGAAAACTGGCTCAAAATTAGTCGTTTCGTTTCCGTTTTCGGTCCATTTTTGAACTGTTTTTCGTTTTCGTTTCGTTACGTAATGAAAAGGAAAAAACGAAAACAAAAACGAAAACTGCGCTAAGTTGTGCCCATCTCTACTAAAGTGGTTTAGTTTTAAGGATGCTTGAAGATTAATCTGCTGTTACTAATAATATTTTCTTCTGTAAGATGCTAGGACTGTCTCATCTCTGCTGTCTTTCCAGAAGTAAGCAAATACCTTCCTCTTCAAGCAAGCTTTCCCTGAATGATGGACTACCTATTATGTGACTTTTAGATGGATTACCATGCATGATTGCATTGAATGATCTCATAAGAACACCTGTGTTTTTCTTGTTAGTTTCCATCTCTCATAATGGAATCTTTCTTTTAACTCATTTTAGCTTTAATGTTGACTTTTAATTGTTGCAAGCTGCCTCTTCTAATTCCCTGTTCTTAAACTTGGATATGTCTTAAATGTTCTGGGCTGTATATTGTCCACCATTAATGTAAGCCACCTTTGGTCCTTTTCCAATATTCAAAATAAATAAAATCAATAAAATAAATATATTTTGTGTTTTCCAAAATAGATTTTGGTTAGTGTTTTGGGATTAAGAATCTCTCTCAGACATGTGGGACTGAAGTATATGATTAGCTCTGGCTCTTGAAGAATAGTTCTCCTTGGGCCAAATGATGTTTGGTTTGGTTTTTGTCGGAGAGGATATTGCTTTGCTCTGGGTTTGTGAATACTCATAATAACATTGGCTTTCTTTTTCATCTATAAATTCTTTATAGATGTGAACAACTTCTAAGGAAATTATATTTGTTTTTACAAAGGACTTTGTATCAGTCTCATTAATGCTCTGTTGTTTCCTTCCCTCCTTTCAGTTTTGGTGTGTGTATTGTTTTCAGTCCAATCAAAAGATTCACTTCTACCTTCAGGCATGTGACGGAAGTGCTCTGCTCATACTGAGTTTTCACCTTGTTATGGCAGACAGCTTTTTTATTTCTACTAGGACAGGAGCCATTGATAACTGCATTACAGGAATGTACAGATGCCAGGGGGATGAGTTCCAGCAATGATTCATGTAATCTTGGGAGAGAGACAATTCTCCCCCCCTCCTTTCCTACGGCTCTCAACTTTTCTTCCAGTAGGTGTTTTGGACCTCATTTCCCAGGATCTCTTACATTTGGCCATGCGGGTAGAAACCTATGGAAGTTGAAGTCCAAGGCACACTGAGGACCAAATGTTACTCCCCACTGTTTAAATTGTAACACTTTTATCAAAACATAATGTTTGTCTCAGGCGATGGAATGCTGCTGCCCATCTGCCTGGGGAAGACTGCAGTGCCTACTGCTAAATACAGTTCTTCAGAGCCTCCTGGAGGAGGAGGAGATGACAATGCCACCTTAGCCACTGTTTTCACCTTCCTACTAGAAGGGAGGACATGGAGGAGGGACCAGGAAAAGATGGTGAGCCATTCATTGGTGGCAACTGTACCATCACTGACTATGGACACCATCACGACTACCCTGGAGGGAAATAGAGAAGAGAGGAGAGAACTCAGTAGCAGTAGTGCTATACCACAGAGGGTGGGGGAACTGTTTATTTCTTAAATTAACAAGGTGCTAAGCATAGATTTAGTGAAACCCCACCGTGATATAGAGACAACTTCTGGCAGGATGCATGCACTGTGTAGTTGCCGCCTCCTGTTTCTTCACCTCCATATGGCAAACAATTTTGTTTGTTGTTTAGAGATCATTAGACATGGCTCTGGCCAGTTATCTCTCCAAAACAGTGCATATGGAATAAGTGTTATGAGTTGCTAGAGATGGTGATTTTAGATAAGTTAGAAAGGCATTTCTCTCTCTTTTATCCTAAAAGGAACATGGAAAAGAGATATAACGGCAAATGGGTAGGCTCAAAAAACATCATCGCTATTTTATTCCATTTTCACATGAAAGACAACAGTGTATGATCATATTCAGATGACAAAAAGATCAGAATCATATTTTAAGATGGCAATGCCAAAAATCTCATTTAACATATGTTTTATCTTCCATTGCTTTGTCTCTATGTACAAATATTCCTCTGACATATTTCCATATTAACATATGCTTGGAGATGCAAGATGTAACATAAAATATCTACTGTTTCCTATGCCAATAACAGCCAGTTTTGAGATGACTTTGGTGCTGAGTTCAAATGTAAAAGCTGATCGACCTCATATTCAATTAAACAACTTCCTAGAAAAGAAATGAGTTGTTCTTATAGTAACCATTAGAGATGGGCGTGAATAGAGATGGGTACGGAACGAACATTTTTTTGTTTCTGTTACCATTTGTCGTTTCCGTTACGTAATGAAACAACAAATGAAAATTGTGGTGAAAATTAAACAAAACGAACAGAACCGTGAAAATTGTGGTCGTTACGTTTCGTTTCCGTTAATGGCGACACGCAATGAAATGAACTGTTTTAAATGTTAAAAAATGCCCTGGACATCCGTAAAAATGCAGCGATAATTATTTATATTGTTTGATAATACCTGCCAGGGGGTTGGGGTCCTTAAAACATTTGTTTTTGTCTTCTTCCATCACGATGTATTTTTCTTTTCCCTTTAAAATGGATGTCGCCACCAGCCACAAAATGGAGCCAAGCCATGTGATGTGGGATCATGTTCAACCAATAGCATGCCCAGGTTGCAGACTGGGCAGGCAGGTCTGGCAGCCACAAAGGGCATAAAAAGCTCTGGCAGCCCCCGTCCTCCTTGCAGTCTCTGGTGGGAGTTAGGGTGGGATTGCTGTCTCTGCGACTCTAGCTTCAGTCCTGCAGCCTCCCTGTGTGCGTGCATGCTACGTACCTCTCAGTGAGTACCCTCCCCTGCATCCATTTTTTTTAGTGTTTTCCCTCTGGTCTGGGGTGTTGGGGGATGCCTGCGCACGGAAATGCTTTAAAAATCGCGCAAAAGCGGGTAGAACTGACAAACGAAAAAACAAAAAACGGTAACAAAATTTTTTGAAAATTTCACAACAAATGGAAACGAACCGAAACAGACCTCTCAATGACAAACGAAAAACCGAAACGCCATTTTTTTGTTTCGTGCCCATCTCTAGGCGTGAAAGATGAAAAAGGTGTTTCATTACATTTTTCATTTTGTTTTTTCCATTTCATTTCATTTCATTTGAAATGTTTTTTTTAAAAAAATTGTTTCAATTTTTGTTTTTTATTTTCCTTTTTTTGACAGCTAGTTGGGGCCCTGCCAGCACTTCTTTTTTTTAGCAAGCACTGATCAGCTGGTGCGAGGGGCTCTGCCAGCGATCAGTGGTTTTTTTTTAAACAAACGATGATTAGCTGGTGCATGGAGCCCTGCCAGTGATTGGCACTTTTTTAAAAAGCACCAATCAGCTGGTGTGTGGGGCCCTGCTGGCCGATCAGCACTTTTTCCCCCAAGCACTGATCAGCTGGCGTGCGGCACTTATTTTTATTATTTATTTATTAAAAAAATAATAAGAATTTAAAAACACAAAAATTGAAATGGTACAAAATGAAGAATTCCATTTTGTTTTGTTTTCTTTTTTTAAAAGGCACTTCATTTTTCGTTTCATTAAGAAATGAAAGGGAAAAGGGGAAATAAAAGGGAAAAAATTCATTTCGTGCCCATCTCTAGTAACCATAGATAGTTTAACGCATCACATATTCAGCTGGGGGTTACTCAATACAGGGAAAGAAATATTTTCTAACTTCAAACTGGGAGTAACTAATCCTGTACTAATGAACACTTGTACCAAAGATGAAAATGTAACTCCATTGCACCTTATTCCTTTGGAAAATGCTTGCTGTAGTTCAGTGAAGACTTACAAAAGTGAAGTACAACCACCCAGCCAGCCCAAACTTTGTATTTTGCTTCTTTGAAGCATTAATATGTCCAGGTATAATATAAATAATCAATTTAAGGATCAAGTGGATGGTTGTTCAGCTGCCTCATGAATCTGAATCTAAAAGAAGGACTGAATGCCTGATTAAAACTGATAAAACTATCTGTGAATAGGAGTGGGTGATGGTTTGGTTATGACTGTTTGAGATCTTTCCACAATTCGTAAAAATGGCAGTAAAATCAATTTATAAATTGTGGAAGAAAGAAAAATGGACAGATTAACCAGAAGCCATTGAAGATTAACTCTTGAAACTCTGGGTTTGAATTATAGCTGTTATCAAATAGCTTTTTAAAATTCTGTATCCTTTTTGTGGGCAGATGAAGTACAGAGACCATGTGGATGTTTCTCTTGCAGTCATCTCTACTGAGGTTTTTCAGAGCTATGGCTCACCATTAGCAGTGCTTATACTGTAATATCAAACTTCCTCTCTTCTTTTTGCACTACCACTGTAAGAAGCAATAAAGGCAACTGTGTTGGCACCTTGGCCACCATTTTGTTTTCGGTACAATGTCCAGGATCTTAATCACAAACAGCTATATGGAAGGCAGACACCATGGCCGCAACATTGTTGCTTAATTTTTTTACCCCATTTATTCAGAAATAAAATATTTCTGATTCCTTCTGAAGATCCTGGGGCTCCTGTTGGATCTCCTTCATCATGAAGAAAATTGTCACTGCCACAAGATCACTCAGCAGCAATAATTACAGTAGATGACTTCTCCATGATGGAAGAGATCCTGCATGAGCCTGGGAACCTTTGGAGCAAGGCTTGGTATTTCTTACTGCTTATGACATCCACTTTACATGGTGTAAGTTACCAAACAGGAATTTGACAACAGGATTTCAGCCTATGGTTCTCTTGAAGCTCGGAATAGATAGCATTACCCTTTGAAATAGCCAAAGGAAAAAAAAAATGAGAGTTTTGATTGATTTTTAAATACAAAGTTACAGAGAATGCATAATGTCTTCATTAATGGAATCCAAAATTTTTTTGTTTGAATCTAAACAAAAATGCATGTGAAAGAAAACCAGAAAGATGTCCTATCCTTGCCAATAATTCTGCAGCAGTCTTGTTATATCATCCTTATTGTCTGTGTTTTTGTAACTTCCATAGAGAACTGCTCTCACGAAAGGATGAAATATACCGAAGGCAGAACTACTTAGTGTGGAATATAACCTCGCTACAACAGCCATCGCCTGTAAAAAAGCCAGAGGTGTTTGCAGTGTAGCCAGTCTGATGGTTTGGAAAGTTTGCCAAATCAGCAGATGTGGCTTCTCAGAGAAAAGCATCTCCAGTTTGGCATCTGGGATCTGTAATCTTTATCCACAGAGGAAGCAAAAGGGCACAGGAGGGATGTTCATGCAGCTACCTCATACAGACTCATTGAGCACATTGCCGATATGAAAGCCAAATGACAGTGGCTTTTTAGTGAGATCAGAAAAGATCTTCAAAGAAGAAACAATGAGTTTGCAATCCAACTTTATCTCTCAGTGCATCTTTGGGAACGATTCCCTGAACCAAAAGCAAGGCATGTATTGAGCAAAGCAGAGGTTTTGAGAGAGAGAGAGAGAGAGAGAGAGAAAGAGTGAAAAGACGGACACTTATCTCATTCTAGATGGCTACATGCCAGCAGCAAGATTAATTTTAATATTCATCACACTAGAATGAATCCAGCAAAATGATAAACCATAATTTCATTGTGATTACGGCATCCTAATTGAAAGAGAAATGAAAAGGATTATGGCTGTGGGATGTATTGGTGTAAGATTGTGTGAAACCAGAAAGGTTTCAAAAATATACCTTTGGCCAAAAATGTTGCTAGAAAATATTGCTATCCCATTTTGAATCACAGAACTGAGTGCTAATCTCTCTTTCTCAAGCATAGACTCCTACATCTGCCGGAGCACCCTTGAGGATGTGTTTAGCCAAAATAAACAAAGACCTTTGACAAATGACAAAAGAAATGTTAAAGTGCGTGCTTACTTATTTAGAAATGGGTCTGTTGGTTTTATAAATAGGTTCATTGACCTACGTCTGCGCAAAATGAATAGAATAGCATTCCATGTGAATGGCACTGTTGCAACTCATTTCTACATCACCTAATAATATTCAGAAAGAATAACAACCTGGCAAATATTTTCATCTACCAATTTATGAATGGCACTATACTTCTAAAATTAGGTGAAGACAGGTATATAAAAAGCCTGACAAAGTGCTGCAGAATTGTAAGAACGGATGGAGTTAAAAACCTAGCAAATAAAGAACTTGCTAACTACTTATGTGTTAATGCAATGTCAGAAATAAATACGTATGTGTTAATGCAATGTCAGAAATAAATGAACCCTCGTTCATGCTACAATAACTGAAGGTTAATGTGTGTTAAGCAAAGTTAATGGCTTTTTGTAAATGCAGATGTTTGGCAGATTATGAGATATCAAAGAAACTACAGCATTCTCACTTCTGTACAATATACTCATTAAAGACCTACTACATAATTCATAGGGCCACTTTGCAAATTATATGATGTAAGAAAGTATGTATGTACTAGTACACAATTAAACAACAGGTTCCTGAAGCTGCTTGCAGTGTGGCATAACAGAACTCGTACATTTCTTCACATCAGGGAAATGGGTGGTTCCTCTGGCATATGGAGACCACCAATTTCCCTACTAGAAGGAGCTGTACACATTTCCTTTTTTACCTGTTAAAACATATGGTAAACGGCAGAGGATACAAGAACTTCCAAGTACTGTATCCATATTTTGATACATTATCCTGTTGTGTAGCTCCACAATTTAATAGGATAAACATTTACTTACTTACTTACTTACTTACTTACTTATAGCCTGCTCCTGTTAGTGTCAAGGCAATCCCCTGGGTGGTTACAGCAAATATACTACAAATACAATAAAATAAAGATAAAGACAAAAACATTAAAAGAGCTGTAATTAGTGCTATGTCACTACCGGTGAAAAATCACCACTAATTAAAGAGTTCCTGATTTGATTTCAACTTACATGTGACTTGCATGCAATGAGATACATATTCACACAACTCAACATTAAAGCAGGGACTCTTTAATCAGTGGCAATCTGCTACTGCCAGCGTTGTCATTCTCACTGTGTCAGCAGAGCTATGCAACACAATTTGAACTATGGTTTCTAATACTATGCAGGCTACATTTATGGGTATGCCAAGTTATTGGGCATAAAATTCAAGCCATACAATTATGTAGACATTCTGTTGGCCAAACATTCTTTATTTAAGGAATAAAGAAGGATTCCATAATGCCCATGCAACAAGAAGCCTGTAGAAACATTGGGACTGTTGCACAAAATTTCATCAAGACAATAAAGGACCGCTTTCCAGAACAAGTGAAGACATCTATACTGTGTGAGATTAAAAACTGGAACAAAAATGTTGAAGGTCACATTCCTGCCCTTTGTAACTTACTATTATTTGTAAATATTTCCATTAAATCACTGTGCAGTTTGGCACAGTTGCAGATATTTTCAGCTAGCAGATGGATCCCAGGACATTCATTCAAAAAGTGTCAGTATATTAGCAACAGAATCTTTAGCCTTTTAACATAATCTTTTTGTATATAGGAGCAAGTTGGTCAATTTTACTTTCACATTTATATCCTGTGGATTGTGGCAATAGTCTGTTGAAACATACAGTACCCCTTCTCAGGATTTTCTAGCTCTCTTGTACTTTATAAAGTGGTTCACAAGTCCCTTCTTCTGGGTATTTCCTGGGTCCTTGCAGCTTCAGAAGACCCCAGGACAGACTGACTCATCTTCTTGAAGGCACAGTGAGGAATTGCTGTCCGCTGGCTCCACAACCATACACCCAACTCACTACATGATCTAACCAGCATTGTACTTAACTCAAAGGATGCTTCTCTTTCACTTCTAATATAAAGATATATTGCATGTTTGGCAGTGCTATTTTGAAGACAGATATTTTTACATATAGACCGATGCTTGGTTGGTGTCCTAAGAATTCTCCATACTTATATACAGTTAATGCCAAAATTGGTACTTAGGGCAATTTCTAAAGAACAGTTTGGTTTCTCGAGAAGTTCTCAAACAAGGTACAAAAAGCACCTTCACTGGATGTCCTGGTGTACTAAGATAATGACTGCCTTTGGAAGCAAGAGGTCCTATGTTCTTCCTGAAGACATTGTGAGCTAAGTGTAGGTTTATATGATACACTTGTAAAGCTGGAATAAGTGGACTCTGCTGGTTCCTTCTGGGCTTCTTTTTCAAAGCATTTCCTTGGCGTCTATCACAGTTTGAACAGTAGAAAATATAAATTGCTTCAGCTTTGCCACAACAATCCCTGGTCACATACAATGGCAGCACAAGACAAATTGGTCAAAACACTCAGGATATGCTGTTCTTTTCAAGAGCCTGCTACTGACAGTAGTAAACAGCTGGCAGTTTCAGAGGCTATAAAAACAGTGGCATATCATCAAGCAGCAACAAACAACTCCCTCCCCACCCCTCCAAAAAGTCTATTTAGAATGGGATGTGGGTTTTGGATATTTTAAATGAAGCAGAACACGTTATGCTTTAATGTCAAGGACAACTGTCAAATCTGCAGAGGGAATAAGCCAGGCGGGGAGGAATGTACACAATCACTGTAAATTCTAAACACTCTATGATAAAAAGACAAGAGGAACAGCAGTGAGTCTCTCTGAGCTCAGCCTGTACAGCAATTATTTCAGTAATAATACACTACATGTTTCTCCTTTACTGCTCTTGTGTGGATTACAAATGGAATTTAAATCTGAGCCGGATAGACCTGGGAACACTCTGCTAATGTTCAGTTTAGAAGCCGGCAGGAAAGCCTACAGATAATATAAGTCTCATTTAAGGCCCTGGTTTCTTAAAGAAGCAACAATAATAGGAAAATGTAAGAGGCTCAAGAAAGAAAAGAACACAAGTTATGCTCCATGGCCGTTTCTGTATTAATTGCATGGGGAACAACAGCTTTTCTCTCTCCCCTCCCCCCATACTGTGAAAAGGTTCCAAACGTTGCTGTTTATTGGGCCTTGATGTTACCCCTATTTACATAAACTGCAGTGAAAGATGAACGCTCACATCTTTTTGATTTTAGAAAGCTTTAGGGAGAACGCACAATCGGCTTTTCTTGCTTTGGATTAGTCTCACTGGGCACTGCGGGCATGGCTTTGCTCCCAGCAGAAGGCAGGGCTCAGATAGTTCGGAGCACCAACTCAAACACTGCAGAGCAGACTAGGTTAGCTTCAGATCTATCCCTACCATACCACAGGCGGAATACAGGAATACAGGAACCTGCCTCATAATCTCCCTAATCTTCAGTTCTGTTAACTCTGCCAAGCAGGGTCTGAAACCAAACCTGGCCCTTCTTACATGCAGAGCATGTGCTCCACACACAGCATCTCCTGTGTGCATGGAGTTAGTTTCTATAATAAATGTGTTGCCTATGAGTTATGTGCCATCCAGTCACATATGTTTTATAGCAACGCTAGTAGGACTTTCAATGTAAAGAAGATATTTACAGAGTGGCTTTGCCAGTGCCACTCTCCTATGTCTTTCCATGACTAAGCAGGGATTTGAACCCACTTCTCCTGAGTCCTAGTCCATCATTCTAAATCCACTGTACATCCGTTTTGTGAATAGTAATACACACTTAATGTTCAGTGAATCTTGTGTATTATGTCCACAGTGAGTCCTCCCAAGCAAGATTTCCCCCCTCTCTCAGCCTTTTAATGACCATATCTGTCACTATCAGTGATAATGAAGACAGAGAGACAGAAACTGCTGATAAAAAAATCTGCATGGGACATAATATATTTCAAATGAACTTCAAATCACATTAAAATTTTTATTTATTAAATATTTATTTATTATAATTCATAGATTTTATTATTCTACTGGTTAAAATCACTTTACTAAAAAACATTATTTAGTCAGCTGGCCTAGAGTGCCAAGCACACAGCAGGCATTCCCTCTTTGGACAGCGATTGAGAGCTGTTGCCTCAGGAACATTGGTGCTCAGTCATCTTGAGAAGTAATGGCTATCCTGCGACCTATTTCCTGGACTAGGCTCAAGGCTGATTCTCCCCAGACTCCAGATGTTTTGATGGCTACAGGGACAAAGTCAATTCCTGTTGCAATATCTTCATATTTTTGTCTTTTTAAATGTTCAGCCATTGCTGGCTTCAATGCTGGTGTTTTGTACGTGGGACGTGGCAAATGTGTTTGGACATGTGGTGTCCCACGTTAATCACCGGCCTTTGCTCCAGGGGATCAGGGTAGTCCAATCTGGTCTTTTGTTACTTCCAGCACACAAATGTAAAGGCTCTCGGGTAGCTGGAAAACCAGCTTGGTTAAGGACATGACATAAGATGTCATTAATCATGTTGTGTCTGACATGTTTGCCCGAGACAAGTCGGCAAGAGAGGCCATGGTGGCCCTGCGGGGTGATAGTCGTACCACAGGGGCACACGTGATGGCAAACAATTGGTGTTCCCAAATGGAGACCAACTGCTATTCGAAGAGAATTGTCATCAAGCTTCAATCCTATACTGGAGATTAGGAGAGCATGAAGCCAATATCCTGAGCATTTCGATTGAGCTGCCAGCACGCATGCACAATCTATTTGGTTGTTGGCTGAGGCCTTAAGTTTTTCCACTAGGGCTTTGAGGCATTGGGTTGTCCCAGGAGCTTTGGGTAGTTCCTGTAGGTGGAAGAGGAGCTGCTGCTGGAGGGTCCAACAAAGATAAGGAGGCTAAGGCTGACCACCTTGAAAGAGCTAGATGGATAAAACTATCTTTCTGGGGATGGAGGTGCTCAGGGAGGCGATTGAAGATGAGGTCCGCAGTACTCGCAGCAGATGCCAAATTGGCTGAAGGTGCCAACGAAAGTACATTGCGGATACCCAAGCCTCCCCACCTGACTGGAAATGACGTCTCAAGCCACCTATCTTCATTCAGGTCCATATTTAGAATAGTTGACAAGGTGTCCCTAATCTGTGAAGCAATTTCTAACGACCAAACTGTCAAAACAAGGTGCTGTGCATAAAAGATAGAGCAGCCAGGGGACCGCTAGAGTTTTACGAAGGAGAAAAAACCCATCGTGGGCCGGCAATAAGACTAAGTGCTTCAACAGCAATTCAAGCTCTTGTTTCTTTTTCCTTAATACTTTGTCCAGATGGGATCCATCAAATAATGGTGTTCCCAGCAGGGTTGATGCAACTGGATCTATTTCTGGGAGTAAGAGGCCCTGAGAAGTAAACTGGTTTCGGGTTTCATCCATGGGGCCGATAACTTCACATTTCGATCTGTTCATAGTTAGACTGATTTTGTTCGCAGATGCTTCTAGAGCTAAAAAGTCGCTGGAAACTATGCTGGCATCATCGCCAAGAGTGATATCATCAAGGTATCCTAACATTAACTCTGATTTAGGGGAAACCAGCGACTCTTGGATAGCAAGGCAGAAGAAAATTGGCCTAGGGGATCACCCTGTGGAGCCCCCTCAGCTGACATTAACGAAAACTCACCATGTTGGAGAATGGATGACTGCTCAAGAGAAGAGATTGCAAATGGAAGTAATTCAGGAAAATGTCTGGTGATTGCCTCCAAGAGGACATCTCGACATACCGTATTGAATGCATTACGGAAGTCGGTTTTGACTAGCACTTTTCCTCGTTCCTTGTTCTGTAGGAATATCCTTGCTGCTCGAACTGCAGCTTCTGCTCCTCCAGAAATTCCAAAGCCAAGCTGTCGTGGTGCAAACAGTGCCGAACTTGCTTCCTCTACATGGGCGCAGGCAACTTTTGCGCTGAGGCACCTCCAAAGGTAGCCTACTGCAATAGGGTGGCAGCCTCCATTCTTCTTGCTTATGACGAGTAAATTTGCACCAAAAAGAATGGGTCGTACTGTCACTGGAACCTTTCCTTCAAGTAGCATGTTGACAAAATCTGTAAGTGCCGCCAGGAGAGGGCCGTCATCAGTCATTCCAATCACTAGGTCTTTAAGATGTTGAGGCCATAGCCCTTGAGGGCCAGCCACTGAACCATTCAGAAAAGATAGAATGGTCTTCCGGACCACTGCCGGTGTAGTCAAAAGTGGTGGGGTATTAATCATCGGCACCGGGTGACGATCGTCAGGTGGAAGTGGGTGTAAAAGACGTAATTCCGCAAGTGACGAGGCTGTAGGTGTAATTAAGTTATTATTAGAACTGAGCAGCCTAACTGTACCTCTCACGTCTCCGTCTTCCAGTTTAGCTGCTGCAGCTGCTGCCAAGAAATTCCTCCGATGAGCGCTGGGCTCCACTATCTGAAATGGTATGATCCTTATGGGTTGTTGATGGATTTAAAGGGGCTGACTGGCTATTAGTTCCGAATTGGCGAGTCTGCCTGACAATATGGGTAGTTAGATTATGCAATCAGCCTCCCTGGCAAGGTCTTGAAAGGCAAAGACGCGGATAGTCAAAGAGATTCATCCAGCTAGCTACTGAGGATGGATTCTGCATCATCCCCTGGAGTAGACTCAATAATAGAGCTGCCACTGTTGTGCGTGCACCCTTAGGAATTGGTTTGATGACCACTGACTTAAGTTTAGGGTGATTCTACAGCAGGGAGGGTGAATCATCTACCTGGGTCAATCCGAGTTCAACGACTGTCTCTGTTGGTAGCTGCAAAGTCACCGCAGGAGAATAAACAGTCTGACTTACAGCTGGGCCATGGGCATCTGGATGGAGATGGGAGTGTGAACAATCCTCATATGGTAGTGAATGGCTCCCCTGGCAAGCACGGCCGTGTGGGCCATGTACCCTCAATAAGCCAGATGATTTGTTGACACGAATGCAATGGCATAAACAGACCGGGCAAGTGCCTCGCAGCCGTATGGTGTGAGGGGCTGACTGAGAGGCAGAATCCTGACTTGCAGCAGCAGCAGCAGCCATCTCCTCTTCCTCCTCCCCTGGAGGAGTCCAGGTGAGGCTTGCTCTCAGCCTGACAGTCTCAAGACCTAGCGTGGGTGCCCTGGCTCCCAGCAGCACTTGGGGGTGCCCATGACCTGCGATGTTCCCTCTGCCTTGCCTGCGGGCGCCCAACTCAGGCAGGCTCAGCCCATGGAGATGTGGTAGGGCAGGCAGTGGTGGTGGCTGGAAGTGTGCAATGGCGGCCACCGTGGCTGTGGTGCTGGCATTTGTGGCAAGTAGGCTCCTGAGCAGATCAGTAGAAAGGCTGCTTCTTGTTTTCAAGGAAGTCCAAAGATGGCAGGCTATAGGCATTTGCTATTAATATTAGAAAGGAAATAATTGTGTCTTTTCCTTCCTACTTGCATGGAAAGATCCAATAAAAAGCCTGTTTTTTAAAAAAATATATAATATATATAATTATTTTCTTTACCAAAATTATAATTATTTTCTTTACTGTAAACCAGGCACATCCAAAATCAGGCCCGGGGGCCAAATGTGGCCTGTATTCAAATTTCAAGTGGCCCGCGGCCTCTTCTCCACTGGCTCAGCCTGTCACACATTCCCACCAGCTGGCCCCTCCCCAATCAGCTTGCAGATTTATGGTTTGCCTGCCCTCCCTGCTTCCGTCCATTCCCTCCAGCCACCTGCCCAGCCTACCCTCCCCCAGCTCCGTTGCTGCAGCATCCTCCCTGCCTCCTTACAGGTCATAGAGGCTTGTCCAAAGTCCGGCCCAGGGGCCAAATGTGGCTGAATGTTCAGCCCCCACACATTTTCACCTCATCAAATCTGGTCGTCCTTGCAAAAACTTTGGACATCCCTGCTGTAAACCCTCTAGTGTAGTGCCTTGTACTAGGTCAGATAGCATATAAATACCAAATATGTAAATAAATAAATATATATTGCTGCAAGAATAAAAATAAATTTGCTTCTACTGTCTGATGATAAACCCACTTATATGAGAATAAGCCCAATTTTATTGAAGACAGACAAATAATAATAATGTGCCGTCAATACTAATAATGTGCCATTAATACTAATAATGTATAGTGACCATTTTCAGAGTTTTCCAGGTAGATAATACTTAGAAGTGGTTTAGCATTTCCCTTCTTCTGAAGGTGCCCAAGATCACATGGGTTGGCCCAATGTACAGGAGTCACCATAGTGAATTGAACTCCCAACCTATGGCTCCATAGATAGATGCCTAAACCACTGTACCAGCTGCTGAAGAAAAGGACTGTGTATTTTTAAACTTAAAACAAATGAAATAGCCATATGTTACCTTGTACATATTTGGCTGGTCACTCCTTTAAAGCAGTCTGGGGTTTCTGTGATATAAACTGGGGTGCATGGGTTTAAGTTGCCCCATGGTACCTGTTTACCTTTGGGTAGTACAAGGGAAGTTAATATGCCACTCCTTTTATAAACACTTTGTATATGAGTTTCTCCACTTATGGTAGCTGGTAGGTGACTTTGTGAAGCTCAGACCTAATTCTGATAAATGTTCAGAGACACACTTTCTGTTCACATAATGATCAACAACTGCTTAGAAGAAACTCACATATGATATTTTGCTCATGATTTCACAGGGAAGACAAAAAAAATACCCAACCAAACAACCTACTAACCAAACAAACAAAACACCAGGGTTCTTTCAAAGAATAGGAGTAGAGATGGGCACGACTCAGAAAAATTGTTCGTTTTTGTTTTCGTTTTCGGCTAGGGGTCCGTTTCGGCTCGTTTCCGTTTTCGTGAGCTAATTTCAAAATTTTTCATTTTCATTTCGTTACATAACAAAAACGAAAAAATGAAAACGAAAACGAAAATTTTTTTGTTTCTTCCCATTTAGCTCCATTATGTGTTTTTCCAGTAACGAAAAACGAAAATTGGCTCGAAATTAGTCGTTTCGTTTCCGTTTTCATTCCAGTTCTGAGCCATTTTTCATTTTTCGTTTCGTTACGTAACGGAAATGAAAAACAAAAACGAAAATGAAAATACCGCTAAGTCATGCCCATCTCTAAATAGGAGCATAACTCAATAGCTCATGTGACCTAGCAAGTGGGATGAAAAGGCACAGTGCCTATTATCTTGAGGACAATATCACGTGAAAGCCATGACTGGCAGCTGGTAGCAGTCTTCGTTTTGTGCCCTCAAGCTGGAAGTGACTTATAGCAGCCCTCATAGGGCTTTCAAAGGAAGCAAGATATTTAAGGAGTGGTTTTATCAGTTCCATTCCCCCAGTAAGTTTCTACTGTGAAGTGGGGTTTCTAACCCTGGTCTGCAGAGTGCTTGTCTATCACTCTATCTACGGCACCACACTAGATATCCTTTACTGGCAGCCTTATCCTCTTTCAAGTGGTCTCAACCCCCTCCCCTTTTGAAGCTGTTCAGATTGGTGGCCATCATTATGAGGGATGATGGAACTGCAAAACAAAACAGCTAGTACTTTGCTAAGACAGGGTTATTCACATTTGCAGAAATGTTGGGAAGTGTCCCAGACTTTCAATTAGGAGTAGAACTGAATGTAAATTAGCCTTTGAAAGATTAATGGCTGAGACAAAAATAATGGCAAGGCTGATAAAGAAAACACAAATTGCCAAAGGTTAGAAGGTTAAAAAAAAAAAAGAATCCAGAGGGGCAGCTTGGTGTGCTGCTCTTGACAGCAGTAGCAATTAAATACAAACACAACAGACACAAACTCTGTATAGTAAGAAGGTGTTTATGTTTTGAGGAAAGAATTTGGGGGTTGTCCATATACTGTAGAAATCTTAACCAGCTTATTGTGGTCTGCATTTCCTGTAACTTGATTTCGTCCACTTATTAGCAAGATGTTGTCTCAAAAAAGCAACATACACCAATAATGGATATGTCATGCACATAGATACATGCAGTTATGCAACTACTGCCAAGGCTTATCTTTCAGGATTAAAGAGCCAGGGAGCAAATCTCCAGAAAAATACTGATATCCAACAGTCATTATTCTAATAGATTTCCATTGGTATTAAAAATATCCACTTGATGTGTTATTTCAAATTCCAGGGCAAGATTCCCTTTAAGGGAGTGTGCATGAGTGCATGTATGCCCTTCCATGCAGCACCCAAAGCAATTCATTTTCCATCTATCGCAATGGAAACTGCACCCGGGGTGTGTGTTTCTCACACATGCACATGGGCGAAAGTTGTGCCTGTGAGGAAAAGAGTCCAGCCCAGAAGGGATGATGAAACTTAACAGGGAACTCTGCTCCAGGCCCTAAGCTTCACTCGAAGTGGGCTGTGCTCATTTCATATTGTGCTCACCCACACAACTCATAATCCTGTCACACGTACACAATCCTGTGAGTCAGTGTTAAGAATAGCAACAGCCTTGAAATCAACAAGGCAATAAACATCATCCAAAAACACTTGCAGTGCCAAAGTTGTCATTCCCTCTTCTGTATACAATATATGGCAATCAAATTTTTACATATATACACACAGTACATAACACATAATGCCCATGAACATTTTGAAAATTACTGTCAATCTTTCACCATTTTTGGTCACACACGACTGTACAGTTCCTGAGATACATCACATAAGAAGCACGTCTTTTAAAATGAAGTTGCAATTTGATTAAACAAGTAAGTGCCATTCTTTGGAAGGGGATGGGTCAACATGTTGATTTGTTGTGCTTCCAATTGGCTCTAGCAGATACCATATGATCTAAACTACTTTAGTGGTTCACATCCCAGGATCTCCAGAAGTTTCTGGACTACAACCCCCTAGAAATCATGGCCAGCACAGCTAGTGGTGAAGGCTTATGGGAAAGTTTAGTCCAAGAACATCTAGGAATGCAAGGTTGGGAACACAGTTGTAAAGAAATAACCTTCAGGGGGAAAAAAACTCAAGCAAAATCTATGGTTTTCCTTAAGTCCTCTCTGTGGGAATGAAGTTACAAAAAAAATTACTCTGCCCTATACATGGACCCTCTAATAACTGTATTCAAGAGAAGTTTTAATAAACAAAAGGAACAGTGTGATTGTATATAAAGGACTTCATGTCCTCTCATGTAAGTACAAAAGAGGGATACAACCTTTCCCTATAATCGTGTCCTGCTTTCAAAATAAAGCCATTCCATTAGGCATCAGTGTGCTTCACATGAAGACACCAGATGTGCAGCATTTCATGACTTACACGCAAATCATTTTACTATTCAAGTTCAAAATGCAACAGACAACCAGCTCTTAATAAATATGTAAATGTTTGCAGACAAACTGAAAGAGCAGATGAAAAACAGTCTGTGTATTGCCACCATTAATTTAATTTGCTTTCCTGTTTTCAGTTTCCTTCCTAATTTTATTTTGAAACAAATAAAGCATGTGTATCTCTTGCAACAATCATTTGTTGTGACTCAAAGCTGTACAGTGCTCTTCTGAGCCTTGAAATAGTGAATATTTTGCTGCAGATTTCACAAGGAAATCCTATTCTTTTTATTTATTTTTTATAATGCAGAATCTGAACCAAATGCTGCTTCAGTAGTCTGTGAGGGTGAATGGTCGGTCTCTATGTCCCTTGCTAGCTCTGTACAGAAAGCAATAATGGTACACAATTTCCCACTCTTCTAAAATATTGCACAGAAGCTGTGCTTCAGTGCTTCCATTATGAAGCCATTTTCCTCTACAGATAAAGTTTTTTATTGGAAACATGGACATTCTGATTTAAACAAGCCTCTTAACTCTCATGTTGGGTGGCTTTTATCCTATGGCTGGAAGGATTTTATTTCTTTGATTTCAGAGGATTCATGTTGCTCAGTAGCCTGCAAGAAGAAAGGTTAACATTGCCTGAAATTAGCTTCTAGCGCAGGGATGGCGAACCTTTGTACCACTGAGTGCCCAAACTCTGCGGCGGTGGTGGTGGCGGGGGGGGTGGCGGTCAAGATCGGCAGCAGGATGGGGGGAAGGCGGCAAAGGCAGCAAGGGTGACAGAGGGGCAGGGTCAGGGTCATCGGCGGTGGCAGTGGGAGGGGCAGGGCTGGCGGTGGTGATGGCGGCAGAAGCGGGGTTGGGTCAGCGGCGGCAGGGGCTGCAAGGGTGATGGGGACAGCGGCGGTGGGGGTTGGGATCAGCAGCTGTGGGGGGTCAGGGGTGGGGTGAGGGCGAGGGCGAGGGCAGCAAGGGCGATGGGGTCAGCGTTATCAGCGGGGGCGGCGGGAGGGGCAGGGATGATGTTGGTGATGGCAGTGGGGTTGGTGGAGGCAGGGTCAGGGGCAGCAGGGCGCAGCGGCAAGGGCAGCAATGGCGACAGCAGGGTCAGCCTGGCACACAACATGCTCCCTGCTCCCCCCACTTCCCCCTCCACTGGACCAGCCATGGGGAATTTGTGGAGGGGGAAGTGGGGTGGGCAAGGAGCATGTCGTGTGCCAGGCGAAATCTCTTTCCATGCCACCTTTGGCACGCATCCCATAGGTTCGCCATCCCTGTCCTAGCGTCTCTCCACCTACGTTATCTTTTTGTTCAAATGTATTAAATAATTTGATTTGAATTGAAAAAGCATCAAAGATAAGGGCAACAAATGGCACCTACAAAGATGAGGGCATGGTGTCACAGGGTTCATTGTAACCCATAATCTGAGAAATTACTAGGACAAACACATTTTGTCTACCCATCATTGGAAGGAAACCATAATCATCAGATTGTTCCATTTTCTTTCCATTTCTGAACTATATCACAACAAATGTAACTACTACTACTACTACTACTACTACTACTACTACTACTACTACTAC
>JAHTLZ010003526.1:40856285-40873253 GCA_023846285.1 Phrynocephalus versicolor
CTACTACTACTACTACTACTACTACTACTACTACTACTACTACTACTGCATCATCATCATCATCATCATCATCATCATCATCATCATTGCAGATCGATCATCACATCCAGCCTCTGTCAAGAAGGCACAGTGGAGAAAAACAGAGCCCCAACATTCAGTTCTGCAGCCAGATACCTAAACAGCTGAGATAAATCCAGTAGCTTAAAACACCATCTGGGGGGGGGGGAAATTTGTCACCACCAACATGTTTTAATAAAGGAAAAATGGGGTGGGGGAGTTTGTAGATTGAGAAATATGCATCGGAGGCTGTATGGAAATTTCAAAACAGCAACATTTTGAAATCCAGTGTGACCCAAGAATAGAATAAAACTCCAAAATGAAATTTGTATTGAGTGATTTTCTACATCACTGACAACTTTGCTTACAGACTATCTTGAATCTTAGTCATTTGGAAACTAAAACTTAAAGATATTGATATGCCAGTAGTTTCCAAGCCAGCTGCTATTTGACCTGGTCATCATTTTGCCCACAATATGGGCCCTCAGCTGTAATTTAGTCTCTCTGCTCAAACACATTGTTTCAGTCTGCTATATGCATTACATCAGGAATATCCAAACTTCAGCCGTCCAGATGTTTTGGACTGCATCTCCCACAGTCCTTTGTCATTGGCAATCTAAGCTTAGAATTCTGGGAGTTGTGGTCCAAAACATCAGGAGGGCCGAAGTTTGGACAAGCCTGCATTACATGTTAAACTAAACATTGTCTGAAATCCTGTTCCAAGCAGTGTAAGTCTGACAACATCATTAGACAGGGTCTAAGCCTCAGGACTTTTATGGGGAATTGGAAACGTTTTGTTTTAGAAAAATGGCCATGACTGATGATGTCAGCAGCCTTACATGACATAACTGATGGAACAGGATTTCAGCCAATCAGTGCAACCCTACCTTTTTATTCATCTCCTTCTTGAATACCCTGAGATAAAGTGATAAATTGATGACCCTTTAATTCCTAGAATCCAGCAGACTCAATGCAACACCTTGTGTTTCGGAAGTTAAACTGCAGTACTGCAGTCAAGGCATTGCTCACAACTGTTCTATCCTGTTGGGCTCAGGTAGCTGGTTTGAGGCTGCCTCATACTTCCTCCCTTCCGAGGTTAGTAAAATGAGTGCCCAGGTTGTTGGAGGGCAAAGCGGTTTATGCTCTAAACCACCCAGAGAGTGCTGTAGTAAGTCAAAGCAAAAAACACGAATGAAAGGAAAATAGAAAAGGAGGAGCAAAAGAAGTCAAATGCTGCTCATAATGTCCCGTCATTGGCTGACCATTTGGACAGATCAGTGTGGTAGGTCTTGGTCACAGTCAGACCATAAGGTGGGTATCAGAATCTGATACATTTAATTCTATACAACAAGCATTGAATACTGGACTGTGGCAGTGCTTTTTGAATTCACTATCTACAGCATAGCTAGAAAGATATCAGCTTAAACAACTAGCATATGATTCTGGATAAATGGTTGCACAAAACAATTTTGGCCCAGAACTGTAAAATTGCTAGTTGAGAGCCTTCTTGTAGAATGATAATTTAAAGATGAGTTCCACATTAACTCGAAAGAAATGAATTTCATTCTCAATGAGAATGATTGACATAACAGAGGTTCTTCTTCAATATTCCCTGCTGTGCCTAAAAAAACAAAGCCAGTAGCATTTATTTTTTCACTTGTAATATCTGTCTGAATCCTGTCATGTCTACTCATAGACTTGATTGTTTACCTTGTATCTGCTAAAAAAAAAACCCTCCCTTGGCAACTGCTAGTTTTATAGAGCTGCTGGCCTCTGCTATAAACTTCAGATGTTTTTCCCTTTCTTCTTATTACTGTCTGAGACTGTAAGTGTCAGTTAATGAGGAAAGGGATGGCCTACTCTTGGGAACTTGAAGCAAATTCTACAGTTCAATAAAGCCTTGCACTCCTGCTGCTCAGTTACAGAAATTTAACCAAAATTCAAAACTTTGCAACACTTTCAAACACAGAAGGAAACAAACAAAACATCTCTAACTTAATATTCTTGAAGGCGGGAGAACTTCACTTTAAAAAGGCCAGGAGACGTCATAATGTCCAATCTCACCTGGCTACATAAGGATTGTCCACCCCTTACTGGTAAACACAGTATTGCTTCCTAGGAAGGGTGCATGATTCCATTGCTGACACGGAGTTGGTATTAGGCTGTTCAAATCAAAGAACCCCTCGGTATATTCACTGACTGTGTGAAGGGTTTCATGAGAGCTCCTGCTAAAAGAGATATTTTATCCACCTCGCTCCACTTTGTCTATATCTGACTAATATTGGGATGAGAGCTTTTCCCAATTCTATCTAGAGATGTCAGAAAATAGCTCTAGGACAATGATGGTGAACCTTTTAGAGACCGAGTGCCCAAACTGTGATTCAAAACCCTCTAATTTTTCGCAAAGTGCCGATACTGCAATTTAACCTGAGATACCGGTGGCTGTGAAGGGACGATGTCGGGTGCCCACAGAAAGGGCTCTGAGTGCTACCTCTGACACCTGTGCCATAGGTTCGTCAACACTGCTCTAGGAGGTTCTGAATGCATATTGTATGTTCCATCACTTAAATACAGCATGTGTGGACTCAAGGATGGATTTTCGAGCACAAAGACATGATTCTTACGGACTGGGATCACTAAGAAGAGAGATATGTTTCAGTATTCTACTGGAGGAACAAGGGCATTGTATCTTTTCTTCTTGTCTACATGCTATTATTGCAGGCTTTATGTTGTACACTTTTGGTTGCACTCTATTTATGCCTAATTATGTATCAATTTCTAAAACAATCTTTTAAAGGGCCAGCTTTGTGGATATTTTTGTGGCAAGGAACTCCACCACTTTGTTGTTACATGGATTAGTTCAAATCCTATTGACAGGGAGTCTGAGGAAGGTGTGCACCAATTGTCTGCACAGAATGTTTAATGGTTGTTTTGATTATTGTAAATTATTATTAATAACATGAAATTCTTACCTTGGGGGATAGAGGATTTTAAAGACAAATATAATTTTGAGATTGGAAGAAGTGGGGACCAATAACAGAATACTGTGCATTAAATCTAAGACACTCTTCCATTTTTCAGCAAGTGACTGCCCAAAGCAAGTGAGATGGCAGGTGATGGCTGTCAAGAGTGTGAGTGAAAAGACAGGTTTTGTTTACCAAGACAGCAAATGAACCACTGGATACCTCAGTGGTTTAGGCATCTGGTTGCAGAGTCAGAGGTTAAATGAAGCCAGCAGTTCCAAAGTTGCTCTGGGAACAACTAGCAAAGTTTTCAAGTTATTTTCAAAAGGCACTTTTCTTCGAATATTTTGGCAAGAATTGTTTTTGAACTTTTATGCCATTCTTCTGCAAATCCTAAGTGGCAAGGGATTTTTTTTTGTTTAGCCCTTTGTAGTTTTGTAATCATTATTGATATCAGGATTGGCCACTAGAGAGTGCTGTGTATTGCATTTGGATTTTGTTGGCTGCTGCTAAGGGCAAGTAAAAGTGTTAAAAACACAAATGCAATGAGGAATTACTTTTCCCACTGGGCCAATGCTAGTAACAATGCCAACTGGCCTGTCATGAATTAAGGTGAAATACTACCAAAAAAAGTAATGTTCCAAGCTTAAGTCAATGGTTCACGAGCATCCGAGAATACTTGAGCCATATTGGGTTGTTCTTGTCCTTAGAGTTTTTCTTGAATAATTTTTTAATTGTTCTTGGGTAAACCTACCAATGACTTTTGGGTTTACATCTTGCAGCTTCATATGTGACAGTACTGATGTATAACTAGAATATAAGGTGTGTTACTTTTAACTTTGATGATTTTTAAAAAGGACACTATTCCAAGTATTGTCTTGCCCAGATGTGTTTTGCTGGCATAAGAGGAATCCAGTAGCATAGTCTGATAAATTTGCCTCTCCTCCAAGCACATATTACTTTTTCAATGGGGGTAGGTTTCAGGATAAAATCAGCCAGTAAAAATCCTACATGTTCGTTAAGTGCTACATCCACTTGTTTGAGATATACTGATTTATTTCACGTCCATAGCGTGACAGCAAAAAGTTGTCTCGACCACGCCCCCGGAGCTGGGAACAGAGCATGACAAACCGTACCTTGCCCCTGGGCTGGGGAATTCTTTTGTCTCTGTTCCTGTTCTGGGACAAGGTCCTGTGAAGTAATAACTGTCATGCAACAAAGGCAATCTTCTTTTCGTGAACTTGCATCTGTCCATTTCTCTCGTACTTTTGAGTGCTGTGGATCGACATTTTGAATAGATGAAGCACAGGGGGTGTGGTGCACCCTTTATTTTTATGTCCCCCCCCCAAAAAAAAAGCAGATCTTGTCATGAAACAAGGCTGTGAAGTATCACTTGTCATGAGACAAGTTATCACGACCATGAGTAAACGGAAACAGGGACTGAACTGGGACAAAAGCATGTGACTGCGAACAATGCAGTCACAGTACAAACATAATTGTGGAAGAAGGTAGGATGTGAAGTAACCTCCTTAGTGTCCATTTAACCAGTGCTCAGCTATCCCTGCTTAGTTTGGATTGTGTCCATTTGACAAATACTAAAAATAAAGCATTACTTTTGAACCTGGAAAGTTTCTCATGTACCTTTTACTGATTTTGCACAATGTGAAACAAAGGTTACACTTACTGTTGCCCTGGTGAAAGACTGATGTTATCCATTATTAAATTACAGTTATAATACAATATACGCATAACTTTCCTATTCAGAAAAGAAATCACATTGTTTTTCTGTAACTAGCTGTTGCAGACTTTTGGTCTGAAAGCAATCACTTTAATACCTCAGAATGATGAGGAGCAATGCTACCTTGGAGACATTGTGGAAAATTAAAATGGCGGCTCCCAGATTATCAATGTGGATTGCCTGATGCTTACAGGAAGAGTCAGGTCCTATATTTCATCTTCTGGTTATTCACCAATGCAGGAGGGGATCTGCCAGTCGCTTGATGGCCTTCTCAATGCTTAAATTTGCTTTTCTCACCATCTCCTCCGGTGCAGTACATTGCCTTTAGGTGAGAACCAAAACATGGTGATGATATTTGGGAGGCAGAAGAGAAAGATATGTGTGTTCACACACATCCACACATAAGAGAACAAGGAAATTTGAAGTGCCCTTTAGGACTGAGTAAATTCTGGAAACAGAGAAATGTCAGAAATGAAATAGGAATGCTAACACTGTATAAGTATATTGGCTTCATTATTATGTATAAATCATCAGATGTAAGACAGTAAACAATTTCCCATGGTAGAGAGATTTGTTTCCAGTGCCTTTTCGCCAGCTCTAATCTGTGATTATGATTTGAGCATTACAGGCAGTTTCAGAGTAGTTGGAAGAGTTGCTTAACATTTATGGTACATTTTTAGCCTTTCTTAATACCACGTTTCTGGCAATCTGCACTTCAGTGAATAATGCACTTGATTCAATTTCACTCACTCATTGCGATGTAAGTATCTGATAGAACATCATCTCCCGCCTTGTTAGAGTTTGACATTTCAGTTTTACTAAGATCAATCGTACAAGTGGAAAAGCAATTCATAGAAAGTACTCTTCACAGGGAGAAGATGTCTCCCAAAGAGCCAGCCAAGCTCTGCCTTCAGGCGGAAGGCTTAGACAATTTTACATTGACACTTGTCTCATTCACGTCATGAACCTGTCCCAACTATCCTTAAGGCTGATTGGGAAATGGGAATTCAGTAAATAGTCACATGATCATTTCCAGAAGTTAAGTTGGCATCATATTTTGCTATAGGCATGTACTTATATCAAGAGATTTTATTGTTGAATCTTCTCCTGTTGACTTTCAAAACAGCACTCGGAGCAATTTATCATCTTCCCAGTTTCAATCACTGTCTGAAATCCTGTGGTTTGGCATAGTTCATATCAATTCGAATCCATGAAACATATGCAGGAACTGAGTTACTGAATCCCTATTGATTCAATGTGAGTTTTTAGTTGTGACTAACAGGATCCAAATGACTGAGTCATAAAAAAACCCAAACATATAATGTCATACAACTCTTGACTTTGCAGAAACCCACAGCAAAACAGCAGGATTTGGTTTTGTGTTCATTTGGAGTCACTTGGGCAGAATTCAAAACACCCACCATTGGAGAGCAGAGCAACCACTATGAAAGACATGAAGGTAACAACATCCTTGATTGTTGTTCCCTAGCAAATGCATTCAGAGTTATATTGTCTCAGACAGTGGAGAAACCATATTTCTGTCATGACATAGTCACCGCCAATAACCCATCACCATGAACTTGTCCAGCCCTTTTGGCTGCTGTCCATAGTGGCAGCCATCACCATACTTCGTGGAGCTATCTCTTTCTTTTTTTCCCCAACAGACTGTCACCCTTGCTAATCTCTTCCCTAGGCAAGACGTGACATTGTTCATAGTCTGCCCTTGATATCAGGCACAGCAGAACTCTAAGAAAGAGCTGGAAGCATCTGGCTCTTCTTTTTTACTCGGGTTGCAGGCAATGAATTATAAACAGTACACAACAATCTGCCTAGATGTTGGAACTTGAGTGTTGGTAAGCTTGTTTCCTGTCTGCAACAGTTCATGCATTTTTCAAAATCAATCCCCAAGCACTTAAGGTACTAATTTTGTTACCGTCTTTTCTCTCCTTGACTGCTCTTATTCTCAGAAAAAACTGAATCAATACAAGTATTGGCTGGCTTCAGGATTAGTTTTCATGATGTGTTTTGAACGGTAACAATGAGCATGTGAACATAAAGAGGCTTGATCAAAAGACATAGGAATCTCTGCCAGAAAAGCTCCCCTCCAGCTGTATGATACAGTTGGAATAGGATGAGCTCTGGTTCGGAGATCTCTGTGGATTGTCCAAAGCTGGCCAGGGACTTGCTGGGCAGATTTTGCTTGGAATGAATGTTTAGTACAGAACACAGACCTAAAAGCCAGCAGGATCATAAAACAAGAAAACAATCTATTAAATAAAAGGCTGGTTTCTGCATCCAAATAACAGCACAAATCTGCAGTTTAATTCCTTCTTCTTTACTGCAAAAGTAATTTTGCAAAAAAAAATTGCCAATTTCCCCCCAAGACAAATGCATTTATTTATTCAATTTATACATCACCTTTTCATCATTAACATGGTGCATTCTCATTTCTTTTAATGGGAATGTTGACAAGTAATTTTATGTTTCTCAGTATGGAGTCTCAGAATCTGATTGTTTTCAAAATGAGACATTGCTGCCAGGTTTGAATATATGGATGAGAAGCAAGGTGGAAAAGGTTAACAGAAGGGAATTACCTGCATCACAAGGAAAAACACAAGACAAGAAAACCAGAGGAAGAAAGTGATGTTCAGAGGGCAATCCTAATCCTAAATGGCAAAGATAGCCAACAGCCAACTGAGTCAATGCTAGGCCGGCTGAAACTGTGCTGGATCTGAATTTTTCCAGCCCTTTCCAGTCTAGGGAAGTTGCAAATATTTAGGAACACCCTTGCTTTGAGTTGACTTTGTGATTGCATCATGGCTATGTCCCTGCTCTGAAGCAGCTTTGGATTATTCTGGAGATGCTTGGCTCCTTTTTCACCATGTCCCTTCTCTGACCTTCTTTGGCTCTTCTGCTGAGATATCATTCAGAGTAATTCAGAGTAGTTGACATAAATTGCCCTGTTAGCAAACTTCAGAGATCAGGGGGCAGAAAGAGTTTTTTTGCTTAATGTTGACTCCCTGCAACCAGTTCATCTTTGAGTAAAGAATGAACAGGGTTAGAGATAAATTATTTGGTCTCATCAGGGCCGGCGCTTCCATTAAGGAGAACTAGGCAGTTGCCTAGGGTGCCAAAATGGAGAGAGGGCGCTGGACAGCCTACTGCCCCCACCCCCGCCACTGGCCACCGCCATCTGTCCCCCCACCACCCGCCAGCCGCCTGTCACCATCAGCCCATCGCTGCCCACCGCCAACCGCCCACCCCCCCGTGCCCATCGCCACCCCCCATGCCCGTCGCCATCCACCGCCATCCACCACTAGCTGTTTTTTAAAAATCAAAACATCCCCGTTGCTTCAATTCTCAAGTCCATCAGCATTTTGTTTGTTGCCCAAAAATTCACTGTTGGCCCAAATATGAGGGCAACTGGAGAATCAGTTCCCGGTTTTTGCACAAGGAAATGAGACAGCTGAGGATTTGCTTCCCCTTGCAGAGGTAGCATGATGTAGTTTGTTGACAATGTGTGAAAGTGAAGTCACCCAGGTCAAATCCTACTTTGACATAATTTTAATGGTTGGGCTGATGAATGGGGAGGATTAAAATAATGAAACAGTAAATCTCCAGTGTTTTGAGATCCTTGCTAATAATTATTGCATGGTGTCATGTCAATTCTAAGACATTGTGTTTTCCAGGTAGATAATGCACAGAAGTGGTTTACTATTCTGGGCGCATCTTGGGACTCTGAAGCTTGCCCAAGGCCACACAGGCTGGCTCTACTCCCAGGTGGCACAGTAGGAAATTGACCTCCCAAGGATTGGTTTCCCAGCTAGATTTCTGAACTGCATAGCTATTCAGCCACCATCCAAGACTGGTCGGTTGGTTGGTTTAGTTGATTTCTATACTGCCCATCTAGTTGACAAACTAGATTATATACATCCTTAATAATAATAATAACAATCATTGGTATCAAAAGGATACTCTTTGTTTAACAGTATTTTCTATGCCAATATCTGTTTTCTTTTCTCTCTCTCTAGGGTTGCAGTAGGAGAGAATTGTTTAGGTTCTCAGTAGAGATGGGCACGAAATGGTGGGTTTTTTTTTTGCACTTTTTATTTTTCATTTCATTTTGGAACAAAGCAAAAAATGAATGATTTTTAAAGAAAAACGAAATGAAACAAACTGGATATTTTCCATTCATTCCATTTCATTTTTTGTTTTCCTCAATGCGCCAATCGGGGTGGTTGGGGGGGAAATGACATGGTTTTAAACAACTCTTTATAACCATGGAAGGAAGTGGTGATAATCGCAGCCGCTGCTTGCTAAAAAAAGTTTTAAAACCCTGTGCTTCAACCTATCGGGTGCCAAATGCTTTACTGGCCATACAGGACAGCCATGTGATTTAGAAACTATTTTAGTCTTAGAATTCTGATGTTGGGGGCGGAGAGAAGTTAACACATAAGAAGCTTTGCTCTTTTTTTTTCAATCTGGGCTTTGGTTGAAGAATAAAGCTAGCTAATAGTTATTTTCCCCTCACTTGAGACTCCTAAGTAAACCAGTAGGGAAGAGATTAACACAAAAAAGCAATGCTTTCTTTGTTTCCCCTTAACTGAGTGATATTTCCTATTCAGAACTCAGTCTATTCACAAGCTGAGTTTTATGTAAGGTGGAAGACGGGCTGATAATAGAAGAAATAAGACTTCTCCGGCTGCCAATTGATTTGTTACAAGGAGCCTCATTTCCTTCTGTGTCTCCTATTTCCCTCCTGGACCCAATTCTGTTCCTCTCTTGTCTGAAAGGACCATGATGGATGGGGTTTTGTTAGGCTGGGCTGCATTCTTGTGGGTAACAGGTAAGAGCATTGCCTTCCCACATCATTGTCAAAGTTAATAATAACTACAGAGTTATAAACATTTTTAATCCCATTTTTAAGCCCAGGAATGGGTGTAAGCAGTACTGCACTATATATATATGCAGCCCATATGAATTTATAAAATTAACAACTACTAATTTAAACTCAGCCATTCACATACCAAGATTTTGTATTGGATTGAATTCACACCATGTTTCTTCAACAGAAGCACAGAAGAGCCAGTGGTTGTCATAGCCCACCCCTCCCCCCTTTTTAAAAACCCATGTGTTTGGCATGGTTGGGCTACAGGGAGAAACACACTTCTGAAGAGGCCTCCCCTGAAGAGGCAATCCCTAAAACCACAGTGGGATTTACTTCAGTGTAAACATGGGTAGGTTTATAGGGTTAAGAACACTGAATTCCATGACACAGCCCAGCTGCATCTGAGATGTTTATTTAGTCAGTGATAAACAGCTACAGTCCCCCTTTTTATGTTGCCCCAGTCTCCCAATCTATGATGATCAAAATTTCCATTAATAACTTTATTACTATTTATTCATGGCAAATTCATTGCAGGCAGAAAACCCCACGGAAGTGGTAATTAAAATAGATGACAACATTGCCATAAAAATCAACAAGAATTACTGTAAAATGGATGAACAAGTCAGCAGCCTCATGGATTATAGGAAGAACATGCATATCCTCTAATGCAACGCTCTCAGCAATGCAACATCTGCTCCTTCATTTGTGTTTTAGATCCGATACATTTATTTCCCAAGAAATTACACTGCATTCATCCCCACTGGTTCCTATCATGAAAATGGAATGATCAATTGTTTTCCTACTTACGTCACATTAATAGTTCTGACTAATGTGTGTATTATCTTGCTGTTGGAGGGGGAAAGTAGTTTATCTGATAGGGATGGCTAAACTGGCTGCCCACATGCCCATCGTCATCTAATGAAATTTCTTGCCCATCCTCATTTTTCTCTGTCAATAGCAAGGTCTCTCTGCTGTTTGACTTCTAGAAAACAGAGGGAAAAGAGAAGGCAATGGAAAGCAAAAGGCCATGGAGGGCTTTGAAAGGCATTTTATTATTATTATTTATTTACACACACACACACACACACACACACACACACACACTTAAACATATTGCCTCCCTTTATTGAAAGGAGAGCACATGGCTGTTTTCTTCCACATTACAACAACTCATCCTGTAAGGAATGAATGAGACTCCATCACAGTCAAAGATAGCATGCCGTAAACTATTCGTTCTTTTGTTTTTTCATTCGTTTATTCATTCAATCGATCGATCGATGAAGAGACACCAAGGTCCTCTCCAAGCTGTGCAGCCGTAAGTCTGAAAAGGACTACCATAAGTCAGAAATGACTCGATGGCACATGATTATCATTACTGAAAAGTTATATTCGGATAGTTATAAAAGCTTCTTTGTTCAGTGTATTGACTGTGAACATATCCATTTTTTAAAGTGCCCTCCAGAATGTACCATGACTTTATACTTTGGATCATTTATTATCAAGTTGCTATTTGGACTGTGCTTGGAAAACCATGTCCTCACCTTATGCAGATCAACCTTCATCTCAGAAAGGAAGGTGGCATAATCTGCATACAACTGCAAAATGATTTCTTTATTGGCCAGACGATGATAATCAGGAGTATATAGATATGAAGCATGACCATTTATATATAAATTAAATAGCTCGGGTGATGTGGTCCCTGTCACAATCTCTTTGTCATTGGGATTGCATTAGATAAATCTCCTCGAGGGCTACAATGCACTTTCAAGGAGATATTACCGCATCGTATTTTAAACAAGTCAGAAATGTGAATTTCCCTGTCCTTCATGTCACCGGCCAGTTAAGCATATTTGATGGTTATATCCCTTGCTTTCAGGGGTTGAACCTGCTGTTCTCTTTAGCTTGGCTGTTCCCATCACTTCATCCTCACATTGCACTCAACTTCTGTAACTGCTGGTTTTCCAAGTGTATTGACCATGTGCTTGGTAGGTATGAACACAACCTTCTTTCTCTCCACACAGGGAGGCTTGCTAATTATGCCCTTATTACTGTTTGGGTGTTTAGTCTCTGCTGAGATTGAAGAGCCAGATAATGCCCAAGCAACTGATGGATTATGGTGGAGCCAACCAGCTGGCTTAACAGTGCCTCTTTTCTCAGTAGCAATAATTTCCTACATCTCTATAGTATCACTATTTACAATACATTCTACGTTAAAGTGATTCCTACCTTGGGTCCCTAATATTCCTGGATTAAAATTGCCAGAAGCCTTCACCAGTAGCTGGGTTGGACAGGATTTCTGAGGATTTTAGTCCAAAGGCCCAAGGTTGGGAACCATTGTTATATCACACCAATGTCAGTGTCCTTTCTCTGGTATTCTAGTTTATTTCACAGAGGATTTGGGGAGATTAGCTGTGAGTTTACCTGTGCTGAGCAGCAGGCTTGGACCCGATGGTCTTACAGTCTCCTTCTTACTATATCACTCTCCGAATAACAGTGCCTTCTATAAAACAACTTTGGTTAATAGCTGTGCCCTTGTCTTCTATGTGAATATTACTTGTTTCATCCTTGTGAGCCACCTTGAGTTGTTTTAACAGTAGAAAGGTGACATATAAATGAAAGTGACTGACTGACTGACTGACTAAACTCTTTTGATCACTCATTCCATATATTATATAGTAGAAAATATAATAATTATTCTGTTTGCATAATTTCTTGTACAATACATGGGGTGTATGAATACTTTAGCTGTTGATATGTCACAACAAAGCAACATACTGTGTCTCCATGTATTTAGACTAAATGTATAAATATTTGTGTAAGCATTTGGAAAGTGACATCTGGATTGATGAGATAGCTTTACTGTATGTATACATAAAACATACAATTTCTCAAAGTATCAAACCAAGCCATTAATCACAGTTCTTCACTGAAAACTGAATATCAACATCCAAGGAAGGGATGATAGATCTAAAGGGTATGAATTTGCTTAATGGAGCCAAAAGTGAAAAGGTGGGTTAGGAATAATGGAAATATAGTATTGCACTAGGCAGACACTATTAAGGATGGTACTAGAGCTGAGACACATTATTTTTATAGAACATATTAGGGCCAGAGTTAAAAAAAATGAAACAATAAAAAAATACAGGAAGCATGTTTACATTTCTGTTCCATGTAACTCTTCTCCCCAGTTTCCTGTCATGTGACTGAAATATCTTCTGACAGAAACCCCACAGAAATAGGTCTTAAGCCAACACAGCCAATATACTAAACTTCCTCTGCTACAGAGAAATGACAAGAAATCTTCCCGTTATGGTGTATGTTGGAGGAATATTATTATTTTGCAGCTTAGTCTTGGGGTCGCCTTCTTGTTTCCTTATCAGAGGAGAGCAGCAGTTTTCTCCCTCTCTGCCTGCAACTCATGAAGCTGGTAGACTCCATAAAATGATTTTTCAGCCATAATGTGCTGTCCGTTTTGCAACATACAAAACTCATAAATATATGTTCCCGTTGTCTTCCCAGGAGAATTGCAGAGTTTGTGCTGTCAAAGGGTTTGAGCCTCGCTGGTGCACGAATCGTGATTTTTATTCCTCAAAGCACTGGAGCATGCCATTTGCTTAGCTCTGTTGGTGTGCCTGAAAGTGGGGGACATGATGGTGTGCTTATTTTTAGTGTGCTGCTGAACCGAATTATTATTTAGGGGCTCTTTTTCCAAAGCCAGATGCTATTTCTGACTTTTTAAAAACCCGTCCTGCTTAAATACATGCCTTTTGGAGCTGCCAAACCATGCTTTTCTGGATTGCTGTCTTGGACTGAAAAGAAGCTGGAGCTTCATGAGGAAATGCTGTTTGGAAATGTTATACTTTCACCTCCTGCAAATAAAGCAGCAAATGTGCATTTGGGTAGTACATGCTGTAAACAGTTCCAGTTTCCCCCCACTGTGAACGTAGCCAATGTTTATGACAGATGGCTGTTTGTAATTTGTTCCACTATCAGAGTATGTTAGTCTTGCATATTTCTGCATATACATAAGTCAGAGTTTCTCAGGTCGCTCCTTGAATCAAGCTTGTGGAGGGTGGCAGGGAGGAAAGTGAATCAGTTCAGGAGGCATAATAAAAGGAGTCTATTTATGTTCCCACCCACTCCCATAAATCTGGTGCAACATATCACTGTGCCGAAATCCAAAGCCGTGTTGCAGCACATCTTTTGATACCTTGTGCAGCTGATCTACCAGCACTGTGCACAAGCTACCGAAAAGCAAGGAATGTCCTGGCGTTTGTGAATGTAGGACAGTCCACAAGGAAATGCAAAGCCACTACATCAGATTGTACTGGTTGCACATTGTGTTGCAAACCTGAAGCCCCAGTTTTGCAACACAATTGAACTCCCAACTTCTGGCTCAGCAGCTAGTATTCACTGAGCTATCCAGCCAATACTTTCTTAGAGACATGGGTTTGAGTCATGTGTTGAGACAGATAGGCAAATAAATACAGGAAGATATGATGAACATACAACTTACATTAAAAAAAAAATACAAGCCAAACAGACTACATACTATTGACTGATTGAATGATGGTAGCAGCACTTTAGAGGGAGATGTTTGCTTCAGCACCGTGAAAGCAAGAATCCTATTTTATGTCTTGCACATTGCAAATGAACAGAACATTTCAATACCAAAAGTTTAGATTAGATTATTCATCGTGGAATATATGGGTTGGAAAATAATAAATCTGTATTTGTTTCGGTAGACTAGAAATCATTACAAAGATCAGACTGATGGCTGTTTGATGCATTTGTTTGAGCTTGTTAAATGTATCCAAGCAGAATGCTGTGAAACTACATTTGTTTCAGACCGTACATTGATCTGAAATGAACACTTTGGACAGTAGAACTTTCTAATTAATTTTCTGTAAAAATGATCACTGATGCTTCTATGGATGCATTGTCCCACCTCCTGCTCTTCAGATATGATGAACTACAGGTCCTGCTTTTCACAAATAACATTTCCATGACATTTTGGGTATGGTGGATATTGTAGTCTCATTGCTGCAGCATGCCAGGTTGCAGAAGGCTGTTCTGGGAGCTCTATTACTCAGACTATTTTAAAGACTGATGGACAGAGATGTCTACAGATAAGGTCTCTTGGGGAGAGAAACTCAAACCATCAGTGTTTGTCTTACATATAAATTACCCTGCATTTTTTCTCTTGCATCTGACTGCTTTCCAATAGATGTTGCCATTAACTGGCAGTGACACGTTTCTAAGTAAATACTCCTCTTACAATGAAGCAAATAGAAAAGTATTGAGGTATTACAAAGCTAGCCAAGCTTCACTGCTATCTGTCCATATACTACACGCATGAGAAAAAGAACGTTGAGATTCTGTCTACAGATGGAAGTATTTAATTTAATTTTCCTCACACAGAAAAGATATTTAAGGCTAGGGCTTCTATCACCATAATTTTTCCTTGAAAACATCACTTAGTGACAATTTAAATGGTAAAAGTTGAGAATGGATGACTTATCAATTTAATATCTCAGCGGTGAATCTGAAATTTCACTTGAACTTTCAGCTCAACTGAATGGCACAAAGCTTAGCTCCTGTCATTCTGCATGCCTTTCATCTATTCATTGAAGTTGTTCGATGCTCTAGTAATAGCTGAGAGTGTCCTAGAAATCCAGGACAAGGAATTTGTAGGATTTCAGGCACAAGGTGTCTTATGGAGGCTTGTCCGATCGGAGGACTCTTTGCAATCCCATCCCACACAAACAGTGTGAAAATGTGCCCCACATGTTGGGGGTTACTTGCCTGGGCTCTGCTCCCTTTAAAGGCAGTGAGCCACATTTTCCCTGTCCTCTCTGTCAGAGCTGAGGGGCATCCCACCCGCCTGCCTTAGAGGTTATGAGAATGACTTTTGCTGGACGCGTCAGGGCTGGATGGGGATTTTTGACTATTTGCCTGATTGGCCTTTGGCGGATAGTGTGTTTTCACCCATCCCATTCTTTTACCTGCATAAGTTAGGCTGTCCACATTAATACGGCCACAACTGCAAGTAGTACAAGATTTCTGGTAGTAGGTGAGTTCATGGCAATGATTCTAATAACAAAGTGGGGCAGCCTGTTAAGTTCAGGTTAACAGTTCAAGTTAAAAAAGTGAGTCGTAATAAGATATCAGGTGGTGAGAAATTTAATCTTGCCTGCCCCATGGGGAATTAGCCCCTGTCAGTGAAAATTGGAGTGTAAGTACAACATCTGGTGATAAAGTATGAACTCATGATTAATTGCCGTGAATTATGACTAATTGGGTTTTTGTCACAGGTTCACTTGCACTATGGGTGGTTTCCCCCTGCCATTTTAGTTAATATTTTAAAAAGGTTTAAATAAAGTTGTGGCCCGATTTAAACTCCAACAATTTTGTGCCATCTCTTTATTATGGGACTGGGATTGCAAGGGTTTTTCTAGGTTAGAGCCGATCCACACTAGTATATAGTTATTATATATCAGGGCTGTTTAACTTTGAACAGGCCAAGGTCTACTTTTTCCAGTCCAAAGTGCCTGAAGGCTACTACACTAAAACCTCTACTTACGGATTTTATCCATTCTGAGCACATGCTCCTAAGAAAAAACTTTTGTTAAGTAGAGCAGCGGTTTCCCATAGGAATGCATTGAAAACCAATTAATCTGTTCTGGAGGGAACAGATTTCAATGCACCATGGCTCTTGAACTGCCCCGCTTGGGCTGAGAGAGTGGGCTGGTAGACCCAGAACTTTGCTGGGGCAGTGGTGTTCCTTGGGATGGGGGAGGGAGGGGTGGATAACTCATCCCCTCAACTTTTTAATTGATGGCCGGCGGGCTACTTTTGAACCCTTCGCGGGCTACCAGTAGCCCGCAGTCTACCTGTTGAGCAGGCCTGTTATATATGGTTCTCTGATAGCACTGTTTGGAATGTGGGTGGGTGGGGGGAATCTCCTCCACTTAAATTTCTACTTAAAACAATCCATCATTCCCATTTAAGTGCCGGATGTATCTTTCTGGCTCAGGGCTAGGACATGCAATCATTTTGGGATGGTTTGGGGATCTTTGGGGATCATTTAAGCCCTTGCCAGATTGTACCAAATTTCATAGTGTGGAGTCTGGAATAATCCATATGCAAAACACATGCATGGATGATATAGCCCTTGTCTGTCCAAAGTGATCATTAATACCTGCCATTCCTGTTTGATTGATTAGGTTCGGTGGTACAACCCCTTTAACACTCTCTAAGGTGCCCAACCTGTAAAAAGAAAGAAAGAAAGAAAGAAAGAAAGAAAGAAAGAAAGAAAGAAA
>JAHTLZ010003526.1:40873263-40897586 GCA_023846285.1 Phrynocephalus versicolor
AAGAAAGAAAGAAAGAAAGAAAGAAAGAAAGAAAGAAAGAAAGAAAGCATACTAGGAGCTCAGAGTGTTGCGTATATCATATTATCCACATGGTTTGGTTTACTTGGCATATGCATAAAGGAGTGTCTTTACTATGCTTGCATCATCCTTGCTTCTTCCTTCTTCAGAAGTATCTCAGTCATTGAACAAGCTATCAGAGAACCCCTGACCTGCTTGGGTACCATATAGATAGGTATGGTCTGTCTGCCAGGCAAACTGGAGTTACCAATGAAAAATTGCAGCAACAGCTCCGACAAATAGGTTGGCAGCAGCATGTGAAGAAAAGAACTGGGGCTATTTTTGAGCCTTCATTATGAGAACAGAAAGCATAGCATAAAGCTGCCAAATGATAGCAGTGCAGACGGTGGAAGGATAGACATCTCCTTTTGGGTATTCTGAATTTTGAAAAGTGCGGAAACTTACTTTACTTAATAACTTGCAGTAACTGACAAAATATGGTGAGTGAATATGACTTTGCTGGTAGTACTTGTTTGGACTGGATGTTCTGACAGCAGACACTGTTTCACAGCAGAAGCACTGCACCAACCAGGGAAGAAGACTTTCTCTTGAGAATAGATATCTGCATAAATTATAAGTACAGCATGTAAGTGGGATCTTGTGTAGCTGCCTAGATGCTCTGAGCACATCCGATCTCACCTGATCTCAGAAACTAAGCAGGGTCGAGCCTGGCTAGTACTTGGATGGGAGACCACCAAGGAATACGATGTGCTGTAGGCGCCTGGAGTAGGAAATGGCAAGCCACTCCAGTATCCCTGCCAAGAAAACTCCATGGACATGGGGTCACAAAGGGTCGGTCACAACTGTAATGACACAACAAGCGGGATCCTGCACACTTCTCTATGGGTATTTGTACACAACCCCTAAACTCCGCCGCAAATGGCTCCCAGCTCTGGAGCTTAAAATTGTTTCCCCACCAGCTCTGGAGTTTACAGATAATTAAGTGCGACCATGCCCACCTAAGTGCATCCCAGCGCACTTTTCAGGTACCTGCTCTCCAGAGATGAAAATTCCTGATGCGGACATAACGTAGTGACTGCCAGGCTCTCCTTGCTTCTGTTTGTTCTTTTTTTGCCCCCTGCCCCTTTAAGAGATCTGAATGCAGTGCCGGGCGGCAGAACGGAGGTGAGCGGCATTCTTTTCTTCCTTTTTTCCTCCCTCCCCTCATGCAGCCAGCAGCCAGGAGTGTGGAGGGGGTGGGAACGCAGGGACAGTGACAAACCCCTAAGATCTCTGGTCCGAATTTAAGTGGCCAGCAGATCTTAGGGGTCGTGTGAAAAGGCTCTATGTGGCCCCTCTAAGGAAATGGGGACTAGGGAGAAAAATCTTGCTGAGAATGCCACTCCTCTAGTGCTGGTAACAGTGATGATCTGGTGCAGGATGGAAACCTACTGAAGGAGTCATGTGCAGGTATGAGGGTGCCCTGATGCAAGTGCAGAAAAGATGCACATGCTTGCCTGGTGATCCGTGGCCTACACTGGATATGGCCTCTGTATATTTGTGGGTTGCAATGTCCAACATACTTTTCATTAGCAGTATTGGCTAGGACTGATAGAACTGAGTGCAACAACATTGGGAAAGTCACAGTTGTCCATCCCAATCTTACAGCATAGCTCAACAGATATAGCAGTCAGTTAGGTCTACCGCACACCTACCATTTAGCACCTATCTTGAGCCTTGACATCCACTTCTACAAGCCTGAAGTCTGCCCATGCCAGCTATAAAACACAACCTCTCGATCACGAGCAGGAAATTAATGACCATCCTGTCCAAGAACCTGGGCATGAAATGAATGGAGTGAGCTGGGTGAGACCATTTCAAATATTCCTCAGGAGAGCATTCTTTTCCCAATATTGTTCCCAGTTGCATTCGTAAATGAGACATGCATGATTCCATATAGCAAAGTCACATTGCAGATACTTGACTAGAAAAAATTACTCCACTGTAAAACTTTAACTGAAATCCATCTTTTGCTGCTTTCCTGGATTAACACAAGGACTTTTGACTTATTGAGCACATTAGACTACTGTGCTGGGAGACTGATTATTTTTTATATACTTTCTTCTTATAAATGAATTCCTAAGATGATTTGGAGGAATACATCTTTAAAATGAAAATGATTTATAGCAAACACTGCACTAGAAAATGCAAAGAGTAGCTGCTTTGGGGATTTAACATTCTTTCTTGAATTTCTTGGAGAGTGGGAAGGCTGTTTTCAAATGCAGTTTAAAGGCAGAAATACATTCTAGGCATATGTTCACAATTCAGATAATCTCATAAATATTACCTGCATACACAAGGTCAAAAGATTCATCTTTCTAATGTTCAATTACAGTAATATGACTTATTGAAAAATCTTCTATCATAAAATCTGTGATATTAATTGGGTATATCTTATGGTGTGAAGAGAACTAGGCTTATTTAAAACTCAGCTTGTATTATTTCACATGTGTAGAGATGGGCACGACTTGAAAAAATTTTTTTTCGAGTTGTCGTTAGTCGGGCCAGTTCCGTTTCGGCTCGTTTCCATTTTTCATGAAAATTCACAAAAATTAGTCGGTTCGCTTTTTCATTTTTTCGTTTTCGTTAGTACTGGTTTTTGGGGGGGAGTAGCGGGCTCCTGGAGGCACCTCTGTGGGGTGGGTGCCTCCTCTGGCCCGCTAGGAAGGGAAAGCGGGCTCCTGGAGGCACCCGTGGGTGCCTCCTATCCTCACCCACTAGGAAGGGGAAGCAGCAGGCTCCAAGAGACCCCTCAACATGGGGGTCTCCCCTCCTCACCTGCTGCTGCAAAATGGCATGCATAGCCATATGGATATGCATACCACTATTGCAGACAGTCAGACCAGTCCACTGGTACGACCCTCTGTCAAGGACTGGGTCGCACCTGCCATGTCCCACAAAGAAGGGAATCGTACTTGCGTGTAGTGCAATGCAAGTAGATCTGGCTTAGGGTTAAGGTGGGTTAGTGCAAGGGCTAGGGTTAGGCTAGTGACGGCTAAGGTTACGGTGGGCTAGTGGGTTGCACCTCTGGGTGCCTCTCTGACCCACTAAGAAGACAGTCTGTGATGTATGGGTAAGGAGTCAAGGATTAGGGTTAGGGTTAGGGGGCTAGGGCAGGTTTTAGGGGGCTTTTTGGCACATCCCAGAAGTCTCCATGGCCAAGTGGCCATGCCATTGGTGGGATGGCTCCAAAAATTTGCATGGTCGTCCACTCCCACATGGCTGGCCATGGCCACTCGGCCGGCCCATCATTGCGCAGGTGTAAAAAATAAATAAATAAAATCAATGGAGGACAGAGGAGGAGAGGAGAGACATTTTGTTGCAAGAAAAAACCCACTGGTACTGTGGAAAATCTGGCAGTTTATAAATTTCCACGTGTTTCTGTTGTGCTTGTGTGTTTTTGGACCACGATTTCAAAAACAATATTGCGTTCGCCACCCCATTTTGGATCCCCCGCCCGCACCGCATGGCATGGCAACTCGAGTCCGGCTGCCCAGGATGGGGGGGAGGCGGGACCCCCCTCCAGACCAGAAACCCCCCCTCCGGTAGGTGCCCTGAGGCACGGCAGGCATTTTCCGCCTGCTTTTTGGCCCGGGAATGGGTGGGGGGAGACCCGGGAGAGTTTAAAAGTTTTTTCCTGTGCCGCCCGTGCCGCTTGCTTGCGCTTTGGCGGCCGGCGGCGAGACTGGGCTTTTTGCTGGCTGCGAGCCTGCGGCGAGTCCCACCAGACCAGAGCAGCCCAGGATGGAGGGGGAGAGGCCGGGACCCCCCCTCCAGAAACAAACCATCCCTCCGGTAGGTGCCCTGAGGCACGGCAGGCATTTTCCGGCTGCTTTTTGGCCCGGGAATGGGTGGGGGGAGACCCGGGAGAGTTTAAAAGGTTTTTCCTGTGCCGTCCGTGCCGCTTGCTTGCGCTTTGGCGGCCGGCGGCGAGACTGGGCTTTTTGCTGGCTGCGAGCCTGTGGCGAGTCCCACCAGACCAGAGCAGCCCAGGACGGAGGGGGGGAGGCTGGGACCCCCCTCCAGAAACAAACCATCCCTCCAGTAGGTGCCCTGAGGCACGGCAGGCATTTTTCCGCCTGCTTTTTGGCCCGGGAATGGGTGGGGGGAGACCCGGGAGAGTTTAAAAGTTTTTTCCTGTGCCGTCCGTGCCGCTTGCTTGCACTTTGGTGGCCGGCAGCGAAACTGGGCTTTTTGCTGGCTGTGAGCCTGTGGCAAGTCCCACCAGACCAGAGCAGCCCAGGACGGAGGGGGGGAGGCCGGGACCCCCCGCTCCAGAAACAAACCATCCCTCCGGTAGGTGCCCTGAGGCACGGCAGGCATTTTTCCGCCTGATTTTTGGCCCGGGAATGGGTGGGGGGAGACCCGGGAGAGTTTAAAAGTTTTTTCCTTTGCCGTCCATGCCGCTTGCTTGCGCTTTGGCGGCCGGCGGTGAGACTGGGCTTTTTGCTGGCTGTGAGCCTGCGGCGAGTCCCACCAGACCAGAGCAGCCCAGGACGGAGGGGGGGAGGCCGGGACCCCCCCTCCAGAAACAAACCATCCCTCCGGTAGGTGCCCTGAGGTACGGCAGGCATTTTTCCGCCTGCTTTTTGGCCGGGAACCGGGTTTTTTTTAACTTTTAAAAACTTTTTTTCTGTGCCGCGTGGCATCGCGCGATCGCGCGATGCAAGTAACGAGCACGACAAATCAGACCAAAATTGTTCCTTCGTCGGTTCGAGCTCGAATTCTGGCGGAGTAATTCCCGTTACCGTTTCCGTAGAGTAACGGAACCGAGTAACGGAAACGGAAACGGGAATACCGCTAAGTCGTGCCCATCTCTACACATGTGGTATCTTTCTATGGCCTAAATGTCACCTCACACTGTTGCTAGCATTACCAATGGAATGGGGTTTCCTCCCTTTCATTCATTAAAACTGTAAAAAATCTGGTTCTAGGGTGATTCCCAGTGCCCTGGAGCACTGAAGACTCTAGTGTGAAGGAAGGGTTACTCATCCCTAATTCTCTGGTGGACACTGTTATTTAAATGGAAGCCCACCATTTCTTCCTGTCCCTTCCTTCAGGCATCTGTTTAAGGAATCTAAGCAACAAACATGTGCACACTTTCTTGTAACAATCACCAGCAACTAGAGGTGGGCATGAAACAGAAAACCAATAGTTCGGTTCGTTCTGTTTTGCCCCCGCCCCCATTCATTTTGTTTTGTTTGGTAGGATTTTTAAAAACAAAAATTTGTACTGAACCAAAACAAACTGGTTCGGCTTACCTGGATGGTGGCAGTGGTGATGGTCCCAGCGGTGGCAGAGGTGATCTCAGTGGCGGCGATCCCACCAGCAGCCATGGCCCAGAAGACCCTGGCAGCAGCTGCACCAGATGGCAGGAGGCCTCGCTGGGCAGCGGTAGGCCTCACCGCCACCTCCGGAGACCCAGCAGCAGCCGCACCGGGCAGCGGGAGGCCTCGCAGCCGCCTCTAGAGCCCTGGCCGCCACCACCTCTGGAGCCCCAGCAGTTCCTCACAGCCACCTTCAGAGCTCCCCAACCCAGACGTCAGGTAAGAGGTGCTAGGAAATGAAAAACAAACGGAACAAAATGGAAATTATCATTTTGTTTGGTTTCATTTTTTTAGAGGGGGCTGATCGTTATTCGTTTCATTACCTAATGCAATGAATAACGAATAACAAAACAATTTTTTTATTCATTTCATGCCCATCTCTACCAACAACTGTTCTGATCTAGTTTCATGTGAAAATGTGATTGAGAATAAATCTTTCTGCTTCTTTCTATGCCAGTGTTCACTGTGATTGCAGCTAGGTGTGCACTGTGGGATCAAAGCAGTAATATGAAATGTCATTTAAATATACAAAATCATGACTGAGAGAATCATAGAATCACAGAATAATGGAGCTGGAAGGGGTCTGCACGGTCACTGAGTCCAACTCCTTGCTCAATGTAGGAATCCAAATCAAAGTCTATCTGACAGAAGGCTAATTTTCTCTAGCATTGGAGTGCTTACCACCTCCTGAGGTAATTGATTCCACTGTTTACAGATTTAATGGCTAGGAAATGTTTCCTGATATTCAACTGAAATATAGTTTCCTATGACTTCAACCTATTATTTTGTGACCTGGAATGAAAGAGAACAGATCCTTCCTCTCCTCTGTATGAAAACGTTTAAAGTACAGTATTTGGAGAGTGCTATCATAGTACCCCTTCATTCTCTTCTCACCCCCGCCCAACTAAATATGCCCATTTATTTCAGTCTTTCCTCATAGGGGTCTGTTCCCAGTCCACTTATCATCCTTTCTCTGAAATGTTTACGGTTTATCCGTATTCTTCCTGAAATACAGTGTCTAAAACTGAATACAACACTCAAGTTGAGGCCTAACCAGTGTCAAATAGAGAGGGATTAGTACTCCATGGGATTTGGAAACCATACTTCTAATGCGTCCTAAACCAGCATTTGCACTTTTTTTGCCATATTGCACTGTTGGCTCATGTTCATCTGGTGGTCTACAATAATTCCATACATCTTCTCTCATATAGTGAGAAAGTATGTCCAGTGTCTTTCACTCAGGCCACAGAAAGAACATTCTTACCCTCTTTTTGTCTCCCAATAGATGGAAACATGAACATTTTACAAGCAATTTTCTTTCTTTCTTTCTTTCTTTCTTTTTTTTTGGTCACAGTAATTGTTGAGTAGAAGATAAAGGAAAAAGTTGCTCTAAATGATCTTTTAACAGAGGAGCAGTTGATTCCTCATCATCTGAGGGAAGAAAGCAAAAAAATTACTCATTGCAAGGTTTGCTTAGTACTTTTTCAAGGACGAAACACACTTCGGATTAGGAATCATTAGGAAGAAAAACTTTTTGGATAAGATCCAAGTGTTCTCTGCAGTTATCACATGCAACTGGGAATGCTTTGCCATTTTCCCCATCTATATTTTAATGACCCATTTGGATTACTTTTCTCATATTAGGTAATGGTTTTGGTATTTCTCTGAATTTTAGGTTACAGTTCTTAGCTCAAAAATGTGTGTTTTAGGAAGCTGCATACCAAAAACATGTAGTCAAGAATAAAGTTGCCATAAAAATCGTATTGTTGGAAAATATTTTAAAACAATGTAGTTTCCCATGCAGTGTTTTTTAAAATTGCCATTAACATTTAAATGGGTTAGAATGGACTTCGAAATAGAAATATGCAACACTGATACAGAATATGAAGGAATCAGTCCCTACAAAGAAGTATACAAAACCTCAGTTGCAGAACAGGCCTATCTGTGCCTACCACCAAATAGTCCTCCAACAATGTATGATGGTATGACAAGGACTGGGTCTTCCTATTTTTCTTGCCCTCTGGCAGAAAAGAAATAGCTTTTTTTTTGCATTTAATAACTTTATTGGGTTTTTGAAGGGGGAACGGAAAGGGGAAGATGTGGAGGAGGGGAGGGGAAATACAGTATAAGATTTCATTGAATATATCAAGCCAAAAGTAACGATTTGACATATTTACAAATCACCAAATAATATCACAATACTAATAGGTTTGTTACTTCTTGCCATCTTTTCCAGGAAATCTCATCGTAGTCTCCCTTTAGGAAGCCGGAGAGTCTGTCGATTTCAATGCATTCTCTTATCTTTTCGTGGAAACTTCTCTCTGTTGGCACTTCTGGTTGTTTCCAAGATTTCGCATACAGTATCCTTGCAGCAACTATTACATGATGAAGTACATATTTCTGGTCATATGAGATATTAAGATCTACTATATTTAATAGAAAAAATTCTGGTCTAAGCTCTAACTTAATCTTCAGGAATCTTTCTAAAAATAATTTTACCATTGTCCAATATGCCTTTGCCTCTTTGCATGTCCACCACATATGGTAAAAGGTGCCACTATCATGTTTACATTTCCAACATTTGGGTGAACAGTTATACATCTTAGATAAACGGTGGTGGTGGGGGGAAATGCCATCTATAAAACATCTTATAACAGTTTTCCTTAAAGGCTATAGATTTAAAGAGTTTGACTGTATTCCACAAAGAGTCCCATTTGTTTAGATGAATAGAATAACCAAAATTTTCTGCCCATCTTATCATAGTATCTTTAACCAGTGTGTCGATCATTTTTTTCATTTAACAAAATACTATAAAATTTACTGAGAAGCTTTGAATCACCAGAGGATAGTATTTTGTCAAATGGAGTATCATTAGTCAGCAGAAAAGAAATAGCTTGATGGCGACTGTCAGACCACATTGTCCATCTAATGGTAGTTATATGCGTCATATTTGTCAAAGAGAGAGGAGAGTGGAAAGCAAGAGAGAAAATAAAGGCAGCTCTAACAACCTTGGTTCAGTCAAGATCCTCAGACTCATGGGGACACAACCTGGGAAGCAGTCTGCGTTTATTCTTTTCTTCCTCTGAATACTCTCAGGTTGTAAATGGAACTCATTCTACACAGTGGTAGTTCTTTTCAGTGCCTCTTTGACTAATTGTTCTAATTAAATTTGAATTACATCGAATAAGTAGGTTTTTCAATAATTCCTGAGGCTAGATATAACCACAGTTATGTCTATTTCTGTTAAATATACCAAGCCATGTGAGTGCAGAGGTCTGATGAGATTTCTAGTCAATAGTAGGCATGCCTCCATTCTCTTTACCAAAGGGACAACTGCTGATGTTTTGAGGGTTGGCTGCTGCTGCAGGGACATGTCAGGATCCCTGAGGTGCTTGATTAATTACACAGTCAAATACAGATTATTATTTTTATGAGATGTATTAGTTATCAGATGACTGAGGCATGGTCCCTCACTGGTTTCAAATCTATTTGGTCAAATTATCTTTAAAAAGCAGACAAGAAGAGGAAAGGGGATTTTTTTCCTTCTTCTTTGGATGAAAGGAGAAACAGACCATCTTTCCAAATACTGGAAAGAATATTTCAAAATATGCAAATTGGAGCCTAACAACTTTTCCTCCTCTGCCACTTTCCTTGTTTTTAAAAGGCTATTTTTAACCATAGGAAGTTGTAGCAGAGGTTCTTTAAATCACTATATGACTGGAGAAGAGGAGACACTACACCTAAAAATGGTGAGGTAAGACACATCCCTTTCTGCCTATGTGATAAGTGTCACTTCCTATCAGCCTCTCATTTATCATGCTGTCCTTTTATTGATTAGCAGACAAATCAGAACTACTTCACACATCCACCAGGATGACCACTGCTAATGACTAGAGATTGACATGAAACAAAAATACAGTGTTTTGTTTCTTTGGTAGTTTTGTTTCATTTCATTGCTAACAATTTTTTTAAGAATTTTCACAACAAAACAAAGCAAAATGGTTTGTTAATGGCTTCCCTTGGTCCTAGAAGTACCACAATTGCAGGGTAGCTTCTTTTGACACTTCCCTATAAGCTTCCCGAATTTGGAGAGGTTTGGGGTTCAGGGGGCTGAGTTATTAAACTCTAAACGGGGTCCCCAGGAGAAAATCATTTGTAATTAAGGGAACTGCTTGAGGAGGCTTCAGTACTGAGGAGATATGTTTACTTTTCGACATGTTTTCACAAGATCAGCATGGACTTTTTTTCCTGATATCTTCAAGTTATAACTAAGTATGGGAAAGAAATTCACATTTATGAAAAAATTGTTAATAAATTGATTTGTTTTGCAAGTTTATTTGCACTTCTGTTTTTAAGTTCTCCATCATTATGAAGTCACAAGTTTTAGAGACTTCTGTCAATATATAAGCAAACTCATGTCTAAAAATCCCCAAAATAGGGGTAGGGAATGGGATACTTTTATTTTGCTGGTTAATATATCAAAACAGGCACAGGCCAAGGATTCTTCGTCAGGTGGGGTTGCAGAGCTGAGGGTGGGAGATAAACCTTGGCCAAATTAATGCCATGTTCTTTCCCTTAAAGTGAATTCCAAAATGGAAAATGGAGGCTGAGACCCTTTTGATTCTGCTTCAGGTACTCAGTTTCACCTCAGGGTATGTTGATTTTATTGTTTTTCTCCTGCTCTGTAAATACAAGCCTCACAGTCTCCCAGATTCTGCTGGACTTGAAAGCTGGCCTATGTCTGGCTTTGATATTTTATTGTTCTAATAATGGTATCACTCACTCTTGTTTGTGGATTTTGTGGAAGAACCACAATGTCCCCCCTCCTTTTATGCCTCCAAATGTGTATGTTTTTGAGTAATGCACCGTTCAGTCAATGTGGAAACGTACATAAAATGAGTACATTAAGAAAAATACATATGTCTTGGGAAAGTACATGAATTTCTGTGTGGGGACGGTGGAAATATGCCAAAAACTCCAATGCGAAAACTTCAATGCTGGGAATTCAGAATGATACAAAATGAAGGGCAGCAGACAAGATTTTAACATCTGTGCTTGTAATTTAAACAATCTGCATAGCTTCTTAAAGCATGGGCCCTGATCTAACAGTGTCTTTAAGCATCACCCATATCTGCCTGTAAAAAAACCCTCCAGAATGTGCTGATTGGTTGTGTTTAGGGAGAAAAGTAATAGCAAAAACTCCAATGAATCACAACATTGTTTAATATCATTTAAACACCTTATACAATAGTGGCTCCTGACTTTTGCCTTTCATAAGTTTCAGACTTCATCTCCCAGACTCCTTGAACATGTAATGCCATGTAATTGGCATGTCATGTGGCACTTCTGGGAGTTGTAGCTGGAGGGTTACAGGTACAGAACTAAGGCAGGGGACAAGGTTGTGAAAGCCCATCTTTATTTTTGAATCCTGCTGTGACTTATCTGATGCCCCCATCCTTGTTAGACTTACCTTGCCTGTAACAAATGTCCTCATTTCTGGGGATGTATTTGAATGAAGGAACCTCATGGAATTGCTATAGCACCTCAACTCTCATAACTACACTTCAAAGTATTCTGGTTACAATAGGATTAGTTTTAAAACCATATGACATAGGTGGCTTAGAAGTGTATTGGTCCCTTGGTAAAATATGGGGGTATATATATAAAAGACATATAAAATAAATAAAACCTCTACAAACATTTCATGGGCACCGTAGTGAGTTAAGAAAATACTGATATTACCCTGGGTTTAAGCTGCTTCAGAGTTTGAAAACACTCCTTTGATGTTTCATGAATATTCACAAGCTCATGGACAAATGCAGCAGTAAAATCACATTACAGTACTTTCCCTGCCTGCCTTGATAGTATGATTTGCTGACAATTGCCTTCCTACCTGGCCATAAAGCATCTAGCATAATTTTGACACCATGTGCATAATAAATCATAATAGTGCCTCCACAGAATTTCCTCAGTATGGTAAGATACAGCTCCTCCCCGGCCATTTCTCGCCAACATGTTTGCAACTTAATTTACATATAGAGTATCTCACCACATGCTCTCGTGGGCTGCTATGAACAAATTACTGAAAACCTTCCAAAGTATAAAACAGGATGCCCCCTCCCCCCATTACTGGGTAATACAAAAACAATCAAGAAATGGTTTCCCATTTAAGTTCATGTAGCAGTCATCCAGGTCTACATAGCGCGTTACTCCTACTTATTCCAAATGAGGATATACCCTGTAATAGTTACAGTGCTATAACAAGTAAATAAAGCTTTAACAAAACAAAAAGCTAGTGTAAAAGCATAGATAAATTATCCTTTAAAAATAATGTAATTCTTTTCTAAGCGTGAAGTGAATTCTGTACGACTTTTCAAAGTCTGCATGTTTTAAAAATTGCTTGAGCAACAAGTAACACAGCAAAATACTAACATTGACACTAATAAGAACAACAAATACAGCTGTTCATTACATGTCCAACAAAGAGCAGAAAAGTATCAGCATTTGGGTACCAAGTTTGATTTTTATCATTGATGCTTAGAGCGAAAAGGAAGCAAAGAGAAATGAATGTAAATGAAATATAGAGATGGGCACAAAATGAAAATATAGTGTTTCATTTCGTTTTGTTACTAATGAATTTTCAATGAATTTTCAGAACAAAACAAAATGAAACAATTTGTGAATGGCTCCCCTGGGTGATTAAGGCACCAAAATTGCAGGGCAGCTTCTTTGGACCTTTCACTGTAAGCCCTCGAAATTTGGAGGGGTTTGGGGTTCAGGGGGCTGAGTTATTAAACTCTAAATGGGGTCCCCCAGGAGAAAAAAACATAAAATGGACTAGAAAATAGTGATCACAGGCATGTAGCAGGATGGCAATCACAGGGGAGCTTCCTCAAGCTCTTCCTTGTAAACTCCCAAAATCTGGAGAGGTTTGGGTTTCAGAGGGCTGGGTTATTCAACTGCAAAAAGGGTCATCCTAGCTAATTGAAAAACTGCTTTACAGCACATGCCAGCAATATTCTGGAAATAGGCAAAGACCTTTCTCTTCAGGCAAGCTTTCCCTGAATGATGGACTACCATACATGGCTACACAGACTAGTGTTTATAACCAATTATAACTTTGTGCCTGTATCTCTTCTTCTGGGATTATATTGACACTATGTTATCAACTGTTAGTTCCCACCCCTCATAAGTTTTAGATGGTCTACCGTACATGATTACATGGAATTTACACTATTTTCTTAACTGCTCACATTCTCTTTTCGCTTTAATCTCTTCTAATGCTTTAAGATACCCCTAAATTCCCTCTTCAAAATTTAACTATGTCTTAATTGTACTGGACTGTATATTGTCCCTCCTTACTATAAGCCTCCTTGGGTCTTTTTCCAAGGAAAAAGGTGAGGTTAAAATACTAATAAATAGATAGATAGATAGATAGATAAATAAATAAATAAATAAATAAATAAATAAATAAATAAATAAATAAATAAATGGGTTAAGCAAGGGAAAGTAATAAATTGACCTATTGCTGGTGCTGCGTTTGCACGGCAGTTTTCCAATCACTGCTGGGTGGGAACCATCTTTGCAGTTGAATAACTCAGCTCTAGAGATGGGCATGACCAGGAAATTTTTTTTTTTCGAGTTGTCGTTTTTCGGGACGGGTCCGTTTCGGCTCGTTTCCATTTTTCGTGAAATTTTTCATAAATTTGTCGTTTCGTTTTTCATTTTTTGTCTGTCGTTAGTACTGGTTTAGGGGGGTAGCGGGCTCCTGGAGGCACCTCTGTGGGGTGGGTGCCTCCTCTGGCCTGCTATGAAGGGAAAGCGGGCTCCTGGAGGCACCTCTGGGGTGGGTGGGTGCCCCCTCTCCTCACCCGCTAGGAAGGAAGGGAAAGCAGGCTCCTGGAGGCACCTCATGGGTGCCTCCTCTCCTCGCCCGCTACAAAAGGGCATGCATAGTCATATGGATATGCATACCAAGTTGCAGACTTGCTTAGTGGACTGGCAGAGGCACCCCTCTTTGGGGTGCCTCCACTGCAGCAGTCAGTCAGAGAATGCGGGCTCTCTGTGTCTCACTAAGAAAGGAAGCGTACTTGCGTGTAGTGCAATGCAAGTACACACTCACATATGTGGCTTAGGGTTAGGTTAGCACAAGGGCTAGGGTTAGGCTAGTTACGGGTGAGGTTAGGGTGAGTAGTGGGGTGCACCTCTGGGTGCCTCTCTGACCCACTAAGAAGGACAGTGTACTGTGGCGTATGGGTAAGGGTTAGGGTTAGGGTTAGGGCTGGGGCAGGGCTAGTGGGCTTTTTGGCACATCCCAGAAGTCTCAGTGGCCAAGTGGCCATGTGATTGGTGGAATGGCTCCAAAAATTTGCATGGTCCACTCCCATGGCCAGCCCATCATTGCGCAGGTGTAAAAAAAATATAAATGAAATAAAATAAAATCAATGGAGACGAGGACATTTTGTTGCAAGAAAAACCCACTGCTGCTACTGTAAAAATTCTGGCAGTTTTAAAATAGTAGCAGGCAGCAGCAATTTTCGCATGTTTCTGGGTGCTTTGGTGTGTTTTTGGACCATGATTTCAAAATAAATTGCGGTCGCCACATTTTGGATTCCACATGGCATGGCGAGTTGGCGAGACGACGAGGATGCCCCCCACCAGAGCAGCCCAGGACAGGAGAGGGGGGAGGCCGGGGACCCCCCCATAGAAACCCCCCCTCTAGGTGCACTCTCAGAGGCAGGCATATTTTTGCCTGTTTTTTTGACCGGGAATCGGGTTTTTTTTACTTTTAAAAACTTTTTTTCTGTGCTGCTTGAATGGCGGCGAGCCGGCGAGGCGGCGACTTTGGTGGGACAATGAGGATTCCATTGCCCGCCACCAGAGCAGCCCAGGAAGGACAGGAGGAGGAGAGGGTGGGAGGCCGGGGACCCCCCCAGAAACCACCCCTCTGGTTGGTGCACTCTCAGAGGCAGGCATATTTTCGCCTGCTTTTTTGGCCGGGAATCGGGTTTTTTTTTACTTTTAAAAACTTTTTTCTGTGCCGCTTGAATGGCGGCGAGGCGGCGACTTTGGCGGGACGATGAGGATACCATTGCCCGCCTCCAGAGCAACCCAGGAAGGACAGGAGGAGAGGGGGGAGGCCGGGGACCCCCCCAGAAACCACCCCTCTGGTAGGTGCACTCTCAGAGGCAGGCATATTTTCGCCTGCTTTTTTGGCCAGGAATCGGTTTTTTTTTGTAACTTTTAAAAACTTTTTTTCTGTGCCGATTGGCATCGCACGATTGGCGCAATGCCAGGAACGACAACGACAAATCAGACCCAATTATTCATTCGTCGGTTCGAGTTCGAGTTCTGGCGGAGTAATTGTCGTTTCCTTTTCCGTTACATAACGGAAATGAGGAACGGAAACGGAAACGGGAATTCCACTAAGTCGTGCCCATGTCTACTCAGCTCCCTGGCCTCCAAATCTCTCCAAAGAGCTTGAGGAAGCTCTCAAGTTGCATTTCTCAAACCAAAAAAGGTGGTTTGTTTTGTTTTTTCACAAATTGGCTTCTATCATTTTGTTTTGTAACAAAACAATTTGTTACATAACAAATGACAAAACAGTGTTTTATTTAATTAGAGTTGCATGTTTGGTGCAACTCTAATTAAATAAAGTGAGACTGGATGAACACACCCCCTGTCATGCAAACATACACATAAAGGGAGAGGGTTGTGTAGCCTGCATAACTGAATTGTAAACCACCCAGAGAGTGTTTAAAACACTGTGGAGTGGTATATAAGCAGAACACTTTGCTTTGCTTTTGCTTTAAGAAGGAATGAAAAAGAGAAGGAGCTTGGACTAACCTCCTTGTCTTCTATACATCTCCCTCAGAGGTTGCTTCCAGAGAAGGAATAATTGCTTGGCAACCAGTTGAGGGAGATGCATGGCCTATTCTGGCAGGCCCTCCATATATCCTTTCATATGACTTGCCATTGCATATTACAGTGAATTCTGTGGTGTCTTGGTTAGAGCTTAACCTGGACACAGGAGGGCACATTTGAATGCCTTCTCCGTTATGAAGTTCGCAAAGATGACCTCAGACTATTGCAGTCTTGCTCAGCTTAACCTTCCTTCGAAAGCTGTAATGAAGATAAAGAGCTCTATCGGCACAATTGCTATCAAATAAGAAATGATTTGTAATTTTTAAACATAGTTGAAAAGTGAGATAAGCCGTTATAAAACTGCACTGATGTCTGTGGGAATATTTAGCATATGCCTTCATCTTTTTGACATTGAAATCAATAGGACTTAACAAGAGCAGAGGGGTGGCTGGATTGTGACTTTAGTCTTGTGCTAATTAAGAAGCAGGTTTCTAGATGCTGAAACTTCAGTATGTCAGACTGTGGGCAAAAATAGTTTCAGAACAGGTTTCAATAAATGTATAAAAGAAGTTTTATTAAATTAGATATATTCCCCACTTTCCCAGCCATGACTTTGGGTTCTTTCAATGATATTAAAAATGTGGCCATCAAGTCTTTTAAGAGAATATTTACAATACGACAATCTAAGAACTGAAGAGCTAAAAAGCGCCCTATAGACCCATTTTCTCAGCTAGCTGGACCTTTTCTCCTGCTTCCTCCTCTTCCCTGCCCAGGGTCTGCCATCCTGCATTTGCACCTGCCTAAGGTTCAGGAGCTAGAACTCCCAACAAGCCTCCAGGGTGGGAAAGAAAGAAAGAAAGAAAGAAAGAAAGAAAGAAAGAAAGAAAGAAAGAAAGAAAGAAAGAAAGAAAGAAAGAAATTCAAAATTGTACATATATTTGAAACATGCATAGGAATACTACATAATTGCCTAGAAAATATACAACATGTGTTCCAAATGCATATGACTTTCCCCCATAAAATAATCTGCATAGAACTAGCACAAACTAGAATAAGAGGTGTGTGATGAATCCCACCTTTGCCTGTAGGCGTAACTTTTGTGTCTTAGGAAATTTTCTCCCATGACTGCAGATGGAACGTATTCCCAGATGAGCACACCTGCTTATCTGTTGTTATCGTTTTGCCAACATAACCCAGGAGGCCTGTTAATTGGGAGAGCTAGTGCAGCTGGCTTCCTTGGGAGAGATTGCACATATGCTAAATTTCTGGGGAAACCCCAAAGCTTGTGAGTTTTAATAGGCTGTTGGAATCCTTTCCTCTTATTATATGTCAAGTGTATAATTATCCCTTGGGTAACATTTCCCCACTACCTTCACTTTCTTCATGATATCATGGATATTTCTCTGAAATGCACTTTTTGTCTCAAAGTCCTGTCTACTGTTCTAGAGCAATGGATGTTTGGATGTAATATCTTTATTAAGGTTATCAAAAGTCATACAGAGCTGAGCAACTTTTTGAGATATACAGGTTTTGTTATTTTCCAAGATTTTACAAAGCATATGTCCAAAAAAAAAAAATATTTGGTATGTACATTGGTAAAATGGAGATTCACACAGAGCTGAAGTACCTAGATATTTTGAGCATGGAATGATAGATAGTGCATGTTTGCCTTTCCACGAGTGCAGTGGTTTCTAATAATTCATTGCAGGTATGTGTCAGGGACCGGAACCAGGGACCATAGTTCTGGTGGGCATGTTGTCCACTCTCACTTTGCACTGAGGAGATATGGGGATGAGAGTGGTCCTCAATAAAATAGAAAAGATGAGGGTGACGCCCAAGGCCGACCAACTGATGAAGAAGGAGACACAAATAATTGGAAGGTCGAGGGAGACACTGTCGTAGAGGGGTTTCTAGTGGAAGAAGGGGAAAATGTAATAGAGAAAGGAGGGGCTGTGGTGGTGGGAGATATAAAAGAGAAGGAAAGTGTGGGAAGGGAGAAGAAGGAGGAGACGATGAGAGAGGGAGAATTGATGGAAGTGACAGAAGCAGAGGAATGGCGGGTGTACGTGTTCTGGGAGGTGGTGGATCCCTGGAAGAAGACCCCCTCAGAGGGACAAGGGCGGGCCAACTGGAAGGTGCCCACACCAGACTGGGCTCGCTACCCATGTTGTGGGATGCTATGCAGCAGGAGAGGACCCCACCTGCGGCAACCTACCGGTATGGAATGCTTTGAGAAGGTATTTAAATGCTAAGGAATCCGAACCCAATGATGTTGGGTTGGTTGACGAGTTTATGAAATTCAATGTTGCTATTCCAGTTCCTGAAGAAGTTAATAAAGATTTATCGTTTTCACTACCCTCTCCGCTCTTTGAGGGGTCCACGGGTGAGGGATTGCCAGCAGCAAGCCAAGAACCTTCTCAGAGTGTGTGTTTGTGTCTATGTGTGGATGTTCATCTCACCTTTGATCCCACTCAACAAGCTTGCAAGGGAGTTGAACATTATTACTGTTGTGCTTCATTTACACAATTTGCTCCCTGTGTATTTGGCAACATGCAGCCTTCTCTCATAATAGTTTCTACCAGGTTTGTTATGAGGCTGATATGACAATGGACAAAAATACGGTATACATTTATTGTTATCTTATTATGGGGAGGCCTTATTTTCGGGGGACCCCTTATATTTCAGTGCGGGGCAAAACTCTAAGTAGGTCTTATTTTCAGGGGATGTCTTATTTCCGGGGTAGCATTTCATTTCATTTTTCATCTCATTCAGTTCAGTTCTGTTTCATTTAGTTTCATTTGGAATGAATTTTTTAAAAAAATATTTTCCTTTTTCATTTCATTTCATTTCGTTTTTAGTGTACTATGTGTGTGTGTTCTGTATTGATCAGGCATGGAAAAGGTGAAATTTTTAAACATTTCTTTTGCTGCACAAGTACCAATCAGCTATAGTTCAGGCTTGGGGCGGCATTTTTGTTTTTTGTTTTTTTAAAAAAACCTCCTTTACCCCCATCTGATGGATTGGGGGGAAAGGAGGGATTTTTAAACTCTTTTCTTTATTTCTTTTTTTTTTGCCACCCCAATCACCGATCAGCTTTCTCGATGGGGGGGAAGGAGAGGGGCTTTAAACTTCTTTTCTTGCCACTCCAAGCCCGAGCTACAGCTGATCAACTCTTGGGGTGGTAAAAAAAAGAAAAAGAAAAAATGTTCAAAAATCTCTCCTCCATCCCCCCCCCCTACAACATCAGGTGGGATAAAAAGAGGGGTTTTAAAACATTTTTGGTTGGGGGGAAAGAAGGGGTTTTCCAACTTTCTTTTTTTGCCACCCCAAGCCCGAGCTACAGCTGATCGTTACTCGGGACAGCAAAAGAATGTTTAAAAATCCCCCAGTTTCCTGCACCTGGCGAGTTGGGGGCAGGAACCATGGGCTTTTCCTCATATGAATGCATTGCCTCAATGCATTCCTATGGGAAAACGAAAACTGAAATATGTCTGTGAAGATTCTCAGTCATCCAGGTGAGTTTATCTGGAAGTTGAGTCATGGTTACTGGACTTCTTTTTGATAGATATAAATGTTTTGCTGTTCATCCAAACATGACTCAACTTCCGGAAAAATGAAATGGAATGAATGAAAATTTCCATTTCATTTCATTTTGATTTTCTTTCATGGGGGCGGTTCATTATTCATTTTGTTACATAATGTAACAAATAATGAATAACAAAACAAATTAAAAATTCATTTCATGCCCATCTCTAGTCTCAACTGTAGAAGTAGGTCTCAAGTGTAGGGCTAGGGGTTAGGAATGTGGTTTTTCACTCTTCCTCCCATGAGAAAACCCAGTGTGTGTATCCTTGAACAAGCTGCATAGTCCCAGGGAATCCTCAGAAGAAGGCAATGGTAAATCACATCAGAGTACTTCCTATGCACTTCCCAGAAAACCTTGGAAAGGTTGTCAGAAGTTGGAATTGAATTGACACGATCATTCCTTGTGCCTGTAGAGAAGGCCACATATTGTGATGGGTGAGAAGTGCATTTTACTTCATATGAAATTATCATGATGTATAGTTTTTGTATGTGAAATAAAAACAATTTGAGATTCAGATGTGGAAGCAACTGAAACTGAAATTTCTTCATCCACCTTTGCATGCTTAATCCTCAAAAGTCTGAGTTTGAATTCCTGTGTTTTCAGCCATGTTAATACTAAATGAAGGCTATTATTTCATCTTCTGCGAAGATCTTAACCATTACCCTCTGTACAGCAGGCAGGTACATAATACTTTTCTTAATGGTGGGAATAGCTGTACCTATTCAACCTGGAAGAGACATTTGTTTCTGGTTGCTTTTGAAGAATTGTACAATATTTGCAAGTTTATTCATATTTATGATAGAAAGAGCATGAAGCTGAAACCTTATTTTTAAAGAACAGCAGAAAGCTGACAGATATTTGAGACCTGAATTGTATGAGGGTTTTGCTTAAATAGCCAAATATCTATTTCATTACTTTTGTTCAGCAAGTGAAGTGAACAAACTGTTCATATATCTGTAAAATAAGAGATGGACTATATTTGGCAGTGTGGGGTGCAAGTTTCAAAAAACAATGAGCAATCTGGAATTCATTATCCAAAGAAAATAATTAACTTCCATTAAAATTGTTAGAGTTAATGATTTAAATATAATCAGATTTAAATAGGATCAGTTTATCAAGCAACTAATATAACATCATCCTTCTACTCCATCACTGGAAGTCTTTTTTGGTGTATGTGCTATGCCTCATTGATTTTCCATCTTCCTGAATTCATTGTTATAAACATATTGCCTAAATGTTTCAAACTTCTGCCAAGCTAAAATGCCTAGGTTTCCTATTATTTCAAATAGCACAAGCAATTACAGTGGCATTAGCTATGAAGACTGTCATATTTTCAAGTGTTATTCTTGCTGTAGGAGCCTCGTGGAACAGTGGTAAAACTGCTGCACTGCAGCTAGAAGTGTGCTGATGACCCGGGATACAATCCCAGGTAACCGGTTCATGGTTGACTCAGCCTTCTATCTTTCCGAAGTTGGTAAAATGAATACCTAGCTTGTGTAGCCTGCATAATTCAATTATAAACAGTCCAGAAAGTACTTTAAACAGTATGGGGCAGCATGTAAGCAGAACACTTTGCTTTGCTTACAGCAGGCATGTCCAAACTTCGGCCCTCCTGATGTTTTGGACCACAACTCCCAGAATTCTAAGCTTAGATTACCAATGACAAAGGACTGTGGGAGTTGTGGTCCAAAACATCTGGAGGGCTGTAGTTTGGACATGCCTGGCTTACAGCATCTTCCTTTCAAATCTACAAGTTCTAGCATGACATCCTAGAAATTAAAGAAATCATAAGACATTTATCTAAATCACCATCAGATAGGAGAACCATGGAATCATACTTTCTATATCCCCACTTTCTTTTTGAGAGATTGATCTTAACCATGCAAGTGCGTAGTACAAGTTTCCTTCAATAAGATGGAATTTATCTAGGACGTCTTCAGACTGGTGCTTCTAAAGGGTCCAAACATGGAGTCTTTCAGGAAATGAAGAAACTTTCTCTTCAGTGCATCAAAGGCTACCTTTGACTCATCTCCAGGATACGCCTGAATTTTCCAATGAGGATTGATCAAAACCCACAGTGCCTTTCCATGCAGAAGGCAGTCTGGAGTCCAAACACAGAACCATCATAAGAAACAAATACTGCATTATTATCATGGAGTCAAGTCTGGTTTCAAGCCCAGGAGAATCATCAAAAAGTCCCACAATTCAAAACCAGATGACCATTTCATAAATCTCCTGCAGTTCAAAAATAGAAGCAGTCAGGGACATGGTACAAAACAAACCAGGTCAGGCAAAAAGCATTCAAATAGATACAGGAGAGAGATGCACAAGATGAGTTAGATGTGAACCAGATATCTCACTTGTTTTACCTAGTGTTGTCTAGTAGAGCTAGCTGCATTTATGTCTCTTCACAATGCTCGTGCTGGTTCTAGCTGATTCCACTGCATTATCAGCTGTCAGTGGATAGCCTTCAAGATTCCATATTCTTGTGTTTTGGGGGTTTTATTCGAAAGTCCTCTGTGCTCCCCAGGGCATGGAATTTGCTTGACTGTCAAGCTGTTTTAGTCTTTTCGTGATATTGAATTCTTACTGCTAAGGCTGGGCTCTGCTTCTTTTTTCTATGGCTCTGTTTCAGATGGTTCCTTGAGTTCATTTTCTGTCCTGGTTTCCTTCTGCTGGGATGGATCATCCTGTTCTTTGTTGTTGGATGATGACTCAGACAAGTATAGCATGGCACAGAGTGAGCAAAAGCAAAGGGTGGAGGAGCAATAGTGTCTGATCACTGGTGGCTAGACCCTGATCCAGCTATAATACATTTTTTTCAGACTAGACTTCTCTGAGGGGCAGCCCCTCACAATCATTTTGCTATAGTCCCTTGCCTTTGAGGAGATTTTATACTTATTGTGAAATCAGTCTCCCCACCAAAAAGATTAAATCACTTGAATGACTATTGTTCATTTTCTCTCCCCCCACCAAACAGGATTATGCTTTAATCTCAGAAGTGTCACAGAACTCCTGGTTGTTCAGAATAAGATCGAAATGGAAACTATTACATAATCAAAAGCAAGGAGCCGAATGTCATTTTTCACAGGTATCAGATGATTTGCAGGTCACACAAACTAGTATTTTAATAAAAAGCAAAGCAAAGTGTGCTGTGTATGTACCATCCCATAGTGCTTAAAGATCTCTCTGGGTGGTTTACGGTTTAATTATGCAGGTTACAAATACCCCCCTCCCCGAAAGATACAGCAAGCTGAGTACTAAATTTACCAGCCTCAGAAGGTTGAGTCAGCATTGAGTGAACTATCTGAGTATGGGATAAAGCTCAGATCATGACCTGAGTCTTCACTGCAGTACTGCAATTTTACCACTGTGCCACAAGAGCCCTTTTGGTTATACAATTCCACCCCCAGAAATCTTCTCTGTCCCATAAAACTTACATAAGAACATAAGAGTCATGTTGGATCAGGACAAAGGCCCATCTAGTCCAGCTTCCTGTATCTCACAGTGGCCCCACCAAATGCCTCTGGGAGCACATGGGACTAGATATCTGTCTCCTGATACCACTCCCCTACATCTGGCCCTTGAAGTACCCTGGTTGTAAGCCTGGAGATTACACATCTCCATCATTGTTTGTAACCCATGATGGACTTCTCCAGGAATCTGTCCAACCCTCTTTGAAGGCATCCAGGGTAAATGCCATCACTACCTCTTGTGGCAGGGAGTTCCACAGACTAACAACACACTGGGTGAAAAAATATTTTCTTTTGTCTGTTCTACTCTCCCAGCCCTCAATTTGAGTGTATGTCCCCTAGTTCTGGTATTTTGTGAGAGGGTGAAGAGCTTCCCTCTATCCACTTTACTCATGCCCTGCGTTATTTTGTACATCTCATTCATATCCCCCCTCAGGCACCTTTTTCCAGACTAAAGAGCCCCAAATGTTTTAGCCTTTCCTCATAAGGGAGGTGCCCCAGCCCAGTAATCATTTTAGTCACTCTCTTCTGCACCTTTTCCAGTTCCACTATGTCTTTTTTGAGATGCGGTGACCAGAATTGTACACAATACTCCAGGTGTGGCTTTACTATCATTTTGTATAATGGCATTATAATGTTGGCTGTTTTATTTTCAATCCCCTTTTTGATAATCCCTAGCATGGAATTGGCCTTCTTCACTGCTGGCACACATTGGGTAAACACCTTAATTGAGCTGTCCACCAACACACCAATATCTCTTTCCTGATCCATCACGGATAGCTCAGAGCCAATGAGTTGATAGATAAAGTTTTGATTTTTTGCCCCAATATGCATTACTTTACATTTTGAAACGCATTTGCCATTTGGCAGCCCATTCTCCCAGTTTGGAGAGATCCTTCTGGAGCTCTTCACAATCTTCCCTGGTTTTTACTACATGGAAAAGTTCCGTGTCAGCCACAAACTTGGCCACCTCACTGCTTATCCCTGTCTCCAGGTCATTTATGAACAGATGGAAAAGCACTGGTCCCAGGACAGATCCCTGGGGCACACCACTTTTCACCTCTCTCCATTGTGAAAATTTCCCATTGACACCTACTCTTTGTGTCCTGGATCTCAACCAGTTCTCAATTCATAAGAGGACCTGCCCTCTTATTCCCTGGTTGTGCAATTTTTTCAGCAGCCTTTGGTGGGGGACTGTGTCAAAAGCCTTCTGAAAATCCAGATAAACGATATCCACTGGTTCACCCAAATTCACATGCCTGTTAACCTTTTCGAAGAATTCTAAAAGGTTTGTCAGGCAAGACTTACCCTTACAGAAGCCATACTGATTTTCTCTTAGCAAGGTTTGCTCTTCTATGTGTTTTATGATTTTCTCTTGGATGAGGCTTTCCACCATTTTCCCTGGGACAGACGTAAGGCTAACCGGCCTGCAATTTCCCGGGTCCCCCCTCCTTCCTTTTTTAAAAATTGATGTGACATTCGCTGTCCTCCAGTCCTCTGGCACTGTGGCCATTTTAAGAGACAAGTTGCATATTACCATTAAGAAATCCTTCTCTGTTTATGTCCAACAATTATGAAACTATTTTCTGAAAAGACTTGCTCATGTCCAAACTGGAAGTGTTTCTTGAAGGTATATTTGCTCAAGGTCACTTTAGCACAACATGATTGAGTTTTGCATTATTAATCTGCTTTTTGAGAAATGTCATAGACTGCTCTGAGCTCTGGGGATAGGCCAGGTTGTAAATCAACATGGATAAAATGAAAGTTGTTGCCAGGTTTCCCATGCTTAAATGGTCTGCTAATGAGAAGAATACTGCAAGCATAGATAATGTTTATATGGCTGTTACAAGGTCTTTGACAAATGGGCAACTATCGAGAGAATAAACAGCCCTCCCCTGAGGATTTCCTGGTATATCCATAACTATGTAATTGTAGATATTCCCCCCCCCAACACTGACTTGTTGATTACACACACACACACACACACACACACACACACACACACACACACACACA
>JAHTLZ010003526.1:40902430-40930638 GCA_023846285.1 Phrynocephalus versicolor
TCTCTCTCTCTCTCTCTCTCTCTCTCTCTCTCTCTCTCTCTCTCTCTGTGTGTGTGTGTGTGTGTGTGTGAACTTCTTGGAAGTTCTGGAAATATACTGGATCATCATACTATACATGATAGACTTATGATTCTGCTGTTTACATTTTTTGTGGTCTAAATTGATGTTAAAAGTAACCAATATGGGTCATTTTGAAGCCTTTGATAGCCTTAGACTAGAATTTTTCAAGATCTCAAACCCTTGTCCTATAAAGGTTCAGGAGCATGCTTTTTATTTTCTTGGGAGGAAATTTAGAAATTGCTTTTAAACAACAATACATTATAGTATGATAGTATGGGATTCAGGTCTGATTTGGTTATGTATTTATATTTATTTATTTATTCTTATATTCTATACCACCCGTCTTCCAATTTTGTTTCGCTAAAATTTTTTAAGATCATTTCACAATGTTGAAGAGGTAAAAAAGCTTGTTAAAGAGTAATTAAGTTTTGGGCCTTCCCAATGAGTTGCTCTGTTGCTCTGTTAGAATCCATCCTCCATCATCAATGGTAAAGGCCTGTCAGAGTTATAGTCCAAAGGGCAAAATCTGGATTGCATATTGGCAAAATAACCCTTGTAGTCTTGATCTGTATTACCATTTCTTTCATGGTGCAGGGAGAAGGAGCATAAGAATAGCACAGCTTTGCTTTGCTTTGGAAAGGCAGGAGAAAGGGACTCCTGCATCTTGTTACTTGAAGGTGTGACATTTCAAGAGAAAGCTAAAAATCTTTCAGAATTAATACTGTATGTTTGTGATGGGCAGTGACTGTGGCCGGTCGTAGTTGCAGGGGGACTCTTCCTATTGCAATTAAGTAATAGACAAAGGCTGCTTTTACACAACCCCTAAAATCCGATGCAAAGGGCTTGCAGATGCAGAGCTTAAAATTGTTTTCCCACCAGCTGTGGACTTTTAAAAAAAATTAAGTATGACCGCTGCACCCACTTAAGCACACCCCAGTGCATTTTACAAGTACCTGGCCTCGAGGAGGTAAAAAAATTTCCGATGTGGATTTTAAATGCCTGGCTCTCCTCCACCTTATGTTTGTTTGTGAATGCCTGGCTCTCCTCTGTCTTCTGTTTGCTTTTGTTGCCCCCCCCCCCCGCCTTTAACAGACAGACGGGCTTCTAGTCCTCATACAACTAGCTGCTGCAAACGGCAGGAGGAGGTGAGCCTGCATTTTTTTTCTTCCTCCTCTCACTGCAGACAGAAGCAATAGAGTGTGGGAGGGTGGGAACACAGGAAGCAGAACAAAACCTCATCATCTCTGGTTGGGGGGGATCCGAATTTAGGTTGCCAGCAGATTTTAGAGGTCGTGTAAAAGCACCCAAAGTATCCGAGGAAAACAGAAGTACAGTGTTGGCTTCTAGGCTGGAAAAGATCCTCTGTGTGCTCACCTTCAAGCAGTATACATCAGTAGGATCTTGACAGTATTTTCCTGGAGGCAGTGGTTTACTGTTGCTGCCTTGCATGGCAGCTGGCTGACCCAACTCACAATCTCAAAGCAAAACAACCCAATTTTCCCTATCATCTACTTCTCAGATTTTGTTTATTATTCTGACTTCACTCTTTTGTGCATCTGCCATATGCCTACCTCTTGTCTACTGGAGCATTTTATTTCTTGTAATGTGTGCAGAAGAGCATCTTTCATAGTTCTACTCAGAATTTAGTTCCTCTTCCCCTGGTAAGTAACCATCAAGAGCTATGAACACAATGGCAGTTTGCTTTTGGCTTGAATGGGATGTTATGCTTCCTATTGCCTGTAATGTAGCAGAAGCTTAACAAGCAGGTAAATGAACTAGATGGGGGTGAATGAGGCCTCCGGGACTTGACAGCTTCAATAAAAGGAATGCAAAATAATTTGATCTCTGAAGATGGCCTTCAAACAAAAATGGTCTGTTTTACTCTTTTCTTGAATGAGCATTATTGCCCATGAATCTAAGCTCCCACACTGCTTCAAGTGGAGACAAGTGAGATTATAGTGATGTATTAAACATGCCATGAAAAGGAAAATGCATCAACTCCCCACTTCATATGATAATATAATGAGAGATAGAGACAGCCAGATTTTTCCTCTCACCTTTTCAAACAGTCAACATGAATCAAAAGTTTGTGGTATGTTTTACAAAGTACCGACAACACCACCTCACTTAACTGAGGTCCAGTTTATTGTGGAGCGGCATCAGAGGCAAGTGGCATGGCAGCTACCACTTTCAGGGTGCTTGGAAGTCTTTTTCCCATAAGCTGTTTGGTCATCATAGCTCCCCCCCTCCATGCAACAGCTTTCAGCCAATCAGGCTTCCCAGGCAGACAGGGAGCGTGAGATGCTGCACACCAGTCCACCTGTGCATGACTACAGTTTTCCTCAGACCTTCATCTTATGTGGTTTCATGGTGCTTTGGAGCATTACACTCTGCATTATCTAGATAATCATTGATACAGATTTATTGGGGTAGTTGGCAAACATGAGGATGGATCTCAATGAATGGGGAAGACTGAGCAAGTGTTTGATCCTTCTGGCAATTACTCTTTAGGGTAAAAAGACAGGTCCCACCTGGGGGACTGGCAGCCACACAATTTCTGCTTCAAGTTGGCAGGAGATGCCACACAGTAGCACACATAATGTCCAAGAGGTTAACCCTGAGTTTCTACCATTTTGGCTATCATCAGGAGTAGAGATGGGCACGACTCAAAAAAATTGTTTTTCATTTTTCGTTTGGTCGTTTGGGGGTCCGTTTTGGTTCGTTTTTGTTTTCGTTGGGTTTTTCCGCAAATTTTTCATTTTCGTTTCGTTACCTAATGAAAACGAAAACAAAAAATTTCTGTTTCGTTAGCATTCTTTTCAGTTCAATGTGTTTGCCGCAATGAAAACGAAAAACACGGCAAAATTTTTTGTTTTTGTTTTCGTTTTCGTTTTCGTTTTGTTTTTGAAAAAATTTTGTTTTCGTTTCATTACCTAACGAAAATGAAAAAATGGAAACGGAAACGAAAATTTCGCTGAGTCGTGCCCATGTCTAATCAGGAGGCAGGCAAGCAGGCAAGCAGAGAAGTCATCTTGTGCTGTGCAGTCATTTTAGTGTCACAACACTCAGTGCCACTTGACCCCAGCCAAGAATACAATTTGGAGAGCAGAGATGATGATGAAAACAGGAAATAACACTGAAAAGCAAAGACACGATATTTATGTGGGGTATAGTGAATAGAGTACCAATAAACCTGAGTTTGAATCTGTACAATAGGGTAGCAGGTTTGGTTAAACCACTCCTTAAATATCTCACTTTTCTGATAAGCCCTATAATGGTTGTTATAATTCAGATGAGAAATGCCAGGACATCACCCCCACCACCCCACCAAAACCAACACGCCCCCCTTTACTAATTAACCAGGAGGTACACTTTATCTCATTATCTCATTTGTTCACTACCCCTCCTCCCCTTCAACACAATGAGAATTGTTCTTGGCATCTATTTGCTTCATGTGGCAACTCTATGGATCTGTAATCTCCAAAATGCCGCTGACATTAACCGCCCTGCCCAGATCACACCATAATATTGAGAACTCTTTTTTTAAAAAAATCATTAATCATGTGACCTTAGTAAAATGAAAGAATAAGATGCTACTGGCTTGGAGAAAATATCCCCACCCACCCACCCACCCACCCCTCTCTCTCTGTGTCTTGTACACACACACCATTGTGACTAGGAGATGCTTATTTGTAGGGATTCTTGTTGAAATTCCTATTGAAATTCAGCCTGAGAACAATGCAGTCTATCCAAGAAGTAGAAGTCTATGGTGTGGCATGTTAATTGATATATCTGATGCACCACACACGCTAAATTTCTGAAGACATTGTCCTTGAAAGTATAGTTCTGTGATTTCTTTTCAATAGGGTAAATGAGGTTGTATGAAAAGTCTGTGGCTTGTTTGTTTCTTATACATTTTAGACTACTTTAAATAAGTCAGAAGCTCTGGTACCTTTTTAGCCCTTATTGTTCCTTAAGCTTGTCAAGTCAGGAAATGCCACCCCCTTCTGACAAGGGAGATTCTCATGACACTACCAGGACAGGAAACAACACAACACATTTTCCGAACTTTTCCAATTTTCACTGCCTCTTTTAAGCGTTCTTCCTCCCTTTCATTCATGTGGGAAAGAAAATAATTGTATCAAGGGCCAAAGGCAATATACTAATCCTAATGTTAGAAGGATATGTCAGGGAAAATTGGAAGTCATTGCACCCAGTAGATCCTATGCACCTCAGTTCCTAACTCCACACCTAACTATGATTGCCACCCTATTCTGCTCTAGTCAGACCCCACCTAGAGCACTGTGTCCAGTTCTGTGCGCCTCAGTTTATAAAAGAAGTTGACAACCTTGAGTGGGTACAGAGGAGGTTGACCAGGATGGTTGAAGGTCTGGAAGAAATGTCTTATGAGGAATGGCTTAGGGAACTGGGAATGTTTAGCCTTTAAAAAAAGAAGGCTGAGGGGGGGATATGATAGCTATGTTTAAATATTTGAAAGGATGTCATATTGTGAAGAGGGAACAGGTTTGTTTTCCATGGCTTCAGAGACTAGGACTTGGGGCAATGGTTTCAAACTACAGGAAAAGAGATTCCATTTGAACTTTAGGAAGAACTTCAAGATGGTTAGAGCTGTTCAACAGTGGAATATGCTGCCACGGAGGGTGTTGGAGTCTCCTTCTTTGGCAGTTTTTAAGCAGAGGCTGGATCTCCATGTGTCAGGAGCACTGTGATGGGGGTTCCTGCATGGCAGGGACTTGGACTGGATGGCCCTTGGGGTCTCTTCCTATCTATGATTCTATGATTGCCAGGTCAGTAGCATCCTATTCCGTGAGATTTCAAGCCAAAACCCTCTTGATGCGAGAGACAGTGCAGAGGGTTGGGAGGGGAGATGAACCCTCTCATGTCCATCTGTATATAGAAACGGGCCCAAGAGAAAACAAGGGAAATTAATCCAAGATTTGGGCAAAATCCAGCTAACCAGGCTGCTTAGATTCCAAAGGATGTACTGGGGTTTACATGCTATAAGCCATAGCTATACTACAAATAGCATGTTGAAAATGTTTACAGAAACTGCTACAGGTCTCTCTCTCTCTCTCTCTCTCTCTCTCTCTCTCATCAAATCCAGAACTACTCAGGCATTCGTAGCATCTGTGGAACAAGAAGATTAAAGAGTCATAATGCTCCACTTCTTGTTGTGAGCCAAATAGCTTGACAGGTCTAAGTGCACCCACGCACCGGCGTTGTCTTCCCAGCCCTCCTTGGGTGAGTTGGTACACTTTTAATAGTGCCCCACCATGATTTGAGCTTTGGATTGGTTCTTCCATACTCCCCCAAAGCACTATGAATCCTCATTTCACAACACCCAAAGCCTCATGCCAATCACTTCACTTCTTTTACGGGTGCCAACATTGTGATACTCTGTGCTGGTAAATTTGCTGCTTAATATAAGAAACAAAGACAGCTGTGCCATGATTCTTTCCAAGAAGTGGAATCACATCATTGGAGACAAACCCAGCACGAAAGTCAATAAAGTGGTGCAAGATAAATGAGCTATCCTTTTCAGGAGTGTCTTTGACATAAAATATGACAAGCCTTGTGCAAAAACAACCCTCGGGTTAATAAAAATCTCTCTTGAGCATGAGCAAATTGAATGATCAATTAATAGGTTGTCTCCAAAAACCGGCTCCTTCAAAAACTCCCCTTCAAGTCCCAGCCTCATTTGTCAAGTGCCAGTGATATATCGTTGTGTTGTGCACAGGAAAGCCTCCTTGTTGAATGCCATCTATACACACACGCACAATCTCAAATAAATCTGCCTAATAAAATTGCTTGCATTAGAAACCAACCCAAACAAAGGTTCTTTTGGGCTGATTTTTCTGATTGGATCACAGTTAGCAGGGGGAGGGGCAGCTACTAGCATTTCCATATAATTCTCTTTTTCCGAAACAGCTTTTGCATTTGCACGTGTCAATTTATGTCAGTATACGCACATCCTAGTTTTTTTCTTCTTAAAAACAGAACCAGCTGCACTGGGATTTAGCACTAGAGATGGATATGAAATGAACTTTTGGTTCATTTTGTTATTCGTTATTCATTTTGTTACATAACGAAACGAATAATGAACTGCCCCCCCTCTAAGAGAAATGAAACGAAACGAAACGAAATGAAATGGGGATGGAAAAAGCAAGAAGTCCACAGATGGTACAGACATGTAACTGAACTCCACATTTAAACACACACACAGTATGGATACTTATTTCTTTGTAAAAAAAACTTAGTTCCCCTGTTTGTTAATAATGGTTAATAATGGTGTATTAATTTTTGGTTAATAATGGTTGAAACAACAATAAATGATTACTTTGTTGTCCTGATGACTGTTTATGAACCCTCAATCTGTCTCATACGTAGTGCTGGTGCAGCTAATCTAGATGTGTCTAGATTTCCCTTGTATTCCATTTAAGACAATCACAAATTAAAGTCAATGTTGTGTTATGTGTAATGGGCAGCCTAATGAATAATTTTAGTGAATTCAAAATCTTGCACACAACTTCATCATATTTTGGTAGTTCTTAGTGAAAGTGTAACTGCAGTGGCATCCAGATTTTTTCCAACACAGATAGTTTTGTTGTTGTTGCTGCTGCTGCATTTTCTGCAGGGGCAACTGATTTATTTCATTCAAAGGATAAACAAAACTGCCTTTCACATTATCTCACACTCTGATAGACTGTCTGTTGGTTCCCCTTTGAATGGATTAAACTCACTTATCCTTGGGGAAGTAAGACTTGAAAAGCTTTGGGCTAATGAATCATTCTCCCAATTTTTAAAATATAATCCTTCAGTACAGGCTTGCCTGCGGTCAGAACAACAGAGCTACTTGGAGCATAACTCCTTGTGCTTTAAATGATCCTCTAGAAGCAACATACATTCAAAAGCAAAATAAAATAAATCTAAACAAGGCATTTCTCATTCCAGACCACATCTGGACAGAGTCTTCTTAAGTCTTCTATTCTACTATAACTCTAGGGGTGGGGGTGGGGAATCCAACCATCAGCATATAAAATAGTAACATTAAACATTAGTTCAGGTATCTGGCTATGGAGTCAGAGGTTGGGAGTTTGAATCACCACTGTGCCTCCAGGAAAAAGAGTCTGCCTGTGTTGCCTTAGGCAAGCTTCACAGCCCCAGAAATGCCTCCAGAAGAGTACTCTCTACCTTGATTGCCTTGGAAAGAGTTCTCCATAAATCAGAATTGACTTGGTGGTGATGGTGGTTTATGACGAGATAATAATGAGCAGCAGAGCTATCAGTATACCATCAGAATCAGAGGAACCCACTTGCACTTATAAACACACTCCTAGAGGATTGTAGAACGGCACACCCAGTGAAACAAATGAAATCATGCTAGATCACTGCTATCCCGTCTCTCCCCACCCCCCAAAAATATCCATATTGCTTCTTCTTGGAGAAACTAGGAATGCAGTGCTGAGAGAAATTATTTCTGCAAGAATTGTGGTTACTTCACATCCGTTTTGTCTCTGTAAATGTTGTGCTTCAGACCAGCACACAAAAAAAAATCTTACTTCACGTCCATTGCTCAACAGCTGAAATTTGTCTCGACCACACCCCCAGAGTGGGATCAGAGTGGAACAATACTGTACCTAGTTCTGGGTTGGGGTATTCTCTTATCGCAGTTTCTTCCTGGTTCCTGTTCCGAGACAAGGGACAATGTGGTAACAACTGTCACGCAACAACCAGTGTCCACCTAGTGGTCAGTGGCTGAAGTGGCACTTGACAGTTTCCCTACAGGAAACACCATGCAGCGCAAATGTTTATTAAAGAAAGTACTGAAAATTCTGTAGCATTGACGTGTAAATCCCGGAAGACCACTAAATCAAAATATCAAAAAAGTTTTATTTCTGATATTTTAAAAAAGGGTTAAGAAAGCAAGACAAATTCAGAATTTGTCATGGCACAAGACAGTGAAGTAACAGTTGTCACAAGACAAGTTATCACAACCATGAGAAAACGGAAACAGGGACTAAACAGTGACAAAACCACGTAATTACAACCAACGCTGTCATGATACAAAACTAGTCACAGAACAAGGAAGGACGTGAAGTAAATGTCCAAGTATCTGTACTACAGACAGGTCAAGATGTTTATCCTAGATCAAACCCTGGATAACTGGTATCTTTCCTTTCATTCACCTGCCATTCAGCAGTGGAGCTATTCAAACCATCTATTATGCATTTAAGCTTCCTGATTACTACAGTTCCCCTTTCCTTACCAGACGAAGGGGCAGGGAGAAAGAAATCATGCACGATATCATGCCCATCAACATGGGTGATTGAGTCGCTCCAGGTATTGGTAATTAGTTCTGTTATGATCTGGCTTTTCATATTATCAGACCACAAGATTTTCAGTCTTTCTACCTCTTTAATAGGTATTAACCCTGAAATCAATTCCCTTACTGGCATAACTAGAGAGGTGTTCAAGCATTATTTGCATAAGAGTGAAAGGTTTCTTCTGTGATCACCCTGTGAAGCAACGTCATAATTCATTTCTTCTGTATATCAAAGACTGGAATAGATCAAAGGGAAAACAGTATGAGAAATGTCTCACTATCTCTTTGCTTCTGACTTGGAGGCATTGACATATGGTTCTTTAAGAGGCAAAAATGTCCAATCCATCCATGAACCTGACACATTGCTCTTGTCTCCAGAGTGTGACTCATAATAACGTCTGGGACCTTTTTCAGGCCCAGAAAGATCTCGACATATTTGTATGGTAACTTGCAGTGCGGCTTAATTTGAAAATGCAGAGCATATTACTCATCAGATGCTCTTTCAAGGGCCCTCTTACAGAGCTAATGGTTGAGAGACCCATTGGGAATAGATTGCCTCTGGGACTTGTACAAAAGCTGTTTTGGTTTGTCTGAGAGAAGGAAATGCATTTGTTGTATTTTTAGGTGCTTGTGTTGTGATCATAATGATTAAATACAATACAATTTCCCCACACCCACCACAATAAATTTACCTGTCGATCTTAGGGCATATGAAGAGACCTGCTTGATTAATTCAAAGGCCTACCTCATCCAACATTCTGTTCTCATTGGGGCTCGCATATAAGATTACAGCATCCTCCTACTTCTGCTTCCCCAAAAAGGATGCAGATTGCTACACAGTACCATCTGCTGCAATGTCTGTCTGTTGGTCGTTCAGTTGGTCAGTTGGTCCGCAATGTACAGACATGCCCAAACTAAGGACACACAGATCAGGGCTGACACATCCTGTTGTCCCTTTGATGGCAAGTCATCCCAACCCTTTCCAAGTCCAAGGCAGTATTTCTGTTTTTTTCGGTTCTCTCTGAAGATCCAGTTTCTGTGAATGCAAAAATCCAAACAGTAAAGTCAAGTTACTGACTTGTGCAGATATGATAGAAGGGTACCAAGAGTTGTCTGTCAAGCTGGGCACTCTGTTTTATTTTAACCCCCCACCCCACCCCACCCCACACACATACATGCACACACATACTTTCTCCTCAGTTGTCAGGGCAAAATCATCAGCTTCCTAGTTCCCATGGCCCTTTTAATGTTTCTCGTCCTTTTCTTAACTCGGAAAAGAATGAGAAAATGTAAAAGGGCCATGGGCACTGCCATCACTGATTCCTTTTAAAATAGGAAATTTTGAGATCATGCTGCCCTACACTTTATATCCTATTTCTTTATTCCCCCCCACACACCTTCTTTTGTTATCTGAAATTAATGACACTACTGTTGGGAAAGTGCAATCCATCAGCTAAGCTTGTGTTTGCTGGCCCTGTGTGTGTGTGTGTCATAAAATAGAATACAGAGTGAGTTTTAATAATATAACCATAAAGCTTCATTGCTTTTGAAAGTGAATAATCACTTAGTATATGTGCAAAGTGGATCTCATCAAATAATAAGCAGCTGCTCTTTTATAACTTTAACTGGAAGATTCCGGGGTACAAACTGAGTATGACCAGGAATGCATAAAATAAAACCACTGAAGGCAACTACAAGGCCAGCTTTCTCTGATAAGCTGTTCAGAGTACATAATCAGGAAATGTTTTATCTATTATAACACCTCTGTTTGAACAGACCTAGTGATTATAGACTTCCACATCTGTCTAATGACCAAATAGGGACACTTCCACATTCCACACATTGCCTTCGCCCTCACTGTGAGCACAAGACATTAATGAGTGCCAATGAATGAATGAATGAATGAATGAATAACTTTATTTGTGACATTAGTAATTAATGTAATGACTTTGGAGGTGGACCTGTAAGGATGGTTCATTTCTAAGCCACAGGGCATAGTTTTCTTTGCCTTCCCTAGTTTTCCTTCCCATTTTTCTACTTCGAATTGAAATCTCTTAATGCTAGTTTCTGTTTAAGACACACCCTGATTGGCTATGAATCAATAATGTATTCATATTTATATAAATAATGTATTCACAATTATATAAATGCCAGGTTTAACATGCAAGATCCATATGGCATATGGGTTTTACTGTGCCCTGTAGTTACACCAGGAATGCACAAATACCAATGCTTAAGTTCATTATATGTTTGACAGAAGATAGTATGTACATCTAATATGTTAATATCTGTTACTGTTAGTCAACATTTTGTCCTCATTGAGAATGCTGGAGAAGGGGAGGGGGAGCAGACAAGCAGACATGTAGTTGTTTGTATATCCTAGGAAGTGTTTTCTACTCCATGAAAGCATATATTACAATTAATGAAAATAAACTTGTTACCCTAAGTGCCATTAAAATCTATTTCTGTCTATTGTTAGAGTCTGAGAGCCAAGGCTTGTCCTGACAGAGGCAAAATTGCTGGATCCACTGTTGCTACTCCCCCATCCCACTGCAGCTGGATAGCAAGAGGCTCCAATGTCTCACCATGCCCTTTCACCACTGATATCTGAGGGTTTTACAGTTCTCCCTTAGAAGGCTGTATTATTTTACTGGGCTTTGTTGTATGGGTGAAGCTTACTGCACAATGCTTCCTAAGTAAGATTTCTAATCTTTAATTACAGTGGTCCCCTGCCCTTTCGTGGTTCATATACTGCGGTCCTGCTATATCACGGGACTGTGGTATATGAAAAAAGACCCCCTGGGGTACTCACCCCAGGACCACGGCTGCTCTGAACGGGCTTGCGAAGGGCTTCCCCGGCCTTCTGGATGCCCTTTTGGGGCCTCCAGAAAGCCTGGGAAGGCCCTCACAGATCCGTTTGGAGAAGCGCCAGGCTGGGGGCAAGTACAAGAGCCCCCAGTTAGGCCCCACAGGCCTGACTTGACCTGCATCCACCTATCGTGGAATTTCAATTATCGTGGCTTGAGTTGGGTCCCTAACCCCCACGATAGGTGGGGGTCGCTGTACTTTGCTGATAAGCTTTCAAAACAAAATACAGGAAAGAAAAATCTGTAAAAATATGTTGATTTGTAGTACTTTGCTGAGATTTTCATTTGCAGAGAAATGATTTTTCAAAGCCATACATTTTTTTGAGGTGTAGGATCAACCAAACTTTCATGTGAATCTTCATCTCTTTTGGACAAGCCTTGACACTGCAGGCCAGAAACTATGATCACCTCCAGATGACGTCAAAGGAAACCTGCAGATCTAGACTGGGCTTGGACAAATGAACACAAGCAGAAGAAATGTAAACCTTCCTCCTCCAGCTTTGACTCCAAAACTCATCCTTCAAGACACCATTTACCCAAAGCAAAACAGCAAGACACCAACAGAAACTTATCCCCTTAAAAAAATAGCCAAAGTGAGGAGAGAATTTGTGGGTGAAGGCAGCTCTGAAGAGAATAATAAACAATTTCTGTCAACACAGAGCCATCTTGATCAGAATCAGGACCCCACATACTCAGCAGAAGCTAACAAATAAAAAAGAGGCCAAATTCTCTGTGTAATCCTCACTCTGTGTGTCTTGATCTTTTTGACAGCTAATTCTCTAGGCCAAATACTGAAAGCATTATCTGAAGCATCAGAAAGAGGAGGAGTTTAACTATTACTCAGAGAAGTGCCTTTTTCTTTTCTGTCTTAAAGATTTCCACTTGAGTAAGAAATTGAATCAAAAAATGAATTCTTTAGAAAAACTGTAAGGATAATGGGAATATCAATATGAAATCAATACAACAGCTTAGAAGATAAAATATGTTTTCAGGCAATGTCTACAGCCCAGGAGCACTGATACAATTTCTTATTGGCTCTTTATCCTGATTATAGAAATCAATCTTCAGCAAGGGTAAAGAGATACATCCCATTATCCATACCATTTTTTCCCTAAGTGCTTTTCCTTTTTAGATCCAGGTCATTTTACATTCTCCATTCTCTCACGGTTGCTTCACCATTTGCTGCAAAAATGTGACAAATCATTTTTAAAGCAAAAGCAAAGTGAAATGCTTGATTTAGAGACATTCTTTTTTATTTTCGGTAAAACATTTTTGAATGTATTTCAGTTTATAACAGAAACTTTAAAAACAAATCTGTTACACCACATATTACAGGCTAGCCATATACTTTGCATAAAATGAATTAAAACATGTATGAAGCTTATAACAGAATTTTCATTGTATTTTGAAGGAGGGACAAATAGTGGATGTGATCACGCAGACATACAGCTCACATTTTGTGGTGCAATCCAGTGGTGATCAAATGAAATGCATGCAATTGTATTCCAGCTTGATTCGGATTCCTTTTTGGTCTAGAAGTAGAACTACTAATTTGGGGGCTCTTGTGGAGGATTCCCCAATGAACAGAAGATTTGCTTAAAGGGAGATCTCTTATGGTAAAGTCAACCTTGCTGGTGTGATCAAACACTAGTTGTCTTATCACACCATGAGTCACAATCATATGGTGGAAACATTTCTCAGGGAATTACCGAAAGATGTATTAAGATTGATGTGATGTGTCAGGAAAGTGTTTACTAATGCCACCAGGAAAATAAACACATATACACCTTAAGGTGTCAGTATACAAATATGATGTGCCAGAATGTATAGGGTGGCTTTCATAGATGGTTACAGAAACCACCATAAATAAATAAAGATGGTATTCCTTTCAAGTTCCTTTCTTTGAAATACCTTTTTCTTACAGGATGTTTCTCAAACTGTAACAATTTCCTGCTGCATCAGACCTATAGAAAATTAAAACAATGGACAGGTCTTATCCATGTCCTTAGCCTGTTCTATTCAAAGTATAGAATGCTTCTCTTAATTGTACCTTCGGGCCTCTTTGTTCCATTATATCTTCACCCTTTGTAAGGAATAGCTGTTTCACAGAATACATTTAGCTAGCTATTAGAGATGGTCATGAATAGGAAAAATGGTGTTTTGGTTTTTCGTTTGTCCTTACGGGTCTGTTTCGGTTCATTTCCGTTTTTGTGAATTTTTTTAAAAAAATCATTTCATTGGTTTGGGAGTTCATTCGTTGTTTTTACCGCTTTGCTGTGTGTGGGCTGCCCTCCCCTCCCCCAGACCAGACGGAAAACATTTTAAAAAAATTAAAAATTGACAACTTGACAACTGCACGAGGGGTCTGGCAGCATCAAGGCATCAGTGGAGTCAGCCAGCAGCGGCAGCAGGGGCTTTTTCAGACACTGGCTTGGGGACACCACCTGGGTTTTTTTAGAGCGCCGATGGGCTGGAGAAGGAGGGGGAGGAGGAGGACACGGCTGCCTGAAGCGGGGCATGGATTCCTCTTTGTGCTATTGAGGCTGAGGCGCACAACAGGGGCAATCCTCCGCCTCACACACACACACTCCAGCAGTTTTCCCACGCTTTTTCCAGCCTCGGATTCTCCCCTGAAGTGGGGAAACGCAACCAGCCAGGAGCCTTCGCCAATCGCCAACGCGCCTACAAGGCGGGCAGCGGCTCCTCTGATGGGGTGACCCCCTCTCTCGCTCCCAGTCCCGGGGAGGGGCAGGTGCCTTGTTGCTGACCATCTCACATCCTCACCTCAAGCCAGCCTGATGGCAGGCGGCGGTGCTGCCGCCGCCACCGCCAAGCCGGATGCATCCAAGGCATCCAAAAAGGCAAGCTGTGCCGAGCCCGCCAGTCATGCTCGCACTTCCAGAACCAGCTGGTCACCTTCCGAGGAGGAGGAGAAAGCCAAGAAGTCGTTCCTGCAGCAGTCCCTCCTCCTCAAGTGCCTCCGCCAGAACCTTTTTTTTACTTCTGGGTTTCCTTGCCCTGTGCTACAGATGTAGTGCGGGGGTGGGCTTTTATTTTGTTTGTTTTTTCTTTCTTTCAGCATCTACAGTGTGCCCCCTGGGGCCCTGTCGGCACTGGGATATTTTAAATCATTTTTTTCAGATTTTAGGGTGCCAACCAGGCTACTCCTGGGGCCCAGTTGGCGCTCCTTTTTATTTTTTATTTTTATTTATTTTTTACTGCTGCCAACCACATGGCCGGAGCGCGGCAGTCGGCTTTTCCCCGGACCAGCACCAGGCAGGCAGGTAGGAGCCATCTCCGCTCCGCCCCTCCCCATTAACAAACTGAACCTAACTGGAAAATTTTTCGTGGTTCTGTTCCGTTCATTTCAATTTCATCACAATTTCCATTATTCATTTCGTTATGTAACGGAACAAATAACTGAAAACGGAATGAAAAAAACTTCATTTCGTGCCCATCTCTACTAGCTATATATACATGTATAGTATAAGAAAGGCTGTGTGTGACTGATGTATTGGGAAGAGAATTAAAGCAAAAAGTTGGGACAAAGAAAAGTGGGGAAAAAATAAAGTTGAGCTTAGTCTCTCTTTATCATTGTACTTTGACACAGAGTATCATCATTTATACTCCAGTCTATAGATCTCATGACACTTATCCCAAGGTAAACAGCTACTTAGGATTAAAGCCTTCCTGGGTGTTTCGTTTTCAAAATATCAGTAGCACTTGAGTATTGTGCAAAACCATATCTTAGTTTTAAAACAAAAGAAAAGACACAGAGGAGTTCTTTTAAAAAAGTTCAAAAGGAAAAGGAAAATCCCCCAACAGTACTGTTTCAAGTGAGACAGCATGCCAGATATTAATAGGAAGAAAATTCCAAGCATGATGTGTTCAGGTTTTTTTTCCAAGTATGGGGGCAAAGTACTAAGTTAAAAAAATTATCCCAAGCCTAACAAGGAAAAAAAGTCAGAGACCTGTGAGAAAGAACACAGAAAGTGATCAGAGGCATCAAGTACACTACAGAGAGGCCAGATAATACATAGCCCTAAAAATAAGCAGCAGCATTTTTAGACTACATGTGAGAAATAATAGAGGCCCTGTGGGATTCAGCGGAGAGAGCAGAGAAAAGAGACTTGATCATTGTGTCAACAAGGTGGTTAATGTAAGGCACAGAAGCTTACATTACACAGACATTGAAATATAAGGTGCTGAGAGAAAGACCCAGAAGACAGAGCCCCAATCCAAACTGGAAATTATTCTCAAAAGTAACAAAAGGACTATCTTTCATCCATATATATCCAATGTATATGACTTTCATATACCCCAAAACACCTGACTAGGTCCCAGTAAAAGGAAGGATGATGTCAGAGCATTTACTTGCTGTGCTCTTGTTCTAGTCCTCCTCAGATTTTCAAACAATAAAAAAAAATTTCAGTTTTCAGTACTTCCATTTTCATTGCTTGTCCTCCTTGATGTTTCCTCCACCCCACCCCAGGAATTATCTTGAAGTATGATGCAGGGTATGAAAATGTTAAAAGGTGTCATGTTTTCACCTAGTACAAACAGCACAAAATGCATTTTTATTTTAAATATTAATAATAATGAATATATATCACAAGTACCTACTGCCAGATACTGAGAGATAACTCAATGAAAACTGTGTTCTGGCACCATGTTGATTAGGAAATAAGAATATGAAGGGTAAGCAAAAATAGTCTTGCTTTTCAGCACATAGGTAATTTGAAAGAAAGGCTGCTTCTACAGACCCTGTGTTGGGAGGGGATCAATTGTCCACCCACCCATGACATGGCACTTTGAGAAGGGGCTGGCAATCAGGGAAAACCACCTACAGCCAGGTTGACCCATGAAGGGGTCTGATTTTGGTTCACGTGACCAGTGATCATAGACCCCCTCTTAAGGTCCCTCACAGAGGGGTCCAGCCTCTTTGTTTCCCAGGTGCTTTTAGGACAGGGTCTCAATGGCTTAGTGATGCTCGCACATCGCCATTTTGACCATGTGATATTGTCCTGAGCTGCCCCTTTGTCCTCACTCACCATTTGTTTTGCTGCCCTTGCCTGCCTCGCTTGCCTTTCAGTTACAGCAGTACAGCTCAGCTTACCTGAGCCTTAGCCCACCTTTCTGGGGCAGTCAGTGCAAATGGCTATGTCACCTCAGGAGATAAGTGGGTAAAAATTAGTTAGTACATCAGCAGCCCTTGACCCCTTTTGCAGGTATACAGGTTTATTACATAGGACAGATCTGGATGATTTATGATCCTGGCCAAAATGATTTACAAGGGCTGCCCTATCACTTGTACTTTTAGGTCCCCTTGGAAATATATTAGGTTCAATAGTAGGAATTAAGATCAATAAGATTGTGGCTCTATTTTAAATCCCACAAACATGTCTCGGTTCTTATTTTCGGGCTGGGTGGACAAAGGCGGCTCCTATGGACCCTGTGTCAGGAGGGGCTCAATTGTTCACCCCCCCATGACATGGCACTTTGAGAAGGGGCTGGTGATCAGGGATAACTGCCTATGGCCAGGTTGACCCATGAAGGGGTCTGATTATGGGTCACATGACCAGAGGTCAGAGACCCCTCTTAAGGTCCTGCACAGAGGGGTCCAGCCTCTTTGTTTCCCAGGCACTTTCCCACCCACCTACCCATAGGAGATAGTGAGATTAGCTGGTGCATATGGGCTGGTTGGGAATTTTTGGTCACCACTCCGATTAGCCTGGAACGGTGGCATGTTTTCGCCCATCCCATTATCTGTGCAGAGAGGTTCCCTTTGTTCAAAAACATGGTCACAATTGGCGGTCAGTGCAAGTGGCTATATCACCTTATAAGAAAAATTAGGTAAAATTACAGTTAGTACATTGGTAGCCCTTGACCCCTTTTGCAGGTATACAGGTTTATTACATAGGACAGATCCAGATGATTTATGATCCTGGCTCAAAATGATTAGCAAGGGCTGCCCTGTCATGATAACCTTACAAAGCCAGAGCCACTTGCACTTGTAGGTCCCCTTGGAAATATATTAGGTTCAATAGTAGGAATCAAGAGCAATAAGATTGTGGTCCTATTTTAAATCCCACACATGTGTCTCATCTCTTATTTCCAGGCTGGGTGGACAAAGATTTGCTTAGGAAGAACTAAGTAAATGTTCTGCAAGCTGACGTTGTATCTCCTACCATTTCTGGTATTGCTTTTATTTAATATTTGCATTTACCTTCATGCTTTGAAATTTTACATAAGAGTTCTCTTGAGCAAATTTGATTTCTTTGTGATGTCATTGTGCTGATCATTAAAACTTATTAGACAATAAACAAAATGGGACTAGAGCTGCAAACCAGTCCCCATTGCTGCTTAATGTTTTGGTGGTGACTCAGATTTCTTCTCTTAGCTCTATCTACAATTGATCCCTCAAATTCTATGTATACATTATCTGTAAAAACTTTCTCAACACTGCTGACAGGGAGAATCTCAATCAGGATGAGGGCATTTCACAAATACAGGAGAAAGATAGTTGGAGGAAGGTCACAGTCGGAAAGGGAAGAACTAGGAAACAGACAGAGAGCTGGCAACTGCACAATATATCCCAACATCTCTCCTTTATCAACCAGGAAAAGGAACTGCACCAAGAACAGCAAGGTCAGCTTGAAGACCCTGCACAGAGGAATCCGAATCCAACAGCACAACAAAGGGCACCTACCAAGCCTCAAAGGAGGCAAGTGGTGGTGGTTGGAGACTCCTTGCTTAAAGGAACAGGAGCGGTCATCTGCAGGCCTGACAAAATGAATCGAGAAGCATGCTGTCTCCCTGGAACCAAGATTCAGGATGTAACAGAGAGTCTGACAAGACTCATCAAGCCCACTGATTCTAACCCCTTTCTTTGGGTCCATGTAGGAACAAATAATACTTCAAAATGCAGCTTTCGGGATATCACAAAGACATATGAAGAGATGGGTAGGAAGTTGAAGAACCTGGATGGGCAGGTGCTAATTTCATCTCTCCTCCCTGTAGAAGGACGTGGCTCACGAAGGGAAAGAACAATAGTGGAGCTGAACAACTGGCTTCAGAGATGGTGCTGGCAGGATCAATTTGGATTCTTGGACCATGGTTTGATATTTCATTCAGATGGGCTATTGGGCGAGGATGGGAAGTAATCTTTTTGCCATGAGGCTGTTGGAAGTAATCTTTTTGCCATGAGGCTTGAAAATTTGATAAGGAGAGCTTTAAACTGAGTTCTCAGGGGAGGGAGGAAATTTTCTTAAAGGTAGAGATCCAGAAGGGGTTGTGGGGAATAGCCCAAATGTTGAAGTAGGAGCAGACAAGGAGTATTACAGACCATCAATGTGAGGAAAAACTGGTTAAGCAAAGGGCTTGTAAGAAGCACACATAGCCTCAAATGTCTCTACACCAAAGCACAGAGCATGGGAAACAAACAAGAGGAACTGGGACTTCTAAAAGCAAAATAAATATGACATAATTGGCATCACTGAAACCTGGTGGGATGAGACTTATGATTGGGATGTTGTTATTGGAGGGTATAACCTGTTTCAAAGGAACAGACCTAGTAAGAAAGAAGTTGTATCTTTATATATTAAGGACATATATACTGCTGAAGAAATACAAGATACCTTGTATAAAGGAATTAATTCATTCCAAATGAAATTATGTCAAGCAAATTTTCCTTCATACAAATTTCTCATAGGAATGTATTGAAAACAGAGTAATCTCTAATCACAACCATTTTTATGTTGTACGGATTTGCCCCATAGACAATTCTGTTAAGCAAATTTCCCCTATCTCTGGAATGTTTTATGTTGTACAGATTTTATGTTATACAAACCCTTTGTTATATGAGGGTCCACTGTATTTGGGTGAAAATTAAGGGTGAGAAAATTGAGAGATGTCACTTTGGGGATATATTATAGACTCCCAAGTCATCCGGAGGAATGGGATGATGCCTTCTGTGAGCAGATGGCCACACAGTCAAAAGGGAGAGATGTAGTACTAATGGGAGATTTTAACTATCCTGATATATATTGGCAGTCCAACTCAGCTTAAGAATGCAAGGTCTAACAAATTCCTTATTGCCCTTGCAGACAATTTCATGGTCCAGAAGGTAGAGGAGGCAACAAGAGGCAGAGCCATTTTAGATCTGGTCTTAACCAATAAGAGGACCTTATAAATGGGATCTAAGTGGTGGGATCTTTAGGTAAAAGTGACCATGCCCTCTTGGAATTTGTTATACAGTTGGAAGATGAAGCTAAGCATAGTCGGGCAAGAATCCTGGACTTTAAGAAAGCCAATTTTTTGTAAACTTAGGGATCTTGGCTATGATTCCATGGACCGACACACTGAAAGAGAAGGGAGTCCAATATGGATGGGAGTTCCTTAAAAGCAAGATATTAAAGACATAATTTAAAACTGTTCCAACAAGAAGAAAAATGGAGATGTCTAAAGAAACCACAATGGTTTACTAAAGAAATTTCAACTCAGCTAACCATAAAGAAAAACAAGTACAAGAAATGAAAAAATGGGGAATACACTATAGAGGAATATAAGCAAACAGCTAATATATGCAGGGGAATGGTAAAAAAATCTAAAGCACAAAATGAACTTAGACTTGCCAGAGAGATTAAAGATAGTAAAAAGGGTCTCTTTAGTTATGTCTGCAGGAAAAGGAAAAATAAGGAAATGATAGGCTCTCTGTGTGGTGATGAGAACCAGTTACTAACAAGACAAGGAAAAGGCAGAACTACTCAACACCTTCCTTGCCTCTGTTTTCTCCAAAAAGGAAAAAGGAGATCCACTGGGACACAGAGTAGATGAGGTAGGATGGGAATTGCAACATAGACTAGGTAGAGAGGTAGTACAGAAACACCTGGCAATATTAAATGAATTTAAGTCTCCTGGGCCAGATGAATTACACCCAAGAATATTAAAAGACCTTGCAAAAGTAATTTCAGAACCATTGGCAAAAATATTTGAGAAGTCCTGGAGAACAGGGGAAGTCTCCATCGATTGGAGGAGGGCTAATGTTGTCCCCATCTTCCAAAAGGGGGTGGAGAGGATCCAAATAATTACTGCCCAGTCAGCTTGACTTCAATTTATGCCAAGATCCTAGAACAAATTATGAAGCAGACAGTCTGTAATTATTTAACTAGCAACACTGCCAGTACGAGAAAACAGATTTTTTAAAAAACAAGTCATGCCAGACCAATATGATCTCTTTCTTTGATAGAATTACAGGCCTGGTGGATGAGGGGAACACTGTGAATATTGTTTATCTAGATTTCAGTTAAGCCTTCAATAAGTTTCCCCATGGTATACTTCCAAAGAAGTTAGTAGAATGTGGGATAGATAGTGCTATTGTTAGATGGATTTGTAATTGGTTGACTGATCGCACCCAAGGGGTGATCATTAATGGCTTCTCTTCAGCTTGGAGAGATGTGACCAGTGGGGTGCCCCAGGATTCTATTCTGGGTCCACTGCTATTTAATATCTTTATTAATGATTTGGAGGAAGGAATAGAGAGTAGACTGATCAAATTTGCGGATGATAACAAATGGGTGGGGTTGCTAATTCCCTAGAGGATAGGATGAAAATCCAAAAGGACTTTGACAGATTATAGTGCTGGGACAAAGCTAACAGAATGGGTTTCAATAGAGGGAAATGTAGGGTGGTGCATCTAGGTAGAAAGAATGAACTGCACAGATATAGGATGGGAGACACCTGGCTGGAAAATAGTTTATGTGATAGGGATCTGGGAATCTTGGTGGACCACAAATTGAACATGTCAGCAGTGTGATGGGGCAGCCAAGAAAGCCAACATGATTCTTGATTGCATCAACAGAAGCATAGTGTCTAGATCAAGGCAAATGATAATACCACTCTATTCTGCTCTGGTCAGACCCCATCTGGAGTATTATGTCCAGTTCTGTGCACCTCAATCTTGACATGTTGACAATCTCGAATGGGTCCAGAGGAGTGTGACTAGGATGGTTGAAGGTCTGGATGAAATGTCTTACAAGGAGCAGCTTAGGGAGCTGGGAATGTTCGGCCTTACAAAAAGAAGACTGAGAGAGGATATGAGGGCTATGTTTAAATATTTGAAAGGATGTCACATTGAGGAAAGGACTGGTTTGTTTTTCATGGCTTTGGAGAATAGGATGTGAGGCAATGGTTTCAAACTGCAGGAAAAGAGATTCAATTTAAACATTAGGAAAAATTTCATGACAGTTAGAGACGCACCTCATTGGTGCCATCGAGGGATGTGGCAGGCTCGAGTCTCAGCCCAGCCCCGGGAGGAGAGATAAGAAGCAGGCTGCATTTAGGCGGCCAGAGCAGCACAGCTTTGAAGCCACCCCCCTTGCGCCTCCCTCCCGTGGCCCATTATCGTGGGGCCAATCAGGAGGGGAGATAAGAAGGAGGCCATGCTTAGGTGGCCAGAGCAGCACAGCTCCGACACTGCTCCCCCTCTTTATTCCTTCCACGCCCATTCGTAGGCACCCCCCAGCTCTGACCAGGCCCCATGGGCTGCAGAGTGGGTGCTGGGAAAAAAGCAGGTAAAAACAAATAACGAAATAATGAAACAATGAAACAAATTTTCTTGAAAATTCATGAAAAATGAAATGAAATGACATGAACTCCTTCACGAAATGAAATGAAATTGCATTTTTTTGATTCGTGGCTATCTCTAATTGTAAAGCAGGTTAGGGGAAGGAATAGTTTAAACCATCTGCATTGATTCATTCTTAGTGATCTTGCATGGTGGAACTGAATTAAAAGGGAGCAATAGTACCCCAGAGAGAAAAAACAATAGTTTATAAATGGGACCCATAAAGAAGCAGGTATGCAAAGATAAGGGATGGGCTGGTTCATGATGACATATACTTGGTGTAGTTGCCAAGAAAAAGAATGAACTAGCCCTTATACAATCCAGACCAAACTGCCCACCTACAGCAATTGCACCCTAAGTGGAATAACGTGCACAGTCAGAGGAACAAATGTTCTGCCTGGACAAGCCCTGATAGCGCAACTTAGTCAGTGCTCTCTATGTGAAAGTTGGCATGTGAGGTGTAACACTACTTAGTGTACAAGCATCTATGGTACACAGGATTCCTCTTTTTGCTAACCAACAGGTCCATTTGCATTAGTGCTATGTCATGTACATATTACTGAAATTACACCATTGAATTTTGGCCTTTGCTTTGACCAAGTGTTTTGTCATGAATATAGTTCTATGATGCAATCTGCTATGTGACTCTGAATAGTCCACCACATTTTCTTTCTTCCAGAAAAAAATAAATGTCACATGTTCATATATAAGAAAAACTGCCATTTCTTTTTAGTGAAAAAAAATGTCATTCAGGCATTTAATTAAAACTTCAAAAATACATTAATTGTAATTGAAAATGTAACAAGTATAGTGTGGGCTTTTTGCTAAGGGGATCTAAATTTAACATAGTTAATGAAATTACTTTGCATCTTTTTGCTTTGTCAGGAAGCTAAATCCCTTTCAATGCTCTCCACTGGAAAAACAAATAATCTCAGAAAGCAAATGATCTCTTTTTTTCCCCACCCAGGGACTGTAAAAACTATTAAAGCAAATTCCGGCAAAGCACATCCTTGAAACTTTAGGAGTGAACTTTTAACACTTTTAAAATGCTATTTTCCTTTGGAAAATTAGTACTTGTTCTTTTTTGTATGCTACAGAGATTTTAACTGTGAAAGCTACAAACTGTGATTTTATTATTTGCCTTTTTAAACAACAATTTTAAAAAGCACTTCCTTTTGCACAGAGAGCATTTCAAACAGATTTTGGCAAAAGTTGCTGTTCTCATTTAAAGCTACCTAAATTAGAGGATTAATAAGATATCAGAAGAGCGAAAGCCACAGGATATATCTGAAAAGATGCTGTTTATATTTCTCATATAGCATAATTTCTAATGTGCCTTCATTTTAGCTTATACTTTCTTTATACCTCTAAAACATCCAAATAGGGCATTGTAGTAGAGATGGGCACGAAATGAACTTTTTTTGTTTCCGTTATTCGTTATTCATTTCGTTACATAATGAAACGAATAACGAACATTGTGATGAAATTGGAATGAACCGAACAGAACCATGAAAATTAGTTTTGTTACATTTCGGTTTTCATTAGTGGAGACGCGCAGTGAAATGAGCTGTTTTGAATGTTAAAAAATGCCCTGGACATCCATAAAAATGCTGCGATAATTATTTATACTGTCTGATAATACCTATCGGGGGGGTTGGGGTCCTTAAAACGTTTGTTTTTGTCTTCTCCTATCACGATGTATTTTTCTTTTCCCTTTAAGGATGACAAAATGGATGTCGCCAGCCACAAAATGGAGGCAAGCCATGTGATGGGATCATGTAAGTTCTTGGACAACTTCAACCAATAGCATGCCCAGGTTGCAGACTGGGCAGGTCTGGCAGCCACAGAGGGCATAAAAAGCTCTGGCAGCCCCCATCCTCCTTGCAGTCTCCAGTGGGAGGGTGGGATTGCTGTCTCTGCAACTCATTATTTTCACTTTAGGCCAGCCAAGCAGGTGTGTGTCTCTGTGTTCCTGCTCACTGCAGCCTGACTCTTAGGGGAGAGAAAGAAGAGATTTCTCTCTAGCTTCAGTCCTGCAGCCTCCCTGTGTGCATGCGTGCGTACCTCTCTGTGAGTACCCTCCCCTGCCCCGCAGTGCAGTCACTCTGTGGCTGCCTTGCACCCTGGGCAATGCCCGCCACTGCCTTTGCAGCCTCCCTGCATACCTAATCTATAATGTGTCTCTGCCACCATCATTTTTTTTAGTGTTTTCCCTCTGGTCTGGGGTGTTGGGGGACGGCCGCGCACAGTAATGCTTTAAGAATCGTGCAAAAGGCAGATAAAAACAAAAAATGAAAAACAAATAAACGAAAATGATTTTTTTTCAAAAATTTGTGAAAAATGAAAATGAACCGAAACAGACCCCCTCAATGAAAAATGAAAAACCGAAACACAATTTTTTCAATTTTTGGCCATCTCTACATTGTAGCTTGGTAATTTTCTTTAAAGTATTTCCCATAGTGAAAAATATCAAACCACTTCTAGCTTCTGATATGCTTTTCAGGGTAGATGCTTCCCAAAAAAATACTAAAAGGATTACCAATACATATGTCACATCATGTACTGTTGTTTTGTCCCTCCATTATTGCAACTTATATCTGATATGGTACATTCAAACCCATGAACCAATATGCATTTTTAGCTTATAATGTTCCCACAGCTTAATTTTGTTCCAACATTTTATTCAACTGGCTGGCTGTTATATAAGCAGCAGAACACCTTATATACCAACTTCTAGTAGCACTCCCAGATACGTATACAGAGAGTGGTGGGGGGAGGGAGAGGAGAGAGGAGAGAGGAGAGAAAGAGAGATTTATCTGTTTAGCTACACAAGTGCCATGATAATCAATGGCTAAAAAGGATGGGTACTTTATAATTACAAAGCACAGCTTTTAAGTAGGCTGTTGAATCATGCAAATGAATCCTGAAAAGAATCAGGCTGATCTGCACAGATTTATGAGCTGTCCATAAAGGACTACTCCAAAATGTACTGAATCTGAAGCTACATAGCATCAAAATGTTTGTCCCTGCTCATAGTGAAAAACGCTTTCTTTTCTACTACTGTCTGACCATCCAGAAACACTGCTTTGAGCAGTCAAGGGCCTATTATCTAGCCCAGAAGAAGAGAACATAAGACTACCCGAGAGCCTGTTTTGAAGAATTTGCTGAGGAATTTGCAAACAAAATCATTTTGATCCATGATGACTTGAATGCTGTAACTGATGCATGTACCATGGATGACCAGTGGTTCTACTTGGCACATGCTAATGGAACATTTCCAGTTTCTTGTGCCTGTGGGCAAGCTTAATGAGATGAAGGCTACCTCCTGTGCATGGGAGCCTTGTCCTTGCTACTTTAGTAAAACAGATGGGTGGAGGCTGAACAACTGAGTATGAGAAGTGGAAAATGGCTCCACCATGCCTAAAAACTGCAGTAGTAACACCACCACTGAAGAAAACTCCTGGAGCTGCAATTGACCTCCTTGAGTCCTGACTGGCCAGCCTCCAATATTTTGATCTTGCATAAGTTAATGCAGTGTGTGGTGGTTTGTATACATAGTTCCAAGAGTTGCTGGAGAGGATGGATCAGCTAGCTCCATTTTCAAACTAGATTTGGTTCTGTTTATGGATTAAGGCGCTCGTCTTTGTTGACTCTGATGAATCTTTCAGCAACCCTTGATACCACTAGCCATGGTATCTTTCTGGGCCATTTCTCAGGGAGACGTCTTAAAGGCACTGTGTTACAATGGCCCAAATCTTTCTTGGAGGCTGAGTTTAGGAGGTGGTGCAGGAGGACTATGGATCGATGTCCTGGTTGTTAGTTTATGGCATCACTTCAGGTTCTGTTGTGCTCCCCAAGCAATGCAGAGGAGCTCCTGTCAACCAAAGGAATGATCAGGGAATAGGATTTCAGATTGCACCAGATGCAGGCTATTCAAATGATGGCTTCTTCCCATATAACCCCACTTGAGATGTACAATATTCAAGGGTAGTCTTTGCCTTGGTTCCCCCATGCTAACAGGAACTCCTGGTAAGGATACTACTGAGGTCTTTTTCAATGGCCATTTCATTTCAAGAGAGCTCACGTTATTCCCACCACTGCCCTGCCAGCCTGCTGAGGATGGGCAAATAAAAACCTTAATTGTTATGCATAAAATATATCTAGCTGCAAATAATCATTTGAAGGGATCTTTGGGTGGATATTTCACAGCTAGATATGCTCTATGTATAACAATTTAAGATAGCTTTCATCTGGTTTTCAAATGTTTCATTTAGTTGCTTTAAAATGTTACATAAATAATTAATTTTTAACATCACATTGTATTGTACTTTAATCCTATTAGTCTTTAAAGTTTTGTTTTTAAGTTGTGTTAATTCCCTTTATTGGGATAAGGTGGGACATGAATAAATTGAGTGATGCAGTGATTTAATATTTTGGGTGTGGAAAACAAAATAAAGCAATCTCATGTACAGGAGGGATTATTTGACCAAATCATGGGGTGGAGCAAGCAGCCAGCTTGCCATGCAAAGCAAACTCCTTTTTGTGACTTGGATCTAACATGAATGAATCTAGATACAGTAGAGCACTTGAGTAATCAAAAGCAATGCATGGAGTTATTCCAGATGGGCCTTTTCAGTGATGTTCACTCAAACAGAGACATGGGGGTGAGTTCCAGATAGGGAAGTCTGGAGATCATTTTCAGCTACCTGAGAAACGGCTTGACCTGAAATCAGTCTGTCCCAGTAAAATCAGGAGCAGCCACTTTAAAAAAAGCTCCCCCCACATTGTTTTCTTTTTGCCAAAACAAGTTTTCAGGACAGGAGGAGAACTGTGTCCTATGGTCCTGTGGTAGTGGGACTCTCCCATTTTGTTTCAAAAGCCATGGAGGATAATAGTGATTCCGGTGGCTCCAGAAATACCTTTGGACTGCGTGCAAAGGTAGGAAACATCTTTGTTTACTCTGCTTCTGTGATCCCCATCGTACATGGCTTCAGGGGACATCCTCAGAGCTTACACAGGGAGAGATCCAGCACCCCTTGTGGTAGCACAAGCATTCAACATAGCAATACAGTTGCCTCCAGCTTGAATACTCAAGAATAGACATGGGCACCAACCAGGAAAAATGACGTTTTCGAGTTGTCGTGTGTCGGAGCCGGCCCGTTTCGGCTCGTTTCCGTTTGTCGCGAAATTTTTCAAAAATTTGTCATTTTGTTTGTCATTTTTTCGTCTGTCATTAGTACTGGTTTGGGGGGGTAGCGGGCTCCTGGAGGCACCTCTCTGGGGTGGGTGCCTCCTCTGGCCTGCTACAAAATGGCATGCATAGCCAATTGGATATGCATACCAAGTTGCAGTGGCATTGGCAGAGGCACCTCTCTTTTGGGTGGGTGCCTCTCGACTCACAGCCTTGCAGTGGCAGAGGCACCTCTCTTTTGGGTGCCTCTTTGACCACAGGCCCACTGCTACTAAGTGCAGTGTCACAGTGCACACTGGGGGAAGGCTCCCTCTCAGTCTGGGTGCTCTGTGGCTCACTAAGAAGGGAATCGTACTTGCGTGTGTAGTGCAATGCAAGTACACAGATCTGGCTTAGGGTTAGGGTTAGTGCAAGGGCTAGGCTTAGGGTTACAGGTAAGGTTAGGGTGAGTTACTGGGGTGCACCTCTGGGTGCCTCTCTGACCCACTTAGAAGGACAGTGTACTGGCGTATGGGTTAGGATTAGGCTTAGGATTCGGGTTCGGGCTAGGGTTAGTGGGCTTTTTATGCCCAACTGGCACATCCCAGAAGTCTCAGTCAAAACCTGGCCAAGTGGCCATGCGATTGGTGGAATGGCTCCAAAAATTTGCATGGTCCCTCCCATGGCCAGCCCATCATTGCACAGGTGTAAAAAATAAATAAAATAAAATAAAATAAAATCAATGGAGAGGAGACCTTTTGTTGCAAGAAAAACCCACTGCTGCTAGTGCTACTGTAAAAATTCAGGCAGTTTTAAAATAGCAATTTTCGCATGTTTCTGTGGTGCTTTGGTGTGTTTTTGGACCACGACGATTTCAAAATAAATATTGCGGTCGCCCCATTTTGGATCCCCCGCCCACACCACATGGCATGGTGAGTTGGCGAGACGACGAGGATGTCCTGAGCAGTCCAGGACAGGAGAGGGGAGGAGGCCGGGGAACCCCCCCCCAAAACCACCCCTCGGGTAGGTGTCCTCAGGCAGGCATATTTTCGCCTGCTTTTTTGGCCGGGAATCGGGGTGGGTTTTTTATTTTATTTTAAAAACTTTTTTCCTGTGCCGCTTGAATGGCGGCCGGCGAGTTGC
>JAHTLZ010003526.1:40930648-40988523 GCA_023846285.1 Phrynocephalus versicolor
CCCCCCAGCCCCCACCAGAGCAGCCCAGGACAGGAGAGGGGGGAGGCTGGGGACGACCCCCCCAAAACCACCCCTCGGGGAGGTGCACTCTCAGGCAGGCATATTTTCGCCTGCTTCTTTGGCCGGGAATCGGGGTTTTTTTTGTATTTTTAAAACTTTTTTCCCGTGCCGTTTGCGCTTGGCATCGCGCGATCGCTGCGTGATGCCAGGGATGACAACGACAAATCAGACCCAATTTTTCTTTAGTCGGTTCGAGTTCGAGTTCTGGCAGAGTAATTGTCATTCTTCGTTCCGTTACGTAACGGAAACGAGGAACGGAAACGGAAACGGGAATTTCACTAAGTCGTGCCCATGTCTACTCAAGAACTTTAGCTTGACCACTCTAATCACTAAATTGCCCCCAAACTAAAATCATAAATCATAAGTACTGTGTCATCTTAACAAGCACTATGCTAGCAGATTTAAAAGCACAAATACAAATATATACTTTTTACCAAACCACTGGATTAAAAGCAAAACAGAAAAATGCTAAAAGGTGTGCACAGTTTCAGGGATTTTTTTAAAAAATATTTCACTTATTCGTGTGAGTCTTCTGATGCTCTCTCCTTAACTTGGGAGACATCAAGCTGGAGACATCAAATGATTGTTGGGAAAATACTACCCTCCACCTGCCGTCAGAAGGATTCTGGTCCATTTGACTCCTCCTCTATTTAGGAAAAAAGAACTATAATGTTTTCTTCACAGGACACCTCAAAACTAGTGGCTTTTGGGGAATTCAGAGCTCAAGGATGTATGCTTTAATGATGAACAGGCACATTGTTTGGTATGAGCAGTTCTTTTCCATGTATCTCTATAATTTATCATTTTCTGTTTTCCAGGTCCTAAACCTCTGGGAATATTATCTGCATGGGCTTTCCTCATGAACATTCCTTCATAGGGGCAGCATTCTCTAACTGTTCCATTTGTGCTAGAGCCCCTGTTCAAACTGAATATGGTTTGGTTCTCGTCTGGGTGCCAGAGTAAAACAGGCCTTCTCCTGCCTCCCATCTTTGTAAAGAATTAGCTTGCAATGGGGTCTTAATCCTGTCTGCTCAGAAATAAGTTTCACTGGCTCTATCTTCTGGGTGGATGTGCACAGGATTAGAGTCTAAAACTCATTTTCAGCAGCATGTTAAGAAAGCGCTATTACAGTGAGAAAGGCTTGTCCTGTCTTTCTTCTTAAGGGATGTAAGATGTCCCCTGCTAAATTTGCATTTAAATTATTTGCTTGTATAATATGCGCTTTCTGTATGTGGAAATTAATTTTCATGCTTCTTTTTATCCTGCTCTAACTAGGCATTATCATAAATCTATTTTTTCTGTGGTTGATCTGTCTATCAAGTGATAAATACTTTAGAAGGAAAAGAAAAACCATTTCTTTCTGTTGTAATTGTTGTCTCCTAAGCTTTGTCTCCTCTATTCTAAAAGGCATTTATTTAACCAAGCTTGGAATACAGAAATCAAGCCACTAAGAACCCTATTTTTAAAAATTCCAGCAGAGAGAATCATTTTCTCAATTAGTAGGAAATAAAGATGTATAATGTATTCAAAACAAAGGCAAAATCCTACTTAAATTATCATCAGAACTGCAGCATTTTGACAGACTAGCTCTGGGGTAGATAACAGCTGGAATTATCTAGAAATATCAGATGCTTTGATGGTTAAAGTAAAAAAAAATGTGAAAGGGCTTCTTTGTTTGCTTTGAAATGGTTTTTTTAAATCCACAAAACTATGATTTAGGCATCTTTGTTGTATAGGAGGCTGGAGTATGAAGTGCCTGCATTGCATTGCTGGAAGTAATATTTTACATTTTAAAAGGTGCATTTATGAGTTTCATATTTCAAACTCATTGCTTACTTCATTAGAAGAATTGAACAAATATATAAGAAAGGTCTACACGATGGAGCTGCAGAATGGCAAATGATAAGCAATACATGCTGTATGATTTAAATCTCTCTCTTAATACAGCAGCTCTCTCAATGGCTTTTGACACCATCGACCATGGTGTCCTTCTGGGTGGATTGGGTGAGCTGGGAGTTGGAGGTATTGTCTTGCAGTGGTTCTGCTCCTACTTGGAGGATCAGTCCAAGATGGTGGTGCTGGGGAAAGCCTGTTCAGCACCCTGGCCCTTGAAGTGTGGGGTGCCACAGGGTTCTATTCTGTCCCACATGCTATTCAACATTTACATGAAACTGCTGGGAGAGGTGATCCAGGGATTTGGAGTGGGGTGCCATCAATATGCTGATGACACCCAGTTATATCTCTCCTTTCTCTGCCTGGATTCAGAGCTGATCTTGGACTCTCAGGCAGCGGCTGTGGCCAGGGGGGCTACTGCTGTTTTTAGTATTGTTTTTATAGTATATTTATCAGCATACCGGTGGCACCTGACCCCAAAAGACCTGATAATCTCCCCCAGTGGTTTCATATAGATGTTAAATAACATAGGAGACAGGACACAATCCTGGGGGACTCCACAGGTCAGTGGCCATGGTGTCGAACATGAATCCCCTAACACCACTTTCTACATTATTTCCTACAGGAATGACTGGAGCCATTTTAATGCAGTACCTCCAATTCCCATTTCAGAGAGACGAATCAGGAGGATGCCAAGGTCTATAGTGTCAAAAGCAGCTGAGAGGTCTAGTAAAACCAAAAGGGACACAGATCCACTATCCATTTTCCTGCGTAAGTCATCTGGCAATGCAACCAGTGCCATTTCAGTCCCACAGCCAGGTGTCACACCCTATTAGAGATGGGCACGACTTAGTGAAATTTTCGTTTCCATTTTTGTTTTTTGTTTTCGTTACGTAACAAAACGAAAACCAAAAACGGTTCAAAAATGGAACAAAAACGGAAACGGAACGACTAATTTTGAGCCATTTTTCGTTTTTTGTTACTGGAAAAGCACTTAATGGAGTTAAATGGGAAGAAATGAAAAAAATTTCGTTTTCATTTTCGTTTTTCGTTTTCGTTACGTAACGAAACGAAAATGAAAAATTTTGAAAATTAGCTCACGAAAACGGAAACGATATGAAATGGACCCCTAGACGAAAACGAAAATGAAAAATTTTTCTGAGTCGTGCCCATCTCTACACCCCATGTCCCACTGTGTGCAAGAAATGTTGTGATCATTTCAATAATCAGCAAGCCCACACACACCCTCTTCTTCCTCCTAACTCTTGCCTGCCTGGCCATAGCTACATCACAAAGACTTGGCTGCAGGACTTAAGTCTTTGGCCCTGGAATCACAAGGATGCTGTTGACCTGACAACACTACCATGTTTTCTTTTACAGAGGGCACAATGTGATGAATGTACCCCTCTAAATTAGTGTTGATTTTTCAGAGGCTGCCCTGTGCATGTGCCAATGAGACCAGTGTATGAGAAGACAGAAATAGCCATGCCAATACATGGACAAGTTTTAAGCACCATATACTGTGCGTGTGTTCTACACTTCTGGGAGGAGGACACTCATGATATGAAGTATCTGTGGATGTGTATATGATAGAGCAGAGGTTCCCAAGCTTTTTTGCCCCATAGACCATTTGCCATTTTTTGGTTTTCTGTAGACCCCCTGCCGGCCTTATACTGAATTTTCCTAAACTTATCAACTTAAAATGTGTTTTTGACAGCTACTCAGTCACGGTGCCCCCCCCAGATTACTGCACGCCCCAGGGCAAATGCAATCTCCCGCCCATCCCTAGTTATGCCAGTGCCCCCTGCTGTGTCAGGGTAGCCGGGATCAAGCAGACTTCCAAATAGTTTTTTTCATTTCATTTCCTCTTGGAAAAAAAATCATTACTAACCAAACAAAGCAAAACAATACTAAAGAAAGGAAAAGAAACAAAACGAAATGCTATTTTTCCATTTCAAATATATATTCAAAATTTAGACTCTGTGATTAATACACAGAGAGACAGTTTTTCCCAAAGTATTCATAAGCCACTGATTAAACAGCAATTCATTAAAGATTGCTGGAGGTAGCTTCCTACAGATGGAACTGTTTCCTGTGAATTTCCACGTATTCTAAACTGAATATATATGTAAAATGAGCAAACCCGCACACCAAAATTTCTGTGTAACTATTTATTTATTATTTACTTGAAATATTTACAATATTTTATCCACGTTTCTCCTTAAAAAAGGACCCAATGGGCTTATATATTAAAAAGATAATATTTAAAAGCTAAAAACAAATCAGATAAATGCCACACTAAAATGGTAAATAAAACCAATGTAGGGTCACTAAGAAAAAAATAAAATGAAATATTTTATGAGATGCTTTTGGGGTTCCCAACACTCCAAACCGTGCCTCACACCATGCACAAGCACTACACGAAAACCCCAACAAATTGGAACTTTCCCATAGAAATAACAGGCAAGCTGCTCTGCAGTCTTTTCCCAGCCTGAGCGGCACTGTTGTTGAACGAGGAGACTTTGATTAATTGAAATACAACAACATCATTCACCATAGACCCTGAAGAGCCTAAGCCACTGACAAAACTCCATACACACCTGGATTCTCCTTTTCCCCCTCTACTAGATTTCTTCCCCTCCCCTCTCTTTCTCTTGCCCTCCCATCCCCGCCACCTTGAGCTAGAAGGGCACCCCCCTGCTCTCCTCTTAACCTCTCACCCTACCATGCTTCCCTGGGTATCCCGCCCCATTCTCTATGCTAGGGACCACCATCTTGGGCAAGAACCATGGGGAGAGAAGGAGGAAAATGGCAACTCTTTGGCATGGCTGCATCTTCCAGAAGCGACTCCACCAGTCAAGGAGATTCCAGGGTGAGGCAGGAATTTCCTCATGGACAATAGGATTAATCTCAGCCAGGAGACTGCCAGGAGACCTCCCATTGTCTCTTTTCCACATGCCCTGGAGAACTTGTCTGACAACTTGGGACCCTTCTGTTGACTTTCCAGCCCTCCTATTGAATTGATAATTACGCGGACCCTTGGACAATGCCCAGCCTCTTCCTTTCTATTATCACACCCCTGATAGCCCATTAAAGAACAGATATGGCCCAACCACACCTGGGCAGGGGTCTTGTTCCAGGACAACAGGAATGCCCAGGACCTCCCCTGGACAGGCCCCTAGACTGCTCCCATTGGACTTTCCCAAAGACCACCCCTTGCCCAGCCCAGGGGAGGCACACACCCTGTGGGAGGGAGGGGAAAGGAAATAAAAGATTATGTCTTGCCTGTTTTGGGGGCTGAACATTCTCAGTGCTGTCCTGGTGGGGTTGTTTGCCTACTGACTTTTATTGGGCTCAATAAAACCAGTGTTGTTTTTTTTTTTTTTTTTGGATCTCTCTCCTGCTGGACTCTTTATTGGGAATTCTGTGGCCCAGCAGCATACAGCAGGAATAGCCTGCTGTGGACTCAACACCAATGCCAAAAAGCAGATTCAAAACAAGACACAACAATACAGTTAAAAACTCCTTTCAGGCAGCCAGTTACTATGTGAAGGCCTCTCTGAAGAGAAAGGTCTTCCCCTGCTTGCAGAAGGAGAACAAAGGTGGGGCCAGCTTGGCCTCTTGTGGAAAGGGAGCTCCAGAGTCTGGCATCAGTAGCAAAGAAGGCCCTCTCGTTTATCCCCAACAAATGCAACTGGGATGGTAGGACCAAGAGAAAGGCCTCCCTTGATGCCCTTATTTCTTAGGCAGGCTCATAAAGGGAGAGGCAGTCTGTTATGTAGCTTGGACCCAAGCCATTTAGAGCTTTATCAATTAAAACCAGCACTTTGAATTGGGCCTGAAACCAGATTGGCAGCTAGTGGACTTGCTGTAACAGGGGGAGTTATATGATCCCTGTAAGCAGCCTGAGAACTGTTTGGTTGTAGTGTTTTGGACTTGCTGAAGTTTCCACATACTTTCTAAAGCCAGCCTCACATAGAATTCATTATAGTAACCTAGCCAGGATGTAACTAAGGCTATGTGTCACAATGGCCAGACCTCTGAAGTCTACAATGTACAATTGTCTTCTGATTTTATAACTGGACAATTTTTGAACTTTGCCCAAACAAAAATTCATGTTGCCCAAACAAAAATTCAATTACAACACAATTAAAACACCAGCCATGATAATTTTGCAGTGCTTGGTTTTTATAATGAACTCTTACTGATTCACAGAAACAGCAAGAAGTTGAAAGATGCTGGAAGACAATTCTTGCAAGGAATAAGTCAATGCTGCTAAAAGACGATTCTGACAATTCCATACATGAAAGTCAGATACCTTGTTTTCAGTTGATCAAAGGAAGACTTGACTGAGGAACAAAACAACAAGTTCTCCTTGACCACAGGTGAAGACTGCAGCCCTAGGGCAGTTAGAAGAAATATTCCTCCGCTCCCATCCAAATGCACAGATGGCAAACATAACAATTCATTGCTTCTCTTGTCTAAACCCTCCAGCAATCTCATAGGTATGTAGTTTTATTAAAGTCTCAATAGAAAATATTTGTGCAGTGAGAAATTACTGTGGTGTCCAGTACATTTTTAAAGATGGGATTACTCCCCAATTGAAAAAAGAGGTGCATAGCTTGGGGGCGCTCCTGGACTCATCCATGAGCTTAGATGCCCAGGTCACAGCTGTGGCCAAACGTGCATTTTCAAAATTAAAACTAGTACGCCAGTTATGCCCGTTTCTTGAGAAATCTGCTTTGGCCACTGTGACACATTCCCTAGTGACCTCCTGGCTGGACTACTGTAATGTGCTCTATGTGGGGCTACTGATGGAAAATCTGAGGACACTTCAGCTGGTCCAGAACGCAGTGGCCAGATTGCTGACTGGGGTGGGTTACAGAGATCACATTACACCCATACTCCACTGGCTGCCAATCATGTACTGGGCACAATTCAAGGTGTTGATGACATCCTACAGAGCACTAAATGCCCTGTGCCCAAGCTTCCTAAAAGATTGAATCTCACAGTATGAACCAGCTTGGGTGCTAAGATCATCAGGAGAGGCCTTTCTCTCCATCCTGCCACCTTCACAGGTGCACCTCAAAAGGATACATGAAAGGGCCTTCTCTGTTGCTGCTCCCAGATTTTGGAACTCCCTCCTGCTGGAGGCCAGGACTGCCCTGTCTCTGCTGTTTTTGCCGAAGCAGGCAAAGACTTTTCTCTTCAGGCAAGCTTTCCCTGAATGAGGGATTTCCAACTATGTAACTTTATATGGATTACTTTACATGATTGCATTGACTGATTTCATAGGAACACACCTGTTTTCCATAGTACTTTCCAGCCCTCAAAATGGATTTTCTTTTTTTGTCCTCTTTGTAGCTCTACTGTTACCTTTTAAAGTTCTAAGATGCCTCTTTTAATTCCCAGTTCTTAACTTGAATGTGTCTTAAATGTTCTGGGCTGTATATTGCCCCTCATTATTGTAAGCCACCTCGGGTCCTTTTCCAAGGAGGAAGGTGGGGTAAAAATGTTCAAAATAAATAAATAAATATGGGATACTTAGCTGAATTTTGGTAGCCTTGTGCAAAATCATATTTTTGCTTTACCCACAAAATAGATGGAAGCTGCATATAAGCAGAGATTCAAATGAAAAAAAGAGAAGATGGATTCTAATAATAATTTATATCCTTTTTTATTCATTGTAAAATATGTTAGACTCACTGATAGTACATTCAGGCATTTATTTTCCACAAGGATCCTAATCCCTTCAGCAATGACAACCATGCAGAATCAGTGTTCTGTACTCACAGTTAGAGATGGGCATGAAATGAACTTTTTTCATTTCTGTTATTCGTTATTTGTTTCATTACATAATGAAATGAATAACGAACATTATGATGAAATTGGAATGAACTGAGCAGAACCACGAAAATTAGTTTTTTTATGTTTTGTTTTTCGTTAATGGTGACACGCAATTATTTATACTGTCTGATAATACCTACCAGGGGGGTTGGGGTCCTTAAAATGTTTGTTTTCGTCTTCTCCCATCGCGATGTATTTTTCTTTTCCCTTTAAGGATGATAATATGGATGTCGCCAGCAACAAAATGGAGGCAAGCCATGTGATGGGATCATGTAAATTCTTGGACAACTTCAACCAATAGCATGCCCAGGTTGCAGACTGGGCAGGTCTGGCAGCCACAGAGGGCATAAAAAGCTCTGGCAGCCCCCGTCCTCCTTGCAGTCTCCAGTCGGAGTTAGGGTGAGATTGCTGTCTCTGCAACTCATTATTTTCATTTTAGGCCAGCCAGACAGGTGTGTGTCTGTGTTCCTGCCGGCTGCAGCCTGGCTCTTAGGGGAGAGAAAGAAGAGATTTCTCTCTAGCTTCAGTCCTGCAGCCTCCCTGTGTGCGTGTGTGCGTACCTCTCAGTTAGTACCCTCCCCTGCCCCGCAGTGCAGTCACTCTGCAGCTGCCTTGCACCCTGGGCAACGCCCGCCGTTGTCTTTGCAGCCTCCCTGAGTACCTAGTCTATAGTGTGTCAATTTTTTAAAGTGTTTTCCCTCTGGTCTGGGGCGTTGGGGGACGCCCGCGCACAGAAATGCTTTAAAAATCGTGCAAAAAGCGGGTAAAAATGACAATCAAAAAAATGAAAAACGAAAATGAATTTTTTCAAAAAATCATGAAAAATGAAAATGAACCAAAATGGACCCTTTAACAAAAAACAAAAAACTAAAATGCCATTTTTTGTATTCGTGCCCATCTCTACTCACAGGATACCTATGGACACTGACTTTGATTGACTTCAGTCATGAATTGTTGACCCTGGCAATCAGCATAGCAAATGCTCAGAGAGCCTTTTCACACAACCCCTAAGATCCGCTGGCCACTTAAATTCAGACCAGAGATCTTGGGGGTTCGTTGCTCTTCCTGTGTTCCCACCCCCTCCGCACTTCCTTGCTCCTGTCTGCGTGAGGGGAGGGAGAAAAAAAGAGAGGAAAAAATGCAGGCTCACCTCTGTCTGCCATTCGAAGCCACCCCAAGCTCCGTCGTCATCCTGATTCCTGTCTCTTAAAGGGGCGGGGGGCAAAAACAACAACAAACAGAAGTGAGGAGAGCCCAGCACTCACTCCTTTACATCCGCATCAGGGATTTTCACCCCCGGAGAGCAGGTACCTGAAAAGTGCACTGGGACGCACTTAGGTGGGCATGGCCGCACTTAATTTTCTGTAAACTCCGGAGCTGGTGGGGAAACAAATTTAAGCTCTGGAGCTGGGAGCCATTTGCCGCGGAGTTTAGGGGTCGTGTGAAAAGGCCCTAAGTCACTACCCTTGTTCCAAGATCTTTGTGTCATGCTTGATTTTATATTTTAGGCAAAATTTTAATATTTTTACAGGACAAAGGCAAGCAGCACAAACAGCGTACATGGGATGTCAACCCCAGTCCCAGGGGTGGCTGGGTCAGCACTCTAAAATAAAGGGGGGGTTGATAAAAAAAGAAGTGCCAACCCGGTCCCTGGGTCCTTGCGGTCAGCGCATGAAGAAAAAAAATGAGGTGCTGGCCTCAAGTCAGCACCTCAAAAAGCCCCTGCCATAGGTGCCAGGATCCGCTGCCCCCGACCAGTAAGGACCTAACCGGTTCGGATCAGTTTGGGTTTGTACAATTTAAAAAAAAAAAGTGTACAAACCCAAACTTAACCAAGGGTGGCCCCGAAACAGATGAACCTGAACCATGGGTTTTCTGTTTTGTTCCCACCTCTAGTTATCATTGCACAAATTTAAATCAACCTAACACATGATAGGCACTATTTAATGTGGGGAGGGTGTTAACAGTGTGATCAGGCTCACTGAAAGGCACTAGAAGCTCTGCAGAAATTATCATTCCTGGTATTGCTAGGTGCCTGAATAATCTCTTGAGAGCAAATGTTAAGTTTGTTGGCAAGGCTTTTACTTCTGCCAGAGTTACATAACATTTTGGCCAAAACTTATATCTAGCTTGGCAGTGAACACAATGGGCATAGTCTCATTGCCCGGGACTGTGTTGTATGCAACCACAGTTCTACTGGAAACTTGACTGGGAAAAACACTAAGATGTGGGCACATGAGTTCTAGAGCCATTAGAGTGACAAACCAGTATGGAATGGCACATTTTTTCTCTGAGTTAGGTGTATGCAACACATTTGTGTATAGGAGCCCTCTTTTTCTTTGCTGGTGTAGTTTTATTTTATTACTCAATTTTAAAAAGCAGATTCTCATGTCAAGTTTCCATAAATTGCAGAAAGAGAAGAAAATCTCCTTTTGGTATATATTACCTAGAAAAAGGAGTGAACAAAATCATAGTGAGGAGGGGGGCAGGTTCATTTTTGTGTATAGGAGTATAGGAGCCCTGTTTTTCTTTGCTGGTGTAGAAAAACACATCTTTCTTTCTTTGAACTCAAATGCTAATTTTAGCCCCCCCCCCCCGAACCCCTCCAAGGATATTTCCATCCTGCACTGGGGGTCGGGCTCTTGAAAGAAAATCTACACCAGAACTATGTGCTTAATGGACATTCTGAGCTATTTCCTGGTGCAATCTCTGGGGCAGGGAGGCTTGAATTTATTATCTGAGGCCTAGACCATGCCTCTTTCCTACTTGTTATCTTTAAAATGCATTTTAAATTCACAGCTAAATATGAGACAAATTAGGTGATGAAAAGAAAATCAAAGACTGTCGTGTGGTCCTTAGGCAATACGGTGCAGGAGTCCATGATACCAGCATTGGATCTCTAAAAGGAGATACTGAGGAGACATTATACTAAAAAGGAGACATTATACCTTATGTCCCTAACACATGGCGTGTGTGGTCACAAAGTTCTGTTTCCCTTGTGGGTTGCTGAAGTGGATCCTTGCTTGAACCATGACAGATTCTGTTCAAGCTGTTGTGGTCATGCATCACAGAGGTTATTCTGGCTGTCGAGAAGCAGTGTTTGTGTCATGAAATGTTCCTAGTAGGTCCAGGGCTTTGTTTTTCTTCTTGGATCTATTGGGCTCTGAAATGTTTTCACCAAGCAGCAGTCAGGATGAAACTCTATACACTTGCCCATGGGAGTAAATCCATTGAGCTCAGTGGGGCAGTCTGCTAAGAAAATATGTACAGGATCTCAGTGTAACTGGTCCCTCCCCAAACCCGACAATTTTCATGGGAATATAGCCAGAATCCTCTAATTTCATATGGAATTTCATGTGTCTCGAGTGATACACCTTTTATTCTGAGATATGTGTTCCTCCTTCATCCAAGTTGACAGAACTTCTCCTGTAACTAAATGTTTGCCCACATGAAAAAGCCTCTGTATTGCATTTTTTCTCCACACTTATAAGGTGGTGATGCAAAGTAATTTTTCCTCTTTAATAATTTCACAGAGGAAAGCTCTCTCTATTGCTAATGAACAGGCTGACACTTGTTAATTTTTGATTTTGGGTGCTGAAGTCGTTAATAGGGACAAAATAATTATATTAAGGTACAGAGTACTGTGAATAAATAATTCATGGGCACTTGAATATATATCCTTCTTACTGGCCTAGCCTTTACACAGGATCCTGGTATCACACAAGTGCCGAATTAACCAAAAATATTGTAGGTTCTTTCTGTTCTTTTAAGATGTTGTCTTCCTAGGCCTGGGGCATTATTACCAAGACTCAGCTCCGCTGGAGGGTGGCTCCCAGGGGCAGGGCCGCATTGCCCACTCAGGTGAGATAATACAAGACATTTTTCAAACTTCTTGCAGACTGGGATGGGACGGGGAGGAGCACTGTTTAAAATAGGGCTCCCCCCCCAGAACAAAACCTCTTTCGCTGCAATCATTATCAGTACTGGTATGAGTAGAACTAGTTGCTTACGAGAGCCAGATAGAAATTTTGACCCATTTCAAAGATTGGCTACCTGGGAGGAATTTTTCAGCTATCCCACACTGGTACTGGGTGGTGCATTGGTTAGGATATCTCTGGATTCAGTCACACTGGTGAGTAGTGCAGAAATCTCGGGCATTCAGTGAGTCCTAAGCAAAAATTCCGGTTCTAGTCCATCCAATCTTAGGGCGCTGTGGATGTGGAGATTACAGTGCCGGGGGAAGGATGCACTGGGATTCCTCCCTGGGCCGTGAGCCAATAGCAGAGTAGCTTGTGGACCTGGGGGTAGTACTTGAAGTTACTGGCCAAGGATTCACTGTCTTAGGGACCACACAACCAAGGGTTAGTGGACTCACCCAGATGTTGACTGTTGGTGTGGTCCTGGGAGACGCCCTTGGGCCCAACTATCTTTCTGCACTCCACCGGGTGTCTCTTAGAGTTATGGTTTAAAAGCAGATTGAAATAATTTAATAAAGTTTGGCTCGAGATTAATCCCACTACAGGTGTCTCACCTCTTTATTTCACTGTGGGTGGATAAAGGACAAATAATACAAACTCTCATATGACAAATATGGCAGTCCAAACTAGCTTCTCTAGCTATCAGAGCTTTTACAACAGGGGTGTCCAAACTTCATCCCTCCAGATGTTTGGGGTCACAACTCCCAGAATTCCAAGCCTAGATTGCCAATGACAAAGGACTGTTGGAGTTGCAATCCAAAACATCTGGGCAGCTGAAGTTTGAAAACCACTGTTGTACAAGATGGGGATATGCCATACTTTCCCAGTCTTTGTGGCCACTGGTTGTTCTGTCTGGGAGATCCTGGCAGTTGTAGTCCAAAAAGTAACTTTTTGACCCTCTACTAATTTCTTGAAATTGGTCAGTCTCCTAATAGTTTTACTTAGAATATTCAGCAGTCTACCCAGCTCAGTAAAGTGTGAGACTTTTAGTCCAAATTATTTCATAGGTCTAATGTTCTCCATTCTAACTCTTTTGAATCTCATTGCCCTTTTCTCTTGGTGAGACATTCAGGGCAGGGGGAATTTTCTCTTTTTATCAAGCACCAAGACTTCTCTGGATAAATCCCCCATCCCCCACCTGATGCCACCCAAGAAATCTTGGAAGAAATATAATGGGATTTCTGGGAGATTTTGTTGTCTTTTTGAAATAGTATTGTGAGGGCAGGGAAAGGAGAAATGTGAAGAGAATTATTGAAATTTCTCTGCAGAAATCATCTTTCCTGGGTAGGATTCACTGGAAAGGGTATTAAGATGTGAAGAATTTGGCAGTTTTCTGTGAATAACAATAATCAAAAAAAGAAGAGGGAGAAAAAAAGATACTGAGGCTGAGGTGATTTTCTAAGAAGCTGGAACCTCCATGGCTCGACTCATAATGTCACCAAGAACAAAACAGCTTCTGAGAACTCCTTGCATCCCTGATAGATCCAGTCATTTCTCTTGTGCAATAAAAGGATAGACAGATAGCTTTTAGTTCTGCATTATGTGGTTTCAGTTCCTGCAAGCTGCCCCATGGATGAACCAGAGATACTTGAGATAATATGGTGCTGATGAAAACATATTTATTTTCCCTTCCCACTCAATAGAGAAATCCTTTTGGCAGGACCCTTGTAGATGGTGAACAGCCTAATTAATCTGGCCTTTCTTTGCCTGGAGGTTGAATCATTATTTTGCTGTGATCCAGGAGAGTAACCATTTCCTAGCTGCCATGGCAACTATGAGTTGCCCACTTTATTTGGAAGCCAACCTATAGAGCTGGTCACCTATGTGATTCATTAGAGTGATAATAGGAAGTGGACAGAGTAATGGTACATTTTAGCAACCACACATGGATTCACTAAACAGTGTGGCTCACATTTAATTTCAATTAATAGAAACAAATCTAGTGGAAGCAGAAGAAAAAGGCCTAGTCAAAAGCTTTTACCACTTAAAATGGTAAGGACTTCCTTCTCCATAATGTGACTGTTTCAAACGGAAAGAAAGAAAAGAAAAGAAAAGAAAAGAAAAGAAAAGAAAAGAAAAGAAAAGAAAAGAAAAGAAAAGAAAAGAAAAGAAAATGACATGTCAAAATTATACAGAAGATTCTGGAAGTTTGTCTTATACTTGTTGCTGCTTTAACCTAAAGAGATTCTCTACTCTATATTATAGCTGATTTTTTATGAAATTTAGCCTCCAATATATTCTCCCTATTGTGTTAGATTCACTCTGTGATCCTAGTTGGATCTCTTTTAAGAACTGGAGCAGTGTTATCCACACTTTCATTTAAGAATCAAGAGGCCATAATTCCACCTAGCTGGCAGATTTTATGCTTCAAAGCCTTTGTAATGCAGTTGGCTCCCCTAATAGGATTATATTTCATAGATGTTGAGTACAACCCTTTATGCTTGTGTTGCTCCACAGGGAACATGCAGATCAGAATAATGTTGTTCACTGCATAAGGCATGCTGGTTTTGTTGGCCGTTCTCTTCGGTGCTTTAGAACACTCTTCATAGAGTAATGAGCAGTATGTAAGTACACTATGTTCTTGGAGACTGAGGGAAGGTGTATGAAGCGTATCCTCATTGAACTCACAGTCATAATTGCTCTGGTAAATTTCAGATATGAGTCCTATACATTAGGCTACATATTTCCAACAATACTTTAGATATTGAAAAATGAAGAGGGTGGACACAGTTCCACAGAAAGACAGTGAACAAAACAGCTATAGCAAACACCAGTTTGCTATAGCTAACTGGTGAATAATTATGAAGCTATTATTACTGGTACTTAAGAATTTCCAATGTAATCACAATATGAACCTCATTGACATATGTATATAGTCCTCATAATAGCTTGAGGGAGGGAAAGAACTGTTGGAATATTCACACTGGTTTTTAATTCATTTTGCATGAAATAGTGTTCAAATGCTAACTTATGCACATTTTAAAGGTGTAGAAGATGCATATTCAAAAAGTGATTTAATGCAAACATGTCCTTCTATGTGCTGAAGTTCTGATTAGTAAAAACAAAAGCATGAAAGATAATAATGGTGGTTTTCATTTCAGTGTTCAAAGTAGCTTATAAGTAAAATAATCCTAACAGATTTAAACATCATAAATCAACATGATAAGAAAGAGTGAAAATACGAAAACACAATCAAGAAAGGACAAGGATTTACTATAATAAAGCAATTTATTTAAATTGGAGATGGAAAGAATATTCAAAATCTAAAACCTGAATACTTACCTTGGGTCCCGAATGCTTACCTTGTAAAAGTATGGCAGTCCATCTAACTAGTGCTGAATTTGGGGGAGGTCGGACAGGAAGAGAGGTAGGAAGACAGAGTGGAAGAGAAAAGAGTGGGTTGCCCACACAAAACTGGGTCCAATGACACAGTATTCTCTTACCAGCAGTATAGCTGGCCTCTCTGCATTGCTCATGCATGTAGGGGACTCCTCATCATGTAGAAGTGAAGCATCCCCCTTTCCCAAAGCTCAGGCTACAAACTTTTCCTACCCCATTAGCTGCATATATAGGTCACTACAGTATATGCTTTTGTCTTCCCTGGTCACTATAATGCCTTCTCTCTAAAGACCCCTCACCCTCTGCACTAAGAAAGGAAGAAACCTTGAATAGCTGGGATTATAGATGCCTCTTCCCCCTTCAGCAGAGTACTAGAGTAATTCTCCAACATAATGCATTTCCAGGGAGTACTGCAGCATATTTAGGGGAACACTGTTCTTGTCATGAATGAACACAATTTAGTATTTATTATTTTTATACCACACCCATCTGGCCATCTGGCCATTCTTGGTGGTTCTGGGACAATACTTTGCTTCCTGCCTTGGGCAGTAGAACACCTTGGGTCACTCAAGCCAGTGCTACTTAGTGTCTGGCATGAATGTCAGTCCTATAGCCTCTCACTTTTAGCTATAAAATTAATGTTCCCACCAGATGGTAAGCAAAGTAAAATCCCTATTTTCTTCCCCTTGCAGGAAGATCTCTGTGGGTGTATTTTTACTGTTGTTTAGAAGCCTCGCAGGATGTTTTGGATACTTCATGGACATTTTTGTTCAAGAAGAAAGATAGGTCAGTCCTGAATTATTACAACCACCCCACCCTGTAAACAAATTGAGGGTGAGCAGCAGCCCTGGCAAGATCCAAAGGCTAGCATAACTAGCAACTTCAGCATCCAAAGCTTTGCAGCCCTGACGGTTAAGCTTTGCACATGTGAGCTAGTCCTATGGGGTGGAGAGGATAAAGAAATGGTGAGAAGTGTGTGCACATATTGGTTCCATGCTGAGTTCACCTGTTTTGTCCTTTCCTCTGCCCATCAAGTGCCATAGGGTAGATTTGTGCCTTTTCAACAGCAAACCTTTGTACCTCCTATATTTTGGCATCCTGGATCAAAGCTTTGGTTGCCCCACCGGACCTTTGGCTCTGACTCCTGCCAATTGCCCAGAACTCCTAGCCCATTTCTGTTCCTCAGGGCACATAGAACATAAGAACATAAGAAGAGCCATGCTGGATCAGGCCAAAGGCCCATCTAGTCCAGCTTCCTGTATCTCACAGTGGCCCCACCAGATGCGTTTGGGAGCGCATGAGACTAGATATCTGTCTCCTGATACCACTCCCCTGCACCTGGCCCTTGAAGTACCCTGGTTTTAAGCCTAGAGATTACACATCTCCATCATGGTTTGTAACCTGTGATGGACTTTTCCTCAAGGAATCTGTCCAATCCCCTTTTGAAGGCATCCAGGCCAGATGCCATCACCACATCCTGTGGCAGGGAGTTCCATAGACTAACAACGCTCTGGGTGAAAAAAATATTTTCTTTTGTCTGTTCTTACTCTCCCAGCCCTCAATCCCCTTTTTGAAAATCCCTAATATGGAATTGGCCTTCTTCATCACTGCCACACATTGGGGAGACACCTTCATGGAGCTGTCCACCAACACACCAAGATCTCTTTCCTAATCTGTCACGGATAAATCAGAGCCCATGAGTTGATAGATAAAGTTTTGATTTTTTTGCCCCAATATGCATTACTTTACATTTGGCTACATTAAAACGCATTTGCCATTTCGTAGCCCATTCCCCCAGTTTGGAGAGATCCTTCTGGAGCTCTTCACAATCTTCTCTGGTTTTTACCACATGGAAAAGTTTTGTGTCATCTGCAAACTTGGCCACCTCACTGCTTATCCCTGTCTCCAGGTCATTTATGAACAGATTGAAAAGCACCGGTCCCAGGACAGATCTCTGGGGCACACCGCTTTTCACCTCTCTCCATTGTGAAAATTGCCCATTGACACCTACTCTTTGTTTCCTGCATCTCAACCAGTTCTCAATCCATTAGAGGACCTGCCCTCTTATCCCCTGACTGTGCAATTTTCTCAGCAGCCTTTGGTGAGGGACTGTGTCAAAAGCCTTTTGAAAATCCAGGTAGACTATATCCACAGGTTCACCCAAATCTACATGCCTGTTGACCTTTTCAAAAAATTCTAAAAGATTTGTCAGACAAGACTTACCCTTACAGAAGCCATGCTGATTTTCTCTCAGCAAGGTTTGTTCTTCTATGTGTTTTAAGATTTTCTCTTGGATGAGGCTTTCCACCATCTTCCCTGGGACAGATGTAAGGCTAACTGGCCTGTAGTTTCCCGGGTCCCCCCTCCTTCCTTTTTTAAAAATTGGTATGACATCTGCTTTCCTCCAGTCCCCCAGCACTGTGGCCGTTTTAAGAGACAAGTTGCATATTACCGTTAAGAGATCTGCAATTTCATTTCTCAGTTCCCTAATAACCCTTCGGTGGATGCCATCTGGGCCCAATGACTTGTTAATCTTCAATTTATCAATTAGTCTTAAAATATCCTCTCTTTTAGTCTGTATTCGATTTAATTCTTTAGTCAAGGGGGGCATTCAGGCAGCGGAATCTGCTCAAGGTCTTCTGTCATGAAGACAAATGCAAAGAACTCATTTAATTTCTCTGCAATTTCCAAGTCCTCCTTAATCTCCCCTTTTCTTCCCTCACCATCCAGAGGGCCAACTGGTTCTCTGGCAGGTTTTCTACTTCTAGCATATTTAAAGAAGCTTTTATTATTACCCGTTATATTGCTAGCCATGCGTTCCTCAAAATCTTTCTTTGCCTCCCTTATCATCTTCTTACATTTCTTTTGCCAGAGTTTGTGTTCCTTTTTATTTTCCTCATTTGGGGAGGATTTCCATTTACAGAAAGACCTCTCCTTGTGCTTTAGAGCCTCTGTAACTCCACTCATTAACCATGCCAGTGCCCTCTTGGACTTAAATGAGCTCTTCTTTCTTTGTGGTATGCACTTGTGCTGGGCCTCTGTTACCATTGTTTTAAACAGGTTTCATGCACTCTGAAGAGTTTGGATTCTTCCAACCTTCCCCTTCAATTTCTTTCTAACTAGTTTCCTCATTGGAGGGAAACTTGCCCTTCGAACATCAAGGGTTTTTATGTCTGATTTGGTTGACACTCTTCCTCCAACATGCATGGCAAAGGAGATTGCAGCATGGTCACTGTTCCCCAGAGGCTCAGTGACATTCACATCCCTGACCAGGTCCTGAGTATCACACAGTATTAGATCCAGAGTTACCTGTTCTCGGGTGGGCTCCATGACAAGTTGCTCTAAGGCACAGTCATTCAGCAAGTCGAGAAACCCAGTTTCTCTTTCTTGCCCAGAGCTCGCATTGGCCCAGTCAATGTGGGGATAATTGAAGTCCCCCATGATTACTATCCTATCCTTCTGAGACACCTCCATGATTTGTCTCCTCATTTCAAGCCCCCCCTCAAGATCTGGTGGGCAATAGCATACCCCAACTATCACATCACTCCTTGGACCTGGTAGTTTAACCCACAATGATTCTATGGTGGAATCAGACCCTCTGTCAATCTCCATTCTGCTACATGGAACACCCAGCCCTCCCTGTACTTCTTTGCTTTCTAAAGGTGTGGTGGTCGAACTAGACAGCTATTGTTATTAGCTCTATGTATAGCCCAGCTTTCCTCTGATGAGTTCAAGATGGCATACATGACCCTGCTCCCCTAATTTTATCCTCAGCTACAACTCAGTAAGGTAGGTCATACTGGGAGACTGTGCTTAGCCTGAGGTCACCCAGTCAAGGTCATGCGTCTTCAGTGTTATAGCCCTCCACTCTGACTGCTGTTGAAGTAAGGGTCAGCTGCCAGTTCAATTAACTTCTCTGTATAGAATGAAGGGTGGAGATGGCAGTTTTTGTCTTTTGTCTTAGGCAGAAAAATGTTTCTGGCAAATAGACTGAATTACTTTAGTCCTTTGTTAAATATATACTTGGTGCTGCTTGATCTTTTAAATTGTGTGCAGAAACTAATTCCCAACAATTCTTTTGGGAAAGCGATGCTACAATCTGACATATCAGATAAAGTGGAGGGAAGTAGGATGTAACACCACCCTGTTATCATCTTGGACAAGGATCAATACAGATTTGGCCCTCTCACATCTGTGTCAGGCATTTGAATGGAGGCAGTAGAATAATTACCTGCCATTTCCTTTATCCTCCCCTGTTTCTTACACTAGCTGTGTGGCAGTATTGCTATAGTTAGAACTTCTTCTCAAAGGCAGGGGAAATGCTTTTTATCTTAAAAACTCTACAAAGCAGAAAGAAGCCAAGGACTACCTGAGATACTTCAAAGGGGCCATTTTGGGTCCAATTTAGCTTTTAAAAAGCACACTATTAACCTTTTTTTTCCTTTAAAAATGCCCTTGTCTGCACATTTAGTAGTTTGCTTTTCACACTGATATTCCTATGAACATCCCTTATAAAAATCCAGAGTCATCCAGGTGAATGTAATGTGGCACAGTTTTTGGCGTAGATAGGTTCAAATGAAAGGTTTAAATAATCACCATACAAAACAAAGAGACCTCTCTTGCACATTAGGTATAAGAACAGCCTGACCAAATTGAATTGTGTAATTTGTTTTACAGTCCTCTTACAAGTTACTATCTTTGTGTAATTTCTTACTGTCCTGTTATGAGTTATTATATTTGGGTGGATCTGTTTCACTCAAAACTTGCATATTGCAATGATGAAATGGGAGAAGAAAAAGCCTTCACATTTTGGGACCTCATTACTTTATGGAGTGCCTTTCCTCGTGAACATTCAGCCACACCTCCAGATCTGCAGAGGCAATGCTCCTCCGTGGTTGACTCAGCCTTCCATCTTTCCAAAGTTGTTAAATTGAGTACCCAGTTCACTGCTCTCTCTCGCTCTCTCTCCCCCTCTCTATGTATGTTTGTGCTTACTGTGCATAATATGTAGATTGCATAATTAAACTGTATCCAGGAAGAGTTTTAAGAACTACAGTGCAATATATAAGTATTGCTCAGATCACTCATTCATCTCAGGCAGGTCACCTGTGAGCGAGAAGCCCAAAGGACAATGACAAGTTGAGCATTCTCAGTGATTACCGTATAGCTATGGATCAAACTGTCGGCAGACATTCACCTAGCTCCCTCACTGAAGATATTTAAGTGGCAATTAAAGACCTGACTTTTTAGATTGGCCTTCCCTGACCATGTGGATAAGAGATGATCCCAACAACTTACTGTCTAACTATGTCTCTGATTACTTTTTTTCATTTAGTTTATCCTTTTCAGTTTGTTTTCATTTTTTGCTCTGTTTTGGGGGCAGCTTAAAAATCTGTAAATAAATAAATAAATAAATAAATAAATAAATAAATAAATAAATAAATAAATAAATAAATAAATATTGTTTAAGTTTTTTTTAAATTTAAGATTATTGTTTAAGATTATTATTTTTGTTCCATGCCCATCTCTAATACTATTCCTGGTCTTCTTTTGGTGCCAAGTTAAAACCTGGGCATTTTGTAATTAATGCTTGCTTGTTTAATCCTTCAGTCTGTCACACCATTGTGTAATTTTAGAACTGTTTTAACATGTTTTATGGCTTTCACTCTGCCCTAAGATCTCTTGATATAGGGTAGGCCAAATATATTTGAATATTTGAATACAAACAAATAGAGAAAATATATCAACGTGTTCACCTTTTATAAAGCATATTACAAAATGTGCACAAATAAAGGATCAGGATGTTTAGGAAAACCTGTAACCTGATGTAGAACCTAGATAGGATAAGAATGCCAGTGAGGTTTCAAGAAACTGAACAAAAGTTATACTCATATATTTTCACATGTCTAATTCTGAGAGATTCTTTCTGTACAATATCCCACACACAAAAACTCAAGATCTTTTCGTTATCTTCAGCCTCTCTGAGGGGCAGACAGAGAAACCTCTCAGTCTGATTCCCCATCCAGAGAACAACTGGAATAAGATAAGATTCAATATTTGAAACCAAAAGAAACCATGTCTGTGCTTTGCACATCTCCATTGATAAAGTTCTTTGACATTAAAGAGATAAGTCAGGAAAATGCAGTTATAAAGGTCAGGCCTTAGGTTGTAAAGTATAAATTAAATCTGCTACAGCCACAATTAATTTATGCCAGTAGTGTTGGGGAGGCAATTTGGTGTGTTGGACAGAAGGCATAAAATTAACTTGCATCATTGCCCAATGTATCAGACTATCCCATTTGACCTTGTTATTGATAAACTGCAGGGGATGTTTGTTTCAAGTACAATGTTAATCTGTGGGAACCAAGGATGGGAGAATTATAAAGGCAGAGTTGCCTTTGTTTTCTTGCAGCATGTATTGCTTTGTGAAAGCAAACATAAATGGCAATTTTATGTACCACAATGAAGGATTAAAGGCAAGGCCTGTAAAATATTTGGTCAAATTACTGAAGTAAATTTTCAGCAAAAGATTAATATTCTAAACCCCTTTCTGCTCTGGGAATCAAGTCATGTCGTTGTCCAGAGGTTACTACAAAACAAACAAACAAATAAACAGCCAAAACAAAACAAAACAAAACAGAGTTAGAAAATCTAATATTAAACCACAAATTGATTGAAATTGATTTTTGTATTTTTTTGTAATTCCCCCCCCCCTTTGGTCACCATGCTGGTAGGGGCTCTAATTACAGTGATGTCTGGCCGTGGGAGGTACACTCTGAGTGGGGGGATTAGCAGGGTTAGAAGAGCTCAGGTCAAGCAGTTGATGCCTGTCCCCCATTCTGATCCCCCTGCTCACCACCACATACCTGGGTGCCATTCCGCCAGCACCTCTGGCCTGTCTTGCCTCCTGGTTAATGCCAGGTTGGTTCATGATACGAAACCTATTATCCACGATGCTATCGTGGATATGCGAGCCAACCTGGCTTGTATCATTGAGACCTGGGTGGGTGCTGAGGGAGGGGCTTCCCACTCCCTTCTCTGCCCCCCCCCCGGGTTTCAGGTCCAGTGGTCAGGCAGGTTGGAGGGTCGGGGGGGGTTAGCCATCATTTACAGGGAATCCCTTCATGTTAGCAGATCTGCAGCATTGGTGTGTCCCGGGGTTGAATGCCTTCTTCTATTGGTGGATCAGCTAGATAGGTTTGGTATTGTGCTGGTGTACCATGCTCCCCACAGCCCAGCACAATCCTTTCCAGAGATCTCGGAGTTCGTCTCGGCTGCCCTGTTGAAGTCTCCCCACTTACTGGTGGCTGGGGACTTCAACGTGCATGCCGAGGAGGAACTCTCTGGTGTGGCTCTGGAATTAATGGAATCCATGACTTCCATGAATCTATCTCAGCATGTTGATTGCCCCACCCATAGAATAGGCCATGCCCTGGACCTGGTTTTTACCTCCATGTCATCAGATTCATGTCTGAGGGTTAGGGGTATTTCACCCCTACCCGTGTCATGGTCGGATCATCATCTGCTAAAATTTTCCATGTCAATCACCACCCTGCCCCACGGGGAGCGTTGTCCCTTCATTTGGGCCCGCCCCCATAGGCTCCTGAACCCTGCTAGGTTCATGGAGGCCTTCAGGGAGCTCTCTGGCGGTCTGGCAGACAATCTGGTTGAAGCCCTGGTGGATAGGTGGTATGATAGTGCCACCGGGGCCATAGACCGGATCACCCCCAAGCTCTTCCTATGCTGTGGAGACCGCTGCTCGCCGTGGTACACGGCTGAGTTACGGTTGATGAAACAAGAATGAAGGAAGCTTGAGGACATTTGGAGGACGGATCGGATGGCAGTGAGTAGGGCTGCACTTAAGCGTTGACTAGCCACTATGTTCACGTGATCAGGGATGCTAGAACAGTTTATGTCTCCCTGAGAATAGGCGAGGCCTCAAACTGCCAGGTGGAGTTGTTCTGGGTGGCTCAGGACCTCTCCAATCCTGGGCAGCTGGGGCCTCCTCCTAGTGAGTTCACTAGCGAGCAGTTTGCAGCCTATTTTAGATAAAAAAAAATGAGGCCATCTGTCCCAATCTGCCCCTTGGTTGCTCTAGTCCCTCCTCTGATGTCCCTGGGGCCTCACCCCCTCGGACTCCTCACCTGGTTGAGTTTGGGCCAGTGTTTCCAGTGGAGGCCTCCAGAGGAAAATCTGCCAGAGGGAACATGCCAGAGTGGGTCTCGGCCATTGCCACGGCCTCCTTCAGGGAGGGAATTATCCTTTCCCTTTTGAAGGAGACTGTGGTAAAAAAGCCTGACATGGTGTCGAATGAGTTATCCAGCTATCGTCCGATTGCCCTTGTTCCCTTCCTGGGCAAGGTTGTTGAGAGGGTGGCCCTCGTCCGGCTTCAGTCATACCTTGAGGAAAATCGTACCTGGGATCCCTTCCAGTCTGGGTTCAGGCCACTTCGGGGGACGGAGACTGCCCTGGTCGCTCTGCAGGATGACCTCCTCAGGGAGGCTGACAGGGGGTGTACCTCCCTGTTGGTACTCCTTGATTTGTCAGCTGCCTTTGATACCGTCAACCATGGTAACCTGCTGGTCCAGCTTGCTGAGGCTGGAATTGGGGGCTTTGCTCTGAGCTGGCTTCATTCCTTACTTGGCGGCTGGTCTCAGTGGGTTCAGCTGGGTGATGACTTGTTGGCTCCTTGGACTCTCCCTTGTGGGGTGCCCCAGGGGTCAGCAATTTCACCCATGCTGTTCAATGTTTATATGAGGCCGCTGGCGGAGGTCATCAGGAGATTTGGAGTTTGCTGCCATCAGTACGCTGATGACACACAACTCTATCTCTCCTTTTCTTCTTCTGCAGAAGAGGCAGTATGCTCCCTTGATCTGTGCCTGGAGGTGGTCCTGGAATGGACCAGGACTAACTGGCTCAAACTGAATCTGGAGAAGACAGAGGTTCTGTTCTTCGGGGCACACTCATCTGGGTACAATGCCCCCCCTCCCTAGACTGGGGTGGTTCCCTCCAGCCTACGGACAGGACCAGGAATCTGGGCATGGTCCTGGATTCAGCCCTCTCTCTGGAAGCCCAGGTGACGGTCATCTCCAGGGCTGCTTTTATCCACTTCCACAGGATCACCCAGATCCAACCATACCTCGAGGAGTTCTCCCTGAGGACAGTCGTGCAGGCCGTCGTGATTTCTAGGATTGACTACTGCAATGCCCTCTATATGGGGTTGCCCTTGACCCTTGTCCGGAGACTCCAGTGGGTGCAGAATGCGGTGGCCAGACTGGTGGTGGGGGCTTGTAGATTTGAGCACATCACCCCAGTTCTGGCCCGCCTGCATTGGCTACCCGTTGTCCTCCGGATAAGGTTCAAAGTCTTGGTTTTGATTTTCAAAACCCTTGATGGCTTGGGACTAGAGTACCTGTCAGAGCATATCTCTCAGAGATCAACCGGGAACAGGCCCATAAGAATGGCGCAGGTGCACTCACTTAGGGTGGCCACACCCAGGGAGGCGTGGAAATCGCTCACGCGTAACCGCACCTTCTCTGTGGTGGGCCTCAAATTGTGGAATCATCTCCCCAGTAAGCTGCGCCTAGCCCAGTCCCTGCCCGCCTTTAAAAAGGCCTTGAAAACACCTTTTTAAGGAGGCATTTGGCGACCTTTTTACTGAAGTTTTTTTTTCTCTCTCTCTTTGCCACCCGCATCATCTATTCTGGAGGGTATTGTCCCTCCCTATTCTTCTGATTTCTTGTTTTCCTTTTTGTAGTATTGTTTTATTGTTAGCCGCCCAGATTTCTGTTTCAGAAGATGGGCGGGATATAAGTGTAACAAATAAATAATAAATAAATAATATTCAAAGCTAAATCTGATAAGTTATGTTCTCAAAGTGTGGACAGATGAATTTATCTGTTTGGATTTCTCCCACATGAATTTTAAAGATCTTTCTTTTGAATTTATGAGCAAAAGTATATTTGTAAAGAACACTCCTTAGATTTTGTTATGAGGGATGTTTCATTCCTTGGCAGTATTTCTTCAGTAAGTCCCCCTCCTATATAGCCTAAAGGGCAACAAGACTAACATTGGAAGCATTATAACAGCTTTCTCCAAATTAAACATTAGGAGAGGAAATAAGACCTAGAAGAAGGCCTAGAATGAAATTAAGATATGTCTAGGTGTGTTATTATGGGCTGGAACTCTCAGAATTCTGTCTGGAGAATTCTTTAAGAATTCCAGGATTTTGAATAAAAAATAATAATGGCATATTCTCAGTTGTTACCAAAGATAAATCAAAATTTTCACTCATCCATGGTGACATTAGTGGTTTATAGCCTTGAGCTTTTAGTTACATTGACATGAACTGAACTGAGCTGGGTAGCTGAGAGTTGTCAACTCAGGTATTTAACACACCTTTTGGTCCAGGCAGCAAGAATTAGTGATTCCTCTGATGGGATTTGTGGAATTACTTTTCTGTACAACACTTTCCCCTCATTAAAAGTGAAACAAAAGAAGAGGAGAGAAACAGCAAAGATATTACAGCTAGAGATGGGCACAAAACTAAGGAATAGTGGTTTGTTTTGTTTCGCTTATGTAGAGGTTTCAATTCATTTTGTTTGTAATGAATTTTTAAAGCAGTTTTGTTACATAACAAAATGAAATGAAACAAAACACTATGTTCCCCTGGGTCCTAAAGGACAAAAATGCCAGGGAACTTACTCAAGCAATTTTAGGTAACCCCCTCCCCCCCAAATTATTTCTAATTGGATTTGGAACAGAAGCCAAGCCACGGCGGTGCTAATCGCTTGCCCGCCACAGCCTGGCTTCCAAATCCAACTAGAAAGAATTTTTCCTAGGGGCATCCTAGAAAAAAATCTTCATACCTCCCATTAACTCACCACTAGGAAATAAAAATGGCTGTAATTATAGATGGGCACAAAATGAAAAATGTAATGCTGTTTCATTGTTTTGTAACTCAGCCCCTAAAACCCAAACCTTTCAAAAAAAATAAAAATGGGGGGGGGCTTCCTGAATCGCACCACTGCCATTTTCTCTAAAATGGTGTTTCATCACAAAACGAAACAAATATGTGTCCTACCATTTTGTTATGTAATGAAGTAATTAGTTACCTAACAAAACAATGAAACAACATTTCATTTTTCATTTCATAGCCATGTCTAATTACAGCGATTTTTATTTCCTAGTGGCGAGTTAATGGGATATATGAAGATTTGGATTCCCTAATTTATATAAAAATGCAGCTCTGAATTGAGCAAAATACTTCTGAATGGGCTGACACCAAACTATGGCCAAATCTGCCTTACTGAACTGTGCTTCTAACTGAAACAGGGATCCCAGACACAACATTAATAGACACACATATGCCTTTACTAACAGCCTCTGTGTTGTTATTTTCATTGTGTTCTCCCTTCATCTATGATGAAGCACCAGGGAATACCAGGTGCTTTAGGCGCCTGGAGTAGGAACTGGCAAACCACTCCAGTATTCCTGCCAAGAAACCTCCATGGACATGGGGTCACAAAGAGTCGGTCACAACTGTAATGACACAACACACACAGATAGAGAGTACTCGGGAGTGGTTTCACCAAACCGTTCTTCAGGGGAAGGGATGCCTTGGGACTGTGCAGCTCAACCAAGGCCAACCAGGCAGGCTCTTCTTTCAGGAGGCACAGTGGGGAGTCAAGCTCCTAGGTCACACATGTGCACTCATACACATGTACATATATGCAAACAATGGAGGAGTTTGCTATTGATCTTAGTCACAAGCTTCTGTATGGAAAAGAGAGGAAGCCCCCCATCATCTTGCACTACTAGATCAAGGACTAATTAACATTGTCATTTTTAATCATGGTCAGATAGGGCTTTCTTATTTAGTGAGTCCGGCATAGCACAAATAGTAAAACATCTGCAAGAAAATCATCCCAAATTATGTAAATTTTTGGTTGCTTTTGACTGGCATGACTCAGCATGCAACTGATAATGTCTATGGTGAATTCTTAACTTGGGGCAATTTGCCTTTCAAATATTACACTATATTGGTTGCTGTGTAAGAGGATTTTGGCCATTTGTTACATCACAAAATACCCAATCCACTGTGCAAAATCCTTAAATTAAATTTCAGAATCAATATGGATAGATTCTGGTATGTTCTGTTCCTTTTCTGTCTTTGCATCATACACATAGTTGGTGCCTATAAAATAAATATTTTATTGCAATACTTCAGAAAGTCCTCAGGAAGGTGAATATCCTACATTTAACAAAATCATTATTTTCCTCTGGATCCTAGGTATGTTTTGTTAGCAAATAAAGAGCTATAGAAATGGTACATTTATTTTACCTTTGCAAATATATGGCATATTTGTATATAGAATTCTAAGGCTTTTTTCCCTAAGGCCTTTAAAATGGGTTTTTCTAGGCAGTATTGGAAAAGAATACTCACTTGACAGTATATAAAGACTTTCACTGTTGTCACCTTTTACAGTGAGTTACAGTTCGCTTCAGAAATGGACTTTGAAAACTGGGATTTCACACAATGAAATATCTTTCAGTAAATCTTTCTCCATGATAAGCTTCAGTTTGATACAATTTAATATGTAAGTGTTTGCAGAATTACAACATATAATTATGGAGCAGCTCATTACAATAATTTTTCAGTATCCAATTTTCTGAAAGTATATTGGTATAAAATTTATGTCTTTTGTTACATCATTTTATGAAATAGTTAGGTCATGTAGAGGCCACAAAACATTTGCCAAGCTATGAATATCAAAATCCAAATTAATATTAAATGAAATGTCATAAAACTGCATAAAATATAACTATTTAAATCATTTTATCAGGGAACAAATCTGCATAGATGAGACTGACTTTGTATTATCATATGCATAGCAAATTATCCAAGAACTATTATTACCATCCTTAGCAAGTCTCAAGTGTATATTTAACAATGGCAATGTGTTGCATCTTGGCAGTCACACAACTGTTGCCTGTAAAACCAACAAATAAGAGTTTTCTCTCTAATGAATCCTGCAGAAATTCGGATGTCTTTGATATATTTTTTGTCCTTCTAAAACTTTTTTTGTCCTTCGAAAATTGTTCTTGGTAATTGGTTGGAAAACGCTCTATGTGAACATTTAATTTGCATTTCTCTATCTCATTTGGAGCATTCCACTACGCCTACACTATGCCAATTATCAACAGGGGAGGGGGGAATATATTTACAACTCTCTCCAGGAATATTGTTAGGTTATGTACATTTTGGAAGTTCATTTATTCATTTGCAGAAAATGTTACATCTGCATTTTGTTGGTTGAGATAACAACTAACAGGAATTGCCATGGAGTGATTTAGTAATAATAATTTTATAGCAAGCAAAACTGAATTGACCAATAGAATGAATGGAGTTAATGGGGCAAGGATAGTGGTACTGAATCTCAGCCCAACAGAGAAGAGAATGTAAAAATGTGGAGCAAAAATCAGCAGATAGACTTCTTCCAAGGCCAATAGTGCACTTGTTAGCAGAAATCATCATCATCATCCTTTGAAATCATCATCCCCATCATAAGGATCCCTGAATGTAGCACCTTTCAAGAAAACACACTGGGGAATTGAGCTCCTAACCTGGGAAAATATAGCCAGAGTCTTAAGCCACTGATAGCCAGCAGTTACAACTGTTTAAAAATGTTTTGAAGGAAGACTTTTTGTTTATTCACTTCCTGCATTTTTATAGCCTGCTTTTCTTCCATTGAGCTCCAGGCATGCACAAGGTTCTCTTCCTCACTACATTTACCCTCAACACAACCCCACCAGCTAGCTATGGTAAAATACATGGGCAATCTGCATTTTCCTCTTGTTTTTAAGCTGCATTAAAAATATTGTTAAAACAAACCTGAAATAAATATATATCTTCACTCCTTCCAAGACTGGTGAAGACTGGGTTTGAAATATAAAAGTTATTGCCCTCCCCACAAACCATGTGCCCTTAGGAAACTGTTAGCATGAAGAGCCTTTTCCTGGGAGGCCATCCGTTGAGGGGGGGGATATAATTTGGAATCCAAACTTAAAAAAAATTGCATTGCCTCTTTAGCTGACTCTGCACTCCACCAAGTTCTGTGAAGATTGAATATGTGACCTCCAGGTGATACCTCCCCCCCACACACCCCAAAGCAGGTGCCCCAAGGAAAGTTCTCTTATCAGCTTAAAATTCTGGACAGAATTTTCAGCCATTCAATCAATCAAGAACTGAAATCTGGCAATAGAATAGGCCCTCTGAACCAATGGGGATTGGCTGAGTCAACTTCTCAGCCATTTCCATTGATTCAATGGGCATACTCTAGTTGCAATATACTACTGGGTTTCATCCAGTGAATCAAAGGACACAGGAAAAAGTTGAAACACCAGAACAAGGCAAATGTGTTGAAACTTTTGTATGGAACAGATTGTCAGACTGTTCATTTATTCACTCTGCTAGATAAAGCATATATGTTTGACTCAGCAGGAACAAAAGTTTCCGCAGAACTTACATCAAAACGACATTACAAATCAACTTTCATGGCTTTAGTAGACACCAGTACCAGTTTGGAAAACCACAAGGAAGATTGGGGGCCAACAATGTCTTGCTGTTTTTTGACTTAGCAATCTGACTGCAAAAATCTGCTTTGGTGCCAATAGGCATCACTAAGAACCCACTCAACTTCTCTGCCAATATGGCAATTTGCATAACATTACCCAGAATGCTTCACATTGTGACTTTGCTTGGAAAACTGATTTAATTGAGCCTCACTGAGCTGCATTAATGTGCCTGTTTAAATTGAGCAAATCTAATTAGCTCGCATGAAAGTTATGCCACCTTTGGTGCGGCAAAGCTAATGCAATTAAAATCTGTTGGTTGTATTGAACATTGTAAACACAGATTGACTGGTGGAAAGGTTCATCATATACTAGAGGATGGTCAGTTTTGCAGGTGTGATTTTCATGGTATCTATTGAATATGCTGTTACTACATCTTGCAATTCAAAGGACAGCATATTAAAGACTGACACATTTATTCTGTCAAAATCTTTGTAGGCGGGCCATTGTTCTACCAAAGGTTTAGTAAGGTACTTTATCAGATGCATGAACTTGTTGTCTGAGTGAGTGGATATATACACCATGGATAGAGAGAATATTTCAAAAATAAAGTGTAGCCCAAGGCCATCTCTGTAAAAGAGAGATATAACACAAATAAATGCAAAAACAAATGCAGGATAAAACTGATGATGGTCTCCGAACTTGAAGTTATTATTTTAGAGTATACACTTAATGTTTACGTTTCAAGGCATGATCATGCAGATTACTGAAATTGGTTACTGGATTATTAAAATGCAAATCACATGCATTTCTAAGTTTGAAATATGCAGCTTTTTCATAAAATACTTAAAGCTCATTTCATGATCACTACAAGTGGGCCATGGCCCAGTTGTTGGCAATGATCTACAATGCAGTAGATCATGGAGCAAGCTCAGCACCTACATCATCCACTAGATTTCATCTTTTAAGTTCTGACAGCAAGGCTGGGAAAAGTTGCGGTCATAGCTTCATTTTAGATCACACACACCTGTCTATGGGCTGTAATTACGATATTCTAGTATATTTCCTGGACTGTAAACCATGTTGTTTCAGATTTTTATACTGAAAGTAGATTCACCCAGTCTCTATTTATTCATTCATTCATTTATTTACTTACTTACTTACTTACTTACTTACTTACTTACTTACTTACTTACTTACTTACTTACTTACTTACTTACTTACCAGATTTTTTAGCTGCCCCACTACCAAGAGGTCTCTGGGCGGCATACAACAAGTATTAAAAACTATAAAACAATAAAATTATTAAAACTATAAAATACAATACAATTAAAACAACATACAATACCAATTTAAATTGTACAACTCTGCTGCTCATGTGTCTCAACAGGCCTAGGCAGCAGGATTTCAGCTCTCAGTAGCTAACTTAAGGCTCTCCTTCAGAAAAAAAGGATAAGAAAGATCTATGGGGAAAAGCCCAGGATTTGTAGTGTGATTCATATCTGTCACCTTGCTACTCAAGGAATAGGCATTCTATAGTGTCTTGGTAGTGGCCAGAATTTCTAAAACCAGCATAAGGAAAACTATTGAATGTGGCAGCAAGAGGGGGTAGGAACAGATATTGTAATAATTCTTAGTACTGACATCTGAAGGACACTGAGAGCAACTTTGTCTGTAATAATTAGAGATGGGCATGAAATTAGTGTTTCATTTCATTTCATTATGTTACTCATTGTGTTTAGTTACTAATCAACTTTTTAATAGAATTTTTGTAATTAAACAAAATGAGTAATGAAATTATTCAGAAGCTGCCACCCCCCAGGTGGGTTTTTGACAGGTCAGACAGCACGACTTGTCAAAAAAAAAAAACCCTCACCTGGGCGGTTGCAGCTTCCGAATCATTTCCCCACAGCCTGACCTTTAAAAAAAAAAGCTGAGAGGTGGGTGGCAAGGCAGAATGGAGCAAGAAGTGCTCTCTTTGAATTTCCTGCTGCTTTGCTCTGTCCTCACTTGCAATCCCTGCCTCCCAGGTTTTTTTTTTCTGACAGGATGGGGTGTGAGGGAGGGAGGGCACCCACTTCCCATACCCTGACCTATCAAAAAGCCCCATCTGGGAGGTGGGGGGGAGGGACAACACAGCAGAAGGGAGCAGGTCACAGTAAAAAACTTTCTGCTGTGTCACTCTTGCCTTCTCCTCCCAGATAGTTTTTTTGGACAGGTCCCACACCCTGACCTGTCAAAACAACAACAACAACAACAACAACAACAACAGGAAGGCAGGGGGGGTGACACAGCAGAAGGGAGCAGGTTTTTGCTGCCCAGCTTCCAACACAGCAGCAGCAGTCTGAGAAGGCAAGCGCTGATGTCAGCACTCGCTCTCTCAGATCCTTGCTGTGGGAGGAAGTGAAGGGAATCCCCTGGGCTTCTGGCACAGCAGAAGTGGTCTGAGAGGATGAGCGCTGATGTCAGCACTCACCCTTTCAGACCTGCTGTGAACTAGAGAGTGCAGTAGGGAGGCTTTGGGGGAGGGAAACTCTACAGTTCTCCCCACTGCCACCCAGCTGGTTTTATCAGCTTCAGCTGCCAAAACCAGCTGGGTGGCGGTGGCAAAAACCGAGCAGCAAAACAGCTGCCAGATCTTGCTGCAACCCCTTACCTAAAGCGAGATCCAGTGGTGGCTCCCCAGTTCAATTTCTTCAACCCGAAAATGTCATTTCATTTTTGTTCTTGGCAACACGCTGTCTGCCATTTCATTTCATTTTGAAACATTTCAAAACCTTACGGAACGACAAAACAGTGTGTCTTTTTTGTATGGTGCCCATCTCTGTATAAATTTCAGAATATACGGGAGCAAGTCTTTTCATCTTTTGGTTTCACAGTTCACAGGAGAACTGATGCTTGGTGCCAGGGATTGGGAAATTTTCTGAGGAACACACATCATTGCAGTTATGCAGCATATGGAATGAAAATACAGGGTATAACAACAAAAACAAACAAACAAACAAACAACAGCAACAGTGTGTTGTTAAACTGATTCTGATTTATAACAACCCTTTTTAGGGTTTTCTCTATATTGAATACCCAGTATTTATTTGCCTTCTCAGGGCGCCCTGCTGTTGTGCAGCATGCCCACGGCCACCTGGCTCTACACTCAGGAGGCAATGGGTGGAATCAAACTCCCAACAACTGGCTCCACATACAGATAAACCAAGGAGCTACCTGGCCACATTTGGCCATAGGTTCAAACCAGTCAGATGAAAAACAAAGGCTTGAAATGGAGGATTGGTTCATGTCCATTGGTTTTATTTTTAAATTTATATTTTCTTAGGCTCACAGTGTTTCTACCATATATTCTGAGATCTTTAAGGCTTTAGAAAAGTTGCTTACAAACCTAAAGGGCATTCTAATATTTCATGTGCAGAAGTGACAAGGAATCGAGTTTTGGGAGTACAAGGTTTAGGGGTATAGTATATGGCTGAAATACAAGAGATTGTAGATGCAACCCCATATATGATGGCTAGTGAGCAAACAAGACTCCCTGTAACTTGAAAGGAAACATAAAAATGAACCCCTTATACCGTCTGTTGTCGACGTGACCACCCCACTGTAACCAAAGCAGAAAAATAAAACCTAACACCTCTTGCTTTGAATATCAGTTCTCTTCAGGGTCCTATTTACAACTCTGGAGATCAGCCTTACACATAACTATGAAATTTATCTCCAAGGCTTCACAAGTTATAATGGCCATTATATACAGTACTTGCCAAAAGGAAGTAACAATTCACATCTCAGATAAAATGCAGCAAATTCTAGTACAAAAAACCCCACATCTTTGTTTACAAGATTGAATTCTTGTAGATAATTATTTTTCCCTTCATTTAGCATGCACAATCTATTCCTTTCAAACAGCATATGAAATGGGACCCCTGCTATTTTGTTAATTACTAACCATGACTTATCTTATTAAGCTCTTATTGCCTGATAATGCTTTACTAGCACATCTACAGCTGATCTACAAATGCATCAAAATAAACTGAGAGCTGATAGGCAGCAATGAATCCAGGAGAAAAGTATTTTTTTTCCTATTAAGAACTAACCTTTGTGTTGGATCTAGGGAAATGGGAAGCAAGGCTTTCCTCAACCCTGTTCTGCACTGCAGCAGAGGACAGAATTTAGTGGAATTTGAAGTGAGGAAATATCAAACTAGAGCAAAAGTACCTTCTTGTATATACAAGGCACTTGGGGGCTTTGCTGAAATCTCCATTGACAGACTGTCGTTCTGGACCTTACCTATAATAAAAGTGTATTGTAGAAGGCAGCTATTCTCCACATTTCCACTAAGACCTAACAATAGAGTCTGTTGTGCTACAGATGAATTAACAGTGAAAGGCACTAATTCCAGAAATAACTGCCATAAACTTTCATTGGGAACCAAGACAAATAAGCCAAGTGTAAGGCTATATAAGCCTTCCCCAAAATGCTATCTGCTTGTTGAGTTAGACTGCTGCCATTGTCAGACACTGGCCATGCTGTCTGGACATAATGAAAGTTCTCTTTGAGGGTGTTCACCTGGGGAAAGCTAGCCTACTTTCTTCAGATGTTTCTGTCCATTTCCAGTCAAACAAGAAAGAATACCATTTATAAAAAAATTCCCTAATATGTGACAGAAATTAGAACATAGGGAGAAATACTGAAGATAACATATTATTCCAATAATCGGATATATGCAGAAAAGAAATGGCCAATATGAAGATCAGCAGTGAGATGATAAAGTAAAACTCTGTGGAAGAATAAAAAAATACACCAGTGTTTTCTTGTTAGGTTATTAGAGGGGAGAAAGCAAATAGGTATTGTTTTGACAACCACACCTTCTGACATTCTCTTTGATAATGTGAAGGAATTACACTTGGTGAATATTGATACAAAATACATTACTTTTACCAAAATGTTGAATTTCTGTTCCCCCACAACATTTTTATGAAACTGGCCAGGTTTATACAACACCCTGGCAGAGTCTCATTATTGCCAAGACATATGCCACAGACTGTTTTGCTGGAATACTTGTCTGGCAAAGCATATATATAGGTTTAAATCAGGAGCTGTGAAGAAAGACCTCTTATCCAAAGTGAGCCATGCCCCCCCCCAAAAAAAGATACCAAAATCTGGCTCTAAACATCTCTTATTAAAATTACATAAAAGACATGGATATAACAGCTGAAGATTATTTAAATCACACAAGGGGACCTGACATAGTACAAGTAAGGCAATGGTCTTGTCCATGTTGATATCAAGACCCAAATTGGACAGGTGAGCTGCACCTGAAAATGTGCTACTTTTGTTCTTCTGCATATTTTCCAACAGCGGGATAAAATATCTCCTAAGGCAGCCATAGCCTAATTTTCACAACCTATAATCTTACTAATTTTAACTAAGCTTAACCAAAATACTATGCTATTCAATTAGAAGGCTGCCCTGTCCCCTTACTGGGACTGTACCCTGAAACTCACCTCAAACTGCCACCTTGTACTACCTGTTCAATAATATTCCCGTTGTGAACAGCTCTGTGTGAATGTGATATAGCCAGCCTAATCTGTGTCAAGATCCCTAATGGTTGTGTTGCTGCAGATGAGTGAGTTCATATATGTATCCTTTGAGAGTATACCTGGAAAGAACTCATTTCACATTATTTTTGTTGTGATGGGGTTATATCAAATAGTCTTCTTCCTTTGATCCAGTGAAATGGTGACAACCTTGTTGTTGTCCTAATGGTTCCCTCCAAACTTCTGGAGCAGACTTGGGTGTGACTGACTGTTAAGAGAAAGAGGTCTCCCTCTTTTGTTTAACTTGTGGAAGCCACTCTAGTTAAGTAAGCATGGAGTGGTCTGATCTGTCAAAGGAGGGCACACCAGTTGATGAACCCAATAGAAAATTTTAAAGTAAATAATTGTAAAAAAATAAAAGAAAGTGTTTTGCATATCAGCCCAATCCTATTGCACCTGGAGATATTGATACACTGCTTAAATCCATGTCCAAAAGCATTTATGAAAGTGGTATAAAAAACAAAAATATTACCTAGACATTTCTGGAGTTCATTCATTGCAAGTCTGCTCTTGAATTCCAATGACTGATCCAGTACACTTTAAAACAATTAAGCCTGAAACACCATGCATATTTAAGGAAATATATTTGAAAAGCAAGATTTGGACTCCAGCAGCAGCATTTTATTGGAACATGACTGCCTGTCAGGATAGTAACCTTAATTTCTACCTTGATGAAGAAGCCAGGTGCCCAATGCAATGCAGAACATAAATTTAACAGAAAAAGAAGGGGTTAACAAGCTGCATTGATTTAAAGACACTCCTATTGACCTAGAGAGAATTATGGCCAACACTGTTCAGAGTTGTTTATTGAGCATGGCATATGGAACATTAACTAACATTATCTGTGGATAACAAAAATAAAGGTGAAAAATTTGTTGCACCTGAAAGACTACCTGATTTATTATTTTAATGTGAGATTTTATGGATTATAATCCACTTCTTCAGTGTGGAGTGTAATATTTAAACAAGGGATTTTTCTTTTTAGAGAGAAAGGCAACATAATGGAGGGGTAGGGACAAAATGAGATGGGGGGAAAGAGGTTGACAATTACCTGGGAAATGGGCTTTCAGAATAAAAATGGCATTGTTGAGACCAGTAATGGTTACCCAGAGTGCTAATTACATTGTTATCAGCAATCAGATGGTTTTCAGGAAATGCCATGAGGTGAGTTACACTCCATGTATCTGTGGCAGTGGACTATAATTCATGGAAGCTCAAACTGAAATATGTGTGCCATCCTCTAAAGTGGCACAACTTTTTTTTTTGCTTTTCCCCCACACCCTGGAAGAGACTAGCATGGCCATTTCTAGAGATGGGCATGAACAAAAAAAATGGTGTTTTGGTTTTTCGTTTGAGGTCTGTTTCGGTTTGTTTCCATTTTTCGTGATTTTTTGGAAAAATTTCATTTTTTTTGTTTTTTCATTTTTCATTTCTACCCGCTTTTTGTGTGATTTTTAAAGCATTTCCGTGCGCGGGCGGTCCCCAATGCCCCAGACCAGAGGGAAAACACTAAAAAAAAATGATGCTGGCAGAGACACAGTATAGACTAGGTACGCAGGGAGGCTGAAAAGGCAGCGGCAGGCATTGACCAGGGTGCAAGGCAGCCGCAGAGTGACTGCACTGCAGGGCAGGAGAGGGTACTCACCAAGAGGTATGTACGCACGCACACAGGGAGGCTGCAGTACTGACGCTAGAGTCGCAGAGACAGCAATCCCACCCTAACTCCCACCGGAGACTGCAAGGAGGACGGGGGGGGGGCTGCCAGAGTTTTTTATGCCCTCTGTGGCTGCCAGACCTGCCCAGTCTGCAACCTTGGCATGCTATTGGTTGAACATGATCCCATCACATGGCTTGCCTCCTTTTTGTGGCTGGCGACATCCATTTTGTCATCCTTAAAGGGAAAAGAAAAATACATCGTGATGGGAGAAGACAAAAACAAACGTTTTAAGGACCCCAACCCCCTGGTAGGTAATAATTTCAAATAATTATCGCATTATCACTGTGTTTTTACAGATGTCCAGGGCGTTTTAATATCCAAGAAATTAATATTAGGCATCTGGGAGCCATTTTGGGTCGATGTCCCCTAACTCCCCTTAAAGGAAAAAATACAGCGATCTGAGAAAAGACATAAATGCACATTTTAAGGACCCCAACCCCCCGGTAGGTATTATCAGACAGTATAAATAATTATCACTGCGTTTTTATGGATGTCCAGGGTGTTTTTTAACATTTAAAACAGCTCATTTGATTGTGCATCACCATTAACGAAAACGAAACATAACGAACACAATTTTTGTGGCTCTGTTTCATTCCATTTTCATCACAATTTTCATTAGTCATTTTGTTACATAACGGAATGAATAACAAATAACGGAAATGAAAAAAGTTCATTTCGTGCCCATCTCTAGCCATTTCTATAATAATATTCTCAAACAAACTTAGTTAGATGTCTTAAAAATATATCATAGTTCTAAAATTTACAGCTCCTGCGATAGGGTTTTTAGCCCAACTCACCCATTCCTTCCACCTGTTACTTCAAATGTGGCCACTCTCAAGTCCTGCATGCCATGATAGGCATAGAAAAGGGACAGGTGACAAAAAGACTATGGAAAGAATGGGTGATAAGAGATAATGCTGACTGTATTTCTCCCATATCACTTGACAGTTTAGAGGTATATGTTTCAGATCTAATGCATAAGCAATAGAGCCCTGATCTAGATAGAATTCAAGGTACAGAAAGATTTTTTTCTGAGTTAAGAATTGATTCATCCAACGAAACAGGCCCAACCCCCTGTTTTGTCCCTATGGGGGGGGGGGACAATATTGCAATTTATGGTTGGAAGTTTGTTTCTTTATTCATGTCAGAAGCAGCAACAAACTATATTGACAGATAAACATATCCTGTGAGGTACTATATAAACCAATTATAAAATTATTATGTATTAAAAGGTATATAAAATGAATAATATTTTTTTAAAAGTCATAGATGACATTTGCCTAATACTGGACCATATCAACTGCATTCCCTCCTGCCAACATAAGATCTTCCTCCATGAATGTTGAAGGGATCATTGAAGGTCATTGTAACATGAGTTAGATGATTTATTCTTGTCCACATTTGCACAAGGTATCTTATAGGGACTGTCCTTTGATCTTCTAACCATGGCACACAGCCTGTTTTTCTCATGGAAAAAAATTCAAACCCACAGAGTTTAAGCAAGATACTTTTTGGACTACAATTCTTAGACTCCAGTAGGAAGCATGGATACTAGAGTCTATGACGTGTGAAACATTGGGCATCCCCCCATTTGGACATAGACAGATTTAACAGAGGACTTGATAGCTCTTTTACAGTGACCAGTCATGATGGTTAACTGGAATCTCCCATGTTCAAGTGAGATGAAAATGCTCCCTTCTTTCATACTTATGCAGAAGGACATGACACCACACACCTTTTCATTTAGGATGATTTAGGATATTTTAGGATGATTCCATCTGGATTTCACATTTGTGAGGATGGTTTTTGTACAAAATTTTATAGCTAAGCCCTTTTGGTCTTTCATGAACTTTTAAAAATTACAGACATTCATTGACTCATTTGCACATTTCTTAAATTAATTATCCAGTCTTTCTGTGCTTGATGTGTATGTATGTGCACAGGTGTCTTTGTTTGAAATGAAAAAACAAAACAAAAATTGTTTGCATCCACACATCCAGAAATCTAAGTGGTGTGTGTGTGTGTGTGTGTGTGTGTGTGTGAGTGAGTGAGTGAGAGAGAGAGAGAGAGAGCAGACTCTTCTTGTCTTGTTTTCACACTAAATAAATATGTGGATTAAGAAACTCTGGAGAGGCTGCCTTCATGTGATTTTTGGTTGCATCAACAGAAGCATAGTGTCTAGATCAAGGGAAGTGATAGTACAGTGGTACCTCGTATAACGGAGGGTTTGTATAGCGAAAAATCCATACAACGGGGGAAAAATCCGCCCCCTCCTCCCCCGCCCACCACCTGCGGCCGCCCGGGAAGAGGAAGGGGGGCGGATATTTTTTTCTGGATTTTTCGCTAAACAAACCCTCCTGTCTTTCTGCCGGCCTTGCCGGCCCGGGCCGCCCCTCCCAAGGTGGGAGGGAGCCAAGCGCGGAGGACGAGGGCAAGCCTGGCCAGGAGAAGCCGCCCCGCCTGTCCCAAAGGCCGGCTGCAAGTCCTTGCGCTGCCTGGTGGAAAAGTTGCTGCGTGCTGCCGCTGAGGCCGCTGTGGCTCCTGCGGGGGGAGCCCTTATCAGGGCTCCAATCGGGGAGCCCAGCTGATCGGCGGCCTGTCAGAGAAAGGCCCCGATCCTCGGCCACCGGGAGCCCTCCCCCGGCAAGGAGAAAGAGGCTCCGATGGGTGGGGGGGCGCCGGCTGGAGTGGAAAAACCACGCGTCCACAGCAGCCAAGGATCTCACCCTCTTTTTCCCTCGCCGGCGGTGGCTGCGCTGAGCTGAAGAGCCCCCCCACCCGGACCCCCAGCGCCTTCGGTGGGTGAGGCCGCGCGGGAGAGACCTTGCCGGCCGGCCGGGTGCCCTTCCTGGGGATTCCGCAGGCACAAGCAGTGGCTGCAATGGACAGGCTTGGAGGCGGCGGCGGCAGCGGCAGTGGCAGCAACAGCAGCAGCAACAGCATCCCCGCCGTTTCTGAGTTTGCAGCGTGTTTGGGAGCATTCGCCATGAGCAAAGCCGCCGGGCACAGGTGAGGGGGGGAATTCCCGGCGCGGTCCCGCTGAAGCACCCCACCCCAGGCCAAGCGGCGCACCCCACTCCCCACCCCACCCCACGGCCACCTCAGCCCGACCACCTGCGGCCGCCCGGGGAAAGAGGGAATGAGGGAGGGGAGAGGAGGGGCGGCAGACACGGAGGGGGGTGAGCCAGGGAGGGGCACCCTTACCTGGCACCTGCACGGGGGTCCACCACCCGCCCGGCCCCCTGCCCAAAAAAACCTAGCGCCATTGGAACGCATTGGAACAGATTAAATCCAGTTTCAATGCATTCCTATGGGAAATTAGGGTTTGTACAACGGAAAACTTGTATAACATAATTTGATTTGGAACCAATTAATTACGTTATACAAGGTACCACTGTACCATTGTATTCTGCTCTGGTCAGACTGCACCTGGAATACTGTGTCCATTTTTGCACACCTCAATTTAAAAAGGATGTTGACAACCTTGAGCAGGTCCAGAGGAGGATGATCAAGATGGTTGAAGGTCTGGAAGAAATGTCTTATGAGGAGCGGCTTAGAAAGCTAGGAATGTTTAGCCTTACAAAAAGAATGTTGAGAAGGGATATGATAGCTATGCTTAAATGTTTGAAAAGATGTCACATTGAAGAACTGGTTTGTTTTCCATGGCTTCAGAGATTAAGACGCAGGGCAATAGTTTCAAACTACAGGAAAAGAAATTCAATTTAAACATTAGGAAGAATTTCATGACAGTTGTTGCTGATCAGGAGTGGAATATGCTGCCACGGAGGATGTTGGAGGTTTTTAAGCAAAGGCTGGATGGGCATATGTCAGGAGTACTGCGATGGGGGTTCTTACATGGCAGGTGGTTGGACTGGATGGCCCTTGAGGTCACTTCCAACACCCTGGACATCCATTAAAATGCAGCAATAATGTGAGAATTATTTGAAATTATTACCTACCAGGGAGTTGAGGTCCTTAAAACGTTTGGTTTTGTCTTCTCCCATCGCGATGTATTTTTCTTTTCCCTTTAAGGATGACAAAATGGATGTCGCCAGCCACTCCAGCCACAACATGGAGGCAAGCCATGTGATGGGATCATGTAAATTCTTGGAAAACTTCAACCAATAGCATGCCCAGGTTGCAGACTGGGCAGGTCTGGCAGCCACAGACGGGATAAAAATCTCTGGCAGCCCCCGGAAATGCTTTAAAATCGCACAAAAAGTGGGTAGAAACGACAAACGAAAAAACAAAAAACGAAACGACAAATTTTTGAAAAATTTCGCGACAAACGGAAACGACCCGAAACGGACCCGTCCCGAAAAACGACAACTCGAAACATAATTTTTTCTGGTCGTGCCCATCTCTATCTGTGACTTCTGCAAAACAGAACACTGAACTAGATGAATCCCTAGGCCATGTTGTACAAGTAAATGTAATTAATAATCCTACACTAGTCATAGAACTGGTATGTCCGAAGCATTCAAATGATTAAGCTAGGTCTGAGGCAGAGCTAGGAAAAGACATTTTTGGTCCCAATCAAAATAGAGCAATGTTCCAAAACCCTTGGCAGAAATCAAGAACATCAGCAGACATTCTATTGGGGTGAGCAATCTACACAGTGGTATGTTATCAAAATATACATGCATAATATGTATCATTTCAGCACAATGGATGATGAACTGTCTCACACAACTTTTAAAAGAAGCATTGCCTTTCGCATACTAGCCACTAAAGTCAAACTACTTCTACAACCTCTTCATGGTGACAAGATGGTTCAAAAGCCAGGCCTACTTCAGTAAAAATATTCAAGTTGTCTTCAGTACAACATCTTGTATTGAACTACAGTCTGGCTGTTAGACAACTTCTGGAATTATTGTCAAGTACAGTAGTGAGATATATTTCTAGCTCATTATCTTTGATAGACTTTCAAGTGACAAAACTATAGAGCTGAGGCAGCTTCTCACACATTTTGAGAAGGAGGCTGAATATTGTCCCTAGAGATGGGCACGACCAGGGAAAATGACTTTTTTGAGTTGTCATGTATCGGAGCCGGCCCGCTTTGGCTCGTTTCCGTTTGTCGCAAAATTTTTCAAAAATTTGTCGTTTCATTTGTCTTTTTTTGTCTGTCGTTAGTACTGGTTTGGGGGGGAGTGGGCTCCTGGAGGCACCTCTCTGGGGTGCGTGCCTCCTCTGGCCCACTATGAAGGGAAAGCGGGCTCCTGGAGGCACCTCTTTGGGTGGGTGCCTCGTCTGGCCCGCTACAAAATGGCATGCATAGCCAATTGGATATGCATACCAAGTTGAGTGGCAGAGGCACCTCTCTTTTGGGTGCCTCTCTGTTGACCACAGGCCCACTGCTGGTATAGTGCAGTGTCACAGTGCACACTGGGGGAAGGCTCCCTCAGTCTGGGTGCTCTGTGGTCAACTAAGAAGGGAACTGTACTTGCGTGTGTAGTGCAATGCAAGTACAGATTTGGCTTAGGGTTAGGGTTAGCGCAAGGGCTAGGCTTAGGGTTACGGGTAAGGTTAGGGTGAGTTCGTGGGGTGCACCTCTGGGTGCCTCTCTGACCCACTAAGAAGGACAGTGTACTGGCATATGGGTTAGGGTTCGGGTTCGGGTTCGGGTTCGGGCTACGGCTAGTGGGCTTTTTATGCCCGACAGGCACATCCCAGAAGTCTTGGTCAAAACCTGGTCAAGTGGCCATGCAATTGGTGGAATGGCTCTAAAAATTTGCATGGTCCACTCCCATGGCCAGCCCATCATTGCGCAGGTGTAAAAAAATAAAAATAAAAATAAAAATAAAAATAAAATCAATGGAGACGTTTTGTTGCAAGAAAAACCCACTGCCGCTACTGTAACAATTCAGGCAGTTTTAAAATAGCTATTTTCACATGTTTCTGTGGTGCTTTGGTGTGTTTTTGGACCACCACGATTTCAAAATAAATATTGAGTGCGGTCGCCCCATTTTGGATCCCCCGCCCGCACTGCATGGCATGGCGAGTTGGTGAGACGACGAGGATGCGCAGCCCAGGAGAGGAGAGGGGGGAGCCCGGGGACCCCCCCATAAACCACTACTCTGGTAGGTGCCCTCACTCAGGCAGGCATATTTTCGCCTGCTTTTTTGGCCGGGAATCGGGGTTTTTTATTTTTAAAACTTATTTTCTGTGCCGCGCCACTTGGCGAGTTGGCAAGATGACGAGGATGCGCAGCCCAGGAGAGGAGGGGGAGGCCGCCCCCCCCCCGAAACCACCCCTCTGGTAGGTGCCCTCGGGCAGGCATATTTTCGCCTGCTTTTTTGGCCGGGAATCAGGTTTTTTTTAAAAAAAAAAATTTCTGTGCCGCTTGGCATCGCGCGATCGCTGCGATGCCGCCAGGAACGACCACGACAAATCAGACCCAATTTTTCTTTAGTCGGTTCGTGTTCGAGTTCTGGCGGAGTAATTGTCGTTCTTCGTTCCGTTACGTAACGGAAACGAGGAACGGAAACGGAAACAAGGATTTCGCCGAGTCGTGCCCATGTCTAATTGTCCCTAAAAATAAGGGGTGGGGTGGGGGTGGATTAAGAAGTCAAATCCTTCAGATTGCTGAATATGGTAACTGTGATTTACAAATCCCAAAGCATGTTTGTTTATAATCAGAAGGGCATTGTGGTTGACATTAGGAGGGAGAGCCAGAAGCCATTGACAACGGGAGAATACCAGCAGGAAATGAAGTAATGACCATGTATGAATCTGGGCAACTGGGAGGGATAATTAGATTCTTTATTGAAATACTATATTCCCTTTGTTTTTAAACTCGAGAATTAATGAGAGAATGCAGATATTTGCCCACATATTTGCCCATCAATGGCATGTTAGCACATGGGGAATCTATGGCTGAAATCCTATGGTCCGGAATGAGGTATCTTTTGGATGCAAATTGTTATAAGAAATATCCATATAGGTATTATTTGTTGTACTCTGATTTCATAACTTACACCAGTTTGCTCCAAAATGTTAAATTGTACAGCAGGATTTCAGCCCATGTCATCTAAGGCATGAAGAGATAGCTGATCTCAATCCAAAAATCAAGGGAAATGAAATAGTCCCATTTTACTTGGCAAAAGGCCATTTTGGGGTGCAATCAGACTTCGAGAAAGGATTTTACTTGATCATACTGGAAAGGGAAGTAATCTGCCTTAAAGCAACCCTTTTGTTCATGCAGGGATTTCTCTAGCTAGGGAACCCAAAAGGTAGTCCTGCAGTAGACCAAAAAGATCTAGCTTGCGCAAGGATCACAGTTGGGCCATTATATTGTGTGATCACTGGGAAAACAGTTCTCACCAGACTGTGCCACAAGCAGTCTTAAATGTTTCTTCCCATCTGATTGCACCCCAGTCACAATCAGCTTCATTGTTTAGAACAACAATAAGAAACCCAACACCTTATGACTTCTAAGCCCTCTTGCATTAGTCAAGCAGGCATAAAAAGCCATAGTTATATAGCTGAGGTCAAAAATAAAAGGAAGGAAGGAAGGAAGGAAGGAAGGAAGGAAGGAAGGAAAAGGAAGAACTAGGAATCTTCCTACTGTATGTCTTACATTGGGAAGAGTTACACATCTGCATCCTTTGGATGTCTCATGTTTATTAAGCTCCACAATATTGTATGTTGGGCCATTCATTCTGTAATTATGGCAGAACAATTTTGCTTAAACCTAGATTTGTGACTGTTCTAATGCTATATAAATAAACAAATAAAGCCTACTGTTGCAATGTTTGCACATTTTCACTGTCCATGCAAGTATAGGCCATTCTGTTGTGCTAGACATTGCACAATGGCATGCACAATTGAATGCGCAACTAGTTACACTTTACGTTTTGCATCTGATTATGTAATTGGGCATACACCTAGTGCATAATATCTTGTGCAACACTCTTGGTGAAACTGTGCTAGGTGGATTTTCAGTCTGACAAAAGCATGTTGCATGGAGTTCATGGGTTTTTTTTAGTTCCTCACACATCAACTTGAATATGTGTTGCCTATGTTTGCAAAAATTCAAACAAATATTGCATAAAGTGCAATTCCTTATGTAACTCTCATATTATTTTTATTTTATTCTAAAAATGTAAAGGTTTCCCCCACACATGTGTGCTAGTCGTGTCCCACTCTATATACTTGTCTACATATGCCACTTCAGACTAGAGGAGGAGCCTCATGTTATGAAATGCTTTTCCATAGCAAAAAAAAAAAAAAGAATGCTTATTTTTTAAGAAAATAAGGCAGCAGGAAGTGGGACAGACTGAACCTTTCTTGATCATTTGCTTTGTTATTGTAGAACATTCAGACATGTGAGCCCCAGTGATATTTCCAAATCAAACCAAAGATATGGCTGGCAGTCTGACTGAGAACTACACCATAGCTTCTGTGTTCAGTCAGGGGAACCTATTTACAGCTTTTCAGTGTGATTTCTGAAATAACTTTGAAGTCAAGTTGACATAATTTCCAATGCAATCAGAATTTGCCATGTGTATTAATGGGAGAATACATTTCTATGAATTTCAGTGACATTTCAAGCATGGGGAATCAACAATGTTTTTGCATTCTTCATTTCCCAGCTGAGGTATTTGTGTGGGGGAAAGGTGGCATAATAAAAACAAAAGAAGAAAAAAAGTTTCCATTTCCATGATATTTTGAAGAGAAACTAATTTCATACCAAGTAACTGCAATACATTTCTTTAAAAAAACACTGTCCGCTGATTTCTATGTGTAGCAATCATCTGTTTCATGGAGTGGAGGAGGGGATGTTTAATACAAATATTTGCTTTAGTCTAAAGATTGGAGCATCAAAACTAACGCTTCAGTGGAGTGCTCAGCCTGAGTTAAGAGCTATATTGAAGAAGTTGGAACCCTTAAAATTCAACCAAGCATAGAAGTAGAACTAATGCGAAGAGCCCAAACACTTGAGACCACTGAGAGGATGGGAAATACACATGCATGCATAGCTCCAAAATGCTGAAGTTAGATAGATATATAAATAGATACATAAAATCCATGGGGATTATTAGTTCCACTAGCGTCTGCATTCATTTCTCTAATATATCCCTACTTTTCCATCTGGATCCTTCCAGTTCTTGGGCAATTTAAAAAGAAGTAAAACTGTTTTATTGTGTCTATTGAAATAAATATTGCATATGAGGAGACATGGATATTAAGGGTCATAAACTTTAAAGGCTCACCATTAGGGAAGACAAATACAAAAATGCAAGATATCATCTAGTTGACCTCCATACTTTGGCTCAGTTTGTATTTCATAATGCAAGGATGAAGATTTAGAGGAACAATACACAAAAAGATATTGTCTGTGGCACCAAGGGTTTAGCTCTGTTGACCCGTTACAACCCTAAGGGCCTGGTCAAATATACAGTGGCCTCCCGCCTGTTTGCGGTTCATATACTGCGGTCCCACTATATCGTGGGACCGCAGTATATAAAAAAAGACCCCTGAGGTTAAGGGGGTAAGGCCTGTTTCAGGCCTCCTGTACTTACCCCAGGACCGGTGCTGCCCTGAACGCACCTGTGAGGGCCTTCCCATGCCTTCTGGAGGCCCCAAAATGGCTTCCCTATGAACCAGAAGTCATCTAGAAGGGCTATCAGAGGCCTCAGAAATGATTTTTGGCAATCCAGAAGTCACGTCTAGTTCACTGTAAAGCCCTTTGGGGCCTCCAGAAGGCCCGGGAAGGCCCTCACAGGCCCGTTCGGGACAGCGCCAGGCTGGAGGCAAGTAAAAGAGGCCCCTGACCTACATCCACATATCATAGATTTTCAATTATCACGGGTTGGGGGGGGTCACTGTACTTCATAATATGCAGTGATGCTAACTGAATTAATTTATGATAAGATAGTACTCATATGATCCTGGGATCACTATCTGAGTCTCTCTGGGGCAACAGACCATCTGTTGTTGTTTTGAAGGGGGAGTAAGGAATAGGCAATATACTACTCTGCTAGCAGCAGTGTCTTTTCCAAAGGTGCCAATGGAGAGAGTTGGCACAAGTTAGTCCACTGATTGGGCATGTGGGGGGGGGGGCTTTTAAAACTTTTTTAGTCCCCTAAGTAAGCCCCACAAACCAGCTGATTGGTGCTTGCTGATTGGCTCTTGCTTTGGGGACTAAAAAAAAGTTTTAAAAGCCCCCACTTTCCTCCACCTGATGGGGCATATTGGAGGGAAAGCACGGGCTTTTAAAACTCTTTATAGTCCCCTAAGCAAGGCCTGCACTGATCACCACTTACTTCGGGGACTAAAAAAAAGTTTTAAAAGCCCATGCTTTCCCCCACCCGGTGAGGAGCATTGGGGGAAAGCTGGGGCTTTTAAAACTTTTTTAAGTCCCCGAAGCAAGCCCTGCATGCCAGCTGATCGGCGCTGGCTTTGGGGACTAAAATTTTTTTTTAAAAAGCCCAGACTCCCACCCAATGTGCCCAATAAGGTGGGGGAAAGTGTGGGCATTTAAAACATTGTTTTAGTCCCTGAAGAAAGCCCTGCATGCCAGCTGATCGGTGCTTCCTTTGGGGACTAAAATTTTTTTTTAAAAGCCCAGACTCCCACCCAATGTGCCCAATAAGGTGGGGGAAAGTGTGGGCTTTTAAAACATTGTTTTAGTCCCTGAAGAAAGCCCTGCACACCACCTGATTGATGCTTGCTTCGGGGACTAAAGAAAAGTTTAAAAAGTCATGCCCCTTCAAGGAAAAACGAACAAAATGAAATGAACATTTATGGTTCATTTTGTTTCATTTTTCGCTTTTCCATAGGAATGCATTGAAGCAATGAATTCCTATGGGAAACCGCTTAAAAAACCTTGCACCCCCCCCCCAACATGCCCAATTGGGTGGGGGAATGGCACAGGGTTTTTAAAACTTTTTTTGCTACCAAGGCAAGCACTGATCAGCTGACAGGCAGGGCTTTGGCGGCAAAAAAGTGTAACAACCCTGTGCCATTCCCCCACCCATTTGGGTGTTTTGGGAGAGAATGCCTCAGAGTTTTAAAAATGGTTCCCAATGGGAATAAGAACATAAGAATATAAGAACATAAGAAGAGCCATGTTGGATCAGGCCAAAGGCTCGTCTAGTCCAGCTTCCTGTATCTCACTGTGGCCTCACCAAATGTGTCTTGATACCACTCCCCTGCATCTGGTCCTTGAAGTACACCAGTTTTAAACCTGGAGATTACACATCTCCATCATGGTTTGTAACCTGTGATGGACTTTTCCTCCAGGAATCTATCCAATCCCTCTAAGATGAACAGCAACAGAGGTAAGTCAGATAGTGGCTGGGCTACATAAAAAGTAATCTGGTCCATGTATTCACATGCAGGCAATCAATGTTACTGAACTAATTTCACAAAAAGTTAAATTAAAAAGACTTCTAGTGGAAGAGTAAAAAAGCTTTCTGTTGCATAAATAACACAATTTTTGTCAAATTAAACTACACTTGCTCATGCACCACACATCCACCCTTTTAAAAATCAATCTAAAACATTCTAAACTGAGTTTAAATAGGATATTTTTAAAGTACTTGACTAAGCTTTATTATTTTCTTTTATCAGTCAAATGCATTGTTAGTTCCAGATCTTAAGAAATGATGCAAAATAAAATAAAATAGTTCTCATTGATAGATGAACTGTTAACTTTAAGGACAGAGACTTTTTCATACAGAGCAAAAATGATGATAGTCTACTAGCATTCATTCATTGGCATCCTTCAGTCTCGAAAGACTATGGTATCATGCCTGGAGTAGAGATCCCAAAAACAACACCTAGTATGACTAAATAGACCAATTCGGGAATGGCAGTCTCTACCGCACTGGGGACAGAAGTATTCTGTTTCTTGCCTGGTCCTCGAGTTTTGTTCTTTCTGTGCCTGCCTCTTTTCCTCTGCCTGTTGGACAAATGCCTCTTCAAATTTATGTAAACCATGCTGTATCTCTTGCCTCCAGACAGTGCGATCAGAGGTCAGGGTTTCCCATCTGTTGAGGTCCATTCCCAAGGCCTTCAGGTCCCTCTTACAGATATCCTTATACCACAGCTCTGGTCTCCCTCTGGGGCCCTTTCCCTGCACTAGTTCTCCGTATAGAAGATCTTTCGGGATCTGGCCGTCATTCATTCTCACAACGTGTCCAAGCCAGCATAGGCGTCGCTGTTTCAATAAAGTGTACATGCTAGGGATTCCAGCTCGATTCAGGACTATGTCTACTAGCATGCACTTAGTATAAGGACCTAGATGCACTGGATGGGCACAGGAAGAGCATGAAGACAATTCTTCACACTTGTTTGCACACCAGCAAGTGGTACTCAAAGTTAAATGCTGCCTCTAACATGTGCCCTTTGTGCACAGACAGAAATAGAGTACTAAATTTTGAAAGGCCGTTTCTGCAGACCTCTCAAGTCCCTCACTATAACTTCTGTGTAGTGAATTATTTAATTAGCTATGGAAATAATTATTTTTATCCTGTCCTGAATTTTCTACCCCATATTTTATATGACCGACTTCTAATCAAACATCATGAATAGATATGGACACCAAATGAATATTTTTGTTGCATTTTTAATTTTTCACTTTGTTCCCTAGCAAAATGAAAAACAAAATGAAATGAAACAAAAAAATTTTGGTTTGTTCCGTTTCATTTTTCATTTTCCCATAAGAATGCATAGAAGCAATGCATTCCTATGGGAAACCACTTTTAAAACCTGTGCCATTCCCCCCAACTTGCCCAATTGGGTGGGGGTATGGCGGGGGGGTTAAAATATTTTTGCCACTGAAGCCCCATGTGCCAGCTGATTAGTGCTTGCTTTGGCAGCAAAAATAAAAATAAAAATAAATTAAAAGCTCATGCTTTCCCCCACCCGATTGGGCACATTGGGGGTGAATTGTATGGGGTTTTAAAACTTTTTCTTGCCCCAAAGCAAGTGCCGATCAGCTGGCATGCAGGGCTTGGATGGCAAAAAAGTTTTAAAAGCCTGCACTTTCTCCCACCCGATTGGTTTCTTTGGGGGGGGGGAAGTGTGGGCTATTAAAACTTTTTTGCCAATGAACAAAGCACCAATCAGCTGGTGCTCAGGGCTTTGTTAGCAAAAAAAAGTTTAAAACCCCTGCACAATTCTCCCCAATGCACCTGATTGGAGGAGGGGAAGTGTGGGCTTTTAAAACTTTTTTTGCCACCAAATCCCCACACGCCAGATGATCGGTGCTTGCTTTGGGGGCTAATAAAAAGTTTAAAAACCCCACGCTTCCAGCCACCCTAGAAACACATAAAACATAGATTAAAAACATAAAAAACACACATACACACACAGTAATTACATAAAACACATACATAAAATACATAAAACACATTAAAATGCAGAAAATGAAAAATGAAACAATTTTTTAAAAAATTGTTTCACACGAAATGAAACAAAATGAACATAAATGAAACAAAAAACAAAATGAAATGCCATTTTGGCATTTTGTGCCCATCTCCAATCATGAGCGATGAACAGATGAGGATTTCTATTCAGTTTCCACACACCATTGTGCCTTCTTTAATTCTCTGTTCTTCTAAAGTAAAATTTTGTTTGCGTCCTTTAAACTAAAAGGCACCAACTATTTGACCTTTTTGCTTTAAGGGAAGACACTGGAGTAGCTGCACTCCTTATAGGCCTCAGTGCCACATCCCTAACCTTCTATCTGACCTAATGCAACAAATTGTTTCACAAAAGTTGAATTATGGACAATGAAACAAATCTTATCCCGACAAAGATTTAGTGAGTGGGAAACAAAACCTACCCAACAGCTAAATGTCACTTGTCAAAGGTTACGCTCTTCTGAATAACCCATTCTTCAGCCTTTCTACCTCATAGTTGGCACAGTCTCTTCTAGGTATGTGACAGAGAAAGACATTCCCAGCCCCATGTCTGGTTCTAAGAACAAAAAGTTATGGCCAGAGTGGATGAATTCAGCTCTAGATGCAGCAGGGTTCAGTTTGCTCACTTGAGAAGATAAGGAGGAGGAAGATGCCTGCAATACCACTTCCAGGGGATGGTTGGCGGCATGTTTAATACCAATTTTCAATCAAAATTTATTACTTAGTTTATCATGTTTTATGACTTCATGCTTGCAAGTGAATAAATTTATCCTGTAGTAATTAGGTGCTGAGCTGATTATTTATGTCTGTAGACCACCATATTTTATCTCTAGGGATGGGATTTTTGAATTTTTCAGACTATGAATTGTATAATTCTCCATTTTGTTAATTCTACTTGGTATCTCTAGGGATGGATTGCATTTTCATGTTCAAGACCATGCCAATCCAAAGTACAGTGGTACCTTGTATAAAGGAATTAATTCGTTCCAAATGAAATTATGTTATACAAATTTTCCTTTATACAAATTGCAATTTCCCATAGGAATGCATTGAAAATGGAGTAATCCGTTCCAATGCAGAGAAAAATGACACAAACTACAGTACATGTATAATTTTGGGGAACAGAATTGCAAAAATGCAAACAGGCACCCACCCACCCACACTGATTTCGGGCGGAATGCAGCAGCACAAGGGTTAATTCCTTAGGTCTAGAGAGAGGAGGAGGAGGAGGAGGATGTAAGAAAAGCATCCAAATCTTGTGGCTCATACCACTGCACAAGCAGCACAAGGAGGTGTTGCACAGCAGCCAGGAACCAGGTCGAGCCTAGGAACCATCCTCTATCGTCTCCTCCTTCCCTACACACACACACACACACACACACACACACACACACACACACACATACAGAGAGAGAGAGAGAGAGAGAGAGAGAGAGACTGGCCCCTCCTTCCCTACACACACACACACACACACACACACACACACACAGAGCGCCTGACCCTTCCCTCCCTACACACACGCACGCACACGCGCGCGCGCACATACACACACACACACACACACAGCGCCTGGCCCCTCCTCCCTCCCCACACACAGAGCCCCTGTCCTGAGCGTGGCGCCGGGGCTCTGGAGGCCAGCAAGGAAGAGGAACGCACGACTTGAAGCCTGGGAGCGGAGGCTCCAACTCATGAATGAGGGGCGGGGAGAGAGACAAACGGCAGAGGCATTTTTGCTGCTGCTGCTCAGACGGAAAGCGAAACCGCCTGGAGGACTGAGCAAGGGCAGCAGCAGCCAGAGAGGCACGGGCTCTGCAAATGGGCTAACTGCGCCGCCCGCCCGGGGCGCATTCCACCACCTCCTCCGGGCGCATGGGTGGTGTGGGAGGGGATGAGGTGCAGTTGTGGGGAGGGGGAAGAGAAAGAGAGACGGAAAGGGGGAAGGAAAAGAGAAGAGCAGACATTCCTGAGGAAGCTTTGCTGTGGGTTCCTAGCCAAGACGAGCAGAGCCCTCCTCCTCCTCCTCCCCCGCCAAAGCCACCGCTGTCACGGGCTGACCTAGCCCTTCTCCTCCTCCTCCATTGCCAGGTAGTATCTTCGAAAAAGAGCCCCAGAGACTGCCTGCACCCATGTTGGACAGGGAGGGGGGAGGGGGAGGGGTGATGGAAATTTTTCCGTTGTACAAATTTTCCTTTATACGAGCTGTACGTTAAACGAGGGTCCACTGTACTTTTATATTACAAAGGGACAATTCACAGCATCATCTTATTATGAGGCAAATCTTTCACTGCTCCCAGCTACTGCCATAGCTAAGCTCAAAGGGAACAGGCATGTTTGAGGACATAGCAGTTGGCTGCATCATCCCTACAAATTAAAATCCCCCAGTGTTTTGACCCTGTGAACCATGCTGAAGTTTAGAAATTTGCTTTCACAAAAAATAGTTGTGCTTTAGTCCCAAAACGCAATACAGTAGAACCCCCGTATACACTGAGTCAGTTATCCATGGTTGGCAGAGGAAAACTTTAAGTGTATAATCCAGCATTTACAAAGCGAGCTACTATCACAAACTGTAGCTGTAATAAACAAGCTATTATCACAAAAGAGTTATTTTGGAGGGAGATCTCTTATTCACTTTTTTTGTTATCCATGGGAATGCCTGGAATTGATCCTGAGTGGGTACCAAGGTCCTATTGTAGATTCAGGGTTATAGTCCCACAATAGTTAGTGTTACTGTAGTTACATTTTCCTTCTTTTTTAAAGTCAGTTTTCTTTCCTATTTCTTAAAGTAACTTAATAGTTGTCTTTACTGTTAAGAAAGCCTGAATGCTAGAAGCCTTTGTCGTTCAAAACACACAAGCCTCCTAATTCATCGCCTTAACACTGCAGTACACACAGCAGAACACAGCAGTGACACGAGACACTACCTGAACCAGTCCCTGAACTATGTTATATTTCTTTCCACCACCTCCTCATAACTATAAAAGTATCTAGAAACTGTAGTTCTGTTGAAAATGGAGTGATAGTTCTAATAGCTGAATATAATTATACAATAATTATTAGGGAAGGAAATAATGACTAGTAACAGTAACATCTGAGATGCAGCTTTGGTGTTCGCTTCAGTACATCCCTGTGTTGAAGTCAAGTTCACCTCCCATAACTTTATGTAGTTTACTCTCTGGAAATTGCTGTCATATCAGCACAGTATGGCAGCTCAATTAAACATTCAGCACATAGTCAGGATAGACCAAAACTGCTAGCTGAAATAATTAAGGAAAGAAAAGGAAAAAAATAGATTCTAGGTAAGCTTGCTGGGATCTCTGTATTTTTCAAAGTTCTATTTTTATTTTATTAAAGAGAGTGGAACTTTGACTCTCCTGCCAAGAAAGAGGTAAAGGGTGGTTAATAAAGCTGTTATTAAGGTGTTAAGGGGGAGCTTGTAGTTTTCAAAGCTATTGGTTTTTTTTCTTTTCAAACTTTATATGGGTACATGGGCCTAATCATCTGTTCATATGATTATGTTGCTTCCCGAGGAATTAGCTCAAAATTCAACCTCTCAGCATATCATTTTGTCTCAAAATTCCTGTAAGCTCAGTCAACTTGAAGCACTGCTTTTAAAAGCAGTTTCCACTATTGCTTCAAGCCTCCCATGATATTTACACTGCAGTTTTCTTATCAAACATAATTCTGATACTGGGCTTTAGTTGTTTAAATAGACCTTGATGCTATAAGCTGATACGACAATGTTACTAAGGCCTAAAAAAGATGCCACCCCCATCTAGCTGGTTGTCATCTCAATGTGTAGCAGATCTGCCAGTGGCCACTGATAAGGCAGGGTGGCCAGTGGAAAGCACACTAAAGTCAACAGGAAGTGGGGCTAATTAATCCTGACTTTGGATATAACTATACAGGAAGGGAAATGCAAATTCCCCGAGAAGTTAATGTAGGTATCTTTGTATAAGCAAGGCAATTTTTTCCTCATTTTCTCATCTCATCTCATCTCATCTCATCTCATCTCTCTCTCTCTCTCTGACTACATGTCCCAGCACAATAATGTTGACATCAAACTGTGCTGTTGCTGTTGCTGTTGTTGCTGTTGCTATTGTTGTTGTTTTGGGGGAGAGAAATGGCATATTCCACACATAGTTGGATGATTGAGAGTGAAGGATAGCTGTTTTCTGCATTGGTTCAGGCAATCACATAGTCTGAACCAAAGTGAATGGATCTGATAGTAATAAGTAGTAGACATGGGCATGGAGTGGCGAAATTGTCATTTCCGTTTTCAGAAATGGTAACAATAATTACGCCGCTCCAGCTCGAACTCGACCTGAAAAAAGAAAAATTGGGTCGGGTTTTCCGTTGTCGTTAATGGCATCGCGGCGACCGCGTGATGCCAAGCAGCACAGAAAAAAGTTTTAAAAAGTAAAAAACAAAACAAAACAAAAAAACCAAAAACCCGACTCCCGGCCAAAAAAGCAGGTGAAAATATGCCTGCCTGAGGACACCTACCAGAGGGGTGGTTTCTGGGGGGGGCGGTCCCTGGCCTCCCCCCCTCTCCTGTCCTGGGCTGCTTGCACCAGGCTGGGGGGGTCATCCTCGTCGTCTGTCTCGCATGCCATGCGGTGGGGGGGGATCCAAAATGGCGACTGCAATTTTTCTTTAGAAATCGTGGTCAAAAAACACACCAAATCACCACAGAAACATGTGAAATTTATTTATTTTAAATGCCTGATTTTTAATAGTAGCAGCAGTGGGTTTTTTATAGCAATAAAACGTCGCATTGATTTTATTTTATTTTATTTTATTTTTTTAGACCTGCCCATTTGGGCTGGGCATGGGATGGGACCATGCAATTTTTTTTGAACCATTCCACCAATGGCATGGCCAGGTTTTGACTGACACTTCTGGATGTGCCAGAGGGCATAAAAAGCCAAGGCACCTTCCAGAAGTCGCAGTCGAGTCTTGGATGTGGAGGAGTGTGGAGGGCTGTGTGGCTGGCTGCTGCTGGCTGATTGGAGGAAGGCTGGAGGCTTTAGATTTAAGTTAGGCAGGCAGGGAGGGAATGGAATTTAGAAAATAATTTCTTTGATTCTCTGCAGCTTTGTCTGCTGAAGGGAATAGCAGTTTATTCTTTTTTTCCCTCTGGCAGTTTGTGAGGATTTTTTTTCTGATATTGGGTAAAGGGGGAGGTTTGACTGGGAGGAGGTGAGGATTTATTTTAAAAATATATTACATTGGGAAGTCAAATTATGCTAAATCGCAGTGGAAATGACAAACAGCAAATGAAATGACAAAACGACAAATTTTTGAAAAATTTCACGACAAATGGAAACGACCTGAAATGGACCCGTTCTGACAAACAAAAACTTGAAACATCATTTTTTCTGGTCGTGCCCATGTCTAATAAGTAGAGGCCCCAGCAGCAGAAGCAGAGCATGTTGATAGAGAGAAGGGAGACTCTGGGATGATTCTCCTTTGCTTTTACCTCATATGGTCAATAGAAAAGAAAAGTAATTCAGCACTTCCGAATCCCATTGAATTTTCACCATTCTTTGCCCTTTGTCCCCTTCAACTTCATTTACAGTGACACTGTGGTACAACTCCTTAACATTTCTTTTTGTTTTTACAGTCATTCAGTGATGTCCGACTCTTCATGACCCCATGGACCACAGCACGCCAGACCCTTCTGTCTTCCACTGCCTCCCAGAGTTTGGTCAAATCCATGATGGTTGCATCAATAACACTATCCAACCATCTAATTCTCTGCCGACCCCTTTTCCTTTTGCCTTCAATCTTTCCCAACATCAGGGACTTTTCCAAGGACTCCTCTCTCCTCATAACGTGGCCAAAGTACTGGAGCCTCAGCTTCAAAATCTGTCCTTCCAGTGAACATTCTGGGTTGATTTCGTTCAGGATGGATAAGTTTGATCTCCTTGCAGTCCAGGGGACTCTCAAGACTCTCCTCTAGCACCACAACTGAAAAGCGTCAATTCTGCGGTGATCAGCCTTGTTTATATTCCAGCCCTTAACATTTAGCAGTTGCCTAAATTGAGCAATAGAGATGGGCATGAAACTCCAAAATGGTGTTTTGTTTCTTTTTTTTGTTTGTTTTTTTAATTATTTTTTGCTTTCTTTTTCATATGCTTCATTTTTTTTAACTCGTGCTGACCAACTGGCCTGGGGGCTGGGTCAGCAGGTTTTTAATTTTTTTTTCTTCCACTGACCAGCTGGCCCATGGGCCAGGTTGGCAAGTTTTTGTTTTTATTTTTATTTTTTACGTATTGCACTTACCAGCTGGCCTGTAGGCTGGGTCGGTGCAATATTTTTTATCCCCCCACCTAGGTGGGGGAAAGGGTGGGTTTTTTAAACTTTTTTTCCTGTCAAAGCCCCACACTACTGCTGATCAGGGTTGGCTTCGGTGGGGGGGAAAAGCCTGCAGCTTCCCCTGCATTTGCGGGGAACCACCGGCTTTTCCCCATAGGAATGCAATGCTTTCATTTTGTTTCATTTTTCTTTGATGGTCTCTTTGTTATTTGTTTTGTTCTGTAACAAAACAAATAACGAATAACAAAATGAATTAAAATTTATTTCGTGCCCATCTCTATTGAACAATAGTTAGTCATGCTGGTTCAGTAGTCTTCCACACTATTTCATTTGATTCTCTATTGGAGTTGATAGTGTTGCTTATAAGACTCATTCCACGGACAAGAGAGAGCACACTTGTGCTAATAGACCAGTCTTCACTGACCTTAACACCCACAACAAAGCATAAGGGAGAAACACCAGGCACAGCATGAGCCAGTACTTCAAACACTGATATTTCCAGGGAGGCTGCACATTGGTAGCTACAATGATAACTAACAATTCCAGCCATACTGCAAAATGAGTGTGGTTATCCCACATTATCTTACAAATGTAATATAAAGTTAGAGTTTCATGGGGTGGATAAAGTGTAAATAACTAATTATTTGTAAATAATTGTTGCCAGTTCCAGCACTGAGTTAATCTATTGCCTTACGTGCACATATATTGTACTCAGAAGCATAGCCCAGTCAAATAAATGTTTCTATGTGGAAATCTCTATAAGGATATAAAAGGAGAGTAAATTAAGAGTTCAGGTTTCTGAACATTATGCCTCAAGATCTGAATGTGGGTGCCCAATTCTAGGTGATTTCAGGATTTCACTGTTTAATGAATATGTGTTTTAGAAGAGCTGATGTGTGATCAGGGATTGGGAAGCAAGGTTCCAAGGCATACTCTTGAATATATTCAGTATGAAATTGCCTAAAGCTGTGTATGTTAAGAGAGTTTTATTCTGATTAAATTTTTACATCTCGTAATAGGGGAAAATATTATCTTTTGAAGAAGAAATGTGCTCTGAGTAAGAAGTAGAGGCTGCAGCTGCTCCCCAGCTTTCTCTAATGCCTTGCCTACTACCAGTCTGGACAACCACGCACATGTGTCCTTTTTTTTTTTTTTTTTTTTTTTTTTTTTTTTTTTA
>JAHTLZ010003526.1:40988533-41012109 GCA_023846285.1 Phrynocephalus versicolor
TTTTTTTTTTTTTTTTTTTTTTTTTTTTTTTTTTTTTTTTTTTTTGTAGAGGAGCATCCTCTGGTTAAAGGATGGATCAGAAGATGGTCCTCTAGAGACAGTGGCATTTAAAGAATCATAACAACAGAGGGCAGGTGGCCTTGAAGTTCTTCATCAACCATTATCATGGGGTCACAAAGAGTTGGTCATGACTGTAATGACACAACCCACACAGAGACAGTCAAAGTGTAGTCTCTTTTGGGGAATACTGTACTGCTGCTGACAAAAATTACGAGAAATGGGCAAAAGCCACTGAAGTTTGTGCCGTTTCATTTTTCACCCAAACAGGTGTCCGGTGTTCCCCAGCCTCATCTCCTTCAGCAGGTGCCCACTCAAAGGTGGTGCCTGGAGGAGACAAGGCAGTGAAGCGAGGGCACTGCCTCTAAGTGGGTGCCCACAGCCAAAGGCAAGGCTGGGAAGCTCCCAACACCTGTTCAGATGAAAAACAAACTGACATGAATTGCAGAAGCAGTGATTCATTCCCATCTGTAAAAACAATATTTTGTCCTTCAAGCGAGAGTGAACTCTTGTGACAGTTGGCAACTTTTTTTGACAGGATACTTGATAGACAGAGATACTGTTTTCTGTCAACGGTGGGGAAAACTGGTACAATTGATTCGTACTTACTTCCATGCCTTAAAGGTGTGTGGCGGAGGAATCATCAATTCTGACTTGCAGCAACACTTTTCAGGGTTTTCAAGGTAGAAATATTCAGAGTTGGTTTACCATTTCTTCATCAGAGGGCCTTGTGGGACTGTGGAGATTGCCCAAGGCCACACAGGCTGGCTCTGCTCATGGGGAATCAACTTACAAACTCTGGCTCCACAGTCAGTCACCTAAACCACTGAGCTATCCATCTAGATTAAAACCCTCACAAATATAGCTTTTAAAAAATTCTCAGGAATTTTTGTCTCTGCAAAGATTGGTCCAAGCCCATCAAAGTTGCCCATTGAAACACCAGGACAGTAGACACAAGTCACCTAGTCACACAACCCAACTTTAATCTTAAAAAACGATACTTTCTCAATTTCCTTCTACATGTAAAAATTGACACAAGCAAAACATTTGGAAATTGAAGTTGGTTTCTGAATTGTGGTGTTTTTCTTTCTCTTTGGTGGTGTATAGTCTCTTGGGTCATGCCCCCATAGACCTTTCTTGAACCCTATATGCATTCTAAAACTTGCGCTTGTAATCTGATCTGTCCTTTATTTTTTCTGCAGCATTTGTATGCTGTCCACTTTCAGTTCCCTACCTTAGAGATAAAACATGTAGAAATGATTGGGAGTTCAATGAAAGCTTGGCCAATTTCAGGCTGTGACATGCATATTTATAAACACCAAAATTTTACTTTCACCCCCAACATCTTCTGTTAGAAACTGCAGATTTCATAGCCTGTGATGTTTATCTCTATGCTGTGCTGTGCATTCCCTGGTACGCACATTTCAGCCTATTTGTGTATTTCAGTATTTCCTTCATTTGTACAACCACTTATTTTTTTACTAGTTCATGCTGTGACTCCTGCCTTCTTACATTCACATTTGCCAGCATATGATCATGATTTTCAAACTCTTCCTGCTTAAGCATTATCTATCACCCTGTGGAGTGCACAAATGCTACTGCGTGCCTCACTTGGAGCCCCCCCCCCTTTTTCCTGATTGTTGCAAAGGCCCTTGCTCTGTTTTGGCAGCTGATTGGATTGGAAAAGAAAATGCTCTGTGTAGTAATAAGTAGCCCCAGCAAAATGGGTTGACTGACATATTCATTTTGATTCTGTTTGTGACAAACGGAAAAGCGTCGCAAGGTACCAGCATCCGAACTGCGGGAGTTGAATTTGTAATCAAATAATGGATTGAAAAACTGGCAATCAGTAGGATATTACCATGGAGCAGTTGGGGTGTGGGAAATTCTTAACAGAATCACATGTGTAGTAAAATATGTATTTCTGTTAGAAGACTTAACACTCTGTGTGTTTGATGTGAGCTGTTTCATGTTTCTCTCTATTTGCCTTTTCCTCTCTCCCCCACTATTTTTCTCTCACACAGAAGAAGTTACTTTCTAAGCTACATCTCCCAGGATCTCCTAGACATCATAACCAGCTGCCTGGGGGATTCTGGGAGCTGTCATTTTGAAAGCTAACTTGCCAAGCATAGCCAACACCCTGCTGAATCAATGGATTTCATTTTATAAAAATATGTGGCTTTGGCTTTCTATCCAAAAGTAGCTGGCCAGTTTACAGCCAATCCCAGAACTACTGTTAATACAGATTGGCCTCAATTTGACAACATAAGTAAGGAATAAAAGCAAACCACCCTATTGATTTCTGTAAGCTGAAACTGGGTGATGCATCAGTGACCACAAGCTAAATATCTGCTACCTCAAAGTCGGCTTCTTGTTTTATTCTTACGGTCTATTTGTTGTTTGTATTACTTGGATTCACTCTATTTGTTTATTTTGATCTAAACTGTCCAGAGTTCCTCACAGAAAATCAAGCAGTCTATAAATATAAATATAAATAAATACCACAATGATGCTGCAGCAATACGGCAGAAAAAATAAGTAAACAAAAAGCAAATTTAAACAATAAAAAACCCCAAAAACTGATGCTTCCCTACAGGGAGCTTCTTTTTTTGCAGTCCCACAGGAACATGTAGTTCTGTGGTTTGTTGCTTTATGTAAACTGCCCAGAGTTCCTATGGGGAAATTGGTTGCAGTATAGAAATGTAAAAATCAATCAATCAATCAATCAATATTGTTTCCCTTGAGGAATGTGATGTGTGTGTGTGTGGGGGGAAGATATCAATGGAAATAAAATTGAAGTGTCTCTCTCCTTTCAATTGTGTGTGTGTGTGTGTGTGTGTGTGTGTGTGTGTGTGTGTGTGTGTTGCATTGTTACAGTCATGAACGACTCTTTGTGACCCCATGTCCATGGAGCATTCTTGGCAGGAATACTGGAGTGGTGTTGCCAGTTATTTCTTCCCTAACAGTCTTTTGGTTCCTTTTGCAATATATACAGGCCTGCATTTCCATATAGGTAGCAAAGAGGTCCATGTAGTGCAGAAACAGAAAATGCAAGAGCAAGCCTCCACCCTCCATCAGTCCCTATGTAAATAGAATAGCATCTATCCCATTGTCTTATTCCAAATATCCTTTCTACTGACCCATAGGAATGAATGGCTTCAACTAATTCCCTATGGGAAATGTTGGGAGGAAGTCTGGGTGCAGATGAAAATGGGAGAGTAGCACCTATGAGTGTCAGATTGTATGAATCAGTCATTCTCTGATCAAGCCCCCCTTAAAGAAGGGAAGGCAGTCTTCCAGTGTTCAGTTTATGTTGGCCAGTCAGCCAGCTCACTTCAGTGATTCCCACTGGTCTCCAGTTGCAACTCAGCATGTTGCTTTTGACTACTGAGTCCTCAATAAACTTGAAGGATCTGGACTTATTCAGTTAAGGCACTTGCAGTAGACCAACAGAGGACCACAGTGATGGCACAGTGCTACTTAACAGTGGCTCCCAACCGTGGAATATTTCTCCCACAAACGCTTCCCTGGCGTACAGGTTTGTGCAATTTTATCATCAAAGACCTTTTTAGCTTTCCCAATATTTCAGTCTTTCTGACATTGTCTATATCATACTCAGGGCTTGTTCACTTTTGAATTTCAATTGCCCGCCTGTAGATAAATACAGTTGTTTTCTGTGTTAAAGACTATATTTTTGTCTAAATTTGTTAGATGTAAAATTGAGGGTAGTCCTATACATGGAAATAAGGTGAGGAGAGAATTGAGTGGTTGCAAAGCTGTAATTTTGGGGCTTGAAAATTGGGAGTCATCTCATACATTGGGATACATTATTGATGGAAAAATATGGTATCTATAATATATATATTATGTTCTTTCCTTTTGCATTTGGCACCCATTCCTTTTTGTTTCTCGTTTGTGGAGCAGTGTTTCATTTCATACGAAATGACTTTTTTAAAAAAACATTTGTTTTGATTTTCATTTTTTCATTTCGTGCAACTTTTCTGGCCGCCCCAAGCAGCGAACTGCTGGCACGCGGGGCTTCGGGTGGCAAGAAAAAAAGTTTTAAAATCCTGTGCTTTCCCCCTCCCCATCTGGGGGAAAGAGGAGGATTTTAAAACTTTTTTTGCCACCCGAAGTCCTGCGAACCAGCTGATTGGTGTTTGGAGTGCAATTTTTTTTAAAAAAAACAGCCTGCAGCTTTCCCCACCCAATCGGGCATGCAGAATCACACGTATTCTAAACTTTTTTAAAATGTTTGGGTGGGCAGTCAGTGCAAGAGCCAGAACTGCCCACCCGACCATTTTCAGACGGCTCCTGCCAGGATCCCCTGTGCCAGGACCCTGCCTGTCACAGAACCTGACTCTGAGGGGTTAAATGGTGAAGAGCTGCTGGAGGAGCCTTGAAGCTCAACTCAGCAGGCAGCTGGGTCTGATGACTCAGCTGAAAACATATCTCCTCCTCCGAGAAGGGCCATGAGCAACATTCTGCAAAGACGTGCTACCAGGAGAGCTAGGGAAAGGGTCTTTGATGCTAGATGGGGAATCAGGTCAGGAAGCCCTGAGTACTAGCAGAAGCCTTTCCAGAAGTAAGGGCGTGTTCCCTGTTTGGAGATAAAGCTGGCAAGCTTACCTTGAGCTCTCTGTAGGAGCAATGCGTCATTTGAACTTGCAACTAGAGATGGGCACAACCAGGAAAAATGACGTTTCGAGTTGTCGTGTGTCAGAGCCGGCTCGTTTCAGCTCGTTTCCGTTTGTCGTGAAATTTTTCAAAAATTTGTCATTTTGTTTGTCGTTTTTTCGTCTGTCGTTAGTACTGGTTTGGGGGGAGGGTAACGGGCTCCTGGAGGCACCTCTCTGGGGTGGGTGCCTCCTCTGGCCCGCTACAAAGGGAAAAGTATGGTAGCCATTGCGTTTGCGTATGCGTACCAGTGGCACTGGCAGAGGCACCTCTCTTTTGGGTGCATCTACTCTGACTCACTAAGAAGGACAGCATACTGGCATAATGGGGAGAGAGAGGATCTCTCTGGGTGCCCTATGGCTCACCAAGAAGGGAAGTGTACTTGCGTATAGTGCAATGCGAGTACAGATCTGGCTTAGGGTTGGGGTTAGGGCAAGGGCTAGGGTTAGGGTTACGGGTAAGGTTAGGGTGACTTAGTGGGCTGCACCTCTGGGTGCCTCTGACCCACTAAGAAGGACAGTGTACTGGCATATGGGTTAGGGTTAGGGTTAGGGTTAGGGCAGGGGTTAGTGGGCTTTTTATGCCCGACTGGCACATCCCAGAAGTCTCAGTCAAAACCTGGCCAAGTGGCCATGCGATTGGTGGAATGGCTCCAAAAAATTGCATGGTCCCATCCCAAGGCCAGCCCATCATTGCGCACTGCGCAGGTGTAAAAAAATAAAAGTAAAAATAAAAATAAAATAAAATAAAATCAATGGAGACGTTTTATTGCAAGACAAACCCACTGTTGCTACTGTAAAAATTCAGGCAGTTAAAATAGCTAATTTTCACATGTTTCTGTGGTGATTTGGTGTGTTTTAGGACCACGAATTCAAAATAAATATTGCGGTCGCCATTTTGGATCCCCCGCCCGCACCGTATGGCATGGCGAGTTGGCGAGACGACGAGGATACCCCCCACCAGAGCAGCCCAGGACAGGAGAGGGGGGGAAGCTGGGGACCCCCCCCCCAGAAACCACCCCTCTGGTAGGTGCCCTCACTCAGGCAGGCATATTTTCGCCTGCTTTTTTGGCCGGGAATTGGGTTTTTTTAAATAAACTTTTTTTCTGTGCTGCTTTGCATCGCATGATCGCCGCGATGGCATGAACGACAATGACAAATCAGACCCAATTTTTCTTTTATCGGTTTGAATTCGAGTTCTGGCAGAGTAATTGTCGTTACCGTTTCCTTTACGTAACGGAAATGAGAATTTCGCCAAGTCGTGCCCATGTCTACTTGCAACCACGTTCCTGTCTGTGACCTTGGCTCTGTTTCCTGACTTCGGACCGGCTTCCTGGACAATGGCTTGATCTGTTCCCTTGGGTTTGGCATCTGGTTTCCGTGAGATATTCTGGTTTTGACTTGGACTGGTAATTGCTGGGAGTTGGATTCTGTTATTTATCTGGCACTTGATTGTTAGCACAGAACTTGAACTTGCCTGGCTTTCCACTAAAGATCTTGGCAAAGAACTGAAATCTGCTTGTGTGTGTGCTCTATGTGTGGGGCTTGACACCCTGGTGCCGACCAGGCCATTTTTAAAGGGGCCCAGTCGATGACAGCTGAGCAGGAGCCCTTTGAAAATGGTTGGGTGGGCAGTTCTGAACTCTCACGCTGCCTATCAGCTGGCACTTTTATTTTCTGATCAAAGCCCCATGCACCAGCTGATTGGCACTTCTTTTGGGGGGGGAACATTTTAAAAGCCTGTGGTTTCCCCCATCCCATCAGGTGCATCGGGGGGGGGGCTCACCAGCTTTTAAAAGTTGTTCTTTTAATTATAACAAAAAAACGAAGCAGAACGAAATGAATATTTCCCTTTTGTCATTTTTCTTTGAGGGGGCAGTTCATTTTTCATTTCATTAGAGAATGAAACGAAAAAACAAAAAGGAAAACAAAAAAAAAATGTTTTGTGCCCATCTCTAATTGTGGTGTATTTAAGCATTAGAGATGGGCACGACTCAGAAAAAAAACTTCGTTTTCGGTTTCGGTTTCGGCTAGGGTCCGATTCGTTTCGTTTCCGTTTTTCGCGAAAATTCGCAAATATTAGTCGGTTCATTTTTTCGTTTTTTCGTTGTCGTTAGTACTGGTTTGGGGGGGGTAGCGGGCTCCTGGAGGCAGCTGCAGGAGTCAGCCAGAGCCACAAGTGACGGACTGGCAGACTCTTTGCACATGCTGCGTTTCACATACTTGTATGTAGTGTAATGCAAGTAGATCTGGCTTAGGATTAAGATGGGTTAGCTTAGCAGTGCACAAGAGCTAGGGTTAGGCTAGTGACGGGTGAGGTTAGGGTGAGTATTGGGGTGCACCTCTGGGTGCCTCTCTGACCCACTTAGAAGGACAGTGTACTGGTGTATGGGTTAGGGTTAGGGTTAGGGTTCAGGTTCGGGCTACGATTAGTGGGCTGTTTATGCCCGATTGGCACATCCCAGAAGTCTCTGTGGTCAACCTGGCCAAGTGGCCTTGCGATTGGTGGAAAATTTGCATGTTGCACTCTCATGGGCGAGCCCATCATTGCGAATGCACAGGTGTAAAAAAATAAAATGAAATGAAATAAAATAAAATCAATGGAGATGTTTTTTTGCAAGACAAACCCACTGCTGCTACTGTAAAAATTCAAGCATTTGAAATAGCTAATTTTCGCATGTTTCTGTGGTGCTTTGGTGGGGTTTTGGACCACGATTTAAAAAAAATATTGCGGCTGCCATTTTAGATCCCCCCGCACTGCATGGCAAATGGAGACGCCCTCCCAGCCTGGTTCAGTCAGCAAAACCTGGCCATGCGATTGGTGGAATGGCTCCAAGACTTTGCATGGTCCACTCCCATGGGCGAGCCCATCTTTGCAAATGCGCAGGTGTAAAAAAATAAAATAAAATGAAATAAAATAAAATCAATGGAGACTTTTTTTGCAAGACAAACCCACTGCTGCTACTGTAAAAATTCAAGCATTTAAAATAGCTAATTTTCGCATGTTTCTGTGGTGCTTTGGTGGGGTTTTGGACCACGATTTAAAAAAAATATTGCGGTCGGCATTTTGGATCCCCCCACCCGCACACCGCATGGCAAAGGCAGACGAGACGACCCCCCCCCCGCCTGGTACCAGCAGCGCAGCAGTAGCAGTAGCCAAGGAGAGGGGGGCGAGGAAACCCCCACCCCCCAAAAAAACCACCCTTCTGGCCTGGTAGGTGCCCTCAGACAGTTTTCGCCTGCTTTTAGGGCCGGGAATCGGGTTTTTTTTACTTTTAAAAACTTTTTTTCTGTGCCGCTTGGCATTGCGCGATCGCGTGACGTCACGCAAGTAACGAGCACGACAAATCAGACCAAAATTGTTCGTTCGTCGGTTCGAGCTCGAAGTCTGGGGCAGTAATTCCCGTTACCGTTTCCGTAGAGTAACGGAACCGACTAACGGAAACGGAAACGGGAATACCGCTAAGTCGTGCCCATCTCTATTAAGCATTTGTAATATGTATATATCTACATAAACTCTATATAGATTGATATATCTATTACTAGAGATAACTATTTGGTGATGATAGTTTTCACTGAAAATTAATTGAAGCATGAGGTACAAAAATAAAATAAAATAAAAGCAATACTATGTTACAACCCTGCTTACTTGAGATGGGCAAAAAACGCTAACATAGCATTTCCTTTCATTTTTCATTTTGTTCAGTTCAGTTTCATTTTGTTTTGTTTAAAATGATTTTTTTAAACAATTGTTTCATTTTTCATTTTGTTTTGTTTTTAGTGTAATGTGTTTGTGGTGCTTGTGTAACTTGATCGGGTGTGGGAAAAGGCAGGATTTTAAAACTTTTTTTGCTACCCCAAGTGATGATGAGCTCTAGCGTGGGCTTTTAAAAAAAAAAATTCACTCCTTTCCCCCCACCTGATGGGGTGGGGGGAAAGGAGGGCTTTTAAAACATTTTTCTTTTTTCTTTTTGCCACTCCAAGTGCCGATCAGCTGTAGCGCAGGCTTGGGGTGGCAAAAAAAAATGTTTAAAAACATCCTTTCACCCCACCCGATGCAGTGAGGGAAAAGAGGGATTTTAATTTTTTTTTCTTTGGGGGGAAAGTAGGGTTTTTAATATATATATATTTGCCTCCCCAAGCCCAAGCTACAGCTCATCAGTAATTGGGGTTGGATAGTGTGTGCTGGTCTAAAGTTCAGTGTTTATACTAGATGGGTTGCCATGAAAGGGTTTTATGCTGCACCACTGGCCTTCTATTTTCATTTAGCTACGTTAGATTTTGAGTTTGTTACATACCTTATCCTTAAGGTATGATACTATAAATCGTTGATCACCATGGTCCCTTTTAAAGTACAGGATTTCAAGGAATGAAATCAATAATTATTTATCTATAATTACAAGTCGTGCAGGGAAAAGGTGCCAGAGGTCAGCTTTTAAATGGATGTTAGGCTGCTTAGTAGATTTTAAAAAGCAGCAAGGTAAACAGGGGTGTGAATAGTCAAGTCTTACTGAAGTACCCAAACCCAAATGTTTTCTGTACATTTCCCCACCCCGCCCCCACCTCAATCTGGTATAACAGCTTGCATTACTGTATATTTTGAAAACATGGAGCCAGAACAACTTCCTTATCCTGAAGCTATTGCTTCCCAGCTCTTTCAGACCACCCCCTTCACTTCTTCTGCTTTTCTCAAACATCTGCCTACATACAGTGTGTATACAAATGTGCTGGTGTAGGCGTGAACAGAGAAGCCACTGGAAGAAAACCCCTGCTAAGCACAGTGGGAGTCAATTACACCCTTCTGAATTCTTTTAAAACTGCTCTGGTTTCTATAGAGATGAGCGCTATCATTTGAGAAAACCCCTAAAAATCATCCTAAGCTTTTGAGGGATTGGTGAAAGTACATCCCAGGTATGTTTCACATTCAAGTAGGAATACGGTATGGCCATCCGTTTGTTCTTGGTTTCCCAGGTAAGGCTACTTAGCAACAAATGCTCGAAAATATCTGAAATATTCCCTTATACATCACAGCAACCATATTCAGTGAGCTAAAATCTCACACTGTGTCCAACAGCCTAGCAACCTTTGAAGGAGAATGAAGAATATAAAATACTTTCTTTGTTCCAATTTAGATGTCGGTGTCACAAAGGATGGTCATTTTTATTGGGCATTCTGATAATATGGCATAGAAAGCACTCGGTATGGACATAGTTCTGAAGAGCGCTGCAATTAAGGCACAATTCGGCATAAGCTATTACAATTGTGAGGCTGTAATATGACGAGACGAGTGCTGGCAGCATTCTCCCAGCAGTCATTATGGGCAAAGCAAAAGAGAGTAAAAGCTGTAAAATGAATAGCTAGTGAACATGATAATGAACAGCTCAGGGAGTGAGTCACAATCTATCACATGCATCTTTGAAGGTTCCCTACTTGGGCCTTGTTCCCCTTCCCCCTTCTCCTCCTCTCTCTCTCTCTCTCTCTCTCTCTCTCTCTCTCTCTCTTTCTCTCTAATATTCACGGGAGCAGATGCATTTTTAAAGCTGGCTGCATCCTACATCCCCACATACAGTTTAAAAAAACAACAACCCACAACACTTCTCTGTCATGGTTCATTGTACCTGGGCTTTACGGCAATATAATACATTTCCAAGGCTTTTAAATGACTGCATTTTAAGCACATTTCTACAAACCTGAACCTCCTTCTTTTCTCAGCTCCTGCCACAGATGAATGTACCCTTTAATGTTTTCCATTTTACTGGGATGGTAAAGTTAATTTCATTTAATGAAATCCAACAGCTAGAGCTATTCACTGGAATTACAGTCGTGTGCCTCTTTCCCCTCCTATTGGACTTTACCTTTTCCTTGTCTTTCTAATGCAGAGCTAAATTGAACATGTTGCTAACCTATTCAAATGATGAGAAAGAGGGAGATATTTTTCTTCAAATATCCCTGGCATCTCTAAATGATCACGAGTTTAATCTTCAGCGATACTCCCATTCATTCCTTGCTCTTGCCCAACCAGTCCTCCCCAATCTTTTTTCCTATGTCTTTAGGCTCAAAATTTTCATCTTCCTGGATATTTGAAAAGTTGCTATTAACTGATAGAACACAAAACTATTCATACAGCATCATGGGATAACTACTGGTTTGTGTACATTATTGCTAGAAAATGGCAGCTGCAACCAATTCATTGTGTCTGCCCTGATGTCCTCCAACCACAGTCTGAGAGGTGCATGCTGTCTACTTTAAACAAAACATCTCACTTACGAGTGTGTTACCTAACTACCTGCCCAGGATGCTAGCATTTGACTAACCTTCCTGGTCATCTTTTGCCAAGAAATGTTCACTTTCCAGGGATCCCAAACACCCCACCACAACTACCTCTTGAGGAGATTAGACCACATTATCTGAATGCTGGGGTAGCAGGCATGAATCTGTCTTTATAAAGCAGGTTATGCCCAGTCCCTTGTGAATCATGAGGTCATTCTCCCTGAGATGAAGCAGCAGAATATCTGGTGGACCTTGGTTGAATCAGGTGATGCCACAGAAAATCTTCTTCCACAGCATGCCTTTCCAACCCAGCCAGGTGAATTATGCCACATTGACAGTAATTTCACATCCATTTTGTCTCTGTAGTTGTTGCATTTAGGAGTGATACAAAAAATGTTACTTCACTTCCATCTTGCAACAACTGAAATTTATCTTGACAACGCCCCTGCAATGGGTGCTAAGCGAGACAAATCTGTACCTAGCGCTGGGGTTGGATTTTCTCTTGTCCCTCTTCTGTTCCGTGAAGTAACAACTGTACTGGTACAAATGATATTTGGCCTGCACAACCCTGGCTTCCTGGGTTCTTTTTCCTTATGTCCGTCTAGTGCTTAGTGGGTGAAGCAACCAATATAATTAATTTGCCTACAGGAAAAACCATGGAACTCAAATATATAAGAAAGAAAACATTATCAATGCTGCCACATTGGCATGTGAAAACCAGAATATCAGTAAATCGAAATATCAAAAAAGAATTTTTTTACCCCCCCCCCAAAAAAAAAGGAAAAAGGAAGCTAGACAAATTCAGTGTTTGTCATGAGACAAGTTATCATGACCATGGGAACAGGGACAAAACCACAGCAGGACATGAAGTAACCGCCATTGTCCTGCCAAAGATGCTTGCCATCCTACCCAGCAGGTAATGCTGTGTGTGTCCAATTAACCATACTTGCTTGGATAGGCCTGCTGGAGGAATTAAGAGGAAAGGACATCATCAGAATTGTATCTAAAGCCCATGCACATACATTCTATACACCTGTGATTGCCATCTGACTATGTATTGTAATTTATTATCTCCCATCAAAGGCTTGAGGAGCTGCCTTCTCCCAGTCAACTATCTCTATTTGCATATTTCCCATAAGCACTCTGGGATAAGCCTAGGGCAGCTGTCTCAGCTGCCACACCTAGAAAGAGAAGATCCACAAGATCAGAAATCCCCTGTGCCTGGCTGGGCAATTGCCTTATATTAAATTTGCATAAAGCAAACTGAGGAAATTTGCAATGTAAGGAAGACATTTTCAAATGTCACTGAGGATACTAGAACTGAGAGTGCTCTTTTAAGGATTCCTACTGTGCACCAGACACCCTGAGAACAAAGACTGCCATTTTGAGGGTCTTGCTAATACCATGTTTGAAAGAAATGTGCCTTTCAAAGTGGAGGGGGGACTGTTTGTTTCTTGCAACCCAAGTTTGCTTCCATCAACATCAGATAAATTAGACTGCTTTTTCCTTTGTAATTGTTCAACTGGGAAACAGCACAGCTTTACTTACATCTTTACGTGCATGTTTGATATCTGACATGCATAGCACCGAGCATTTTGTGTGCTTGGGAAATAATGTTGTAAGAGGAAATACACATTTGTCTTAACCTGTGGTCTGATCCTGAACTTTGCAGTTTGGAAGAATACAAGAATTTTTAGAGGACAGAATTCCTCTCTATGACTGGAATGCCTTTGCTCTTTTAAAAATGATCCTTAAGCTTCTGGATGAAGGAAAGCTAGAACAATTTAAATAAGTACACGGACCAAACATATTTCATTTCTTCAGATCAGTGGAACCTTAATGATATCTTGGTTTTAAATCCCTTCTACACAAATGTGGGAATGTGGGATTTTATTATATTAGAAACAAATGCTGTGCATTAGAAACTAAACTTGGATGCATGTAATTAAGGGAAAAGGAGGGAGGTGCAGAACATGGCAACTTTGGATTTAATTGTAGGATCTCAATTCATAGTTAAATCACCCCTCCCAAAAAATAAAATATGTGGCAAAGGCTCAATACAGAAGAAATTCTATGAACAGTTGATGGAATGAACTTCAGGCCAACCAAGTTGCTATGGGGGAGAGAAGTCTTTGGAACCAGAAGGATAATCTGGCAAAGTGATCAGTCTGCTTTTTTTCAGTTTATATCAGCTTTCGCTCCCCTGCCAGTCTATATCCTACATAATTTGGACATTTGGGGAAACTTTTTTGCTTGCTTTTCAGAAAATGGTAACAAATAATATGTGTTAAAATGCTAGATGAGCCTAATGAAAGTATGCCTTCCATACAGTATTTCTCTCTATGGAGATACAGCATTGATTTGAATTTTGCCAAAGATTTCAAAAGGAATGAAAACACAATAAATAATGATCATTTTGTTTATGGCAACCCTTTTTCTTTCTCTAGGTACAGAAAAATAGTTTACCATTCCTTTTTTTCTGCAGGGAGCTGGCTGTGTTCACCGAAGGCACAGTGGGGGATCGAACTCTCAACCTTTGGCTCTGCAGCCAGATACCTGAATATAGAGGATGCCGTTTAAAAGTCTTAGGATAAGACTATGCTTACCTCCTAGTCTGAAGATTAAAACCAGAAAACATGAGAGGAGTTACTAAAGTCACCTCTGAACAAACTTAATATAGGACTAATTTGTTAGGAGCTGAATTAGAGGCACCCATCTGTCTCTATACTTCTTTGTTATTTAGGTTTGTGCCCTCATGTCTGATATCTGAATACAAAGCTAAAGCATAGCCAAGGAAACTGAACCAATGTCAGCATGAATCTTTCTGAAATTAATTTTTCTGTGAAGACCAAGACCAAGACCAGTATATATAGTTTTAGAAAGAATTAAGACCAGTAGGATTAATAATAATAATAATAATAATAATAATAATAATAATAATAATAATAATAATAATAATAATAATAATAATAATAATAATAATAATAATAATAATAATAATAAAAGCAAGAAATAAGGTTATGTTGATTTATCTGCCAGTGTGTGCATACTCACCACTGTTACCTTCATTGTCACCACCACCACCGCTGCCACCTTGGGCTCCCTAATAAGCCATTGCCCAGAGTCCCTCAATATCCACTTTAAAAAGATGCCATTGACAGTATTTGACCTGTCATTTCGGCCTTATTGCAACAAGGCATTCTTGTTCCCACTTGTAGCCCATGTAATACTCCAGTTCTACCTGTACCAAAATGTACTACTTCTGGGAAGACTAGATGGCATTTTTTACAGGATTTGCATCATGTGAATAAGGCAGTGGTCCCCTCTTTCCCCACAGTTCCCAATCCAGCCACTATTTTATCTAAGATTCCACCAGATGCCCAATATTTTACAGTCACAGATTTGTCAAATGCTTTTTTTACCATTCCTATTCACCCTGATAGTCAATTTCTTTTTGCTTTTGACTTTGATGGGGTTCACCTGTTATTCATCCCACCGCGAACAGCAAGATGTTGATGCAGAGTTATTTTAAAACCATTTTTGACTTATCGATACAACCACCAATACTGCCACCACTGTCTCTGTCTCTGATCAGGTGGTTCTGCTTGCCTGAGACACAGGGACATCAGCAAAGCAAAGTGTGCTTCTTATATGCCACATCTTAGTGCTTAAAGTACTCTCTGGGCAGCTTACAAATAATTATGCATATGCAGGCTACACATTTTATTGACCTAGGAAGGATGGAGGACTGAGTACACCTTCAGTCTGCTACTTGGACCTGAATCTCAGGTTGTGAGCACAGTTACAGCTGTAGTACAGCAATGAGATTGGAAAGGAAGGGGAAGATGACAATAGCGAAAGGGTGGGCAGGGAAATGAGGGTAAAGGGGTCAAGGTGGGAGGGTGGAAGGACACATGCCTAAGGGTTGGGTGGGGGTCAGGGACCAGGCAAAAAGGTGAGCAATTTGGAAGGTAAACTAGTGAGGGAGTGAGGAGTGGAGAAAGGGGTCATTGGACAGGTGGAGGGAGAGCAATTGGGATGGAAGAGCAATCAAGTGGAGTGATTGGGCAAATGAGTGAGAGGGTTATCTGGGTGACTGAAGCTATGATTGGGCGAGTGATAAGGAAGGCATTGAAGTACATGAAAGTGTAACTGGGTGGACTTGGAGCAAGAGAGCAAGTGAAAGGGTGATAAATGGGAGGAACAAAAGAGCCCTCAAGTGGGCAGACAAGTAAGCAACCAAGAGTGACTGGGTGGTTAGAGAGCAAGCATGAGGGGGGGCAGAAGAGTGATCAAGTGGGTAGGGGAATGAACAAGAGGCCCTGGCTCACTTTTCCAACAAGCATAGTAATTTCATTTATTTATTTTATTTTTTGTTATCTGTTACAGCATTGTATCATATAGCAGTACTGAAAAAACACATCATCAGAGGAGTGTTCATATACAAAGAACTGTGTGTTGAGGGACATTTTTCTTGCAATCTTCCAGGATTATTACTTGGGAGGGGGTATTTTTTTCTTCAATCTTTCCTTCTTACCACCTAGAAAAGACTAGATGACAAGCACCAGGAGCCCATTTTGCTGTTAAAAGAGAGCTGTATTCATCATCATCATCATCAACAACAACAACAACAGCAGCAGCAGCAGCAGCAACAACAGCAACAGCAACAGCAACAGCAACAACATAATTTGTATAGCAGAGCAGGATAAGCAGAAGCCTCATCAGTGCTGTGGTGCCCAGTTAAAAAACATATCTGCACAAACTGGTAAATGCTTAAGTCAAGTACCAGACAGAACACCATTGTAAGACATTATTAACAAGAACATGTTAGAAGTAAGCTGCTATTCAACACAAATTTCTGTTGTGAATGTGGCTTGTCAATTACCTTGTCTCCTTTCAATAACAAACTGCTCATTTGGCAATCTTTCATCTCTATGCTCAGGTTTATTTACAAACTGTACCTTTTTGAGATCTGTATGGTGTATAATGACTAGCTGTCCTTGTGCCATAAAGCACTGAAACTGCATGTTATATTGCTGCTATTATATTACTGTTCATCCATTCATTTACAAACCTGACGGTTAAGAAATAGAAAATGGGCCAAGGGAATATGCCTTCTTCATGCCACAGGACTTTCATCTCTCCTTCTGAATCATGGTTAAGGGATACAATGATTGGCCTCCATCTTGATAATGATGCTAACTAGAATTGGCATTATAGTTACCAGCCTATAAGAGATATTAGATAGGCTTTTAAAATAATTTAAAAGGTTGGCTATACCAATTCCATTTAAGGTGGCTGTGAGAACCCACTCCTCTAATCAAAGTCCATCTCACACTGGACAACTAAGGAGGGGGTGCCAAGATGTGATGCCAACGGTAGGTACCACCACATATTCACTCAGTTGGCTACCAGCAATCAATCAGTGAAACTGTGATAGGCTTGTGAGAAGGTTGCAGAAATAAGGCTCCCCTCCAAAATGTCAAGGAGGCTTGATTATCCCTATATAGCTGGTGTCCATAATGATAGGGTGAAACATGAGATCACAAGCAGGTACTACTTACAGCAACATTGTATGCTGGAGGTGCATATCATCTCCCCTTTCGTGTTGGGCTTCAGAGTATTAAAGGTGAACTTCATGAAACAATGCAAGCCAATAAAAGCTTTATTCTGAAGAAGAATATCTAGGTTATCTCTGGAACCAATTTTTATTATGTTTTCTTGTTGATGGAGGCTTCTACGCCGTACAGTAGGGAAATCACAGAATTACTTCTCTGGAGACCACAATAACAGAGAAGGCGAAGATAAACACATGGCTGTTTCTCTTATACATTTACGATAGATCCAATATTATCTTTGCAACAACCCTGGTAAAAGAAAAATGTCATTGCATAAATAAAATGACATTTAGAGTATTTCAAAATATACTTCATTAGATGTTTATTAAGGAAAATGTTTACCTGTCAAAGCTGATAAACCTGATGCCACAAAAAAACACAGACAGCCACTTGGCCCCTTAATCAACATTTTCCCCCAAAAGAGAAAGGAAATAAGAATGAATTTTCCACTTGTTTCTTGCAACAATGACAAATACAACTATTTAACAGAAGCTCAAAATAAATCTTAATTTTGTTGCTACATGCAGATGTCAAATAATTTATCTAATGTGCAGCAAAATGTTCCAGTGTTAGACATTAAAAGCACAGCATGCTTCAGAAATGATGCCAAAGGAAACTTTAGTGTATTTCTTTCATGTTGTAAAATGCAAAAGGCACGCATCCATTTTTGCGTCTTGATTGACAAGAAGCATACCTCCATTTTCTCACTAGATTCAAAGTCAATATCTCTTTTCTGTTCCATGGGGGGCACTCTTTGATATGGAGATTCGGAAAGGAAGACCATAGCAAACTTCTGTGAATGGCATTCTCATTATTGTTATTACATTTGTAACCATCGCTTTGTATGTAAATTACTTCACCTGCTCCCCCTCCCCCAAAGAGACAGAGAGCTGTTGCCCATGTTGATACAAAACGTGTCCAGTTTTGTGAAGCAACAAAGAACCTTGACAACATGAAGCCATGGGGGGGGGAACCAAAGGCAGAACCCGGTTTTCCCTTTCTCCTGCCTCAGCCTTTCATGTTGCTGCCAGTTATGCCAGCATTGCATTGTTAATTGAGCATCAGATTAAATGAATTGATGTATTTGTGCACTGGATTTTAGCAACTAAAATGGAGGCATAATTACCATAATAAGGAAGACAACAAATCCGCTTTACTCTTTAATTCATTCAGTATGCCTAACCTAAGGTGCTTAATTCTTAGAAGTATTGTCACCTGCTATAACTTACTAGAAGTGTGAAAGAGCGCCTTGCCATTTATGAACTATAATTTTATGTTCTTGTTCTTAATGCTGGGGCTGCTAAAATTTGGCTGGTTTTCCTTATTAAACCCATACAATATTTAGTCCTCTTCCAACCATTTCCCCTCTGTAAATAGATAAGGAGGTGCCACATTGCTTCAAAATATTGAAGATAAGTGGCCAAGTACAAAAATAGTGGCTGTGATATGATTTTTCTCTCTCTGTCTCTGTCTGTCTCTCTCTGTCTCTCTTTTCACATGACCCCTAAGATCCGCTGGCCACTTAAATTCGGACCAGAGATCTTGGGGGTTTGTCACTCTTCCTGTGTTCCCACCCTGTCCGCACTCCTGGCTGCTGTCTGCGTGAGGGGAGGGAGAAAAAAAGAAAGAAAAGAATGCTGGCTCACCTCCGTTCTGCCGTCTCGCTCTGTTCCCGGCAGCATTCCAGTCTCTTAAGTATCTCTTAAAGGGGCGGGGGGGGGGAAACAACAAACAGAAGTGAGGAGAGCCCGGCACTCACTACCTTACATCCGCATCAGGAATTTTTCACCCCCGGAGAGCAGGTATTTGAAAAGTGCGCTGGGACGCGCTTAGGTGGGTGTGGTCACACTTAATTTTTTCTAAACTCCGGAGCTGGTGGGGAAAAAAATTTAAGCTCCAGATCTGGGAGCCATTTGCCACAGATTTTAGGGGTCGTGTGAAAAGGCCCTCTCTCTCTGTCTTTCTCTCTCTCTCTCTCTCTCTCTCTCTCTCTGTGTGTGTGAGAGAGAGGGAGAGAGAGAGAGAGATGTTCAGAGAAACCTGTTTCAATTGACCTATTTTTTTCTTTATGTTTGTTAAATCATGCTTGTCAGTTGATCAAGAAAACTGGAAATAACCTGGCTTCATTTTAGAGAAATTTCATTCAGATTTTATCCCCAGCAAGCTAGCTATGCCCTGCTTTGTGGGAAAGGATAAGATTATTAAATTAGAAGCATTTATTCATGTCTGACTGCACAGTGTGTTGCTTCCCAGAGGAACTGCAGCTGCTTGCAAATATTATTGAGATGTTTTGCATGACACCATCACCTGAAAGCAAGCTGATCTCTACCAAAGTATATAACTTGAAATGAATTTCCATCCCTCCCATGAGTTACATTTCAATTTCAGATGCCACACCAAAACACACACTTTTAAGTATGTGGTGCTTGTTTTGATTTGCAAATGCATTTACACAGATGACACATCAGATTCAGAATTAGTAGCAGGGACTGTTGAACCTGAATGATGTTCAAGACTATTCGAGACGTAGCTCAAAATAGCTTTTACTGACCAGGCCGTGATTCTTCCATCAAATGAAGTAGTGCGGAAGAAACAAGGCATCAGATTATTACTGTTGTTGTTGTTTATTGATTGATGAATCAATCATTGGTGATAAAGAGAATCTCATCAAAACATATTTTATCTAATCTGTATGAAGATACAAAGAAAAAGGAAACTTGCAGTATGCAGTATGTATGGGTCCAGGTGTCTAAAACCTGATAAATTGGTGGAACACGGGTTGTGGGTCTCTGGTAAATGCATACTTTTCTCAGTCCCAGGGAAAGGTGACAGTAGATTTTGCACATACAAGAATGGATGTATTACTTGAAGTTTATCTTTTTGGCAAAGACCGTAATGCCTGGTTTGCTTGTTCCCTGATACTGTGGCATTTGGGTAATGACTTCAGCTGTGTGAAGGGAAGGGGGACAAAAATGTTACTTACAATTAAATATTTTTTCTCTTAACAAAATCAACAATTGTAGGCCTCTGGCTGCAAAGGCAGAAGCAGGGGGTTCAATTTCCCTTTGAGCATCTCAAGAGACGTCCCAGCCTGTATAACTTTGGGCAAGCTGTACAATCCAAGATCTCCCCTACAGTGCAAGGGAATGTTTAACACCCTCTAAGGCCGCTGTCTCACCTGGGGGATGATCCAGATCCATATAGGGGAAAAGACAGGAGTTTTAAACTTTTTTTGGGGGGGGGGCTCCGCAGCCCATACGCCAGCTGATTGACGCTGGGGAAGGCCAAAAGCCTGCAGTTTCCCGTGCCTCATCGGGAAAAACAAATTAAAAATTCATTTTGTGCACATCTCTAATGATAAACTTAGCAAATACTATGCACATAAATGCACAGAACTCAGTATATTACATTTTAAAAGGGACATTATACATTACTTATCTGAACCCAGTTCCCATTAGCACTAATGTTGTTCCAACAAACTGATCAATTCATAGTTTTGCATGTTAGTTGTTTGACATTACCAGCAGGCCAGAAAAATACTCTTGGTTTCTTCCTAGTGAACAACTCTGATATTGGATTTTGGAAATATTTATAAAAGTCAAAACTGAAGAATATTTCCTTTCTTATTTAACACTGATGAAGGAACAGCATAAAATGCTTCTCAAACATGCAGTAAAGTTCTCTCTTTTTTAAAGCAACTAGGCAAATTGTGTTTATGCTGTCCCTTCCCCACGCCCAGCTCCTGAAAGGAGCTTCATATCATTTTAAAGCAGGCAATGTGAGAGCATGGGGTAGGGAGAAATCACAGAGTAATGCAAAGTTTCATGTTCTTAAGAGCAGGGGTTCAAAACATGCCAAACCATGCAGCAAGGATGCTTGAGAATGCAGACCCAAGGGAACTGGATTCACCTTTCAGACATGTAACATAACTTTCTAGACTTTTGTATGCAATTTGTTTGTTTGCAATGGAGTATACTGAGCCATAGGAAAGGGGGTTCCCATCACAAACTCATCCTTGCAGGTGTGTTCCCACGGCCTAAAAACTCATCCTTGCAATCTTATCCATTGCCTCTGTGTAGATACCTGCTTTAAGGAGCAGGGCACCATATCTCAGATCAGCTATTTGGCTGAGAGATGAAATATGTTGAACGACCAAACTGGAAGTTCATGTCCAAGTTCATGCCGCCCAGAGTGACCAGATGGCCAGATGAGTGGGGAATGAATGAATGAATGAATAAATAAATAAATAAATAAATAAATAAATAAATAAATAAATAGTCTTTACATCAAAGTAACTTTACTCATTACACTAAAATAAGCTACTTAGGGGTAACAGCTACTTCTAACTAATTACTTTCACACTCTGAAAATTTCCTGCTTGGTATTGACTCAATCTAAAATGTATATCAGAGAGATAACTACAAAAAAACAGAGGGATAACCACAAATAAACAAAAAACAAAACCTACACCATTAGACCACAACTCCACCAGATTTTGTATCTAAAACAAATGTACTATTACTTTGGAAAACACAAGGGATTATTTTTATCATATACTCTAACAGACCTAATTAAGAATGACAGCCCTAGCTGAAAATTCAAAGTTAGCCCATTTCACTATTTCATCTATATTCTCAAAGGGACTCACATTTCAACAACTCTGTCATTGGGGAAATTACATGGTTAAACAAGCATTCACAAAGAAATCATTTACTTCTTTAATTTTAAGGTTTTTTTTCATCCCCAAAGCATTTGTTTAGCATTTATATTTAACGTGCATCTACTACACAAGCAGATCAGGGAATCTTTAAGCTTTTTAGGAACTTCCTTCTTCAAAATTTGTTTCCCTCCCCCCATGAATACCTTCAAAGATGCAAGGAAGTTAAAGGCTGGTATTTTCCTAACTGTTGTTTACTTTCATATGTCTGAAAACTCAGGCAGAAAAAAATGTACGTATTTGCTAGAGGTCAATTTCTTATGGGGCATAGTTATTTTTTATTCACTTCCAATTTATTCCTTTCTAATGAGACAACCCATCACAACAGTGATGCTGACGGTAAAAGTAATAGCTTTACAAAAGCAGTAACCCATTGTCACATAATACTATATTGAAAAATGAATGTACGTATTGGTTTGAGGAACATCTTTTTATTGAGCAACTGATGGAAGATATGGGTGAGAGAAACACATTTCTAATCACTAAATGCTTTGATAAAGGCGACCAATTAATCTCTGTCTCTTGGAAATGCAGCATGCCAGAATTAGCTCCTCAACTGGCAAGAAGGCAAAGTTCACATAAAACTTACATCATTAGTGCTCTTGGCAAGGATCCTTTTGTGATTTGTGAAACTGCGTGGTACCTCTCTATGCCAGCTCACAGCTTAATATCACTTGTTTGCTGCTGATGGCAAGAGATTGAAAACCAGGCATTATCAGACAGTGCCTCGTGTCTACAAATTGGCTGAAAGGACTGAAACTCAAAATAAAAGTGGCATGCAGCTCTCTGCAACTTTATCTTGACATTTAAGAAAAACATTAACAGCCTTGTGGAGGAGAAAATTACCTGGGCGTAAAGGAGGTCAAGCAGGAAAAAATTAAAAAAGGAAGAGTTAAATATATGCTCATCTGATTTAAAGCCTGGTTGTTGTTGTTTTTAAGCCTTCACTCTCCAAATATTTTATTTTAAAAGATTCAGCAGAGAGATGTAAAAAAATATGTTTCGTTCGGCTCTGTTAAGATTCGGTTGTGTTTGGTTATTTCTCCTTGCATTTGATAGTCGCTGAGGCTGGTATGGAAAGCAGTGGGTTCACTAGGTCCCAAGCAAAATTGACATCTATTTCCTTGCAAAGTTTAAATCAAAATAAACCTCAGGCTAAATCATGTTGCATAGTTAGGTGTGCATAACTTGATGTTGTAGAGGGCTTTAATCATTTTTGTAAGGCCTACACTTCATTAAGGTTCCCATCTGACACTGTGCCCAAGAGAAGACACTGCAAGATTAGTTACTGAGGTCTGCAGGGAAACCTGTAGGGATACTCAGCAAAACACACTGGAGGGTGTTTCCCTGACAGGGTGCTCTGATAAACCAATAGGTCCCAGGAGCTCTTGCAAAAGTTTACAATGAATATAAAAAGTTCTGCTATGTTTCCAGGAGGGGTTGTGTTTATCTGAGTCCTGTCCATCTCTCACTCAGATTACACATCTACGTTGTTTGCAGTGTTTTATGGTCTGAAAAGGACTATCCTGGGGAAAGGATAGGAAGGCCTGGCATGTCTACAACACTAATCAAAAGCAATATATTCACATTGCAGCAACCTGCTAGCAAAGTGATGAGATCTGCACAGAAAAACACAAAGAAACAGGCCATTAAAATGGTGCCAGTATGCTGGGTTCAGGGAGACCTTCTCTCACTATACTGCCAAACTACCCTGTTTAATCTAGAGGGGGTGAGCACAAGAAAGTGAAATGTGATGATGACTAGCTTGGGAGCCTGCCTAGTGACAGTGTGTCCCAGCACTCCAGCCTACCCCAACCAAACGCTACTTTCAGGGAGTTCAAAAAATTGACAAGTTGGGCACTAAGTTCCATTATGCTCTCTCCACAGTTAGAACTGCCACCACATCCCCAAAATATCAAAGCAAGAACTTGTTTTAATATCACAAACCTCTTAGCCAAAAACCCAGACAACTAGATGGAGAATTTTGTCCATTTCGTTATAGATAATAAAAAGACAAATTTCCCCCAAAACAAACAAAAGAAAAACTTTTAAACCCATTTCAAAAACCAAACAGTCAGTTTGAGAGAAAGGGTGAAATAAGTAACAGAAACACACACAAAAATAACAGAGCTAACTAATGTACCTAGTACAGTAATACCTTGGATAACGAATGCCTCTGTTAACGGATAAATTAGATAATGAAACAAAATTTCCGGGAATAGGGATGTTTTGGTTAAT